>JADHKQ010000005.1:0-600000 GCA_019925375.1 Sporothrix euskadiensis
CTTCTTCTTCTTCTTCTTCTTCTTCTTCTTCTTCTTCTTCTTCTTCTTCTTCTTCTTCTTCTTCTTCTTCTTCTTCTTCTTCTTCTTCTTCTTCTTCTTCTTCTTCTTCTTGCAGCTCCTCAAGCTGCCATGCTTGCATCTCTTGCCAACGACCGATACCGCTTTCTTCATCTTCCTCGGAGAGGTCACCGTACAAGTTGTGTTGGACTTGGTATGCATCCTCCTTTTCCAACGACATCGACATCTGATTTCCGCCATACATCACCTCTTCTGGTGACCAGCTCTCGTTGATTTCCTCAAACGGTCCGTCTTCATCTTCCAGATACTCGTTGACTCTGTTGATATCGTGCTCCGACCATGCGTCAATGTCTTCCCAGTTGAGCTCTTGCGCCTCGATCTCGTTATCATCCTCGAGTTGGTCTTCCATACAGTCTCCCCATTCTCGAGGCTGCCCTAAAAGGTTGTCATCATCTTCCTGCGACTGTGAGAAAATAGCGTCCAGATTGTCGTAGCAGAGATCGATAACCTGATCATCGTCGTCAGTCACATCGGGTGGGCGCTCGCGTATTGGAGAGAATTGTAGGTCTGGTGGTGACTCTTGACTCAGATCGGGTGATATTGGTAGGTATGCTGGACTGGACGGCCTTGGCACTGTACTGGACGACTGCGACGCCAGTGTTTGTTGTGCGAGTAGGCTTGGCAGTCGAGATGCTTCTTTCCTTGGCCGAGGAGGCAGCGACTTTACAGTCTTGAGCAAGATCTCCTCCAACTTTGTCATGAGTACTCCATCTTGTGCGATTTCTTGTCCAAACTCGTCGGTACCGCCTTGGGTCAGTGCCTCCGCCTTGCGCCGTAGACTCGGTGACTGTGCATTTGTGAAGCTCGCCAGACATCGGTGGATCAACGGTACATGTGCCGCTCGAGATGACACAACCTGTCTGTTAGATAAAGAGGCTAGAAGTTGGACTAGGGGTGTTCTGCCTACCGTAAAATAGTGGTTGCTCCAAACTGCTGGTGCAACATCTCGGAGCGAAGGTGCTCCCGCCGGTGCCGACACGTCGTCTACCGGTCTGATGCCCGGCACTGGTGGTGCTTTGCCGGCTGTACCAACGAGCACATGAAGCGCCATCCTGATGAGGGACGTAGCCTGCCTCCAGGCGCCACTCCCAACCACCAGAGCACCTCGTGGGCTGTCGACCATCTGCAGCTGTTGGCGACGGGCTGCTTCGCTTTGCCGAGGTCTCAAGTTGCTGCGAGTGGGTGGTGATGGCTTCTTCTTGGGCTTCGATCTGGATGGCCTTGTATTCTTCTTCGCCTTTGACCTAGACTTGCTTGCCAGCTTTGTCTTTCCCTTTCCCTTGCCCTTCTTCGTGGTGGCTGCCATCCCTGGAATCTCGAACCCTTCGGCACAGTAGTTGAGGTCCAGCTGGCAAGATACTCGTTGCAGCCACGCCTGTGGGATGCCACCGCTGGCCCGGTTTGGCGCGTACAGTCCGTTGGGCGAAGGTGGATGGTTGACAGTAAAGTATAGGAGAGTGGTGTCGTCGCCAGGCCGCATCTCGGCACTCCTGCTCCGGACCCGCAGTCCCAGCTTGTCCTCCCACAGTGGCCACTTGAGAACGGTCTCGTGGAATAGCTCGCGTACAGAGTCGCCGCCATGATCGCTGTCGACCTCGCCCTGAGAGCTGCTGCAACCACCAACAACTTTCCCGGCCAGCATCGGCCGTACCGTCAAGTCAACACTGCGCCCGCCGCTGCCGATCCACAGCCGGCCGGCACGGACGAGCTCGACGACGCGGGCCGCAGCGACTCTCTTGCTGCGAAAGACGCCAGGATTGCTGCTGGAGCCTGATTTACATCCCAACGCATCCCAGGCGAGCTCGGCCGTTACGGCCAAAGTTAGAGTCCATTTGGTGTCAAAGGTGACCCATTGGCGACGCGGGAAATGAACCGTCGTTGTCGTTGATGTCGGCGGGAGTGGAGGTGGTGGGATCGAAGTAGTAGTAGATATTGATGCCATCGCGGTGCTGTCGGTAGTGTTGGTGGGCAAGAAAGAATATGGAAAAGAAATGTCATTGTGAAAGGGGTTCTGTATTTTGGTGATTTTGACATGTGCCTTACCATCTCAGACAGGAAGGAGCGACATTACGACGCTCCTGCCAATGTTGAGGACGATATGGATTTTAGGAAACCGCCAACTCAGGAAGGAAGGAGTGAGGTAGGTGCACTTTGCGACTTTTAATTGGGGCAATATGACGTCTGAAACTTGGGGAGGAAGATAAAAATAAAGGATTTATAGTTAAGTTAATAGACAATAAAAGAGTGGTTGTTTATTTTCTCTGAGAAAATTATATTTTATTCTTTATAGTCCAGTAATCATTATTTTATCCCACGGGGAGCTAAATAAACTAGGTGCGCCTTGAAAATGGTATGGGCTTGCAAAATATCAGAAAGAAGAGACAACAATAGTAAGCCTGGTTTCCCTCCGAGAGCGCTGTTTTCTAGACATAATTAATAAAATAACAGTTCATCCAAACATCCGTGATATAGGTCCCTAGGTTTCTCCCCTTGTCGTAAGTGAGAAGAAAAGTGAGTATCGTCCCGAACGAGACTGTAGGTAATAGAGTAAAATGAAACGCAAAAAGATATCCAAAAGAGAGAAACAAATTATGTGCAAATGGTCGTTATGATATAGACAAAGGCGTTAAGAGTAGTAGTAGTAAATTCGTGGGAAGAGGGTGTAGAGGAAGAAATAAGAACAAAAAGAAGGAGATGGCTCCATCTATTTCGGCAGCCAGTGGAACTTCTTCTTGAGATCGGCGCCACCACCACCCATGGGCTCGACCTGCACACTGCGCTGGTAGACGTCCTCTTCGTCCATGGGCATGCGGCAGTCGAGAATCATCTCGCGCGACGCCTGGTGCTTCTTGAGGTTCGGGTACGGCGTGCCCTGGCTCTTCATAATAGGCAGCAGCACCTCGCCCAGCACCTCAAACTTCTTCCAGTTGATGCGGTCGCCCTGCGGGCCGACAAACGTGCGACTGCCCTCTTCGGCGCTGACGAGATCACGGCGGTGCAGCGGCATAAAGGGAATGCGCGGCAAGGGCGAGTTCTCCCATGCTAGCCGATAGGCGAAGTGGCTCTTTTGCGTGCTCATGAGCAGCACTAAACGGGCAAAGCTCTTTTGGATGTCTGGGTCGATGAGGGCCCGCGTTTGCGCCAGACGATGGATGGCCGTGCTGTTGAGACCGGCGAGCATGGCGGCGAGGCCGTTGTAGTTGCGGAGCTGGCGCAAACGCAAGGCAACGACCATGAATTTCTGCATGCATGGTGCGCGGTGCTTGGCCTTGTCGCGGATCAAAATCATGTTGGCCACCCACTTGGCAATGTGGTTGAAGTGGGCAATCATGCGGTCGGTATTCTTGAGCGAGCGGCAGCGCTCCTTGTCCTGGCCCGACAGCGATACGTGGCGCACCAGGTCGCGGATGCGGATACTGCTAAACATGATCCAGTCGATGCGCGTAATCTCGTCGGCAAGTTCGTTGGCGTCCATGTCCATAAAGATGTGGTAGCGAAACTTGTTGAGCGGCAGAGTCGCCATGGGCACCATGGTAGCGGCTTCGAGCTCGTAGTCTTCGTACGTGTGGTAGGGGAAATGTGAGAGGACCCCCCGCCCAGAGCTGAAGCCGAAGGCTAACGGGTTACCATTGCCGGCCTCGCTGGACGGCCGATCGGACGAGTGCTGCGAGTCTTGGAGTGTGAGGGAGCGCATGCTGTCGGACGGGTGCTGCTCTTTGCCCGGCGTTGATGACACGATGCCAATGGATGTCGGGTCGTCCTTGGGCGGCGGGTCGTCGCACTTGGCCCACCATGTGTCGTCGTCTTCGGCCACATCGTTGTCGAGGTGGTCCTTAATCTGCTGTGCCGACAGTGTGAAGATGGGCTCATCGGCGAGGCGGCGGATGAGGGCTTCGAGTTGCCGGCGCGAAGCGGGCCGTGCAAAGTCGCCTGGGTAAAGCGACACCCAGCGGTTGAGGACTTCAATATAGCGGAACTGGGTGGCGGTGCGTTCGAGGAAGTGTATGGACTTGTCGTCCCAGGTCCTGGTGAGAGAGGCGATAATGTTGGACAAAAGTTCGTGTGGTGCGGCGAACTTGCGGTAGAGACATAAAAAGACGTCGGAGAAGTTGGTGTCGGCACGGGTCATGGGCGCCGCGAGAAGGCGGTCGACAAGCTCGTTGAAGGGAGTACCGGCTGCCTTGGCCGGCTTGTCGAACATGCTCTCGTCATTGCGCTGGAGAATGGGCACATCTTCCGAGAAACGGCGCAGGGATTCGGCGTCGGACTCTTCAATGTCGAGAAAAGAATCCTGCCCCGCATCGAGCCGGACGCCGGTGGATCGTAGCATGCCGTGGACGGTCTGGGATGATTTCTCATCCGTCAATTCCGCACTGAAGCTGGTCGCGGCGTTGTTGAGTTGATGCGGCGTGTTGGGGTGGTAGTCGACACGTGGCGATCGCGAGTTTTGCGTGCGATAGTAGCCGTCCCGGTCTGCTGAGCTACTCGTCGGCCCGCCTCGGAGCAGGGATAGGTCGGAGCTCGCGCGACTGTGTTTGCCGCTGCCTTGCTCGCTGCTGTGGGGTCGACCGTTGACGCTGTCGGGTGGGGCATTCAGGTGGGCAGCGGACGAGGCGGCACGTCGCCGCGTGGTTGTCGTAGTTGTGGTGTTGGTGTTGTTCGACGCGGTCGTGGTAGCAGTCGCTTTGGTGTTTGCAGTCGTCGTGCTGGCGACCGTTGTCTTCGTTGTGTTCGTTGTCGCGGCTGATGATGAAGAGTAGGAGTTGTGGTTGTGATGATGATAGTTGCCCGACTTCTCCGCGCCTATCCGGTAGAGAGCGAGTGTGTTAACGACGGCATGACTTCTTTGCATTTAAAACAAATTGAGTGAAAATGAAATCGAAAACCGAAAACCGAAAACCGAAAATTGAGGAAAATGAAATGCAAAAAAAAACAAAGAAGCCGAAAAAAAACCCAAGGAAGAGAAAGAGAGGAGAGAGAATGCAGGTAGAAACAAGTCAGGTGGATGAGGGTGGATGAGGGAGGATATAAGGCTGATGCAATATAGGGTAATAGACTGCCTGCAGCTGCGTAAGAATGAGGTGGCAGTGGGCATGGCTTGCCCACTTCTCTGGACCGGACAGCAGGGGTTGGGACTGGGCAATGTCTTGTTCTCGTTTTGCTGGTCCCCGTCTTTTTTCTCCTTGGCCTCGCAGGCCTGGAGCCCATTGAGTGTTTCGAACCAAGAAATCTGGGAGAAACATGTGGGAAAGGGGCAGAGAACAGAGGACGGACAGAGGACAGAGAGGGGGAACAGCAGTGCTCTGTAAACCGAACTAAAAATAAAAGAAAAAGAAGGCCACATCGGTACAAGGCGTTCAAGCGTTGCTACGTTGAAAGGCACCACCTCATTGGCCCCGGAAAAGAGATTGGGAGGGGCGTTGAAAAGCCCAGGAAAGACAAGAATAAGAATACGGGCGAATGCAGTAAAAACGACAAAACAGCAAAAAGACAGCAAGGCAGAAAAGCAGAGAAAAATAAATGGGTGCGCCCTCGTGGAGATCAAACAAGCGCCACTCGGTAGGTGAGGGAGGGAGCGGGAAAGGGAGGAATTGGGAATTATGAGAGAAGCGCACATGTGCAACACGAAAGATGTCTCGTAGGATGAAGGATCAGCTGCATACGGAGGTACGAAAAACGAAGAGACGAAAATGAGAAAAGAGTGTAGGGGCCTGCCTGTGGTGTGTGCGGTGTTGCGTGGTGGATGAAAGTGGCTTTAGGCTGTGAGACAAAACAGACACTACTGCGTGTAAGGGAAGCGACGGAAGCGGGGCCGGGAAGGGAAAAAAAGCAAAGAAAATTGAGAGAGAAAAGGCAGCAAGAGGGAAGCGATGAAATCGAGCAACAACTTGCGACAATCACGGAAATGAGGTAGGTTGCCAAAAGTGGAATAAGGCGGGCGGAGGGTAGTATGGAACTTGGAAACTATAGGAGGGATCGACCTTAAAAAAGGGAGACGAGCGACGGACGCGACCAGACAGCCGAGACATGTAATGCAGAACGGCGCAAAGCGCAAAAAGAGGCGAGACGACAAGAAGGCGGTAAACAAAAAAATACACAAAAGAGGAAAAGACAAACCTTGTCGGTTGTACACGGCGGCGAGGACGATCGCCTGGAGACAGTCACGGGTGTTGCCCGGGCTATTGGCGGATGTTTTAAAGTCGGTGAGGATGGACGGGAACACGGTGGACAGGGCATCGGCGTTGATCTGGCGGGAGGATTCGGGGTTGTCGCATTTGGTGGCCACCAGGATGGTAGGAAGGCTGGAGTTGTGCAAAGCCGCTGTTGTGTTTGCCGGTGTGGGTCAGAAGAAGTACGTTGGATGTGGTCATATATATATATATGTGTATGTGCGTAGAAAAGACGAAGGAGATATGGCGGGCACGAGATGAAGCAAATGAAAAGAGGGAAGGAAGAGGGAACAGGGTCCACCTGCGCTGCTGCATCGTGTCGTGGCAAGCAAGGACCACAGGACCACCGAGCGATGCACAAGGTGGCCCGACCCCAGCATTACACAAGGGTGCAAAAGCATATTTCGTACAGGGGACCATGCTCTTCATAAATTGGAAGGAGAAGACACCAAAAAAATACAAAAAAAATAGATTGCGAGTGGAGGACGAGTTGACTTACACAGTGTGGGTGGCAGCTCCCGGATGCTGTCCTTGTTCATTACATCATAGAGCATCAATGCGCCGTCAATGTGCGGGACGATGAGACCGCTGATTCGCTTGGGCCAGTGGATTTTTTGGTTGGGATCGACGTCAAAGTGTTCGAGATCCAGCTCGATCAGAGCAACGACAAAGGGTTTGCTATCGACATCGATGCGCATGGCGGTGATACCCGCCGTGGGCGGTTTGGGCAGGCGCATGGCCCGTTGGATAAAGGCCGACTTTCCAACGCCGTCGGCGCCGATGACGGCAATATTAACGGTGGCCATTTTCCTGGGAGGTGGAGGCCGAATGCCTTGGTCGTTTACAGTCAAAGACTCTCTTCGCGGCAAGGGCCAGGCGGATTTGTCATGGCGGGACTTGTCCTGTGTGCCCGGGCTGATGGGGTCCTGGTGGTCGGCAGAACCGGCACCGGCGGCGGAGCGGGAGGTGGTATAAGAAAAGACTGGCGGGTCGGGAGGCAGAGAGGGAGTTGCAGGGTCGAGGAGGAGGTCGTCTTCTTCGCCAAACCAGTCGGCACCAGAGTTGTGATAGCGCTGGAAGAAGGGATCGTCTAGGATGGAGATGAAGGAGTCGCGAACATTGCTCGGGGGCGGAGGCGGCGGTGGGAGGTTTGTTGCCGGAGGTTCTTTTTGAGGTGGACGCCTCTGCGTGTCCTTGGAGGAAAACGGTGGTGGTTGCGGCGAGGCTCGTGACTGTGATGGCTGCGACAAGGACTGAGTTCGCGGAGTATGCCGTTGTTGTCGAAGCTCGGGGAGGGATGCGGAAATAGGATTGGCGTCCGAGTCGGAGGTTGCTTCGGGGGCGTCGTAAAAGTCGTCGTCGCTGTCAGCGTCACCATCTGGGTCGGCGTCGAGAAAGGTACCGCTCCAAGGGCCAAGCGGTGTAACTACTGGCGTTTGTATAGAAGGTGTTGTCGGAGCTGTGATGGGGTTGTTGGTCGCTAATGGTGGTAGCTGCGGGGGAGGCTGAGGAACAGGCGGCAGAGGTTGTGGCGGAAGCGACGAAGACGAGGATGAGGCAACCGAGACACCGGAGGAGATGGAGGCGAATGCTCTGCTGATGCCGTCGGGCGATGCGCCGCTTGGGTGGGAGGACGACGGAGTCCGGCGCCGGTTCTGGGCGGCGGCAGCAGCGTGCGGCAGCGAGCTAGCGCTCTTGCGGCGCGGTACTCTGGCACCAAACAGAAAGAGGGCGCGGTCGTCTGGAAGCATGTGAGTTCGTGCCCGGGGGTGATTAGACGACATGATGGGCGGCGGGTGTGGTGGTGACTGTGGTGGTGGTGGCGGTAGGAGTGTAGGAGTAGGAGGTGAGTTCGGCGGGAGGAGGGGCGGTGGGGAAGCTTTCAGATGGAATGGAGAGATGACGAAAGACCAGATGAAAAAAAGGAGCGGGAGGTGAGAAGCGAGAATGACGAAACGACAGAATGAAGAAAAAGAATAGAAGGGATGTCAAAAAAGGAGGAAAAGAGAAGAGAAGAACACAACAAAAGCACACCGCATTGCAACGAAACGAAACAGATACACAAGAGAGGATGCTCGACTTTGAAGACGCGAGGGGAAAAGGAGAAGGAAGGGCGAAGGAGAGACCACAAAAGACCCCAGAAAAAGGGCACAGCTCCAATTTGGACAGGGAGCGGGCCGGATAGGAAGAAAAAGAAAGCCAGGCTTGTATGACAGGGGGGGTAATCGACGAGAGACAGGGCAATTTAGGGCGTGGAGTTAATCGCGGTGGATGGGTGGGACGGCAAGCGCAAAGGCAGGTTGAGGCAGGATAGGCAGGTCAAGCAGTCCTAAGCAAAAGACTAGACAAGCAAGACGAGAAGCGCAGGGCCCACTAGCACCAAGTTTGCGGGAAAACGGCCTCTTTTTTTTTTGTCTTAGACATATGGGAGAGCGAATATCATTTGTTCATTTGTCCAGGCAACACAGGCAGCGTCAACAACCACAGCATATGATGACAGAATGAGCAATGCAGGGAAGATGCTCGTCAACTACTGTGTACATGTATGTGTACGAGTAGAAAGAGGCGGGATGGACGAGAGGGGCAAGGGTGTGATGATGTGAAGGATGGGAAGATTAGATGCGGCGTTGCAGTACGGAGCGGTGGAGCGAGAAAAAAAAAAAACTCAAAAAACAAAGTTGGTGGCACTTGTGCTGGATTGGGTAGGTGGAAACAGAGTTTGAACCGTTGGATCAGTTTGACCAGTTTGACCAGCTTGACCAGTTTGACCAGCTTGAACGAGGAACGAGGCGGTGGGATCAGCAAGGAAGAAGAGGAAGAGCTACTAGAGGCAGCTTGGGAAGGTGCTAAGACAACCATGTAGCTCCGTACTTGTGCCTTGTAGATGGGGCCATCGTGGAGGGGGGAGTTGAAAGTGGAAGTGCAAGTTTAGGTGCAGGTGGGATGGGGGGCAAAAGGCGGCAAGAAAAAGGCGGTCGAGAATAAGTGCAAGTTTGCAAGGGCTGAAATGTAGAGTTGTAAAAGAAGAGGGTGCAGACTGACATGTGGAGGTGTGTAGAGTGTAGACAGCTGTGAATAGACAGCTCGAAAGGGCTCTTTGAAAGAGGCAAAAGAACGCACCTTGACGCCGCGGTGTTGTTAATAGAAAAACGTGTGTGTGTGTGACAGGCCAGCCGCCCAACAGACGACGTGCGGGATCGACCAACGCCAACAAGCAATATCAACGGCGGGACCTGAACTTTTTTTTTTGATATCCGGACTTTTTGTTGTGTGCCGTCCTTTTGCAGTGATTGCGTCGTTTATTGCGCTGGCGTGCGGAGTCTTTGCACGTCTATTCGTTCGTCTATTCGTTCGTCTATTCGTTCGTGTATTGTCTTTCCGTATTGTTTTCCCCTGGCACCAACTGCGAGCTGTGTTACTGCTGAGCCGAAGGAACCTGCAGTATGCAGGCTGTTGCAGTGTGCAGGTGTGCAGAAGTGCAAGATCCGCAAGTGTGTAGACAACTCGTAATGTACAATGTACAATGTGCAATGTGCAATGTGCAGTGTTTGCCTCTTCCTGCTTTTGGCAACTTTGCTGGCTCTGCTTTCTTTTGCTGTGCCTCTTTTCTTTTGTCGATTTTATCGATTGTGGCAAATGTAAAGGGGTCGGATGGTGGATGTAATATTCGAAAACGAGTACTCCGTAGACGTCGAACAACGTGTGGTTTTGCGAATGAGCGCACGTATCCGATGATGCAGCGACAGGGCCCCGACAAAGTTTGACTGTTCAGCGGTGCGCTTAAAACACACTTGTTCGGGGAATATGCAGCCTGTACGACGTACGAACGTACAGGCAGAGTGAGACAAAGCTGTGGGTTCGGCAGGGTGGAGTTGCTTTTTTCAGTCCCTCATTCTTTTTGTCGTCACTACGACGTATTGCTGTTCTGTCGTGCTCCGTAACGACGTCCTCGTTCGATGTCGAATAAAGTCGAAAAATAAAAAGATGATATACGATAGCAATTGACGACTCAGCGGGGAGAGAGAGAATAGCTCCTGAGACAGGGTGAAAGACAAAAAGCGACGACCTCTGGGCAGTTCGATTTAGAGTCGCACGCTCGTAAATTCTCCGACTGGGTGTAATACCCCGTCCTGTGTAGGGATGTCTGAACGGATATGTGGGTGCAGCTGTGGGTGAAGTTTGGGAGGCTTGTAAAGACCAAGGCTTGGCAGTTCGAAGTTGTGTCGTCGAAGAGGTAGAGGAAGGTCGAGGGATATAAAACGGAGAATGAGTTGACGAGGTTTTGCCAGAATGGAGGGAGAAAGAGATTTGGTAAAAAGGGGGCGTTGGGCCGGATCGGCAAAGTGCGAGATAGAAGGAAGGCAGACGCGGGGAGCTTTGCTTGGTGCTGGAAAGAGCGTTGCAGCACGGAGTACGGAGTAGCTGGTACAGCAGTAGCAAGAAAGCGGCGAGGATGACAGAATGAACAGAAAGGAAGGAACGGTCGAGTTTCGAGAGGGGGGAGGGCAGCAGCGAATGCAACCTTGGCGACGAAATGGGAAGCGGCAAACGGCAGACGGCAGACGGCAGGCGAGAGAAGCCGGATCGGGAGAGAGGAAGAGGAGAGAAAAGAGAAAGAGAAAAGAGGGGAGGGGCGATGCGATGCAATGGTGAGAAGATGCAGGCGCGATGCAGGCGCGATGCAGGCGCGATGCAGGCGGCAGGCGAGATGCAGGGAAAGCGACAGCAAAAGAAGAAAGAAGAGGAAGGCCCGAGGGAGAGTGAGAAGGGAACAAAAGAAAGAAGGGAAAGAGCGGCACACGACAGGACACACAACAGACACGAAAATAGAGTCGAGCGGAGGGAGAAAGGGGACAGAAACGAGGCAAGCACGACCAAGCACGACCAAGCACGTCCTAAGCACAGTCCGCAGATTCCAAGAGTCCAGACGCAGACGACACGGAGAAGACGAGCAAAGAGTGGGGAGCTCTACGAGTTGACGCAGGTTTACGACGTAATTACTCCGTACACAAGTTTACGGAGGTGATGGCACCAGTTGAAGTGCGATTTCAAGGTTCAAGGAGGGAAAGAGCGACTCCCGAAAAAGGACTTGGACTGACGCTCGGACGCGTAAAGTGACCTTGCACGCCGCACCAGGAGGCTTAGGAGCGCACCAAGAACGACACCAACAGCACACGATGGATGCTTTGCGCTGGGACCAAGCTGGGATGGAGCAAGATGAAAATCTGAAAAAGAAAAAAAAGAGAAAAAAGGCGGTGGACAAGTGCAAATCTACGATTGATATACTTGCGAGTCTTGTATCTCACGCATGGGACTTTTTTTGTGGGAAGGAGCGATCGCAGCTTTCTGCATCGCTCTTGCCCTGTGGATATCGGATATTGGCTCCGCGCCCTAGATCGGGCTACGGGCTATTCGGGCGGGCTTTAATATGTCGTAGTAGGGGTCTTTCCCTCTTCGTCCGTCTCCCCTCCTCTTCTCTCTCTCTCTCTCTCTCTGTATGTGTGTGTGTGTGTGTGTTTCTGCCTCCTTTCCTCCTTTCCTCCTTTCCCCTTTTACTAGGTTACCAGGTGCTTGGGCCGCCGTGCTGCAGGGCTAACCAGAGAGCTAACCTACCGAAAATAGAAAAAGAGAGAAAAAAAACAAGTCTTACTTTCATAACGATCCCAAGGCGGCCGAGTTTTTCGGCGCTATTGACGATGGGCTGGCGTTGGCTCGGTTGATTGGGACCTGGGTCCAGCTCCATCTTCAGCAAAGCGTTCTGGTCGAAACAAAGAGGATATGTGTTTGGCAGGAAAAGGTGAAAGGCCATAGCACGAAACGAAGCATGGCACATCGCCGTTATCTGATGGGTAGATGGGCTTAGAAAGACACCAATCCCATCACCGAGGACAAGCAAGCAGGAGACGGCATCATTGAGGCATTGTCGTTGACTTCGTCGGCGTCCAATGTTTACGTCCCCTCCGTCGTCTCTCATCCACTTGGCCCCTCTTCTCGGCCAGGCCTAGCTTTGTTTCCCAATGCCTCGTCCCACGTGGGGATCCAGAAAGGATCGTATCCGGTGGAGATCGAGTGGGATAATAACAAGGTGGGCAGGCTTTTTTATGTCTTCAACAGAGCTGAAGAGACTCTCAGCTTCTCGCTTGCGGTTGATCACCGTTTCGTTTTTTTTTTTGCAGTCTGCCGCAAAAGCCGGCATATACCAGGCCCACACAGACACGCACGGTTGACGGCCTGCATTTACTTGTCATATGAGTCTCTGCCTGTCTGCCTGTCTGCAGGGAAAAGAAGAAGAAAAGGAAAAGCCGGCGTGACCGGGAGCCTTGTACTTTTCTGCAGCGGGTAGCGGCTGGATGACAGAAGGTTGACTGGAGACAAGACAAAAAAGGAAGCAGACTGACCATCTGTGCGCCATCGATAGGATATGGCCTGGCCCGCGAGCTATTGAAGCCGTGCAGCTCCCGTAGTCAGTAGTCAGTGTCAGTAGTCGGGCCTATGTACTCCGTGTGTATGTCAAAACCGAGTCACACTTCACAAGAGGCTCTGCCGTGCGAGTGGACGATCTGTTTGGCATACTCGCTGATCTTTCTCGTCACTTAGGGTCTAAACAGAAGAGACAGCCGTGGGACAGGAGGGAGCACTGACAACTTGACAAGTCGATCAAAGAGCCCAGAGCCTAGACTGGAGCTATATTTAGAGCTCTCTTTGGTAATGCTTGATCATGTCACCCGACTGCACTCTGAAGACAGACAGCCCCCAAAATGTGACGGCTCTCCTTCAAGGCCAAGGTTGCGAACGGATGCCAGCTCTGAATGCACATGTCACGAGTTGACAAGAGCACAGCGAGGTTTGAGTAGTAGAGGAGTAGGCACACGACCACAACTGATTGACCGATCACAAACGGCTCCAATGAAAGCCCACAGACACAACTCGCTCGGCACTTTCCCTTTCTGCAGTCTGTCCGTCGACAGAAACACGACATGGCCTGTCAGACAGATGCCAGCTGCAGGTAGCCTTTTCTTTTTCGACTCGTAGAGCATTTGAGCCAGTGAGTTGGCAGGATTATGCGAGGCGCATCGACCTCGACATGGTGAGATGTGAAGTGTAAAAGAAAATAAATTCAAATTCAAATTCAAATTTGAAATAAAATTAAATAAAATGACGGCAGACAACGCGTAAAGTGACGCGAATAATATTTGAAGAACAGAGAAAGAGACAACAACCAGCAAGTTAAGGGTACCGACTGTTGATTTTCAGGACAGGAAGACGTGTCGTTGCTTCACGGAGAAAGAACAACTATATATTGCCTTGTTCATGCCATGAACCCCCAACTCCAGTCGAGTGAGAACTGTAAATAACGGGAGAAGAACGAAATATGCGTATAGGTTTTGCAATGCCTCAGACAGAAGCTCGGAACGGATGCTCCAGGTGGTTTTGTGTTTCAACTGTTGTTTGACCGCGTTTGTATTGACCGCGTTTATGCTTCTGCCTTCGTCCCTACTCGCCGGTTCGTTGATTTTCTCTAAACAGACTCGGCGTAAATATGAGGCCGCACCATTGGAGACTTGCAGGGCAAGACATCTGGCGAGAAACATTGATTTTGACGTCTATACTCCGTAGTTACACTGGAATCTCAACTGGTTGTTCGATCGTTCTTCACATCGACCAGCACCGCACTTATTGTCGACTTGACAACACTCTTGGCAGTGACGATAGTTTACACGATAGTTTACACGATAGTCCAGCAGATCAGTCCAAGCGGAGCCAGTCCAGTCCTTTTCTACTTTCTTAGCGGCTCATTGAGTCCGCTATCTGAACTTTCCGGTCCTTTTGCAGCCCTACCGAATCTACTCCGCAACTCTCCACACTGGTGAGATCGCCGTAGTAGCGAGTCGAGCTTCGAGATGGCCGATATTGCAAATAGAGGAAGGTGATATCGAACAGAGTTGCGCAATCCAGATTGTGAGATGTGGTGCCTCGATAAATCAGATGCAACTCGCCTCTACGTATCGTGTTCTCTTCCTTACTGATTTCCTCCGCATGACCCTATTTGTTTTCTTCTTTTCAGGCAACATCACATCAGCAACCTGGTCTCCTTCTCGGCTTTCTCACTCGTTTCCGATAACATCTGCTTCTTTTGTCACTCTTCTCACTGGAACGAGCTCTCATACAATTTCTTTTTCTCTGTTTCCCCCTCTCTTTTACTCGGAGGACTCCCGCCCGTCTCACCTTTCTTCTTCTGCTCTATATTTACTTTTTTTCCACCGCCATTCCTTCCAATGCCCGTTTCGTCCAATTTTGTGTCTCACTTGTTGCCCCATCCGCTCGAGAGTCTACATTCCTCAGTCAGGAACCGCACTCTATCGTCCACTATCGCCTCAACCGCCTTGCCGAGCTTGAAACTAACCCGTTTACGGCCATTTTAAAGGTTTTGTCAAGTGTCCAACACAGAATGTCCCTAGCCCCAAAGCAGGTCAACATTCTGAGACACGACCAGCGAGAAAAGTCGAGAAAAGTCGATGAAAATAGACAGAGCCCATACTGTAGAGAGAGGATATGCAAGACATTGAGAGACAGCACCCAGGCATAGTGTCTCTCTTCACAACCGTTTCTGCTGCAAACGGCCACGAGTTGTGTAGACTCTGCAGATTCTGTCCTGCTCCCACGCAAAAGCCTTCCATAGAGAGGAGAGAGACAGCCCGTGATGCCTCCGAAACGCCCAAAACGGCCAACAACCACAACAAGAAGAAGACGCAGAAGATGCATGGCATGCGAAACCTCGTTTCTTTTCTTTTTCTTTTCTTCTCACCCACGTCGTGTAGTTTTCCATTTAAACATCTTCATTCTCGACAATGCATGTCCGCATTTGATCGTCGTTTCGTGACGTTTTTGTCGTTTTTTGTCTCTTCTTTCCTGTCATCAACCTATATCTTGTTCTTTCCTCCTCCCTCTTTCGTCCTTTGTCTTCTTCCATCTTCCTCTTTCTTCCTTTCTATTTCTTCATCCTTGATTTTGTAAGGCAAATCATCACCATCACCATCGACTTTCCTCTACTATACGTCGTACTGTGTCGTCCTACTCACCTCCTTACCCACATCACTCCTCTTCGCTCCTCTTCACAAAAAGCCTGTGCAACGGCCACTTACTTCCGCATCGCCCTTTTCGGAACCACCCGTTCCTTCCCACCCATTTCACATTTTTCACAGTCTTTTCTTCTTAACTGAAGACGAGATCACCACTTTCACAAGCACATTCACATCTCCCTCTGTCCATCTTCCATTTCCCCTCTCCCTCCTCTCCTCTCCCCTCTTTTGCCACATCAATAGCTCCAATACTCCCCATTTTCGAGCTATCACGCGGACCTTTCCCCATTATCCTTTCCCAGAAACAGCTATTCTCTCTCCGTTGGCGCTAAGAAAACAGCTCTAAGCGGCAACAAGCAATAGCTTCACGGTCTCCCAGTAAGGCAGTCGAAGATCTAGACAAAAAGAGATCTCTTTAGACGGCTTTTCTTTCACTCTAAAACTCTAAAATGCGCTACGAGTCACCCATGATGATGGCCGGCCCCACCACGATTGCAGCGCCCCGGATGGACCAGCCTACCGGTGTTCTCTACAACCCTCTGTCGATTCTTCAAGTTCCTGCTTCTTCATCTTCCACTCCTCGTCGTCCTTCTCTTCCTCATCATCCATCATCTGGCTCGTCTTCTTCCCAGCCACACCGTCGGGGGAGTACTGCGACCACATCCAGTCGGCACCGTTCTCATCAATATCATCACCAGCCGTATCAACAACAACAGCAGCAACAACAACAACAACAACAACAGCCTCAATTCCTGTTCTACCCCCAAAGCATCCCCTACCAGCAGATGCCCTATCATCAGCAGTTGCCATACCAGCACCAGCGCATGCACAACCTCTTGCACGGCAACGTCAACAGCTACCAGCTGCTTCCCTACAGCAATCCTTATCAGACGGCGAGCCAGACGGCGAACCAGACGGCGAACCAGCAGCTCAGCCGTAGCCAGAGCAGTCTGGGCCATCGTCGGCCATCGCATCCTCCGTCGCAGCCGCCACTGTCTCAGTCCCAGCAGCGCCCCTCACAAAGTCACCTCCGCCGCCCACACCTGCTGCCGCCCAACGCCCCGCCGTCGTCGCAGCAGCACTCCTCGTCGTCGTCCTTTTCGTCGCAGCAGCAGCTGGCGAAGCAGGCGGCCACGCAAACCACGCAAATCAAGCAAATCACGCAAGTAAAGGCAGACGTCAAAGAAGAGCCTGCCGCACCCGCATCTTCAGCCATGCCTCTCTTTGCTGGTTTCTCGCTGCGCGGCAGCAAGCAAAACAAGATGGCGCGTGCCGACAAGAAGGAGGACAAGTCGGAACAGAAACAAGAGGCTGAGCAGAAGCAGACGGCAACAGCCACTGTGTTGTCCGCCTCCATCAAGCCGCCCGTCCGCAAGTCGGACCCGGTGGGCCGCAACCGTGGGCCCGTCGATGCCAAAGACCTGGCGCAGCGACTGCAGACCATTCTGGCCGAGCACGGGATGCAGCAGTCTGGTGGTTCGGGCAGCAGTGTGCCGCAATCGCCACTGGAGGGTCCTCCTCCTGTCCAGAACGGTGGTGGCCGCCGTATCCGTTCACGCGAGTCGGGCAACCTGCGCGCCGTGTACGCGAGCAATGCGCCAGTCGTCCCGACCACCACGGAGCCCATTCGCCGCCAGCCGTTTGCGGCGCCGCACAGCTTGAGCGCTTACGAGGCGGCCTTGGCGGCCAAGGCCAAGAGCACAGCGAATGGTTTCGACCACGCTCTGCCCTCTGCAATGGCCGAGCACCAGCGGCGCATGAACTGGATGCAGTCGCAGTCGCCCCAGCAGGTGCGGGCCCAAGTAAACATGCGCGGTGGTGGCTTGTCGTCATCGGGGGCCGGCCTCACCATGTCTGGCACCCAAGACACACTGGCCCAGCGCCGCGCCGTCACCAGTGCCATCCCGCCCACCAATGCCCACCACGGTGTGCCCCACATCCCCAGCCAGGCCGCCCAGCGGTTCCAGCGCACGACACACTCAGTCGGCGGCCCGCGCAAGTCGACTCTGCTGCAGAAGCCGCGGTCGCCCAAGGAGCCGTATGCACACAACCAGTCGGTGGCCAAGCCGCCGGCTTTGTCGCAAAAGGGCTCCCAAAAGGGCAAGGCGTCGCCGGCAATGTCGGCCAAGTCGGCCGTGTCGGCCAAGTCGCCCGTTACTCCGTCGTCGGCCCGCGCGCCGAGTGTCAAGCACGCCTTCAAGGATACGCTGGCCGAGCCAGGTAGCCGTCGGCAGAGCACGAAGGAGGGCGAAACGGCAAACAAAAAGATTGGCACTGACGCTGACGCCGCCGCCCAGGAGACGGGCGAAGAAGCCGACGACGAGGCAACGGCGGATACCGAGACCGATCTCGAAGATGCCAAGACGAAAGCGGCCAAGGACGCTGCCGCTGCCAAAAAGCCCATCGCCGCGTCCGACTTGGGCCGCGTTGTGCAAGAGCACAGTGTCGACTGGACACAGAGCGACGAGACGTCGATCCAGCGCAAGCGGGAGAAGAAGGAGAAGAAGGAGCGCGAGAAGCGCGAGAAGCGCGAGAAGAAGGCCAAGCAGGCGACGGCCCAAGCTGAGAATGGTGATGAAGGGCAGGGCCGCCCCATGTGGCGTCTCAAGGCGCGGCTGAGCAGTTTCTCCATAGACAAGCGGTCACCGTCGCCGTCGCAGTCGCCGCCGGCCGCGGCTGCGGCTGCTGCTGCTGCCACCGCCACGACAGTCTCTGAAGAGGACAAGACGTCGACTGCCCCCAAGGAGGGCGCGGAGGAAACCAAGGCGGAGCCCACATCCAACTCATCGTCGGTGCTGTCGTTGACGGCGATGAAAAAGTCGTCTTCGTTCCTGGCCTTGTTCAAGCATTAGTTTAAATTGTTTTCCCTGCTTGATTTGATTTTCAGACTCTCTGTAGCGTTCCAGCATAGCCTTGCGTGTCCCTTTTTGTGTGTCTGCGGACACCAATCGTTTTAGCTCCTTACTCGGTGGTAATGAGAGTATGAAGAGAGGTGGAGGAACAGAACAGAATAACATCATCTGATTCAAATCATACAGTGCGCATACAATGCGCACAAAACGCGCAGAAGCAAAAAGTGGCATAAAAAATAAAATACATACCGTAGTCCGTAGCCAATGCGCCTCGCTATATGCATGAAAAGTAAATCCGAAACAGCCTCCTCGCCCTCATTGCCGTCCCTCCGTGTCCAGAAGCTCCTGGATCACCTGGTTGGCCTCGACGGCCAGCTCTTCGCGTACGAGGGCGTCGACACCGTTGGGATTCGCAGCAGCCGTGGTCGCAGCTGCACCCCCCTCGGCCTCTCTTGCCAAAAGGTGCGTCACCAGCTCGCAGTACGCCCGCACAGCATCGCCGTCTTCGCCCGGATCGACGCGTGCCCGCCGCAGCGCCTTTTGTCCTTCACGCAAGCCCTTTTCCTTTGTCCACATTTCATTGTTCTTGGTGTTGCGGCCGCCACGGCCGCCTTTGTTGTTGTTGTTGTTGTTGTTTGGCAATCGCACGGGCAGGCCTGGGATGCTGACAGCTTTGTTGTTTCCACCGCCGCCACCTCTCGCTGTGGGCGGCTGTGTTGCTTCATAGATCCGTTTGAGCCGAGCGGGCAGTGCCGGGTATTTTTCAAATAGATACTTGAGCTCGGGAGCATCATCCAAGACCTGAAAGGGGTGTGGTGGTGCTGTCGGCTTAGGTGGTAGGGACGAGGACGAGACTGCCAAAGAGCCGGGTAGGGTCGACTTTGCCTCGTCTGCGGGGGCATCGGGCGGGTGGTTGTCGCGGTGGATGCGGTTGCAAGGCACGGAGCAGCTGTTCGGTCAGCGTTGTCTAAAACAAATCAAACTCTGGGGGAGAAGGGACTCACTATGCCAACGGGCACCTTGGGCACTTGTACTTGGACGGTTCCTTGTTGCAGACGCCGCAGATTGTGCGCCTCTTGGCTGGTGGCTTCTCCGACTCATTGCTTTCGCCCGTGGATGCCTCCTCTGCCGGCCTGTCTTGTCCGTTTGCGTTGTTTGCGTTTGTGTCTGCCGTGTTGCTGTCGTCTTCTCTTGTATCTTCCTCCGTCCGATCAGGACTTGCTGGTGCTGATCGCTTACCATTCGCTGGCGCCCCTGACTCTGCTTCTGTCGTCGTCGTCGCGGCTGCTGGAGCTGGCACTGCCGCTGCTGTCTCGCTGCTAGTATGCGACATGGGCGACTGCTGCCTAGCTTCTCCGGCCTTGACTGCTTCTGCCGGCGCTGCAGTCGTCCCGTCCTCCTGAAGGGGCGGCGATGGTGAGGCCATGGTGTGCTCTCGTGCGGTCGCTTTGATCAGACGTAGATGTGTGTGTAGAGTCCTTTGTTATGATCTGTGGTTGAGCATGATATTAATGCCGTTTGGGTGTGCGCTGTTTGAATTGTTGTCGCAGGGTACTGTCAAAGCTCGAGATGTTGAGATGAGACTCATGAGAGCCGTGAATGGAGCTTAATCGGAGTTTGAGAGGTAGGCCAGAAAAAGTGCTGACTTATCGTAAAAGGTCGTAAAATGGCAGTTGCCAACTTATCGCGCCTTATCGGCCGGGCTAGCACCCTCCACCCAGACCCTTGCTCCACTACTCCGTACTCCGTACAATGACGCACTTTTGACAGCCTCGGCAACCTTTCTTCACTTCACTCTCTTCTTGTAGGATGATTTGTATAGAAAACGAACTCTTGTAATTTGATCTTGGTTCATGCTGATTCTCTGAAAATGCCCAAAATATGAAACAAAAAAAAAACGCCATGTAAAGAACAAATGTCGAATCTCAGGCCAGTAGGCCAGTTTGTACGGCCATCTTCCTCGTCCTAGTTGCCCATAGCCATTGCCATAGCCATTGCCATTGCCATTGCCGTTGCCACTGCCCCCAACCGTCCGCCACAATCCGTGACAGAATTATAATGTGTCTGATGCCATGCCATCTTCCTCCCACCAGTTCCATAGAATCGTAAAAAGGGCCATGTTTTGTTGTGTGTTTTTCGCGTTTCGCGTCGTGTATAACACGTGGTATGCATGAAATGAAGTACAGAAAGAAATAGGAAAGAACACAAAATCAACGCAAAATGTGCAAATGCTACGCAGAAAACAAATAATAACACACGAGAAAGGCGACTACCACCCCGGCTTGTCCTCCAGCTTGTCGATGCGCTTCTTCCAAAACTCAAACGACGAGAAGAAGATGGCATTGAGCAGGCACGACCTCGACATGGATACTCCTAGACCGCGGTACATTTGCCGCTGGAAGAAGCGGATCTTGACCGGCTTCACTTTCTGTCCTTTGGAGTAGAGCAGCGCGTTCCGCTGATAAATGCTCTTGGCCGAGTCGATGGGGTCTAAGACGTTAGCAGTTGTTTATTTTGTAAAAAGTCTGTAAAGGGGACTGCACAGAGGACTGCACAGAGGACATACAGATCAACGACCACGACACGATGCCGCAGAGGCCGCCGGCAATAAAGACGGGCAGTGTGCTGGACTGTGTGGCGCTGCCGGCAAAGGTCGTCAACAGCTGTTTGCTGCTTTCGTAGGTGATAAAGTATAGGCTCGTACCGAGCGTGTCTCGTACTGCGGTGTGTTAGCAAAGATAGTACGGAGTGTTGCAATAGACGCCGGGGTGACACATACACAAGTGCAGTCGGTAGCCGGTGTAGAGACCGGTAAAGCCCCGATGGCGAACAATGTTGGCCATCGTCTTGAATGTGCCCTTGTTCTGGTAGCTCGAGGCCACGGCGCGGCTTTGTGAGTCGGGGCATTGCGTCTTCTCCGATAACAAAACAGACACTTGTGCGCTCAGCTTGGTCAATTCAAACGGGCATGCAATCACTGTGATGCACGACCCCGCCGTCGCACCGGCCGCGCCAAAACACGCCACCGACCAGAGATTCGGGTAGGTTCCCGGCGTGTTGACATGCTTCAAAACGTCAAAGCCAAAGTTTCTCCTCAGCCAGTCCGAGTACACGTACTTGGCGCGCTGGTAGATGGAAAACGATATCGTCCGCACAATCGTGACGCTCGCCAAGGGCGCCGTGACGCCGCGGAAGAACCCCCGCAGTCCCTCTTGGTGATATGTAGTTTTTAGGCAGTCAATGAAGCCTGCGTATTTGTACGTCTGCATGCGCGTCTTGACGCTGTCGAGCGGGAACGCACAGGCCGTGCTGATGCCGCTGGACAAGCTGGCGCTCACTTCGGTCCGGTACCGCTTGACCCATCTTTGCGGTGATTCTTTGGATTTTGTCGGTTTGGGTACTGGTAGTGAAGATGAGGAGGGGGGCGAAGAGGAGGAGGAGGAGGAGGGAGTCGAGGCCGAAGTCTGGGCCGAGGCTATGGTGCCACCACCGCTGCTGTTGCTGCTGCCACCTTGCGTAGGCATGATGGAGGTGCGGTGTGGGACCGTGGTATCATCTTGGGCTCGACGAGGGTCGGCGGTCATGCTCCGCGCTGGGAGGGTGCCCCAAAGGAGGCGTCGAGAACAAACGGGCGCGCCGTGGTCGCAGAGGGAGGGTCTGGAGCTATAACCGTCGGGAGGTTGAAGAAAGGTGTCGACCGAGAGAGATTGAGGGCGCCCAAGCAGTATTTCGCGGCCAAGGAAGCTGCCTCACTGCGGTATATCTATATCGTTAAGGCTCGGAAAGCGTGGCCGAAGCTAGGGAGACCGTCGAGGCGAGCTTTGTCTGTCCTCTATCGTCGTTTGTTCGTCTTGATTCGTGTAGAGATGGCTCGCCGGTATGAGCCCACATGCAAAACGCGCAGGAGTCGGAAGAAGGATGGTCTGGCAGAGTATGTATCGTTCGTTTGAGTTCTTTTTGGGTGGACGCGGGTTCGACGTTGTTTGCGTGTCGTTTGGTGGCCGTTTCGTGCTGTACCAGGATAGCACTGCTTTGTAAGGAGTACGTCGTAGAAGGGGTTGAGGCGCGAGGCAGCTTTTGCGATCCAATTCAGAAAAGACAGAAATTGTAGGACGGGCCACTTGGAAGCGGGACTTTGACAGCGAAAACGTGAGCTTGCAAGCAAGTTGCACTGGAAAAAAGCCGTTTCGTTTGGCAGGAGGCAATTGCCGTAGTGGACTGGTAGGTCGGACGATAGATCGGCGGGTGGGTCTAATCCTGGCCAGGGCGGGTGGTAGAAGACAAAGGAGGGGGGGAGAAAAAGAGAAGAAGAGAAGAAAAGAGAGACAGCACAAGATCGAGAGAAGTTTGTGATGACGAAAGAAAAGGAGGAAACGTTCAAAAAAGGAAAGAAGGGAAGAAGGAAAGAACGTGTCAGTCAAACCCTCGAAAAGAGAAGGGGCCGCTGTTTGGCGGAATTGGAATGCTACAAAGATGCACCATGTGATTGGCTAGTCGGTCTACGAAGCTTCTGTAAAGGTTGGAGGATGAGGGGCCGAGGAGAGAAGAGAAGAGGACCTGCAAGCAAGAGCAGCAGCCGAAGTAAGGAATCAAATGCTCCGTCTGGGGGATACAGGATGGACTGCAGGGCACAGCTTGCTGCAAGTCAAGGCAAGTGAGATGCACGAAAGCCGAATGAGACAGAATGAGAAGGAGCGGCCTTAAGGGCTTCAAAGACAAAGAAAACACAATGGGAAGGAACAGTCAACCACGCAAATTGCACGCACTCTCTTTTCTGTGGCCCTGACGTCTCTCCCATGTGTGAAGGTGGGTGCTTCCTTCCCTCTACTAGCTAACTAGCAGAAAGCCGCGAACTGCAAGCACGAAAATACAAAGTTCGGGGGAGGAAAGAGCATGTGCGCGCAGCCGAGCTACAGCCGAAGATCCCCTACAAGACCTCAAGACCACCCAGTATTACAAGGCGGGATTGGGGGGTCATCTTCCGGGAAACAGCAACGGCCACCAGCTTATCGGAAGAGGGAAGCCCTGTCTTCTGCCTGTCTCGCTGCCTCTTTCCATTTCCTGAGTATGTA
Organism: Sporothrix euskadiensis; assembly: GCA_019925375.1. Taxonomy (NCBI): domain Eukaryota; kingdom Fungi; phylum Ascomycota; class Sordariomycetes; order Ophiostomatales; family Ophiostomataceae; genus Sporothrix; species Sporothrix euskadiensis. Next base: position 23,253 of record JADHKQ010000005.1, read on the forward strand.
CGTGCGTAAGTCAATACTCACAGCGGCTGGCAGCGGTTCTTCTCCTGCAAGCTCGACTTATCACACAACTCTCATGTCGCTTTCTGGTCGCTTTCTGCAATCTGCAATGCATCGTTTGGCTCAACCGACGTCATCTGTCTACCCTTCATATACGGAGTACGACGCACGGCTTCCTCCAATCACAGCAAGGCCCTCACCTCAAAACTCAAAAACGACCGTCCGTTGCAGCACATTGCAGCAAATATACGACACACCAACTTGCTCTTAAACGTGAGGCTGCATAAACGTTTGTGCTGCAGAAGATCTGGCGGATGCAATATTTATCCAGATTTGCAGTTGCTTTGCAGTTGCTTTTGCTTTTATTCGTAACGTTATATATGTACATGTGGCTCTATGGCCATGTCTATCAGTATATCAAGTCCAAGCCTTCTCTGTATAAAGCAGAGTTAGACTGCTGCTCAATCAGCACATGATATCTGAGTCGGTTGTAGAGCGCACTATATCTGGGCCCGGGTTGACGGCCGTATACGACATATCCGCATTCTCGTCAAGCCTTGCCCTCACCCACGGAGCGCGAGAGAAGTCTCTTCAGCGAGCGTGGCGTGTGCTGCTGCCTTTGTAAGGGTATGCCATATGCGCTGATGCTAGACGAATGGTATAAGATGTGCTGCTGCATGAGAGGAGAGATGCTGCGAGGAGCGCGAATAAAGGCCGGTGTCGAAAACAGCGGGGAATAGAGTCGGTTCGTATCCGTCCTCGGGGTATCTCGATGTATAAGGCCAAAGCCTTGCCGCGAGACGATATATGGTGCCGTGCTTCTTTAGCTCGAGGCTTTTCGCTCCATCTTGGAAGCTTCAAAAGCTTCAACGGAGGCAGAGTCGCATTTGCTTGTTGAGCATCATAATCGTCTCGTCGTAGTGGTCGTATGCCGTCTTGACAAATTCGTCCCTGAAACGTTAGCCATGTCCGGGGAGCAGACAGAGTCTCACAGGAAAGTCTGAGCTCACTCTTCCTTGGCCTTCTTCCCCTGCTTTTGCTGTTCCACAATGAGCCGCCACGACCGCTGCCGATTCGCCGCCTCCCGCTGCCGCCAGTAGGCCGTCTTGACCAGGTTCTGCACAATCTTGTGCTCGATGCCGCGGTGCTCGGCCGCCGAGTTCAGGAACCAGATGGTGCGCCGGATGGCCTCGGCATCAAAGGGCTGTGCGCCGTCATTGTTGGCGGCGCTTGTCAGCGTTGTGCGTTCGCCACGGAAAGCAGCGCGAAGTTGGTCGCGGATGGTGTAGCGGGCCGGTTTGGAGAACTGGACGGCACGCAGGGCGGCGCGGTAGAGGCGGCGGTACGCCCAGACGATCTCGGTGCTGGACATTGTCGGGAGGGGGGAGTGTCGTGTGAGGTTTTATCGTGTCGCTGTCCCTGTCTCGAGACAGCCTCGTCGTAGCTTTCTCGAAATTTACAAGGCGACAGATAAAAGTGGGTCGCCTCAAAGCGCTCGTCTTAGTATTGCTAGCCAATCAGAGAGCTCCACCGACTCGCAGCACGTCCCAACCTCAGACGAGACAGCAGTCATCACAGCAAATATAATCCGCAAAGTTCTTTTCATTGAGAAAGGCACTCTATATTGAGGCCATCCGTGGCCTCTTTAGTATGGTACAAAGATACCCCAGAACCGTAAGAAACAACCACTAGCTTAGGCCTCTACTCTATCAGGACCTACAGCTTCCTCCTCGTCGAAAATGGGCATTGCGCTGTCACAACAACGCTTGTGTGACGCACGTCTATATGCAGGAATAAAACCAAAAGAAAAGAGATAAGAAAGAAATAGAATGACAAGACCGGAAAAACATAGACACCCAGCAAACTCGGCGCCGACGCTTGGCTCGTTTGCTTGCTTGCTTCACTTCACTCGCAACTCACAACTTCGCAACTCAACTATACTCTCCTCGTCACACCTTTACTCTTCGCCTTGGCCGAGCGGTGCGTACTTGCCACCATTCTCGCCAGTGTTTGACGACGAGCCACCGCGGAAGACGCCCACGCGTGACAGCCATCCTGAAACGCCGCCACGACTCGAGCTGCCCTCACCATTGCCGTTATGACCCGAGGACGACGCTTCATGGAGAGACGATGGTGGGTCGATATTGAGACCAGGGATGGCGCTTGAGGGGCCGAACTGGCCGCGGGAGGCGCGCAGGTCAAGCGACGGCACGGGCGAGCCAGGAGCCAAGAGCGCGCCGGACTCGGCATCGCCCGGCAAGGGTGTGCCGATGGAGATGGACCGCGGCGTGCCCATGGTCGTGCTGGCATCGCCAAACAGCGAGTCCATCTCTTCGAGGCGGACACCGCACGTCTCGGGGTAGAAAAAGTAGACTACGTGTGTTAGTAAAGAAATGTCAAAAACAGAAAATTCACGTCTGGCAAAAGAAGAGAGAAAAAAAAAAGGGGGGGGGGGGGACTCACCAACGACGAAACTGAGGGCACAGAAAAAGGCGTGCACAAGGTACAGCCGCCATGCAATCCACTCCTGCAGGATCGGCGTCATCTCGCCCACAAGCCAGTTGAAGGCCCAGTTCGTGGCCGTTGACAGGCTGGCGCCCTTGGAGCGGATGCTCAACGGCAGAATCTCGGGCGGGTACAGCCACGGGATCGGGCCCCATGAGTAGCCAAACGCCGCATTGTAAATCATGACAAAGGCCACAACGTAGATGCGCGTCGTCGGCAGATCCAAAAAGATAAAGTACGAGATCAGCGACAGCGAAATGCACATGGCCACCGCACCCGTCAACAGAATCACACGACGGCCCCAGCGGTCGACAATGTACCAGGGCGGGATGGTCGACAAAAAGTACGTGATGCCGTTGATACCCGTCATCAGCACAGCACTATGACCCACCCAGCCGGCCGATTCAAAGACGTACGGCGCGTAGTAGGAAATGACGTTAATACCGTTGAGCTGGGCCAGAGCTTGGGCGGACATGGCAATCAGCACGCGCTTCTTGTACCGGCGGAACATTTCGGCGTACGTGCGCTCGCCCTCCTGGCGCTGGATCAGCACGTCCATCTTGATCTCGCGGAACTCGTCGCGGGCCTTGGGGTTGTGGATGTCGCCGCCACCATACAAATTGGCAATGACGACAATGCCCTCCTCGTCGAGGTCGTTGTCGAGCAGCCAGCGGGGAGACTCGACAATGATGAGACTGCCGAGACCCAGCAGCGCACCCATAATGCACTGCATCATCAGCGGGATACGCCACGACATGTTGCTGTCAATAAAGCCGCAAAAGTAGTCGACCCACACGGAGGTCGTGTAGCCGATAATGTTGCCAGAGAACTCGATACAGGCGAGCTTGCCGCGGTTGTGGGGTGGCGAGATCTCGGACTGGTAGACGGGGACAATGGTGGACAGCATGCCGACGCCCAGACCAGCAATGATGCGGCCAAGCATCATCATGCCCATGGACGTGGCCAGCGTCTGCAGAGCGCCGCCCGTAAAGAAAATGATGGAACCGTACAGGATGGTTTTCCGGCGGCCGATGATGTCACCGACGCGGCCGACCACGAGAGAGGAGATGAAGGCGCCAATCTCGAGGATGGCCACCATAGTACCCACCTGGGCTCGAGATGGGTTGTCAAAGTAGTCTATGAAGAAGCCACCTCTGGAAGGGTGTTAGCATGGAGGTGAAAAGTGAAAAGTGAAAAGAGTACGTCGGAGAGGAGGCTATTTGCCAGCCCAATGGAACTTACGTGATGATACCAGACATAACACCCTGATCATATCCGAACAAGAACACGCCGAGAGACACGAAAATGCTCGTAAAGTAGCTGCCAGAAGGTTAGCATGTGATTAAAACGGCAAAAATATATTGTCGCATCCAACACGTACATCAGGGGTTTGCCGGTGAGGCCATGGATGGAGGAGGAGCCGCCCGACATGATGGAGGCGAGGAAACGTTCAACCGCGGAGACGCGTCGGACTGCAGTTTCGGGAATGTGGATGGCCTCCTTATTAACGGCGCCAGCGTGGTGATGGTGGTGGTGGGAGGAGCGATGACCGTGATGGCTCCGGCGTGGAGAACTGTCGGAATCGCTGCCGTTGTCGTCGTAGTGGACGCGCTTATTCTTGCTGTTGTTGCGGCGAGCCTTGTTACCGGCAACCGTAGGGTGGTTCTGTTGTTTCAAGACTCCGGCAAGCGTGTCCTGATCAAGGTTGTCGTAGAGACGGGCGCGGACGGCCGGGGCGTTGTCGCCGTCTTCGGCAAGCTGCTCGGCAATATCGGCAGTGTCAAGCCAAGACTCGTCGTCTTCAGGGTCGGAGGAGTAGTCGCCTTCGGAGTAGTCGCCGGCGGACGAGAGAGATTCGTGTCTGCGGTGTCGTCGAGAAGAGGAAGAGGAAGAAGTAGGATGCGACGAAGAAGCACCGGACCGGGCGGCGGCGGACGACGCGAGAAGGGAAGCCCCCGACTGCCGGTCAGCGTGGGCGCGTGACGCCGACGAAGCAGAAGACGAAGCGGTGCCCGGCGAGGAAAGGGCACGGAGAGGAATGTTGGACGGAAGTCGGCCCGAGCTGGAGAAGGAAGGAATCTTGAAGAAGATGGGGGCTGTGAAGCGGCAGCGCCCGTCCGCGAATCTTTAAAAAGGATGAGGGGGAAGGGTCCTTAAGAGAAGAGAGGTGGAGGAGGAGGGGGGGTGCGGAAGAGAGGGGGGAAGGGTTAGGGTAAGAGAAAGAAGGAAGAGAAAAGAAGGTTTGACGGAGAGAGGGACGATGAGCAAAGGGCAAACCAAACGGGACTTTGGCACGGGATGCCCAAGTGTGGATAAGGCTGCTGCTTGGGGGTGGGGAAAAAGTTGAGGAGCGAAGGGTGGAAACGAATGAATCAAGGCATCAACAGCAGATGACCGGCGGACGGCATGTGCGTGACCTCTGATCTCAAGGGACCGTCGATGGGTTTGTGTGCAGCGGCAGACGCGTGTGGTGGGAAGGGATGCAGCCTTGGAGCCAAAAGAAATGAGTTGATGATAAACAAGCAATAAGAACAAAGTTGGACAAAAAAAATCGAGAGGCCAAAACTGAACCAAAAAGAGAGTTGAGAGTCTGTGGTTGGTGTGTCGCAGTGACTTTCGGCTTTGCTGACTATTTGGCGATTCAGAGGCGTCAGACGCGGTTGGTCCGTTGAGCTGGGCGTGTTGTACCGACCCCGGGGCGATTTTCAGCGGCAGTCGGGCATTGAATGTGTCAAATTGTCGAGATGCGATGGAAAAAGTGACGGTGGCGAAGCAGCCTTACGGTGAAGCAGGAGTTCAATGGACAAAGCAGGTAGGCACGGCAAGTCGAGGAAGGAGAGGATGGAGAAAGGGCAACCGCTGTCCTGGCAAGAGACAAGCGAGGCAAGAACAAGATACCAGTAAGACCAGGTACTGTATATGGAGTACTGTGTACGGTACGGAGTAGGCGCGAACGAGCGGGAATGCACGCCAAGATTAGGACCGTGTGGAGACACTGTGCATTTCAGCCGCCCACATACAATGTCCTATCGGTGACTAGGCACTTCACACAGTGCATGTGTCTTTTGGCAAGGCTTTACACGGTGCCCAAATAGGGGGCTCCTCAGTTAGTGCAGGCGCAACGCGGCGCGAGGCAAAGTGTCCAGGGTCTGATCAGCTTTTTTTTTGTTGTCTTTCATTGCCAGCAAAGGGTCCCCCGAAATAATGGGACAATCGCACTTTTAAAAGACCGAAATCTGCACAACTAATTACAGGCATATCTTCGTATCTTTTGTCGGGTAAAAGTTTTCTGACCGACAAACGGAAGGCACGTGCTGTGTCTCTCTGCATCTGTGTTCGTTCTTTCCCTTTCCTCAGTCCGTTGCTCAAAGTCCGTCGTGGGATGACGTAGTTCCTTCCCAGTCTTTGTCTTTTTCCACCGTCCCAGTGGGGGTGGGTGTGCGCGCTATCCAGAGAGAAGAAGGCACGATAAAAAAGGTGTGGTGCAGACCTGCCAGGGCAGGCGCGCAGGCGCGCAGGCGCACATGAGGCGGACCCGCACCGGCTTTTCCCCTTTCATGAGACCCGTAATGCGGTCCTACCTACCGTGCACCTGCCACTTTCAGAGTTCTCAGCCTTTTGCAGCCTTTTGCAGCCTTTTACAGCCTTTTATGCCCATCCACTCAGCATCAACCGGACGTTGTGCTGGCTATTCTCAGCTACCAAAGAGCGGCAGCCGAAAAGTAAGACAGGCGAGACAGCGTGCAACGGCGGATGCCTCTATCATGGATGAGGTCTTGCTAAGCAGAATACTCCATATAATAAGACAGCCGAACCGGTGGCTGGACAGACCCTTTATATTTACTTATGAAGCTGTTCCCAGCCAAGCGGGCCTTAATTATCTACGGTGGTCGGCCCAACTGGCAAAAAATAGAAGCAAAAAGACCAAAAAATCCTCTCTCGCCGGGAATTGAACCCGGGTCCCGGGCGTGACAAGCCCGTATACTGACCACTATACTACAAGAGATGTGAAGCTTTTATTATGTGAGTACGTGTCGTGGTGCGCGATTAGAATAATTTATGGTAAAAGCTGTACCGCTCTTCTCTCGAGAGCACAACGCTGGCTTGGTGGGAATATGCATAGAGATTAAAATTGAGTAATGAGGAACAGAAAAATAAAGAGCGTCAAAAGAAAAAGAAAGGGAAAAAACGGTCTCCCACCAACGGTAGAAGCCAAGGGTATCAAAATGTAACATAACAAACAGAAAAAAAAGAAAAGGAGATGATAAAGTGGGGAAGTCCCGGCCTTGACAATGTTACTCGTATTGCGCCTCGATCTCGAGCACAATCGGCGCAACGGCGTCGCGGAGTGCCTCTTCGGTGCTTCTGTCCACGGCCGGGTTGGTCCTGTCGTCCATGTCCGCCACCGTTTCATCCGAGGACTGCTGCGCGGGGCGCCAGCTGCGTGGAAGGCAGGTGGAGTGGGGGCCCAGGCCGCTGTCCCAGATATTGCTGTCCCAAGTATCGCTGTCACTGCTGCTGCTATCGTCCTCGTTGTCCTCGTCGCCCTCCGCCCCCCTCTTTCTCTTCTTCAGAGGCGTCACATCGGTAGATCCACCGCCGCCATACGCATCCCGCAGCTCCGTGCCGGTGAGTTCCTTCACCATGTAGGACACGTGGGTGGGCTCTACGACAGCGACGTGCACCTTGCGCATGAAGCCGGCAACCAGAAACTGTTTCACGCCAAAGATGACCGTCCATGCAAATCTGGCAAAGAGGAATTCGGTGCTGTTGGTGTGCAGGTACTGTGGTATAGCGTTGTGCAGTACCGCGTGGTAGTCGTCGATGGCCGTCCCCAACAGATGGGCGACAAAGACGGGGGACTCGTCTGCCGGCCCACCGCCCCTGCCGCTGCTGCTGTCTTGGAGTGGCCCTTTGGGTACAAAAGCCAGCGTGCGGGCGTCAAAAATGCGGTGGATATCGCAGCGCAGGCTGAAGATGTTAGCCTGGTCGTCGATAGTGCAAAACGTTTCCGACTGCCCATAGAGCATCATGTCGTTACGGTGAAACCAGTCTGTCTCAGCGCGGGGCACAATGTGCGCCACGTCCAGCGGCACGGCGTGGTGCGACAGGGCACACCTGCTGCTTTGGCCATCGTATCGACTGTGGTTGCGCTGTGCCGCCTGCCAGGCAGCGGGCATCCGGCCGTGGGGAAATTCCCAATCCTGAAACGTGGGCACGACAGGATAGTCGGTGGCGGTTGCAGCGTCGGGCCCGGCGAAGAAAAAATAGACTGGCTCGAGGAGGACAGCGTCCGAATGCAGCTCGACACGCTCGTGGCCCTCCTGGTCCAGGGCGAGGAAGCCGTCAAAGGCGTTGGCCGCCACGATGGCGCAGGCCGCATGCGCCGTACCGAAGTGGACCCCCATCTGGCCGTCTGGCGCCAGGTCGACGCGCCTAAGCCGTAGCAGTCTGGACGTGTGCAAGTTGAAGCCTGGGTGATGAAACGCGATTCTGCCTGTGGCCATGGGCGACGGCGTCGGCTTAGGGCAATGTGCAAACGCCATGCTTGTGTGTCGTAGGAACCAAAAAAAAAGTTGGTGTAGCTTGTGCACAGAGGATAGATGAGTTGGTTAGATGGGCCAAGTTCGTTTGTTGAGATATAAGTTGGAAGAAACCTTTTATTAGAGCTGTAGAACGGGATGTGGTGTTTCCCCTTTCGGGCCTAGTGTGTCGCCCGATCGGGTATGGCGCCATGTTCGCCGCCGCGCCGCCCTGGCCTTCTGTATAAATAGCTACGACGTCCTCCGACGTCCCTCTCTTGTACCTTGAACTTTCTCGCTTCTTTTCTCTCTTTCTCTTTTCTTTTTTTTTTGTGTTTGGGCTTACCGCCGCGCCGCCTTTCTTTTTCTTCTTTCGTCGTTACTATTGCTTGGTCTTTCTTCTCTTTTCTCCCCTAGCCCCCTGGCCCTCTCGTTCTCTATTACTTTATATATCTTTTAATTCTTTACGTAGTTATTTACTTATTTATTTTTTACGACTATTTTATAAGTCCGCGCGACGCCCTTTTCTTTATTCCCTTTCCCTCCCCTTTAAACTCGATCTCTTTATAGTTTTATTTTATTTTTATTACTCCGAGCGCGTTTATACTCCTTTTTTAAGTAATTTTATAGTTCTTTCTTTAATTAAGTATCCCGTAGTTAACGCTTGTTTTTATATATTAATTATTTATAAGTTATACTCTTACGCGCCCTCTCTTTAACCCCTTTATCCTTCGTTATCTTTCTTCGTCCCCTTTAATAAATAAAATTACGTTAAACTTTCTCGCCTTACTTTAATACCGGCGTAACCTCTTTATTTTATTTTAATAAATAAAAACGAGAGTATCGTAAACGCGCGGTTAATAAGTTATACCCTTTTAACTTATATATCTCCTCGGCACGGCGGTACGTTTAAGCGTTATAAATACTCGTTTTAAAAAGGTAGTTATAAGTAAACGAGAGAGAGTAAGACGCGGCTACGGAATAAAGCGAGATAAGTCTTAATATAACGGTATAACTTTACTTTTTTTCGTAATCGTATAATAAGGTAGACTTAAAAAAAGACCGATACGAAAGTAAAAACGATAATAATTAAGTTATTAAGTTATATTTTAAATCGTAACGTAAGATTTACGGGACGTTATTCGTAAAAAAACTTAAGATTAACACTTTCCGTCGGTTATTTTTATACCCCCCTCTCCCTCCCTTTCCTCCTTTTTTTTTTTTAAAAATTAAAAGGGCGAGGAGTTAATAATATTAATACCGATAAGTGACCGAGATACGGTATTTATTAATATTAAAAAAGTAAACGTAAGTAATATAATAATAAATTAACGGTTCGCTTACTTACGTTTTAACCGGTAGTTATTTAATTTATTAATATTATACGTCTTCGTTATTACCTTTTTTTTTTTTTTTTTTAAAAACTAAAAGGATAATAAGCCGACTATACCGGTATTAATAAAAGGTCGAGGAGCGACGTTTATTAATACTAAGAAAGTAAAAGTAAGTAACTTTTTAAAATAACCGAGAGGGCTAGGCGTAATAAGTAATACGCGTAACGTAAGTCGGCGTAAAGTAAGACGAGTTAATATTACTTAACGGAAGTATATATTATTTTACGCCTCGGCTTATTAAACGATTATTTTAAAATATCTATCGATTTTAAAATATTTATTAATTAAATACTTTATATAATAAATATTTTTTATAATTCTTTTATATTAAGTTTCTTTTACTTTTTACTTTTTATTTTCCGTTTATTTTATCTTCTTTTTTTATAATTAAAATAACTTCTTCCTCTTTAAGCGTTATTAAAGAAGAAAGTCTTATCTTTTAAAAAGAATTCCTTTAAACTATTAATATATTAATAAAATATTTAATTTAAATAAATTTAAACGAGAATAAGCGGTATTTAAGAGGCCGGAGTATAAGCGTATCGTTAAACGACGAGTTTTAACGTACGAAACTCTCCCTTCTCTCCTTTTATAATATATATATTAATATATTTTAAAAAACGGTAACGGTAAATTTACGTAAGCCGCGCGGAGTTAAATACGTCCTTTATCGAGTAATATTAACTTATAACGTACTTATACCGGTTTTTATTAAAAGGATTTAATTAATATCGAAGATAAATTTATAATAAACTCTTTTATATTATTTATAAAGTTTTTAAATATAAGTCCCTCGATTTCTCTTTTTACGGAGTATATATTAATAATATATCTTAATTAACGGCGCCGTCGAACTTACACTTGCCGGGCTTAATAAAGTAATACCGAGTAACGGTTATAACTCTAACTAAGCCGCCGATCCGCCGGTCCCCGTACTAGAAAGTCCGATTATTATAAATAACCCGACTCGGTATAAGTAACTTCGATATAAAGAAAACGACTCGGCGACTATAAGTAACGACGTTATAACTTCTTTAAAGTAGACTTATAACTTTAAGGGCGGGGCTTTCCGGCGGTCGTTTTTAACCTTTTATAAAAAAGAGGATAAATATAAACGGCTCGTTTAAGTAATTATATAACGCGACGAGTTCCGGCCCGAGACCTTTAAGTAACCGGTTATAAAGGTAAGCGACTCGGGTCGCTTAGTAAATAATAACGACGAATATTATTATAAGTCTTCCGTAAAATAAGCCGGCCTCCGCCCGGTCTTAGTTAATATTAAAAATAACTAGTAAAAGGTAAAAGTATTACGTAATAAACGGAGAGGTTATTACTTAATAAAGTAAAAGAGATATTTTAAAGAGGATAATACGTAAAAGTTATAGTATAATATATATTCTAACTTAATAAGAAACTTCGAGAAAGAACGAGAACGGAGGAAAATAATTACTCGAGAAAAAATACGATATTAAGGGAGGGTTTATAAAAGGAAGAAAACGGAAAAGGTTAATAAACTTTAAAGACGTTAAATAATATTTTTCTCTTATTATTAAATTTTATATATATTTATAAAAGTGTTACTCTTTAATATAATATATTAATACGTATAACGAAAAGTTTTCTCCGTCGAGTTTTTATTTACTTTACCCCTTATATAATTATAACGTATATCCGTTTCCGACTTTATATAAAAGTAATTTAAGCTTAATAAACGCCCGATTTAATATAACTTTATTTTTCGCCGCTATACCGCTTAACCTTTTATAAAAAGACTTTAATAGATTTTAATAAAATTTAAAGAGTATATAAGTAATTTATATAATAAATACGTTATCTCTTTTTAAATATAATTTATAAGTAAAATAAATACAAAGAGACTTTAATTATAATAGTCTCGTAATCTCCTTTATTTAACGTATATATAGTACTCCCTTTACTCCCGACTTACGTAACTATTACGTATTAACTTAATATATTTATACCGATACCTTCCGTATAAATAACTACGACGTCCTTTAACGTCTCTCTTTCGTATTTTAAAATTTCGGGCTTCTTTTTTCCCTTTTTATCTCTCCCTTTTTTCTTCTCTCTCTCTTTTATTTTTTACTTAATATTATATCTCGTTTATAATTATATTTTTTAATCTTTATTACCCCTCTCTTTATTACCGCCTGGCCTTCGGTCGCTTCGTTTTTTATTAATTTACGTATCTTTTAATTCTTTACTTTAATTATTTTTTCTTTATAAACTTATTTTATAAACTTTACGCCTTTCCCTCTGTGTTTTCCTTTATCTCCCTCTTTCCTCTCTTACTCTTTCCCCTTCGCCCTTCTTTCCGTATTTTCCCTTATCTCTCTCTTTTTCTCCCCCCTCTCCCGGCGACCTATATATATATATTTTATTTTTATTACTCCGAGCGCGTATAAGCTCTTTCTTTAAGTGAGTTTATAACTCTTCTCCGACTAAGTATTTTACGGTTATATTTATATATTAATTTTTTATAATACGCCCCCTCTTTAACTCTCTCTTTTTTCCGTTTTAATAAATAAGAACGAGGGTATTATAAACGCGCGTTTAATAGCTTTTTAATATATACGGTATACGGTACGTTTAAGTAATACGGCTTTTTATTTTTAAAAGGTAATTACGAGTAAAAGAGAAACGTCGAGGCCCTTAACGGGTTATAAGTTACGGAATAAAGTAAAACGAATTTTATATAACCTTATTTTTCGTAATCGTAGAGTAAAGATATAAGACTTACGTTATATATCGGAGAAATTAAACTTAACGGTTCCGTCGTTTATATCTTTCTATTATCCGTTTACGTTTTAAAGGGTAATAATTTAATTTATAATTTTATTTATCGTTTTTATTTTATTTTAAAAACCGGAAGACAATTACTCGATAGTATCGGTGCCGATAAAAGATTAAGATATAATATTTATTAATATTAAAAAGGTAAATATAAATAATATAAATTAATTTTATTTATTAACGTTATACGTCTTTACTTTTAAAGGGAGTTAAAAAATAATAAGTTAACTTTACTAGTATTAATAAAAGGCCGAGGAGTAACGTTTATTAGTTTTAAGAAGGTAAAAGAAAGTAAAATAAGCTTTAAGATAAATAAAGGGGGCGGGTGTAAGATTACTAGTAACGTAAGTCGTAAAACGAATTAAAACGGAATTATATATATTTTATAAAAGACTCCTTTTTTTTTATTTTACTCTTTTAAAGCTATTTTACTTTCTTTATTTTCTAGTTTACTCCTTTAAATTTATTTTATTTTATTTCCCTTTTAACTTACTTAATACGTCTAGCTCGTTATAATACTTTTTTTTTTTTACCTTTTAACTAAATTATAAAAACCACTTTTAAATTAAACTTTAATAAGTAATAATCCGTTTCTCGGCCTCTTTATTAATTATAATTTTAAACCTTAAGTTCCGAATATTAAGAGACTTAATTAATTAATAAACTCTTATTAACCTTAAAGCGACGAAGTATTCGATATTTATATACCGTATACGAGAATATCTAGGGCGAGCTCGTATACCGGCTAGTAACAGGACTAAGAAGTTACTTATAACCTTTATCCTCTTTCTTCTTTATACTACGAGTTACTTATATATTATATCGGCGCCCTAGAACTCCCTTTAAGTAATACCGAGTTAAACGCTTTTTTTAATAACTTACAGTCTCTATATAATAATAACGATATCCTATCTCTAGACTTATAAATATAATATAGTAACGATTACGACAATAAAGACGACGATATTATCTTTCTTTATAAACGGAAAGTCTTAATAGTTTAACGTCGAATACACGGACGGACGTAAGGCTCGTAAAAACGGCGGTTAATAAAAAGGATCGTTAAACGAACGACTCGGCGTACCTCTATAAGATAGGAAAATATTACCCTAATAGAGGCCGGCTACTACCTAAATAACAGTAATAAATCCTTTTCTTAAAACCGGCGCCGGCGCTCTTAAGAGTATCGCTTTAACTTTTATTTTACTGACGTTCTCGAATTTAATTTATTAAATCCGTAATTTTATATTAAGTTATAACTAAACAGCGGTAATAAGTTCCCCGTTAAAATTTTATAAAATAAAGAGAAGAATTTATTTAATAACTTTAATAAAATAAATTAAAAGCCTCGTTAAATATACGAGGCTTTAATATAAGAATTAATATATAATTTAAATAAGAGTTAACGTTTTAATTAATAAAAATATTTTAAATTTATATATAATATAAATTTTATTTTATTTTATTTATTTTTCTCCTTATAACGAGACTATTTTATAAAGCGTCGTCGTTTATATCCTCGTTATAAGAAATAGTTTAATATTAATTTACTAGGATTACTATAACGTAATTATAAAGTAAGTGTTAATAAGTAAAACGAGCTTAATTAATTATATTCTAGAGTTTAACGTTTAATTATATAATATAACTTTAAACGCTTTTTTAAACGTTTTTTTAGCGAAAAATATATCCTTTACGAAAATAAGATAATTAATCGCTTTATTTTATATAAATTAAAGGCGGTTAATTTAAATAAAGCTCTTTACTTTTACTAGGACCGGTAAAATAAATATCGTTATTTTAATATTTAATATATTTAATATATTTTAAGTTAATATATATAAAGAGAAGTTATCCTTACTTATTATACGTTATTCTATTTATAAAATATTAATTTTTAAGGTAATTAGTTTAAGGGGGAATTATAAAAAAAAAAGGTATAAAAAGAAAGCCGTAAAAAAAGTTTTATTAATATTTTATTTATTAAAAGTAATAAGAGGGGAAAAGCTAGGTTATAAAACTCTCTTTTTCCGGAAATAACTTCTTTTTTATTAGAAAATAAGAGTGAATTTAAAAGTATCCTTACGGTTAATAATATTTAAGTCTTTATTATTAAAGTATAAAAAGAACGTAAGACTACTAGTAACTGCCGCCGTATACGGGGCTTCCTTCCGTTAACGAGGAGTTTTAAAGACTAGACGTAAGCTTTTTTTAAGACTATAATATAACTTATAGTTAAAATACGAGCCGCTTTACTTAAATAAAAACTTTACTACTATAATATAAGGCGATATAGAGCGATATTATTATAGTTTATCGACCCTCCCTTTACGAATAAAATAAAATAAGTATTTAATAAAAAGTAAAGATTTAATAAATTATATCTTTAATCGCCTTTTATCGAAGAGAAGAGTAAATAAACTCTTTTCGTAAATTTTTTTACGGCTTACGGAAAATAAAGTTTAATAACGGCTTTAAGGCTAGTAAGGATCTAGTTTTAAGAAGGATTATAAAGACTTTATTAAATTACCCCCCGGTTAATAGTCCGTGTTCGCCGCCCTCTCGTTAAGTAAAACTATACCTCTCTTTTACTTTTATACCCTTAACCCTATTATAAGCTTTAACCGTAGCGGCGTTTACGATATAACTATAAGGGTAGACGTTAATAATTTTTCGAACTAATTATATAATATTCTTTAACGTTACTTTATTTTAATAATATCCTTAAGGTAAGCGGGTGGAAGCGGTATAACGTTAAAAATAACTTTTATAAAATATAACCTTAGTTATTTAGTTTAATATCTTTCGAATTAAAGGAAAAGGTAACTTATTTATTTATTTCCGAATAAAGAAAATTAATTAAAGTAAACGATAAAGTTCGTAAAAATATCACTAGGTAGTATTTTATAACCCGTTTAATATATAGGGCCCGCGGTTCTCTATTTTAAACGACTAGTTAAAGCTTATAATTTTATTAATTAAAGAGAGACCGAAAGGAAAATAATAAATTAAACGTAAAATATTAACGACTATAATTATTAATAGAGATAAATTTATTAAGGGTACGTTATAATTAAGTTAAGTAGATACGGATAGTTAATAAAGAAAAAGAAAATAGAAGGTTAAGGCACTAGTTTAAAGTAAGTTAAAAGAACTACCGTACCTTTTATAAAATAAGACTTAATTAGTCGTTAAAGTATAACGTACCGGCGCTTAACGAGACTCTTACTTAATAAGATTAAGCTTATACGGAGTATATATAAACGCGTTAACGTTATTTACTTTTATTTTATTTTAATATAAATAGTAATAAGCGCTAGATATAAATAAAATTAATTAAATATACGATACGTAACGATAATATATTAAACGTTTAATATTATTATTACGCCTTATTAAGGTAAGTAAAATTTAGTATAATTAAAGCGATAGTAAAGCGTCGAATATAAACGATATAATAGAATAGTTATTAATTTATTACCGGCCTCGACCGCCTTTCCTTAAGCCTTAATTAAAGACTAAGTAATAAATAATAACTATAACGAAGTTACTTATTATAAATAAAAGAGGAGGTTTAAAATAACTCGATTTTAAAGTAATATAAATAACGAGTAAATAATATACCTTAATATTAAAAGACCCGTATAAAGCTAGTTCTTTTAATTTAATTAAGTATTCCGTAATTCTCTTTTTATTAATGTCTTTAAATTAATAGTAGGCGGCTCGATCGGGGGACGAGTATATTATACTCGAAATATATCGGAGAGAAGAACCGCGATAAGTTAAGCGGTATAAGTAAAAAGGTAAAATATTTACTACTAGTTTTATTAACTTATTAAAAAAGTCCGGTGTTTTATTTTTTCGACCGTTTTTAAAGAGGCTTAATATTTACTTCCCTACGAACCGTTAAAATCTTTTTAATTTTTACTTATTTACTTTATTTCCGGCTTCTTAGTATTTACTCTTCGCCCCTCTTCTTTTTATATACTATAACTTACCTCTTTCTTTATAATAAATATACGTTTTTATTTTTAACTACGTTAAGACGGTTAATATATTAATTACGTTTTATTACTAACCTCCGACTATAATTATTATTACCGTTATCGCGCGCGCGGCGCGGTACGAATAAAATAATTAACGAGTGAGTAGTCCCGCTTCCGTCGACCTATCGCTTTAATACCTTAAAAACCTCTTTACGGGGCTAGTATACCGCCGTATTACGGATAACGGTATAGTACTTATAATTCCCGCGGCCACGACGCACGTCTTAACAGTCTAGTAAGCCGCCAGTATATAAATAACTTACCTAGTATACGCGGACCGCGGGCGCCACGTCGCCTTTTTATTTAACGTACGCGTATCGCGGATTCGATCGTCGCCGTCTACCCTCGCTAGAAGCCACGACTAGTTAACGGCGCGCCTCACTACGGACGCTTAGTTTAACCTAGGCCCTTTCGTGTTTTATAACGAGTACCGTAACGCTACGTAACAGCTAACGACTACGGCCGTATACTATCTAGCCTAGGCCGAGGGCCGCTTACGCGGCTAGGAGCCGCTTATTACGTACTACGTCGTAGACGGCGTCGACGACCCCGACTTCGCGTTCGTATTCCCTCTCGCTACGACTAAAGACTATAACCGGCCAGCGGAGGATATATATCGCTTCGATTTATTTACGTTAAAGACGTTAAATATAGTGTAAATAGAACGCTATAAGCGTATAAAAAGAACGGATACGACGGAGTTAAAATAGCCACTTGTTGCTCCGACGGATATTAAAGCCGGGAAAGAGGCGTGGCCGGTGGCGCGGAAGGAATATACGGCGGACGACTGAGGCTAGCGTTAAAGTTTATAAAGGCTACTATTCGCGCCTACGTCTGCCTTTTTAATTCGTTTACTTTCCTTACCGGCTTATTATAGTTAAGTATATTTTTATTCTCTTCTTTTAATATATTTTTTTTTACTTATTAGGATTAAAGCTAGGAAGGCGGCGAGACGTATAAGTTTACGTATCGTACTTTAAGTTTATTTATTACTCGCCTTTATTTCTAAAACGTCTTAAGAAGTTAATAAAATATATAATTAAAGATAACCTCTCTCTTACGCCTTTCGTTTATCTTTATAAATTACTATTATAATATTATTTACCTTTACTATTTCCCCTTTATAACTATATTACTCTTTTCTTTTATTTTACGTTATATTTCTCGTTTATCGTTCTATATTCCTTTTATATCGTTTTTTTAGTTTTCGTTTTCTTTCCGTCTCTTTATTATATTAATATCGTAAATCTAGCCTTAAAATTAAACTTAAAACACCTTTTCTTAAAAAGTTATTTTAACTTTTCTTTTCTTAGTCTTTTATATTTTAATTATAATAAATACCTTTATATTACGAACATGGCCCCCACGGGGCCTTATCAACGGGCTAGGACAACACAGCCGACCCCTCAACGGACACGGAGGATATATTATACGACCGACGCAAGGCGGCGGTGCTAGTGTGGCTGAAAGGCAGTCGCCTTTTAGAACATAGGACAAGGGACGAATTATATAATAGGACTATTATATAATAGTACTAATTAATCAAAAGGAGGAACACTACTTTATACGAGAATAAAGTAAGAAATATAAAGTAGTATAAAGTAAGGACGAACTTTATACGAAAATAAAGTAAGAGTTATAAAGCCGTATAAAGTATAATAAATATATAAGACTAAGGCTTCCTCTTTATTAAATAAATAAAAGACTCAGTCGCTACCGATTATTTAAAATATAAACCGTATTTACTTAACTTATATTCTTATACTAAAATAGAGTATAACGCCCCGGCCCTCCTATACTACTATTACGAAGATTAAACCCAAAGGTAAGACTCGAACAGTAGCCGGGAAGGTCGAGCATTCCTTACACTACATTTAAATAATAACAAGGCGCTTAAACGTTAAGAAGGAAAACTCGTCTCTTTTATATCCTCACTCTTCTCGAGGCCCGTGAAGCGGCCTTCGTTTACTATACTCCCGATCGGTTCTCCCTAGTAAGGGGAGTTTTAATCAGGAGCGCTTACGTTTACGTAATACCTTTCTCGTATAATATCTCTCGCCGGTTATAATCGTGTCGTTATAGTTAATATTCGATAAATGTTTTCGTACTTTTCTCTCGTTATTTTTCTTCAATATTATTTTACTTATTATCGTTCTTTCTCCTTTTTCCTTCGTTTTTCTTTTTCTTAAGTTTAACTTACCCTTTATCTTTCTCGTAATCTCTTAAAGCCCGTATTAAGCGTAACTTATTAACTTTCCCTTTTAATAGTATCGGAACGCGCTTAACGTATCGAACCGTTACCGAGCGGTTAATTAAAATAATAATAGACTTTTAATTAAAAGGTTATAAATAAAAAAGAATAAAAAGGAAAAATAAAAGTTATATTAACTAAGTATAACTTATATTTTCCTAACTTATTCCTCCCTTAACCTTTTAGTTAAGACATTTATAATTATCTTCTCGTATTCTATTATACTTTACTTACTTTAACTCTTCGTCCTTAACCGCTTAAAGCTCTCTCTTAACCCTCCTTTTTTAACTAATCTCCCTTTTTAAATAATCTCCTCCTTATTCTCGTTATCCTTCTTCTTAATCTTCTCCTTCTCTATTAACTTAGTAAAGTTATCTTTACCCTTTAAAAAGGTCTCTACGACCTATTCTCTTTATTTAATAACGCGGCTAAGGGACAAGTGCCGTTTAAGCGAGTATATATAATTAAATAATAAACGACCGAGTATACGTCTACGTTTAACAAGGGCCGCTTACTACTTTCTTAATCCGAAGTTATTACGGGCGCCCGCTATAGCTTTCTTCTTTTCCTAGGCCGGGCGGTCTAGCTTTACCTTAATAACTTTATTATCTTTCTTACTTTAAGCTTAACGAGTCCGTATAAAGCGCGTACGCTTAAACTTTAATAACGGAGTATTCCTAAACAACCGTATACGCTTTTAAGTAATAGTTAAATCCCCGATCGGAAACTTATTAATTTCCTTATCGTTAAACACTAAGCCCGCGGAGACAAGGTTAATAACGGCAGCGTCCCGAATAAAAGTATCCTTATCGTCGCTAGTATTAATAAATACGATCTCTTAATCGTCGTCCTCGGTATTAATAACAAAGAAATAAACTTATAAAATTAACGGGTTAATAATAACGGCTACCTCGGTATTTATAACGCCCGTCGGCGGAGGCGAGCCCTTTAAAAACAAAAACGTTATTAACGTTATAAATAAGTTAATATAATCCTTTATACGCGTTATAAACGAGTTATTAAATACGTTAACTTTATCGGTAATAATAATAAAGGGATCCCGATTAATATCGTAGTCGCTTCCTTTAACCGGAACCTCGGTCCCTTAATTAAAACCCGTAAAGGTAATTTAAATCTTACGAGGCTCTTAATATAAGGCAGGCGCGGTAATAAAGGACGTACGAAACGGCGTATAAAAGTAAGTCTCCGCCCCTTTAATATACTATTAAAAGAAAACTCCGACTTCACCGGCGATTTAAGTATTAAATATAATTCCTACGAAGTTACTAAAAACACGCCCTTCGTTTATAATAGTCCGACGGCTATTATAAGCCCCGGTCTCGACCTCTCTCTTAATATACTCCTCGATCTCGTAGTAATTATTAAGAGAGGGAGTAAGGTCGACTAACCCGTTCGGGACCGCGAGCGCTTTAAGGCTCGATCGGGGGCTCTACGAGATTATTAATATAATAAAGATACGTAAAGTAATAAAATCGCGGACGCTTAATTCCACTCGTAACTAACTAATCTATATAATAAACGCTTAATTTACCTTCTTAACCGTAATATTAATCTTATTTATAAACGGCACTTTTAATTAATAAATATAAAATTAACTTTAATAATACAGACTAGTACGGTCTTTAAACGACGGTTCTTTAAAAAAGCAACGGATATTCTCGAGAACGAGAAGTCTATACTCTTATCCGGAGACTTATTACTCGGTAATTATAGTCTTATATATAACTAATATAATAATTAATTACTAACTATATATTTAAACTTTTAAAGTAAGTCTAGTCTTACTATCGTCGTTATTAATAAAGGAGTTAAATTAATATATTATCTTAATCTCCCGATTAGTTATCGTTATAACTTAATAGTTATCGTTAATAAAGTAAAGTATTATTAAAAACCGTTTACTTTACGAAGTATCCTTTTAACGGGGACCGATTACTTTAAAAGCCCCGATCGTAAATATAATAAACGTAAAGAATTATATAACGTTTAAAAGGTTTTATAAAATAAGGATTAATCCCGTAACGATTATATCGTCGTTAAATATTTCCTCGCAGAGGAACACTCCTTTTAAATTATAAAGAGTAATATAATAACGTCTCGGTTATATACTTTAAACGTCGCTCGCCTTACTTTATCCCTCTTTAAAGACCGAGCGTAACTATAATCCGGGGAAAAACCGTTTAAGTAAAGCCTTAACGGAAAACTCCCTATTATCGGGGAAATATATAAGCCTTTTAATTAATATATTAACCGGGATAAAAGTAAAAAAGGTAATATATATAAAAAAACGGCCCGTTATAAATAAAGCAAGGTTTATTTAATTAAACTACTATTAATATTATAATCGGCCTCGAGCCTACGAGCCGGAGCCGCTAGAGTCGCGCGAGTAAATAAAAAGCGTAAAACGAGGCATACTAACAAAGTCTTTTAATCGGAGCGTTAACGATATAAATATATATCCGGAACGGTAAATACGTAAACCGTAGCCGGAACTCTCTTAATTAAGACCGGGGCCGTAACAAGTATTATAAAAAAATCTAAATCTTAAACGTTACTTAAAATCTAAAAATATAAAAAAGACGGTAAAAACGAAAAGGGCGTTAATAAAAACGAAAGAATAAAAATCGAAAAGGGGAAAGATTAAATTTATTTTATAAATTTCAACTAATTCCTAGTAAAAAGAATTAAATAAACTCTCGTAAAAAATAACGAGAGGAGATTTAAAATAAAAAAAAAAGAAAGCGATTTTTATTTTTTTTATTATAAGTAATAATAATTTATAGGATATTAAAAGAAAATCAACGGTAGGTTAAAACGAGGCAGGCCTCCTTTTATAAGCGTTAACTTAAATAAGAAGCACAGCTAGTAAATAAATAAATAATCTAAAAACGATATAAACGGAGTTTTATTTAAGAAGTAAATAAAAGGTAAATAAAGTAAAAAAGGTAAAAAGATAAAAGGAAACGTATTAAGTCGAAAGAGTAATTTAAAAGAGTTATTATAATCGGAAAAGCGAACGCGTAAATAAAACGCTCTCTTTATTTATAAATTCTTTTTATAAATTATAAGTAATAGCGTTATAAGAAATAAAGTAAAATTAAATTAAGCTATCCCGTATAAGTCGGTCTAAGTAAAGCGCTTTTAATTAAAACTTTTATAAATTTATATTTACTTTACCTTAAATAATAAATTAAAGTTAATAACTTTTAAGCGATTATTATTTAACGTAACTTTAATATTTACCGTCGTCGGATTTTATTTACTCCTTAAATAACTCCCCGTTTATTATACTTTAAACTCTCCTCTTCTTTTTCCTTTTAAAATATACTCTCTTTCTCTTTAACCCTTTACGTTTATCTTTTCTTTTCCTTATCGTTACTTTTTAATTAAATTATTTTCCTATTAATAACCGACGTTTAATTTTTATTTAATATACTTTTCGTAACCCTTATATCTTCTCCCGTTACTTTAAATATCTTCCTTATTATAACTTTTTTAACTTAGAACTCCCTAGTTAACTATTATACTCTTTTCTCCTCTTTAACACTTTCGTTATTTTTTAATAACTTTTCCTCTTCTTTTTTAGTAACTTTTAATTAATACTTAACTTCTCCTCGTTATTAGTCTTCCTTCCGTATTATTATTATTTTCTTCTTATTTCGTCTTCTTTTATTTAAGACCCTCTTTTTCGTTAATCGTTAATTCCTATTAAAGTATATATTAACCTCTTTCTTAACTTTAATTTTTCTTAACTATCACTCTCTCGTCTTCTTTCCGGCCCGTTATAATATTCTCGCTACAGTATAAGACTTTATTCGACTCCTCTAAGTAAGACTTAACCTAGCCGTTAAATCTTTAAATACCTCTTTTTAACGGCTCGTTTAATAACGACCCTTCCTTTATAATACTCTCTTCTCCTTTTAATTAAAACTTTAACAACGCCGTATATAATTTATTTACCGACGCTAACGATATAAACGACGAGGTTATAAGATTTAATTAAGCGGGTAAGTAAGATAACGTAAATAATAAAGGTATCCTTCTTTAAATAAATAACCTCGGTCCTCCGCAGCCTCTCACTCTCCGCCGCTTAAAGCTTAACCGCGAATCCGTCTTAAAAAGACGGATTATTATTAACTCGTATACTTTACTTACCTTTCTCGACTACTTTAAAACATTAAACACGCGCGTTATATAATTCGTAAATAACGAATATTAAAATAAACTTATATACGATAAAGGGTTTATAACTATTTTTAAGCTATCCCCCGATTAAAACGCTACTCCGGACGCGCCCAGTCCGTATCGGTCTCGCTCGTTTACCGTAAACCCAAAGCCTTACGTTTTTTATAACGTATAAGCCACCCTCTAAGTTAAAATAACTATATATAATATCGAGAGCCTTAAAGGCGCCTTATATATTTATTAAGTTTTTCGGACTATAATAAACTAAAACGCTTTTTAAAAAACGATATTACCGTCGGAGACTATTATTAAGTTTTAAACCGAGAATCGTACGCTCTTACTTTTTACGGTTAACTCCGTTTACGTAAAACGAATTAATAACCTTTTATACGGCTTATATACCGGCGCCGTATATAAAGATAGCCGCCGTCTCTTAAGCTTATTTTTATAAATATATAATAAAAGAAACGCCGTCCCTTATTCCGCTTATAAACGGCGCTACCGGAAGACCGTTAACCCGGACATTAACGAAGAGGGTACTAATTAAAAGCTTACTCGAGTTATAATCTCTTACTTCGAGTATATTACGCTTCTAAGGCTTTTTAACGGCGTATATAAAAACTATTTATATTACGTTAACGCGCGCGGCTATTCGTTTTATTAATAGTATTTTCTCTTTAAGTTACCCCCGAGCTAAGTCGATCCCCTCCGGGCGTTTAATAAAGTTAAAGCCTAGTATAACCTACGTCGGCTATCTCTCTCGGCCACACCCTTAATCGGAAAGGAGTTATCGGCGCCGTAACTTAAAAAAGTAACCGCGACTGCGGCCGGTCGCGCCTAGATAAGTAATCGCCCGGCCTTTAACCGTAAAAACGATTAATAGGGCGGGGTTCCTTCCGTATCGATTAATACTTACGACGCCGTTAATTAAAAAGTTAACTCTTTTAAGTTTAGTAATTAAGTATTTATATAGTAAGTATTAATCGGAAGTAATAAATTATCGTTATATTAATTTATCGTTTATTATAATCCGGATATTATCGTTCGTATAATAAAAGAGAGAGAGGAGTAATATAGTATAATAAAATATAAAATATTTAAAATAAAATAATTAAATAACGTAAAGTAAAATATAAATACCGTAAAATAATTAATAATAAGGGGCCTTATTTATATCTTTTTTCTTTTCCTTTTAAGTTTAGTTTTAATTAAAAGTCTCTTTATCCGTTTTAATTAAAACTCTCTTTATTTTTATTTTTCTCTTTTTTTTTTTTTTTTTTTTTTTTTTTTTTTTTTTTTTAATTTAAAATTACGGAAGGGTAAAGAGAATTATCTCGATAACTTTACGTATCCTCTTTAAAGTAAATAACTCTTTTTCGTTATCGCTATTATTATTTAATATCGACTTCTCGCTTTCTTCTTCTTTTAATATCGTCTCCTCTCCTAGTATTTATATTATACTTACTATTACGGCCGTCTACCTCGTCGACCTTCTTTTTAAGTTAAAGGATATCGTCCTTTCCTTCTCGCTATTATTTTTTAACTTACTACTAGGCTTATCTTCTCCCCTTACTTCTCTTATTTCTTTTTACTACTAGTAATCTTTAATATCCTACTACACTTTATATTTATTTTATACTACTTTCTTAAGTAAATCTTTATTATAACTACGTACTAGTATAACGCCGTCGAGTTACGTTAATATAATATTACCTTTACTACCGACGCGTTAAATAACGAATAACCCTTCTTATTAATATACGAGCTTTATTTTATATAATATATCGATTACGCGTAAGCTATCTTAAACTAATATTATATCTCCTTCTTTAATAATATCGCCGCCCGCGCGGCGCTTAAACTTATTAATAAAGTCCCAATTAAAAGCCTTTTTTTTACGGAATATTATAACGGCTTTAACCGCTTTAACTACGTCTATCGTACGGACTTTAAAAGTACGGATTCGTATATTAATAAGTTCCTCCGTAAATATCCCGGCTCGCTATTATAATAGACGTTAAGTAAGAGTTCGTAATTCCAACGAAGTAACCGAGTTATATTTATATATTAAGTAAAAGGGAATATAACTATAAAAGGCTTAAATAAAAGTCTTATCTATAAATAAAACAAGTTAAAGATATTAATATTAATTCGTATTAGTACCTTTCGTAAGTTTAACGAAAGAACTAATAATAAAATAGTAACCGGCTTTAACGATACTATTCACTTTCGGATTATATACGGAAAGGGGTATATATTTAATTCCTAGCCTTTTATATACGACTTTAAATACACTTTTAAATTCGCTACTACCGTCGATTATAATTTTATAAAGTATATTATACCGGTAAATAATATAATTCCGTAGCTACTTTATTACGTTAACGGCACCGTTCTTACGTATAATACTAGCCTCGACGAATCTAGTAAACCCATACCGTCCTTTAATTAAATACTTACCGCCGCCGACAATAAGAAATATACTTTACACGTTGATATATAGTTTTTAAAACGGAGTCGTAAGAGGGATTTAAAATTATATAACGTCGACCTCTCTATTCGTCTTTTACTTTTAATAATTTAAATAAACGCGAACGGTTTACTCGATTATTTTATAAAACTTAAGTTATTAATATTTTATTTTAAAGTAATTAACGGTAATTTATCGTCCTTTATAACCCGTATCGAAATAAACACTTTTAATTAAAAGTCGCTTCTTATCCTTATCGTTAACTATACGTATCGAGTTACTTTCCTTATTTTACGGAAGCCGCTATAAATATCGATTCTTATAAGTATAATAAATTAATTAAACGATAAAGCGCCGGCGCTCTTTAACCTTGAAATTAAAAGAGATATCGAAGCGTACTAAGTAAACGGCTATTTCTTTACTCTTTCGGATTTATTTTTCTATCGAGTTAAGGAACTTTATATTTAAGTCCTTAATAGTTTACGTAAAGGATCTAGCCTCGATTATATCTTAGTAAAAGATTTAAGCTTCGATAAAGTCCTTTAAACTTATAGTATCCTCTTTTACCGGGTCTTAATTAAAACTTTATCCCTTTAAGCGACGAGATAACGCGTCGATAACCGCGTTCTTAGAACTAAGTATATAACGAACTTTAAAGTCGAAAGAGCGAATCTAAGTAACCTAACGTAATAATAAAGACCCGGATAAGTTATTTAAGACGCTATTAAGTTAATAAACCAGGACGAGGGCGTCGGTTTTAAATACGAAATAAATCCTATATAAAAAGCTACGTATACGCCGCAGGGCGTAAGCGACTCCTTTATACTCTCTCTTAATAATATCGTATCGGGTCTCTACGTCGAACTATATTTTACTTTCGTAACGGGCCGGCTTCCGGACTTTATCGACGACTTATTATAAAACAACTCCTTATTCGACAAGGTTAATATCGACTATTAAAATAATTAAACTTACGTTAAGCTTATAAAGTATTATAATTAAAAGTAAAAGTAAAGAGATAACTTCTTTTAACTTATCGAAGGCGGACTATTAATTAAATCCTTATATAAAGTACGCGTTCTTTTTAAGTAACTTATAAAGAGGACGAGCGGTAATAATAAAGTAATTAATTTATAACTTATAAAAAACTATTAACTTAACGAAACGGCGTATATCTTTAACGTTAATATATACGGACTAGTTTATAATCTTTTAAGTATTACCTTATTATAAGAGGCGACCCTTTAACGTATATATAAATCCTAGTAAGTTAATACACTCTTAATATTATTATAATTTTTCTACGGCGGCAGTAATATAAGTTAATTTAAAGTTAACGAGGACTTTATTTATATTTTAAAGATACTTAAAAACGAAACGGCGTAATCTTAACGTAGTTAACGTATTATTATATATTATCTTTAAAGCCTTAATCGTAACGTTATCGACGTAAGGCCGGGCCACCGTTAATATTAAACCGTCGAGAATAGTAATTACACTACGTTAAAATTACGTTATTAAGTTAATCGCGCTTTACGAGAGAGTTATATTACGTAAAAGCCCGATTATCGTTTCGAATATTATTAAGTCTCTACTCTACGGATTTAAAGAAATTTAATTATAACCCGAGAAAAAGTCCGCTACCGTATAAATTTATTATCCGCCGAAGTTATTAACGAATTTATTAACTACCGGCGTAGTAAAGACGTCTTTAATTATAACCGTATTAATTTTAATAATATTATTAATAAAGCGGAACTTATAATTTTTCTTTTCGATTAAAAACTACGGATTTCGGTAAACGTTATAATTTCTTTTTAATAAACCGTTATCGAACTTATCCTTTAAAAACTAATTAACCTCGTCTCGTAAAACTTTTAAAACTAAGATCGAGCGCGCTTACTATACCCGATAAAGTATTATTCGAATCACTTACGGCGGTATAATATCGGAGTCGACGTAATTAATATCGTTAAAGGTTTAAACGAGGGCGTCTTCCCGGTTTATTATAATATATCGAAATAGCTCTTTCTCTTAAAGCGTTAACTATTCTAATAACTTTTTAATTATAACGTTTATTTAATTAAACGTTAAACGGTAGCTCGTAAGCCGTTAAAAGAAGCGAGGGGTAATTAAGTCGTAAAAAGTAAAATCGCCCTCTTTAATAATATTTTATTAAGTTACCTCCCACTTCTTTTCTCTTTATATCGGGTCGCCCTTTAACACCGAGCTATTTAATAAAGTATTATTAATAAACTTAACCTTATCCGTAACTCGCTTATATAATATAAAAATCTCGTATACTTTTAATCCGATCTCTTTAATAATATAAACCGTAAACGGCAACTCCTCTTCTTCCTCCCCTTAAACGGACTCCCAATTAAAAATAACGTATAATAAAAAATTATTAATTTAACGCCGCTTTACTTCTAAGTCTTTTATATTACTAGTAATACGTTACCCTTTAAACGTATTACTTATTTTTTTAACTACTCGATAAAACTAATAAAAAAGAAAGACTACTCGACGATTATCGGTATAACGATTCTAGTATAATCGATAATTAAATAATTAAAAAGAGAGCTATTATTACCGTAATTAAATTTAAACTTAATTTAATAAAGGAAAAGTATACCGAATAAAAGCCGGTCCACGCTTATAATTATATTATTATAAATATAGAAACGTATAACGATAATATAACTACCGATTTAAACGTTAATTCTAACCTCACTCCGGAACTATCGCTCCGTTCTATAAAAACTCTTCGAGGCAGCCTTCGTAAACGTAATAACTAGTCTTACCCTTTTAGTAAACGACTCGTTAATAATATTAATAATTAATCCGTTATCGATAATAACGGTAAGTAATAAACTACTAGTTATCGTATCTCCAACGATAATAAATAAATAACTTAAAACGCTAATAATCGGTTCTTAAGAAGTAGCCGAAACTTATTACGCGAAGGACTTTACTATAAAAGAGTTTTAAATAAAAGTCTTATAAAGGTACTTTATTCGTTTCTTAACGGGGATATACGGATCGAATAATTCCTTTACTACTATACTCGAAAAATCTACGTAAATAGTATTAATAATAACGTCCGAGATATTAATAAATAAAGAAGTTAATTAACGGGTTATATTAACGTTAAGTTAAGCGATTTACTATAAAGTTAACTTAACGTTAATATCTATTATTACACGTACGGCGGTATCGATAATAAAGGTAATTAAGCCCTTTTAATCGGGAGTCTTAACGGCGAAAGTATCGGTCTTTTCTCGTTATCCTTTATTCGTAACGGAGACAGGCTCGTTAAGTATAGTAATAATATTATTAATTATAGTTATTACGCGAGTTCTTTTAACCTCTTATAAATAAGTTTTAAGTATATCGGTATCCTCGTTTACCTCTCCTACTCTAAGTACCGAGATCCCTTTTTCTAGTAAGTCGAAGTACTATTTACGTTAAGAAGGATTTAGGGAAAAGGTTTTAACGACTTCTATAAAGTAAGTAAAAATAGAGTTTTAATTAAAAGGTAGTCCTCTTTTAAGGATTATAAGCCCGGGCTCGACGAATTATAAAGTAATAAAGTATACCTTAGTTATTACTCTCTCCCCGGTCGTCGTAATAGTATTACGTATAACCGAAGCGCTAGGAATAGTCGAATAACGTTTTAAAAACGATTAAACTATATTACGAATATAACTACTATCGCGGAAGTAAAAAAATAACTCATTCGAAATAAGCTCTCTTATCTTATAACTCGCTCCTAAGTATAGTTAATTAATACGTAAGTCCCGATATATTAACCCACTCGTAACGTCTTAATTATAAACTTTATAAATAATTATTATATAACCTCGGCCGCCGTAGTAATAATAAGAAAAATTACTATAATCCCGATTATAACTATTATTACGAGAGTTATAACGACCGCCCCGTTATATAAAGCCAGCGTCTCGTTCTCTTCCTTTATCTCGGTTAAATCTACCTAGGTAAAAGACGACCTTATTATATATACTTAAATATATTTAATACTAAGGTTATTATTATTCGTAACTAAAAGAAAGAGACGGATATTAAAATACGGACGGTAAAGTATTAAGCTAGTTAAAGATTTAATCGGTCTTTACTTCTATAACGGTAGTCTTATTAACTACTTCCGAGTAATTAATCGTTATACGAGAGATCGCCGTAATTAAGTAATCGATCTCGGCCTATTAATTTTATCTCTTTTACTATCCCTTATCGAAAGTAACACTCTTCTTTAATTACGATTTAAGTTTCATTATCTTAACTAAAAACGTAAATTTATTATCGTTAAATATAAAATCCGAAAAGAACGCGGAAATAAATAAATCCGAGTCGTCTTCACCTATAACCTACTCGCTTATATAATTACTTAATTAAGTAATTATTTTACGATAAATAACGGTATCGATATTATCGCGGAACTTATTAAAACGTTAAAAGACTATTAATCGGATATTTTTAAAGACGGTTATTATTAAGTCCTTAATATAACGCGTATAAATAATAAACTCTTTAACTTTTACGAGAAGCCTCTTAAACTTATAACGTTACTTTTAAAACGCGGCGCCCTCGTTAACGAACTTTAACTTAATAACCCACTTATTTAAGCGTTTATAAGTATCCTCTATCTACTCCAGATCTTCTTCCTAAAACTCTCTTTTTAATATAAACTAAAAGGACTCCCAGTCTCCTCTAACAGCCCTCGTTTCTTTAATCTTTTCTTTAACGAGAGTCTTAATCGAAAGGTTATAATATATAACGAATTACTTAAAATAAAAAGCGTCGGGCAGTCTATTAAAGTTAACTTAAAAGTTAAAGTTCTTTAAGTATTCCGTAACCTTTTTACCGATAAATATAAAGAGTTACTTACTACTTAATTATAGTAGTTTACCGCTCGGCCTACCTTTAATTTACACGTTAACGAGTCGTTTAAATATATCGAGTATTATATCGGCTTTTAATCGGAAGGCGGTTCCTTAACCGGTATCGGTATAAACCGATAAATTACTTAAAGGCGTATAAGTACTATTAAAAGCCGAGGCGTCGCCCTCTACGTTAAGGTAAGCGTTAATATTATTTATTATAATAAACGTAAACGGGTTCGAGTATCTCGTAACGAGATTAAAAAGGAGTAATATATTAATAATTACAAATCGAATAATTATTAATCCGGAGTATCTATATCGTTAATAAATTCAAGCGTACCGGATATTATTTTAAAGTATAGTTTATTCTTAATTTAAAAACGATAACGAATCGTCGCTTATATTATAAAGTAAAAGTTATTATATAAGGGTAATATATATAAAGAATATAATAATATACAGTAATAAAAAAGTAAATAAAAAATAATAAAAGTAAACTATAATAAAAGAAACGAAAAAGTAAAAAAAATAAAAATATTTTTAAGAGATTATATTAAGATTTATATATATTTTTAAAGTTTTTTTAATTAAAAGTATATCGTTAATACCGTCCTCTTTTACTTATAAAAAGTATCGAACGTATTTACGCTCTTATTAATATTTTTTCTCGTTTTAATATTATTTACTTATCTCGGCTTCTCGTCCTTTTCTCACTTCGTTAAAGTCTTTCTCTTAACCGAGGGCTCTCTCCGGCCTATTATACGTTCTCGTAAAGTCTTACGTCGGACTTTTAATCGGAGCTCTCTAGCTCGGTTAACTTAACAGTTAAACGGCTCGTAAACGGTATATAATACTTAAACCTCACGTCCTTTAATTAAACTCCTTATTAAGATCCTTCTTAACCTATCTTACCTAATCCTTTCAAACGTCTCGTAAGCGGTACACGGTACTCAGTCCTCGCGATCCTTAATTCGACTCCTTACTAGAGTAATTTAAACTTATTCTTATATTTTATAAACTCAACGGTTAAACGGCTCGTAAACGGTATACGGTACTTAAACTTTACGTCCCTTAATTAAACTCTTTACTAGAATCCTTCTTAACTTATTTAACCTAATCTTTTTAAGTGTCTCGCGAGCGGTACACGGTACTTAATCCTCGTAATCCTTAATTCAGCTCCTCACTAGAGTAATTTAAACTTATTCTTATTATCGTCGTATAAAAACTTATTTAAAGCTCTTAATTAAAACCTTTATATAACCCGGCTTATAATATCTCGTATATAAACGATCCCCGATTACGTTATTTTATCGTTAAATCGTTATATTCCTTAAAAGTAAGAGCCGGCCTTACTCGAGAGTATATATCTTAATAACGCGCGTATATAAAAAAAGGGAGTTCGTTATTTACCGCTTCCTCCGTCGCCCTTTAATATATACTTTATCGAACTTCGAAGAAGAGTTTTTATATAATTATTTATTTTTTTTATTTATTTTTTATTTTTTTAATTAATATTTTCTTTTCTTTCTTAAGTTTAATATATTATCCTCGTATCCTCTCCTCTTTTAATTTCGTAACTTTAATTAAGAGTACGGCGAAAGAAAAAAAACGTAAAAAAATCCTTACTTAAATCGTTAATAAAATAAAGTATAACGCCCCGGCCCTTTTATATTACTATTACGAAGATTAAACTTAAAAGTAAAACTCGAATAATAACCGGGAAAGTTAAGTATTCCTTACATTATATTTAAATAATAACAAGGCGTTTAAACGTTAAAAAGGAAAACTCGTCTCTTTTATATCCTTACTCTTCTTAAGGCCCGCGAAGCGGCCTTCGTTTATTACACTTCTAATCGGTTCTCTTTAATAAGGGGAGTTTTAATTAAAAGCGCTCACGTTTACGTAATACCTTTCTCGTATAATATCTCTCGCCGGTTATAATCGTATTATTATAATTAATATTCAATAAATATTCTCGTACTTTTCTCTCGTTATTCTTCTTCGATATTATTTTACTTATTATCGTTCTTTTTCCTTTTTCCTTCGTTCTTCTTTTTCTTAAGTTTAACCTACCTCTTATCCTTCTCGTAATCTCTCAAGGCCCGCACTAAGCGTAGCTTATTAACTTTCCCTTTT
The DNA here is from genome assembly GCA_019925375.1 of Sporothrix euskadiensis. Taxonomy (NCBI): domain Eukaryota; kingdom Fungi; phylum Ascomycota; class Sordariomycetes; order Ophiostomatales; family Ophiostomataceae; genus Sporothrix; species Sporothrix euskadiensis. The sequence continues at coordinate 55,495 of JADHKQ010000005.1, forward strand.
AATAATATCGAGACGCGCTTAACGTGTCGAACCGTTACCGAGCGGCTAATTAAGATAATAATAGACTTTTAATTAAAAGGTTATAAGTAAAAAAGAATAAGAAGGAAAAATAAAAGTTATATTAACTAGGTATAACTTATATTTTCCCGACTTAATACTCTTATTATATATAATTATTAAACCTTATTAAATATATTAACTATTATTTAACCGTTATACCTTCTTATTATTCTTATTAAGAATAAGCCCCTCTATTAACTTAATTACCTAGTAAAGATTCTCTCCCTTAAAAAGTATCTTTATAACAATAATAACGACTTTTATTTAAACCTTAACCGTATTTTAACTAAATAATATCTAACACTATATCGACCGCTTTAAAAGCTATTACTACCGCTACTTAATAAACTACTAAAATACAAGTTATATAAAAGAAAATCGACGAGCTCGAAACCCTTAATAAACAGGGTACTAACCAAGTACAGCACTATAAACGGCTCCTCGCAGCTTATTTAATAACCGAAAGAGACAAGGATCCTCTTAAGATTCCTCCCCCTCGTAAATACGACGGTAACTAGGACGGGCTTAAGGCCTTTTTAATATAGTACCGCCTTTATTTTAAGTATTAAACTTTAAACTTCGGAGATAAAACGGACAAAGTATTAACGGCTATCGTTTATCTCGAAGGGCTAGCCGTAACCTAGGCTTAACTACACTTTAATAATTACTTAAAAAATAAGAACGACTTTAACGAAATAAACGACGATACGAAGGACTTATTCTCGTCCTTCGGAAAGTTTATACGAATCCTTTAAGAGACGTTCGGAGATCCCGACATCGATAAAGAATATAAACGTAAACTAATTTAACTTAAGTAAACTAAGTTAACTTTAATATATATTAATAAGTTCCGATAAATTATAATATACTTTAAATAGGATAACGAACCCGCTATAGTCTAGTATTATAAAAGACTTAAAGATAAAGTTAAAGATAAAATTAATAAAGCGTAACGCCTTAACGTACTAATAGATTATTACATTATAGCTATTAATATTAATAACCGTTTATATTAACGTAAGATAGAAAAAAAGGGGAGAGACGGCGACCGACTATACTTTTAAAAGAATTATTTAAAGTATAAAAAGAATTAATATAAGCCGCGTTATAACGAACTTATATAACTCGATAACGCGACTAAAGAATAACTTTAAAAAAAGAAGTTTAACGGAGAATACTATAATTACGGATAAAAGGGATATTACGTTAAAGACTATCGGGTACGTGTCCTTAAAAAGAAGCACGTTAAAACTACGAGAGACAAGGAAGTGAGCCACAGGGCCCTTTACTTTTTAAAATACTTTAACGACGATTATATTACGTACCTTAATAAGAAGGAAGGATCTAGCTAGTACCCGCGGGCCTTAACTAATAAAAACTTTAAAATAATACGAGTTATAATTTAAGGAGATAAACGAATTAATAACTCCGTAAACGATAGCGAGCCTAGCGCGTATTATACTTAGTTATTAATAAAAGCAATAAAGGCCTAGGACGGGAGTAAGTAATACGGATAAAATACTCGAGTAAACGTTTATATAAACGAACTACCCTACTATAGTAATTAACTAACGATTCGAATTTATTAATCTTATATTACGAGATAATACGTCGAGGTTAAAAACCTCGAAAAGGTAAAAATAAAGGAATAAATCCTTATAAAAACTCGGAGTATATATACTAATAATATTTTATAAATAAATTATATCGACCCGGGTTATTAACGATACGTATACGCGAAGGTAACTTTATAATATAAGGGAAACTTATAATAAACGTTATAACGGGAAAACTATAACTTATTCCTTTCCCGATTAACGGAACGAGATAATTACGCTACCGACTATTACTATAAAGGCGGGAATTACTTCCCTCGAATCGACGAACAAGCCTTACACTATACGGAGCGTTACGCTAAGGGCCGGGAGACCGACGCGTACGAGTAAATATAAATCTAAAGAAGCTATAAATAATAAAATCGGAAAGAACGAGCACCTCGCCTACGCCGATTAAAGAAAGGGAAGCGGGAGACCTATAAGAGTTAGTAAAATAAACTTAATAACGACGAGTAAACTAGTCCGACGCCCCAGGTATTAAACGTACCCACCGACGACGGTAATATACCGGGAAACGACGAAGTTTTACCGACTCAGGGTACGGATAACGACTAGATACTAAAACTTTAAAAGCGATTAATAAAGAACGTAAATATATACGAGTCTAGATTAATTAATACAGTTAAAATTAAATAGTAATAATAAATACTAACGCGGAGGCTAGTTATATTATATTATAACTAGTAAATTAATAAAACGTATTATAGTAATTAAAGAAAACGTTATATATTTTACGAAATTTTAAAGGACTCTAAGTTAATTACGACGATAACTAAGTTAAAAGAGAAATAAAAACACTTAACCTCCGCGTACAAAGTAAAAAAGTTAAAATAGTACTCGATATTATAAATATCGGAGACGACGACGTTATTCTCGGACTATTATAACTTCGAGAGTATAACTTACGGATCGATTAAGTTACTAGTTAATTATTTTAAAGAAGCCTACGATAAGATATAATTATTAAGATATTAAACGCGTTAATAAAAGAAGAGAGAGACGACCTCCTCCGCGTATTAACGTAATATTATAAATATACGAATATTTAAAAGTATTAATACGATACGGACCTACTAGAGTACGGACTTTACGACTATTAAATATTATTAAAGGAAGGAGTATAATTAAAGTTTTAAGAGATATATCCCCTTAATAAAGATAAGTCGAAAGTACTCCGGGAATAACTAAAAGAAAATTTAAATAAGAGGTATATACGACCCTTTAAATCCTTTACGGAATTACTTATTTTATTTATCTTAAAGAAGGACGGGACACTATAGTTATATATCGATTATTAATAATTAAACGAAGTTATTATTAAAAATCGATATCCGTTATTACTTATTTTAAATATACGAGATAAGTTAAGAGAAGTTAAGATATTTATTAAAATCGATTTACGAAGAGCTTATAACTTAATTCGGATCGTAAAAGAAAAAAAATAAAAGATAGTATTTCGTACGAGGTACGGATACTACGAGTGTTTAGTAATACTTTTCGGCTTAATTAATATATTAATATTATTTTAAGAAATAATTAACGATATTATATATAAATATTTAAACGAATTCGTTATAGTATACTTAAACGATATTTTAATATTCTCGAAGGATATTTAAAAATATAAATAATATATATATAAAGTTTTATAGAAATTAAACGACGCGAAACTCTTAATTAAAGTAAGTAAATACGAGTTTTATACGTAAGAGATAGTCTTTTTAAGGTATATTATTATACTAGGACGATTAATTATAAAATTAAAAAAGATCGTAGCGGTACGGGACTAGTTAATACTATAAAACGTTAAAAACGTACGAGAATTTACGGGATTCGTTAACTATTATTAACGATTTATTAAAAATTATAAAAAGATAACTAGTTTATTATATACCTTAATAAAGAACGATAAAGAGTTTAAATAAATAAATATAAAAGAAATAACGTTTAAACTTATTAAAGAAGTAATACTAAGTAAATTAATATTAACGGAACTTAATCCGAAACTACCCTACGAGGTGGACGTTAACGCGTTAAGATATATAATAAGTAACGAGTTATTTTAACGAGATAAAGAAGGAAGATTATACTCCGTCGTTTTTTTTTTTAAAAAGTTCGTTAAATTAACGGAACGATACTTAATTTACAATAAAGAATTAATAACGATTATTAAAGGACTAAAAGAATAAGAGGTATACTTTAAAGGAGTAAAACACCTTATAACGATATACTCGGACTATAAGAACCTTACTTACTTCGTTAATAATTAAAGGTTAAACGGACGACAAGCCCGTTAAGTATAATACTTATTCGAGTTCGACATTAAGATTATTTATAAAAAAGGGTCCGATAATAAAAAGGTAAACGCGTTAAGCCGACGTAATAACTATTAAAGACCCGACTCCGTCGAGGAATAGTTAATATTTTAAAAAGGTACGGACGGATCGTTAACCTTAAAGACAGTGGCCCGAAGGAGTTAAAGGGATATTATTTAAGAGGTTTATTAAAATCCGACGGGAGAATATTTCGGTGTATAGAAAATAACCGATAAACTCCGGGAAGTTTATAATATTAAGGGATAATATAATAATATTCGAGAAGTTATTTAAAATTATAATATATATAATAAAACGAAGACGTTATAATATAAGATATACGGAGAATTATAACTATTATTTATACTAGACCGACCGTAGTAATTAATATTATAAGATCTTATCGTAAAGTTATTAACTTTAAAGGAAAGAATTATTAAAATACTATACGACAATATCCTCGTAATTATAAATAAACTTATTAAGTATACTTACTTTTTATTATACCGCGAGTTATATATAATAGAAGACCTCGTATATACGTTCTTACGAAACGTAGTTAATAACTATAAGTTACCGGACGATATCGTTAACGATAAAAGAACGACGTTTACGAGTAAGTTTTAAACGGAAGTTACGCGACGACTTTAAGTAAAGAGAAAGTTAAATATTACTTTTTACCCTTAGATAAATAAATAAACGGAGAGAACGAATTAAACGCTCGAATAGTACCTTAAAGCGTACGTTAATTAATAATAAAACGACTGGGTTAAATAGTTATTAATCGTTTAAATCGTATATAATAACGTAGTATATAATATTACGGAATACTTACCGTTCGAAGTAAACTATAAATTTAAACTATAGTTAAACTATTACAGCGACGATAGTCTTAATCTAAGAGTTAACGAGGTAATATATCGTTTAAACGACGTATTAACTAAGGTAAGAAAGAACTTATTAAAGAACTAAGAGCAGGTTCGAGTATAAGTTAATAAGAAAAGGATTAAGGGATTAATTTTAAAAGAGGGAGATAAAGTTTACTTTAACCGTAAAAACCTCCGAATAAAAAAATTAAGCGATAAACTCGACTTTAAGAAACTTAAACCCTTTAAAATTACGAGAAAAATCTTAAACTCGGTATACGAACTTAATTTACTTAAAGAATTACGAGTCTATTTACAGTTTAATATATTATTACTCGAAAAAGTACTCGAATCGACGGAACTTTTAAACGAGTAAATCCTCGGAGAATTAAAATACGAAGTTAAGAAGATCGAATAATACTATAAAATAAAAAATAAAGAATTAAAATATTTAATAAAATAATAAGGTTATAACGTTAAAGAAAATATATAAAAACTAATAAAATATCTTAAGAATTCCCCTTAGTTAATAAAGAAATATTAACGGTAAAGGGGTTAAGACCGAGATCGGTTATAACTATACCTTAATTAAAAGACACGGTAACAGCGTCGGCAGCTACTTATACCTCGTGGGCGGCTTAAAGAGTTTCGCGCTCCTCCTCGGTCCACCGAGCCTCGTCCTCGGCGTCCCAGGTAATATAAGCCTTATTTAAAAGCTTTTAACGCTTCGCCTTATAAGCCTTTTATTACTAACGAATCCGGCGTATACGGGCCGCGGCTTCTGCCGCCCAGCTATACGCCTCTTTAAGGGCGATCTCAGTAGCCTCGCGAGCCTCGGAGAGGCGTTAAGAGTTAAAAACCCAGCGCTCGGCTAAGAGAAGTTAAAAAAGATAATAAAAGCGGAAAATAATAAAGGACTTACCGGGACTTATAATAATACCGCGACTATCGCACTTAACGCTTATACGAACGTAGGCCTAGCAACGACGAATTTAACGAGTAAATTTATTAAATTAAATATAATCCCGACTTAAGCGGGTATAACGAAAATAAAGTATAACGTTAAAACTAAAAAATTTAATAGTAACGAGAATACGACGACGCTGGGCGGAGCTAGTTAAAATAAAACGTTTAACGATACGATTAAATATAATAGGAAAAGAGAAAAAGTTTACTTTATTTATAAAAAAACGAAAAGAAAGAGGAATACGTTACTTATACGATTTCGGAACGAAACTTAAAAAGAAGAGAGGTTATATTATAAACATAGCCTCTACGGGGCCTTATTAACGGGTTAAGATAATATAACCGACCCCTTAACGGGTACGGAAGATATATTATACGACCGATATAAGGCGGCGGTATTAATATAATTAAAAGGTAATCGCCTTTTAAAATATAAGACAAGGGACGAATTATATAATAAGACTATTATATAATAACACTAACTAATTAAAAAGAGAAACATTACTTTATACGAAAATAAAGTAAAAAATATAAAGTAATATAAAGTAAGGACGAACTTTATACGAAAATAAAGTAAGAGCTATAAAGCCGTATAAAGTATAATAAATATATAAGACTAAGGCTTCCTCCTCACTAAATAAATAAAAGACTCAGTCGCTACCGATTATTTAAAATATAAACCGCATTTACCTAACCTGTATTCCTATACCCTCATTATATACAATTACTAAACCTTATTAAACGTATTAACTATTATTTAACCGTTACACCTTCTTATCGTTCTCACTAAGAATAAGCCCCTCTACTAGCCTGATCACCTAGTAGAGATTCTCTCCCTTGGGAAGTGTCTTTATAACACTTTATATTTAACGGCCTCGCGTATTTAAAGAATAATCCGTAAAGATAACAACTATAATAAGTTTTTAAGTACCTATTACTTATTAACCTTAAAATACTAAAAGGAAACAATATAGACTTAACTATATTACTCTCGATAAGATCTTCGCGTCGATAATAAGTATTATATCGGCCGTAAGCTCGGCTCCGGTTTATTCGGTGATATTTACTTGGGTATAAATATTATCTCTAGCGAGGAGATTACTATTAAGTTAAAGAGCGTTAAAACCAAGCACCCCTAGCTAGAGTACGAGGCCCGCGTCTATATAGCTCTTATTAATAGTGTCGGTATCCCCTTTATCCGCTAGTTTAATATTAAAATAAAATAAAATTTAAATAAAACGAGAATAAAGGTTTTTATACTTCTAGGAAGTATAATATAATATAATTAATAGTGAGTTAAAATTATAATATATATCGTCCTCCCTTCCCTTTCCCTTTTTCTTTATAAACGAATAACGAGACGGTCGGCTCGATAACTTAAAACGTTTACGGCCCTAGATATATAACTCCGTTTACGAGGCTATACGTATAGTTCGTTCTTTAATTATATATTATCGCGGTTTTAACGGTATTAACTTCGGTATATTTATTATATTATAAACGCCGCGACCGTTATTCGCGAGAAGTTTATAACCGCTTATTATATTATATACGTCCTATAATAGTTAATATTAATAAAACATTATAAAGTAACCGTAATAAAGGAAACGTTAAGATATAGTTAATTAATAACTAAAAAGGACGTATTTAAAGGTATATTATTACTTTAATAATAAAGGGACGTTAATAGTTAACTTTTATAAATTCGCGATCATAAAGAGAGAATAAAAGAAAAAAAACTTAAAGAATAAAAAGAGGAAACGTAACGGAAAAAGGGAAAAAAAAAAACTTAAATATCTTTCTTCTTTATTTCGCCTTTCCCGTTTTAAGTTTCTTTTAATCTCCTTTCCTCTTCTTTATCTCGATTTTATATACTTTCTTTACCCTCTTCCCTTTATTTTTTTATTATTTTTATTTTTTACTTTCTTCTTTTTTTTCCCTTCGTCTTTACCGGATTCTAGCCGTTATTTATATTAATATATATCTTAAGTATATATAAACTTATATAATTTTACTTAAGGGTCCGTAAATTTCTTTTTTCGTTTTTCTTTTTCCTTTATTCTTTTTTATTTATTATTCCGCTTTCCCTTAACTATTTAAATAATATTCCTTTCGTATTATTTTTAAAACGTTTTATTTTCGACCTCTATTAAAACCTTAACTAATTATATTAAATACGGTATAGTAACGAGATAGGGTAATACGAAACGTTCCGCGCCGTCTATTAATATTAACTCCCGACCAATAACGCCGTTCCAGCGATTAAAGTTTAAGTACCGTTAAAGGTATTAAAACTATCGGTCTTAGTTTCGAAAACGGCGCGAATTTAACTAATTAATTAACGGAGAATAATACCGATTATACTACGCCCGTATATTAAGTTATTTACTATAATAACCGGACGTAATAATACAACGATAATAAAGAGAATAATAACGAGAGATAAATAATAAAAGTATATTATACGTTTAAATTAACTATAACCGCGTCCGTTAAGTCGAGTTAAAAAGGGCCTAGGCCTAGGTTCTTAACGTAATAGCTAAAATTAAAAAGGTTTTTAATTTTATAACCGAAAATAAAGTATAAAGAGCTTACGTCTAATATATATATATTCTTTATTACTTCTTTAACTAATTATAATATAAGAGTAAATATAACTTATAAAAGGAGGTAAGGAAATAAAAGCTCTTTTAAAACTTAAATATAAATATCGTATATTTTTATATACGATTTTATATAATTTATACTATTATAAAGTACGATTAATAAAAACGAGGTTTATAGTAAAGGGATCGGTTTTCTTATTAAGTAATTTTTTTCTCTTTTTACCGATATACCCTTTACGTTTTCGTAGTTTTCCCTATATTTTTCTTTTAATATACGTATCTCGGACAGTGGATTTATTTTTCCCTTTAAGTATTTAATTTTTATAAAAAAGTCCTCTCTTATACTATTATACTTTTAACTTTATTATTTTATATTTTATAAACGAATCGGCTTTAAATACATTAATATAAGATACCGAGGTATACGAGGCGGGTAACTATAAAATTAACGTAACCGTCTTCGTAAAAGTTAATCGGCCGAGTGTTACGCTTTATACGTATAATAATAATAACGGCGGTAATACTAATAATTATAATAATAATAAATATACCCTCGGGAGTACGAGCGGACGTTAAGTAAATACAGTTACCGGCAGCTTTAATAAAGAGATTAAGATTAAACTTAATTTTATAGTCTTTAACGCGGCACGTTAAAGAGAATAATAGACGCTCGCAGATCGTATACTCGGCCGTTTTTTTAATATCGGCGTCGGAGCTCGTAACCGCCTTTAAGCGCTACTCGATACGTTTTAAAGAGAGGTATTACGCGCGGTTTATTATAATTTTAATAAATATTAAAGGTTATAGTTCTTTTTAACGATTCGAGGGGCGAGTAATAATAAGTATACTTTAAAGGAACGTAACTAGTTTTAAGTATAAATTCTATAACTATTAACGGGCCTCAGACTCGGCGATCTCGTATATTTTAACCGTTTTATAAACCTTTATATATACCTCGAAGTAAATAACGTTAAATATATTAAAACGAAGCTTAACGATATAATTTATATTAAAGAAAAAGGTATTAAATACTTAACGGGCCTCGGCCGAAGAGAGTAAGAGGTAAACGAGGCCGTTAAAAAAGACGGTTATATTCTTAAAGGCTTACTAATAATAAATACTAGGGTTAATAAAGTCGGACTTCGCTTACTCGTACTAACTACGGGTAGCCGCGATAAATATATAACCGTTTTTAATTTACTCGTTAAAAAAATATTATTTAAACTCGACGGTATTCTTAATTAATAAAGGCCGTAAAACGCGGATTTAATAATTAATAACGTTTAGTTTTATAACCTTTAATACGCTTAATAAGTTATATATACCCTTAACGAGCTCGGTAACGTCGTTATCACGGTTGCCGCGGCTTAATATATTATATATCTCGTCAACTTAACCGTTATATATTAACGTATAATATAACTTTAATAAAAATAATAACTAAACCGCTAATTTCTTTATATTAAGTACGTTATAAGTAAACCGTTATATAAATAGTAATACGTTAAGGCCCTCGTTAAGTAAGTTACGGTCGTACGCCGGTACTAATATTAAGATAATATTCTTAACGGCGTTAAAGAGGGAGAGAAGGGACTACTCGTAATCGTCGGAGCCGTAAGCTTTAAGGAACTTATCGCGGTCGGTAATAAATAAAGTTAACTCGTCGCGTAAGATATTTTAAAACTACTAGGCCTTATCTTACCTTTAACGGCCGATTTTACTATTTAAATTAAAGCGGAAATATAACTCCGGATTATAGTTAATATTATAACGAAGTTTAAAGTTATAAATAATCTTTTTAATATTTAATTTACTTAATATAATTTTAATAACGGGGAGTTTAATTTTATTAAATATTTTATACGATAAAAACTAGTCGTAATAACGATATTCGCGGCGTTTTAACTATATACTACCGTTACTTTTTTATTACTCTTTACTTAATATTACGTTATATATCGTATATTTAACACGTCGTTAATCGGCCGCCGTTAACTTTTATTATATTCGGACTAAGAAAAGAGAGGGAAAGTCCGAACGTAAAGGCGTTAAAGTAAAGAGAGAGGATTTAAATAAGAGTATTAAGGGGTTAAAATATAAAAGTAAAAATAATATAACGTATAAGCTATCTTAATATTTACCCTTTTTAAGTTCGTAGTAACTCGCCTCGTTAATTATATAAAGACGAAGTCTTTAATAGTAAATTAATATTAAGAAATTTAAAAGATAAAATAATTTAAATAAATATAAGGCAACGGTTATAGCCGGCTATTCGCGAGCTTATACGTCGTACCGCCTTAAAAATAAGTCTTCGTATTCCGTACTTTAAGCGCCCTATACTTTAAATAGCGTTCTATTCTCGCTTTTCGTTATTTTTAATACGTTAATAACGTCCTCTTAAAAGGATTTTAAATTTATTATATACGTAAATTACTTTTAAATAAAAATACGTTAAAAATACTTTACTTTTTATCGTTTTAAAGTTATTAATCGGCCTTTATAATAAATACCGTAGTCCCTTTACCCTTTTTAAAAAATATTTATATTCTACCGTTATATAAGCCCTTTTTAATTTTTTAATTACCTTTAAATTATTATTTTAAAGCCTTAAATTAAGCTTTTACCGTCTTCGGAGAGGAATCTTTTTTAAGTTTTTAAAAATAATTAAAAGGCGGACACGGCTATTATATAAAAGTTATCTCTCGTTTAATAAAAGATATTATTAATATAAAAAACTCAGCTTTAATCGTAGTCTTATTAATATTATATTTAAAGAGAAGTCTATCCGTTATAGTAAAGAGATTACGTCCCGATAATAATATACCGTTAACGTAGTTTTCGGTAAGGGCTATACGGCCGTTTTAAAGAGGCCTATAAGTAAATATTAATAACAAGGTAATCTCGGGCTATATATAAGGATTCATATCGTTAATACCGTTAATATTAAAGTTAATATCCTCGAATATTATCGTAACCGAGCTAAGTATACGGAGGCCGTCGTTTTAATCGTTAACAGTATATATATTAGTATTTTATAATAAATTAAAATTATATAAATACGTTTACGTTTTCTAAAAACGAACTAGTTAAAGCGAGTATATATTAAACTTATAACCGATAGTAAGAGTATCCGGGCCTAATCCCCGACTTTAACTACCGTCTCCGTAATTATTAAATAATATTTAAAGTTACAAATTAATTATATTAAATTCCCTAAGTATATAAGATATAATAAAAGACTTTAAAGGGCCCAGTTTTAATCGCGGATTTATTAATCGAGCCCTTAAAGAGAAACTTATTTATAAAAGCCGAGAACTTTAATTATATTAGTATTATTTTTTACTTACGAAATAAAAATCGATAAAGAAGACTTACTACGTAAGATATAAAGAGAGCGCGTCCGCGTATTATAAGTATAACTTACTTCTTTTATAATTACTCTTTTCCGAGTACTTCGCTCTTATTTTTAATAATACGGTAAATTAAAGAGTTACGGGAGAAGAGATATTTAATTATAAAGAATTTATAAACTTAATATTTAAAAAGGAAAGGCGGAGAAGGAAAGAAAACAAAGAGAAAAAATAAATCTTTTTATAAATAAGCGGAAAAATTAAGTAAAAAAAAAGGAAATTATTACTTTTATAATTTTAACTCCCTTTTAAGAATTTAACGTTATTAAAATTATATAATATTTACGTTAATAACATTAAGCTAGCGAACTTATAATAATAACGGATAGGGGTAAAGGAAGAGAGACTTAATAAATTTCTTAAAAATAAAAATAAATAAAAAACCCGGCTAAAAGAGATATATAAATATAATATCGTTTCCTTTAAACTTTAATTTAATTTAAGCCCGTATCCGGATAATATTTCTTAATAATAAAGTTAATTAACTAGTAAAGTTATATAAATATATATAAAAAATAAGATAATATATATAAATTAATAGGAAAACGTATAGTTAATTTAATATAAGTAATATCGGCTATTATCGTAAAAAGGCTAATACCTACCGTAACTAGGATTTAAATATTCTTTCGCGTTATTAAATATAATATTAAATAAATAAAAACGGTAGTAACCGTTAAGAGTAATATAATTAAAAACGAAGCGTAAATAAATAAACGAAAAGTATTAATAATAATTTTAATTAAAACGTAAATAATAATAATTAATATATAAATAATTAAAGTAAGTTTAAGTCGAACGATACGTAAAACGCGGGAAAGATATATATTGGATAATTCGAATAATAAAAGATATAAAAAACGTAATTAAAAAGATAATTAAAATAAACCGATAAGTATAAAGCGTAAAAGAACTTAACTAAAATAAAGTTAATATAAGTAACGGTATCGATCTTTAAAGTAACGAGAAGAGAAAAAGCGACGGTATTCTCGGTATAAAAGTAAATAATAGTTAAAACGACCGTAGTAGAGATATAGAGTAGGAAGAGAATAAAGAATTCTCGTTTATTATATAAGCCGCGGGTATAGTAATAAATAAAATAAAATATATAATAAAAAGTAACGAAAAGAGACGTAATAATACTTTATACTTCGTTTAATAATATAATATAAATAAATAAAGAAAATAAATATCGAAGTATATAAATATAAAGAAAAAGGGTAAGTATAAGAGAGAGAGAAGACGATAAAAAAAGGAGAGGAAGATAAAAAAACTCCTAGAGTATCGGTTTTATATTACTTCTACTCTTTATCTCCTCGACCGGACGATCGATCCGAATTAAGAGAGACGCGACGCGCCTAGGATTATTATAAGATAATAATTACAGATTATTTCTTTAAAGCAACTATTTATAACACTACACTTTTACTAAGACCGGTTTTTACGTAAACTAGTTACTAAAGAGAAAGATATAATTACCGTAAAGCGGGAAAGAGTAAAAAATTAAAGACGTTAATAATTTTTTCTACTTTAAGATACGGCTATTTTCTTTAACTTTACGAGAATTAATTTATTTTCGAGGTAAAGGATTATTTTCTATAATTAAAGTTAGTTTCTTATATTTTAAAATATCCCTCTCTTATTTTTTTCTTTCCTTTTAATAAAATATACGTAGATTTACTTTCTTTCCCTTTATATTTAATAACTTAAAATTTACTTCCGTCTTTATCGTTCGGTTATTTATCTTCTTAAACTAGTAATTAAATATAATCGAATATTATTAACTTTCTTTTTTACCTCTTAACGTCTCCTCCTCGTTAATTAATATTAAATCCAAGAACTCCTCTCTACCCGTTCCTATCTCCGTAAAGCCGGTTAAAAACGGACTATACTCTAGTTTTATAAATAAGTCGTTATTAATATTAAACGTAAAGTATAAGAAATCGTATTACTTACTTAATTAACCGTATAATATTATTAAAAAAGGTAAACTATATTAAAAAGCTTACCTTTAAAAACGGTTAAATTTACTTTTAATTTCCTCTTAAGTCGTACCTCGGTTCTCTTTAGTATATATTCGTATTTTCTCGTAAACTTTAAACGTTAAAACTTTCTTACTTAATTTTACTCTTATATACTTTAAAATTTATAATACCGTTTTATTTATTTTATTAACCGTATATATTATAAAAAAAGGTAAACTATATTAAAGAACTTACCTTTAATTATAATTAAATTTACTTCTAATTTCCTTTTAAATCGCGCGTAAGTACACTTTAATATATTATTGAATTTTCTCGTAAACTTCTTTTTTACTTAGTTTTACTCCCTTTAAGATATTCTTTACTATTTTATTTATTTTATTAACTATATTGTTACAAAGACACTTCCTAAGAGAGAGGATCTCTGCTAGGTAATCAAGCTAGTAGAGGGCTTATTCTTAGTGAGAACGATAAGAAGGTATAACGGTTAAATAATAATTAACACGTATAATAGGGTTAGTAATTATATACGATAAGGATATAGGAATATAGGTTAAGTAAATGTAATTTATATTTTAAATAATCGGTAGTAACTGAGTCTCCTATCTATCTAGTAAGGAGGAAGCCTCAGTCTTATATATCTAGCTGTAATTATTCTTTAATTATTCTTTAGATTATTTTTTATATAATTTTAAGGTTAATTTATTTATAATTTATTCGTATAATTATTCTTCGTATAATCTTTATTTTTATTATTTAATTAATTAATCCTTTTATCCTTTTAATTAATTCCTTGTCTTATATTTTAAAAGGCGGCTACCTTTTAATTACATTAACACTGCCGCCTTACGTCGGTCGCGTAATATATTTTTTATATCCGTTAAGGGGTCGGTTATATTATCTTAACTTATTAGTGAGGCCCCGTAAGAGTTATATTTATAATATAACCTCCTTTCTCTTTAAGTTTTATTCTAGAACTTTATAAGTATCGCGCCTCTTTTTTATTTCTTTTTTTTCGTTAATAAAGGTATCTCTCTTTCCTTTTTATTATATTTAGTCGTGTTATTAAATCTCGTTCCACCGATAGTTCCGTTCGCCGTCGTAACTTTATTATTTCCTTTAAGTCTTTTAATTTCGACGTTATACTCTATTCTCGCTATACGCGTTTTAATAAAGATTATATTTAATTTAATAAATTTACGCGCCACGTTCGTTATTATTAAGTTTATATTTATATTAACGCGAAGTACGATAGTCGCGGTATCGTTATAAGTTTTAATAAGTTTTTTCTTTTTATCGTATTTCTTTATAACCTCTTCTTTATTAATTTTTTAACCGAGCGTTAAATCTTAAAATCTTAATAAATATTTAAAGTTAAAAAAAAGGCCGAGCTTACTTTAAAAAGGGCCTTTACTCGTTTTCGCTGTATTAATAAATAATAACGAGTCTACGAAGAGAAGCGTTAAAAGCTTTTAAACGAAACTTATATTATTATCGACGCCGAGAATAAGGCCCGTTAAGCCGAGGAAGAGCGCGAAGCTTTTTAAGTCGTTTAAAAAGCTTAAGCGGTTACCGACGTTACCGTAACGTCCTTTAATTAAAGTATAATTATAACCGATCTCGGTCTTAACCCTTTTATTATTAATATTCTTTTATTAATTAAAGAGAATTTTTAAAATATTTTATTAATTTTTATATATTTTCTTTAACGTTATAACTTTATTATTTTATTAAATATTTTAATTTTTTATTTTTCGTTTTACGGTATTATTTAATCTTTTTAACTTCGTACTTTAATTCTCCGAAAACTTATTCGTTCGAGATTTCCGCCGATTTAAATACTTTCTCGAGTAGTAATATATTAAATCGTAGATATACTTATAATCTTTCGAGTAAATTAAGTTCGTATACCGAGTTTAATATTTTTCTTTTAATTTTAAAAGGCTTAAGTTTTTTAAAATTAAGTTTATTACTTAATTTTTTCGTTTAAAGGTTTTTACGGTTAAAGTATACTTTATCTCTCTCTTTTAAAATTAATCCTTTAATTCTCTTCTTATTAACTTATACTCGAACCCGTTCTTAATTCTTTATTAAGTTTATTTTTACTTTAATTAATACGTCGCTTAAGCGACGTATTACTTAATTTACTCTTAGATTCGGGCCGTCGGTACTATAATAATTTAGTCGTAGCTTAAATTTATAATTTACTTCAAATAGTAAATATCCCGTAACGTTATATACTACGCTATTATATACGATTTAAGCGATTAATAGTTATTCGACCCAGTCGTTTTATTATTAATTAATATACACTTTAAAATATTATTTTAATATTTAATTCGTTCTTTCGGTTTATTTATTTATTTAAGGGTAAAAAGCGGTGTTTAACTTCCTTTTTACTTAAAGTCGTCGCGTTACTTTTATTTAAAACTTATTTATAAATATCGTTCCTCTATCGTTAACGATATCGTTTAATAACCCGTAATTATTAATTATATTACGTAAGAACGTATATACGAGGTCTTTTACTATATATAACTCGTAATATAATAAAAAGTAAATATACTTAGTAAGCTTATTTATAATTACGAGAATACTATCGTATAACACCTTAGTAACTTTCTTTTTTAAAGCTAGTAACTTTATAATAAAATCTTATAATATTAATTATTATAGTCGGTTTAATATAAGCAACGGTTATAATTTTTTATATACTTTATACTATAATACCTTCGTTTTATTATAAATATCGTATATTTAAATAACTTTCCGAATATCGTTATATTATCCTTTAATATTATAAACTTCTTTAAGTTTATCGGTGGTTTTTTATATACTAAAATATCCTTCCGTTAAGTTCTAGTAAACTTTTTAGATAATATCTCTTTAACTTCTCCGGGTTACTATATTTAAAGTTAACGATTTATTCGTACCTTTTTAAAATATAAACTATTCCTCGACGGAGTTTAATTCTTAATAATTATTATATTTATTTAACGCGTTTACTTTTTTATTATCGGACCCTTTTTTATAAATAATTTTAATATTAAATTCGAATAAATATTATACTTAACGGGCCTATTATCCGTTTAATTTTTAATTATTAACGAAGTAAATAAAGTTCTTATAGTTTAAGTATATCGTTATAGGGTGTTTCGCTCCCTTAAAGTACACCTCCTATTCCTTTAACCCTTTAATAATAATTATTAATTCTTTATTATAAACTAAGTATCGCTCGGCTAGCCCGGCGAACTTTTTAAAGAAGAAGGCGATAAAGTATAACCTTCCTTCCTTATCTCGTTAAAATAATTTACCGTTTATTACGTATCTTAACGCGTCGACGTTTATCTTATATAGTAGTTTTAGGTTAAGCTCCGTTAATATTAACTCGCTTAGTATTATTTCTTTAATAAGCTTAAACGCCGTTTTTTCCGTATTTATTTATTTAAATTTTATATCGTTTTTTATTAAGTTATATAATAAGTTAATTATTTTTTTATAATTTTTAATAAACCGTTAATAGTAATTAACGAACCCCGTAAATTTTTATACGTTTTTAACGGTTCGTAATATCGGTTAGTCTCGTATAATTACGATCTTTTTTAATTTTATAACTAATTATTTTAATATAATAACGTATCTTAAAAAGACTATCTTTTACGTATAAAACTTATATTTACTTACTTTAATTAAGAGTTTAACGTCGTTTAACTTTCGTAAGACTTTATATATATACTATTCGTATTCCTAGATATCCTTTAAGAATATTAAAATATCGTTTAAATATACTATTACGAATTCGTTTAAGTATTCGCGTATAATATCGTTAATTATTTTTTAAAATAATACCGGTACGTTAATTAAGTTAAAAGATATTACTAAATACTTATAATATCCGTATCTCGTACGAAACGTTATTTTTTACTCTTTTCCTTCCGCGATCTAGATTAAGTTATAAGCTCTTCGTAAGTCGATTTTAATAAATATCTTAACTTCTCTTAACTTGTCTCGTATATCCGAGATAAACGGTAAAGGGTATCGATTCTTAATAATAACTTCGTTTAATTATTAATAATTAATATATAATCGTAATGTCCCGTCCTTCTTTAAAATAAATAAAATAAGTAATCTTATAAGAGATTTAAAGGGCCGTATATATCCTTTATCTAGATTCTCTTTTAATTACTCTCTAAGTACTTTTAACTTATCTTTATTAAGGGAGTATATTCCTTAAAATTTTAATTATACCCCTTCCTTTAATAATATTTAATAATTATAAAGTCCGTACTTCGGTAAGCCCGTGTCGTATTAATATTTTTAAATATTCGTATATTTATAATATTACGTTAATACGCGGAGGAGGTCGTTTCGCTCTTCTTTCATTAACGCGTTTAACGTCTTAATAATTATATTTTATCGTAAGCTTTTTTAAAATAATTAATTAATAACTTAATTAATCCGTGGGTTATACTCTCGTAATTATAATAACCCGAGGATAACGTCGTCGTTTTCGATATTTATAATATCGAGTACCGTCTTAACTTTCTTACTTCGTACGTAAAGGTTAAACGTCCTTATTTCTCTCTTAACCCAGCCGCCGTTATAATTAACTTAGAGTCCTTTAAAATTCCGTAAAATATATAGTGTTTTCTTTAATTATTATAGTATATCTTATTAGTTTACTAATCGGAGCGTAATATAACTAGCCTCCGTGTTAATATTTATTATTATTACTTAATTTTAACTATATTAATTAATTTAAACTCGTATATATTTATATCTTTTATTAATTACTTTTAAGGTTTTAATAACTAGTCGCTGTCCGTACCCTAAGTCGGTAAGACTTCGTCGTTTCTCGATATATTACCGTCGTTAATAAGTACGTTTAATACTTAAGGCGTCGGGTCGGTTTATTTATCGCTATTAAATTTATTTTACTAGTTTTTATAAATACCCCGCTTCCCCTTCTTTAATTAACGTAAGCGAGGCGCCCGTTCTCTTTAATCTTATTATTCGTAACTTTCTTAAATTTACGTTTATTTAAATATATTAACCTCTCGGCCCTTAACGTATCGTTCCGCGTAATATAATACTTCTTCGTCGATTCGAAAAAAATAATTCTTACTCTCGTAATAGTAGTCGGTGGCGTAGTTATCTCGTTTTATTAACTTAAATAAGAATAAGTTACGGTCTTTTTATTATAATATTTACCGTAAGTCTCCCTTATACTACGACGCTGCCTTTACGTATATATATCGTTAATAACTCGGGTCGATATAATTTATTTATAAAACGTTGTCGGTATACGTACTTTAATTCTTTAAAAGGACTTATTTCTCGATTTATACTTCTTTAAAGTCTTCGGCCTTAAAGTAATATTTAATTATATAAAACTAGTAAATTTAAACCATTAATTAATTATTATAATAAAGTAACTCGTTTATATAAACGTCCACTCGTACGTTCTATCCGTATTACTCGCTTCCGTCCTAAAGTATTATATTAACGTTCTTTACCTCGTTTAAAGTTTTTTTAATTTTTTTAATAACCCAGTATTAATAAACGTTTAACTCGTTATCGTATTCCTCCGGGTTACTCCCAGGGCTATAGTTCCGCCGACGTATTATTTTAAAGCTTTTAATCGCTAGTTCCCGTAAAAACTAATTTAATCTTTTCTTCTCGTCGAAGTACGTAATATAATTATCGTTAAAATATTTTAAAAAGTAAAGGGCCTTATAGTTTACTTTCTTATCCGTTATAATTTTAACGTATTTCTTTTTAAGGACACGTACCCGGTAATCCTTAACGTAATATCCCTTTTATCCGTAGTTATAACACTCTCCGTTAAACTTCTTCTTTTAAAGGGTTTACTTTATATTAACGTCGAGCTTTATAAGATCTCCTTAAAGCGTTTTAACTCGTTTAGTAACCTTTTTACCGCTTTCTCTAACGTAACGCGGGGGGTAACGCCGTTTTTAAAATTATCTTTTCTTTTAAAGTACTCGGTCGTAAAGTTAATTATCAATCCTTATAGTTATAACGATAAATTAAATTAAAGTATTAAATCGATCGAGTTTATATAACTCGTCTTAAACCCTATCCTTAAACCTATCGTAAAAGTAATTTATTATAATATCGTTATCGAGGTCTAAGTAAGCCGTTACTCGCTTAAACTCGTTTATATAAGTTATTATTAACTTTTTTTACTTTAAGCGGCGAATCTTACGCCGCTTCTTTTAATCGATATCCGAGTCTTTAAAAGTATTAAGT
Source organism: Sporothrix euskadiensis (assembly GCA_019925375.1). Taxonomy (NCBI): domain Eukaryota; kingdom Fungi; phylum Ascomycota; class Sordariomycetes; order Ophiostomatales; family Ophiostomataceae; genus Sporothrix; species Sporothrix euskadiensis. The sequence continues at coordinate 75,586 of JADHKQ010000005.1, forward strand.
ATTACTTAAGTAAACGTATTATAACTTTCGAATATAATTCTCGTATCGTTTTATATTCTTTCTTTATTATTTTTATTCTTAAAGTAGTCCTCGAAGAAGGGTTAAGCCTAAGTATAAGCCGATCCTTTTAAATATAATATAATAATCTTTACCTTATCCGCCTCGTTTTTTAAACTAGCCTCGTACTAATTTAAGTATAAGTAACTCTACGTAAGAAACGTTTTAAGAGCCGTTTAAGCCCTATTAAACTTTTTAAAAGGGGGGATCTTAAGGGGGTCCTTACGTTCGCTTACTTTAAAGAGCTCTCGGTTAATAACCTCTAGTTCTTCGATTTTCTTTTATAAAGCTTATATTCTTACCGTAAACTAGGCCGGGGTAACGGTACTTCCGGATATAGTCGATATAATATTAAGTATTATTTAATTAAAACACGGTTAAAGTTTAAATAAAAGTCGTTACTATTATTATAAAGATATTTCTTAAAAGAGAGGATCTTTATTAAGTAATTAAGTTAATAAAGGGTTTATTCTTAATAAGAACGATAAAAAGGTATAACGGTTAAATAATAATTAATACGTATAATAAAGTTAATAATTATATATAATAAAGGTATAGAAATATAAGTTAAGTAAATATAGTTTATATTTTAAATAATCGGTAACGACTGAGTCTCCTATCTATCTAGTAAAAAGGAAGCCTTAGTTTTATATATTTAACTATAATTATTCCTTAATTATTCCTTAAATTATTTCTTATATAATCTTAAGGTTAATTCATTCGTAATTCATTCGTATAATTATTCTTCGTATAATCTTCGTCCTTATTATTTAATTAATTAATCCTTCTATCCTTTTAATTAGTTCCTTGTCTTATATCTTAGAAGGCGGCTACCTTCCAGCCACACCAGCACCGCCGCCTTGCGTCGGTCGCGTAATATATCTTCCGTACCCGTTGAGGGGTCGGCTGTGTTGTCCTAGCCTATTAGTGAGGCCCCGTGGGGGCCATATTCGTAATATATATATATTATAAAAAAAGGTAAGTTATATTAAAAAACTTACTTTAAAGAATAATTAAATTTAATTTTAATTTCCTTTTAAGTCGCGTATAAGTTCGCTTTAATATATTATTAAATTTTCTCGCGAACTTCGAGTATTATAACTTTCTTCTTCGATTTTTAACGGCTCGTCGTACTATAAACGTCGAATAGTAAGTAAAGATAAGTAATCCCGGGAGACGCTGTCTCCGTAACGGAGGACGGCGTAAAGAGGGGTACGGCGGCGGAGGTACTCGTTAATAACTAGTCGGTACGGATAAAAGAGAATTAGTTAATAAAATAATACAATATCGTATAAGTATTAAGTAATAGTAAGTCCGTCGAAAAGTAACTACGGTCGTTACTAGAGGTCTTATATTATATCGTTTAAAGCGATATAAAGACTTAAGGCAGGAGAGAGAGAGTATTTACTACCGTAAAGTACTCGTATAAAATAAGGAACTAGTTATATTCGATATTATACGACGATACGTTTAAGTTAAAAGCGGACGAGGCTTTACTAGTTAAAAAGGATTATAAGTTACCGGGCGTTAATCCGGAGACGGAGGTCGATAAATATATACTAGTAAATAAATTAAACGATAGTATAAACGTTATTAGTAATTATAATAAAGATAAATTAACTCTCCCTCTCTTACAATTATAATACCCGTAATAACTTATCGGGCTATTAAAGGTTAATAAGTCGTTACCGTTACGTAAAATTTTATATTATAACGTACGGATAATAAAAAAATATACGGCGGTAAAGGGTATAACTAGTATAAAAATAAGAGCCGGAGTTAAAATAGTTATTACTATTAATATTATTAATATTTTACGAGTAGGCTATACTTTTACTTAAACGAAAATATACTCTTTCTTTAAACGAATATAATTTAAGTAACGGTTATTAACGGGCGATTAAATATAACGAATCTTACGTTATTAATAAAAGTTTATATTATTAATTATTTCTCCCTTTAATTATCTTTTTTTACGGAGTACTCCGAAAACTTACTATATATTATTAACGTTTTATAATAACTAAGCGGTCCTCCTTCTTTTATAAGGGGAATATTATCGGGTTAAGTAATTAAAGTATATAAGGCTCGCGGGTCCTAGCCGTCGCCAGCGTTACCGCCGCCGGGGGTTTATATAAGTTATTAATAAAATATAATACTATTAAGTGTAACGGTAATATAATATAAGAGAAGGGGGCGTAAAGTTAATTAACGAGGAGATAACCGAAGTCGAGGAGTAAGTAAAAAGATTACGGACACGATAAGCGTAGTAAAATTAAAAGTAACGAGGAATAAATATAATTTAACTTCGAAAAGACCTATAATAAGAGGCGAAGGGGAATAATAAACGTAGTAAAAGAATAAAAAGTATAAAAAAGAGGACGGGTAAAAGAAAAGGATAAACGAAGTAAGACTAAGAGAAAAAAGAAAAAAGAAAAAGAAAAAAGAAGAAGTAATAAAAAAAGGGGTAAAGGTAATCGGTAATATTTTTATATTTATCGTAATAAACTATCGCCTTCGTTATTTTATCGTTATATTAATCGCCTAGCGGAGTATAAAAAATTAAAAAGGGATATATAATAAGGGTTACCGATTTTTCGTTTTTATTAATTTTTTCTCGAGACTCTTTATCTAACTATTTTACCTATAAAAATATATTAATTCTTTATTTTATTATTATTATTAAGCGATAAAATTAAAAAGAATATTAAATCTAAAAACTATATATTATATTAAACGAGGAAGATAGTAATTATTATTAAATAAATAATACTTTTAATATTTAAAATAGTTTAAAGATAAAAGAAGCGTATATAAAGTCTAGTCGGCCTATTAAATAATAAATTATTTTTAAAGAAGAGGATCTTTATATAAGTATTTTATTATAATTTAACGAATATACTATTATTATTTATAAAGTATATCTCGTATAATAACTTTTATCCTTAAAAGAAAAGTTAAATTAAAAACGTAAAGAAAAAAAAGTTAATAAATTAAAAATAAAAGAGAAAACGATAATTAAAGAAAAAAAAAAAGTAAAAAGTAAAAAGCGGAAAAATAAAGAGGGAAAAAAAAAAGGTATACTTTAATATTATAACTAACGTTAATAAACTTAAGTATACTTTATTAACTCGGCGTTATCTTAAAGATAAATCTTACCGAGTATAAGTGTTTATTATTTACGAGCCGACAACTCGGACGTACTTCGAGACGAGATACGTAAAGTACGGTAAAATTTCGTATACTCGCGTATACTCGGCGTAAAAGGTTTCGTACGACTTATACTATACCTTTAACTCTTTAATTCGTAACTCGTACCGTGTCTCTAGCTCTTTAACTCGCGACTCTAATATTAATATCTCTCGTTAAATCGCTTCTTCCTTCTTTTTTCGGGTACGAAACCGAGTTAAAGCTCTCGACTTCCGGAGCCGTTTCTCGTTTACTTCTTTTAATATTAAATATATATTAACCGGTACGTAAATTTATTAACCGTTAATAACTCTTACTAAGTCTCGTACCTTCTAGTATTATAGTTTATAATAATTAAAATTATTATAACCGGTTAAAGTTATCAGTTATATCTTAAAAAAATAATTATCTCTATCTCTATATCCGCTCGAGTCTTATATATAGTATAAGCTCTCTATAGTTATAATACTAAGTAATTAACTTAATATTATACGGAGTAATAACCTAAATATAAACTTAAAGACTCGTTTAAAGCCCGAGCCGAGGCCGGTATTAAGAGAATCTAATAAATTAAAAGAAGGGAGTCGTAACGTGTCTTTACGCTTATAAAGTAATAATAGCGGTAGTTTAAACTATTAATACTCGATCGTCGCGAAATCGGTTAAACTCTACTAATATTACTACCTATATAATAGCCGGCTATACGTTATTACTTATATACCGGTACTTAATATATTATAAGTATTAAAGTTCGACGTCGAGTAATCGTTTATACTATAGTTAAATATTATAAAAGACGAAGACGGAATAAACGAAGTAAAAAAGGACGTTTATTATATAAATAATACCTAGATCTGTGAATTAAATAAAGGAGGATACTATTAAGTTAATAATATAAAAAAGTAATTAAAAAAGAAAAAGAGGTTAAGAAAGAAATAACGTAGTTAACTAAGTATCGTAAAAGAAGTAAAGTAATTACTTATAATACTATATAAGTTACCTTCCTAAGAAAGTACACGCGTATTATAATAAAGGGAAAGGGAAAGGGGAGAGGGGGGTTCTTTCTTTAACTACCGTATTAAGAAGATTTATTTAAGTTATAATAATTTTATATTTCTTCGTTTATTATTATATACTTAATATAACGGGGGCCGGGGCGGACCTGCCTCTTATATACTCTAAGCTTATAATAGAGTTATCTAGTATTACGTCTAGCTTGCCGCCGCTACTTATATTACTCGCGTTATTATTATTTAAGTATTTTTAATAATATCTTTCTTTATTACTATCGTTTCTTTTAATCTTTCGTATTTATCTTATATACGAAGAACTATAATAAAGGGGAGTAAGGTTAAGAGGGCTTTATATAAAAGACTATAAACGTATTACCGCCCCTATACTTTTACGTAAACGAGATACGCTTAATCGGCGTTATACGATTAATCGCTTAATTTTTTATTTTAATTAAATAAAAGAAAAAAATAACTAGGGTATAATAAGCGAGGAAATAATCGTTAACTACGGAGACGGTAGTAATAGGGATAGAGTAACTAAAGTATAAAGTCCGAGTTAATAACTTTACGACGTATATATACTTTATATTAAGCTAGTAAAAGAACACTTTATTAAGTCGTAAAATAAATATCTTTTTATTACTCGTATTATATTTAATAAACGCGAAAAAAATACTTTATAAGTTTTAAAAGTAACTTTTTAAAAGTCTTCTTACCCCTGTTATAACCCTTACTTTACCGCTCTCTACCCCTTTCGGTCTTTATTTTAATCGTAATTATACTTTTTCGACGATAGCCCTTTATAAAGCTCCGAATTTTTTTTAAATTATTATTTTTTACTTTTAAAGTATTATATAAGTATATCTTTAAGCTTACGACGTCGAGGAGCGCTAGTTTAAAGATATATTAACTCTATACGTCGCTACCGTAACTTAATAATTAAAAAGTAAATCCGTTTAATTTAATATACCCCTTAATAACTCCTCGTTAAAGAATATTAAAAAAGAACGATAACTTAATCGGAGAAGGGATTAAGCCGGACCGTCTTATCAGCTTAAGTTATAAAATAATTTATATATTAAGTACTTTTATAATTACTTTTCCCTTTATAATAACCGGTATTTAACCCACGTAAGCTTTAAGAATACTATTTAATTCTTTTTAATTTATCTTTACCCCGTTATTATATTAATCGCGCGAGGAAAGAAAAAATATAAAAGAGAAAGACGAAGAGACTTAAGTTTAAGTTATTTTAAAGAATAACTTAACGTAGTTATATTTTTTTATTTTAACGTCTCTTTATTCGTAAACTATATTAAATCTTCTTTATTAAATTAAAAAACTCCTCTCTATTTATATCTATTTCTAACTATTATTACGGACTATTTTTCTCTTTCTTTAACTTCTTAATCTTTTTAATTTTCTTTAATAACTCTTTAACCGGCTCCTCGTTTATAACGTAGGGATATTATAACTTTAATTTTATAAAACGTATCGACTATATTATATTAAGTATATTCTAGTATATTATACCCTCTATTTAATAGTCTATTACCGAGTAAAGCGTATAAATTATTCCGGCCGGCTATATAAAAAGATCGCTCTCTTTAAAGAAAATATTAATAAACGGGCTCTTTAAGTTTAAATCCGACTCCGTTTATCTTCGGACCTCTTCAAGACTAAGGTTCGGTTATAAAATTTATAATTTTACTCTTTTTTTATTAAGAGCCGTTATAATAATACCGCCTTTATTAATATATAATAACGAAAACGTTTATATAAAGCCGGAAATTATAAACCGTAAAGAAACGTTAAGGTTGGAGTTAAATATTTTTTTACGTTTATTTACTTCGTAAGTTTCGTAAATTTTCTCAAGGATATTAAACCGCTTACTTTATAAACACTTTAATAAACTTTAAATTCGTTTTTATAAGTTAATAAAGTTAATAAGCCCTTTACGGCTTAACTTAAAGTCGTTTATAATAATAAATATATTTTTTAATATAAGCTAGCGGTTAATATTATTATTATTAAAATAATAAGCGTCTAATATATCGAATATTCGTAACTCTTCGAGAAAATCTTATAAAGACTCTTTTACTTCTAGGACGCCCCGGCTTTAATCTTTTCCGGACAATACCTTCGAGATAATAATAAAGACGCGGAGTCCTATAGTAAAGATTATAATTACCTCTATATAAAAATAAATAATAAAATCGCCCTCTCGTATATTAAGATACTATTTTATAAATATAACTTTACTAGTTACAGTTTTATTTATAATATCTTTATAAATCTTTAAGTTTTATTAAAGCCGCGTACGGAGAGGCTTTATCGATTACTTTAAAATTTAATTACGAACGCGGTTAATTATCGATTTCTATCGTTTTTAATACTCGTCGATAAAATATTTATAGTTCGTAAAGACGGAAGTAGCCGGCGCTCCTCTTTATACTTAAATCGCTTTAATAAGTTAAGCTAGAGAAAAGCTTTCTTTAAAGGTTACTTTAACCGTATCTGCCTCTTTATTAACGGTATAGTTATCGTTTAAAGTATAAATAATACGTATATAAATTATAATAAGTAAGTAATATAGTTTATAAGACTTAATTCCGTACTGTTACGGAGTCGCTGTCCTAGAAAACGGGATAGTCGGCTTATAAGTATTTATTATTACTTTCTAACTCCTTTATAATCGACTTAATAAAGTTTAATATAAATAAACCGTTATCCTTAATCTTATTTAATAACGGGGTAGTTTAAACGTATATATTATTTACGAGGCGAAACGACGTTAAATACTTCGTAAATATAAAAACGGTATTATAGTACTTACGGGCTAGCGGGTCGAAGATAATAATCCGTCTAGACTAATAAGATATAATAACGGTATACTAATAGTAGTCCTCGTATATTAAGATAATAATATACTTAAAGTTTATAGTATCGGAGGCACTCTATTAAATCGGGTCTTTAATAGAGAGCGTAATAAAGAAAAAGTACTTTTACTTAAGTTATTAAAAATAAATATTAACTACGTCTTTCGATAACCGTTCGCTATAATATATAACATATAACTCCTCGAAGTTAATAAGAACTAGTTAACGTATATATAGTGTATCGTAGTTACCTTAGTTAATCTTTCTACGTTTACACGGGTGGGTAAGTATATCGTGTTAACTAAGTTAAATCGAGTGGAGACGTTTAAGTTACGTCGATTTATTCTATATTTAATATTTATTCCGTATATATTTCTTTATAACGGGAGCTTTTAATTTAAGGGGCCGACAGTAAGGACGAGAGTTAAAATACGTAAACTTAAAGGTTATTAAGTAAAGCGAAAGATTAAGCTCTCTTAGTATTAAAAGATTCTCCGTAATAAGGATATTAATTATTTAAAATATTATAAGATAGGAAAAAAAGAGGAAGAAAGGAGAAAAGAATAAAAAAAAAAAAGGAGAAAAGAAAGGAAGAAAAGAGGAAGAAAAAAGGAAGAAAAGAGAAAGAAAAAAGGAAGAAAGGAAGAAAGAAAGGAAAAAAAAAAAGAGAAAAAAAAAAAGAAGAAAAGAGAAAGAAAGGAGGAAAGAAAGAGGAAAAAAAGAGAAAAAAAAAAAGGAAAGAAAGGAGAAAGAAAAGAGGAAAAAAGGAAGAAAGAAAGGAAAAAAGAAAGAGGAAAAAAGGAAGTAAAGAGGAAGAAAGCGGAAAAGAAAGGAAGAATAAAAAAAAAAGAAAAGAGAAAGAAAGGAGAAAAGAAAGGAGGAAGAAAAAGGAAAAAAGAAGGAAAGAAAGGGGGAATAAAAGGTAAAAAAGAGAAAGAAAAGAAGAAAGAAAAAGGAAGAGCTTTATTTAAGTTAAATATCTTTATACTTACGATAAAAGAGTAATTTTTTTTTATACTTTAAATTAATTGAAATTATTTACGTAATATTTACGTCGTTATATTATAAACGGCTCTTATTTCTTATTTCTTATTTTCTTATAAATAATCTCGTTTTTACCTCTATACGGAAAGGCTAGTAATCGTATATATAAGGCTAGCTTTATATATACACTTGTCTATTTATAAGAGGTAATTAAGAATAATAGGGGTAAATAAAAAAATAATAATATATAGTAAATTATAAAACTTCTTAAACTATTAAAACGCGATATTTCCTTTAAGTATATATAATATATATAAACCTAAGGAGAAGTAAATACTTTAAGGAGCGCCGATCGACGGAAAATAATAATTTAAAGTAGTAAGAGAGTTTATAAACACCGATTAACTTTACGACGTTCCCCGTTATTATATTTACGAAGAGGTAAATATTTTTATATATAACCGCCGTTATACGTATTACCGGATATTCTTAATAATATTAAAGGGTATTATTACGTTAACTTAAAAACTTATTAAGCTTTAACTAAGATAAAAAACTTATAAAGCGCCGTCTATTAATATATATCGTTTAGGTTAAAATATAAGACTTAACGTAGCCTCGTATATTTAACGAGGTACTCTTTTATTATACTCGTAGAAAAGTATTATTTTACCGTACGTTATCGAGGTTCTTTAATTAAATAAGTAACTATAACTTATTCTTATAATCGGGATAACTTTAAAATATTTTAAGATATTAAAAAAGAACCCCGTTACTAAGCTTTCTTTAACTTACTATACGTACCACCTCCCTATATATATAAATAAACGCCGGTCACTTAACGTTTCATTCTCGTTAAACTACGTCGAATTTTCTTTATTAAATTAAAAGACGGCGGAAAAAAAAGTAAACTTAATAAAAAAAAGAAAAGTAAACGGACAAGCAGCTCCTCTACTATTAATTAATTTACTAGCCGGTTTAAACTTAAGTCCTTAAGATTTTTTTTTTATTCTCGGTTACTTTTATCGTTTTAAAGACGTAGTTACCTTTCTTTTTTACCTCTTAACGTCTCTTAAAAAAAAAATCTATAAAAGTTATACTATACCGCGGTATTTTAACGGCTTAAATCTAGAATATAACTTCGGTACGCTTATTATAATAACCGCGGCGGCTTTAATCGGAGGCTATAATCTTAATCGTATACTTATTATAATATAGTTATATTAAAAAATAAAGCTTCCTTAATTTAATATTAATTATATATATATTTAAAAATAATATATTAAAAAAGTAATTTATATTTAAAATTATTTAATAATTAAAAGAAAAAGCGAAGATAAATTATATACCTTTTAATTTAAAGAACTATTTATTTAATCCTATAAGTTTATAAAAACCTTACAACTCGATTAAGTATAACTTTAATATCTCGTTATTAACGTAAAGATTAAAAACCTCTTTTACTATCCTCGTCCGACTATCTTCGTACAGTATAATTAATTAATATTATTAATAACCGTCTAGTAAGTAATTAACTAAGTAAAAGGGCTTTTAAACGATAACGATTAACGAGGCAAGCCCAGAGTACGAGAGACGACCCGAGTTATATCTAACAACAATACGTCGAAACGCGTAAGCTATATATTATTATATCGCTTTATTCTTTAATTCGACGCCGTCTAAGTAATAAAAATAATTATATAAATAACTTCCGCGAGAGGGCTCTTAATCCTCTTTATTTCCGAGAATCTTTTTAAAATATATTAAAACTATTAAACACCGCGTTATTTAATCTACTTTTAATATTTCTAATAACGTCGCCTTAATTTACTCGTATTTAACTTTACCCTTATCCGAGGCTATCTAACTTCTTATAAGGGCGTCGTACTCGCCGGGTTATAACTTTAAATACTTAATAAGAAACACTAATAATACGTTCTTTAACCGTCGTATATAAAATATATCTTCGTACGCTAGACTATTATTATATATTAATTTAAGAGTAAATTATAGTAATATAAATAAAGAGTTATACTATAAATAGTTTAATATTACTCGATTAAAGATATTATTTAATAAACCCGGCGGTAAAAATATACGCGCCTCCGTAACGCCCGGTCCGAGTAGTTATATAAAGTAAATAACTATTTAACTTTTAATATTTACCGCGATCGTTTTACCTCTTCTTTTTCTTTTATAATAATATTAATTATTCGTTAAACTTAAATACTGTCCGCCCGTTTTATATTAATATTATTATTATCGCTTATACTTCCGGCAGGGGACGGAGGGAGAGGGAATAATAAATAAAAGTCATTAACTTCGTTTTTTACTAAATAAACGTAAGTTAAAGGAGTAACGGGCCGTATAATAAAAGGAAGTAATATTTAATTAAAGTAACGGAAAACGACGGACGTATTATAAAAGTTAACGTATAGTAAAATAAAATAAAGCGACTAAATATATCGAAATATATAGTTTTAACGGCGTACGAGTCTTATACTTATATTTATAAACTATACCCTAGAAAAAACACGAGTGCGGTTACAAGTTAACCTAGGAATCTTAAATATTAAACATTTATACTATACCGATATAAAGTATACGACCTAGGACGATTTCCTCGTATAAGTAAACGGGTAAACGTATTAACCGGTTTTAATACGGGTTTATAAGCCTCCCTCCGATACTATATATAGTATAAACTCTAGAAGTAAATTTTTTTCTTTTTATTTTTAACTTAATTTAACTCTTGCGTACGGCCACCCACTCTGCCAGGGCGGCTAGTAACGTAAGCCGTAAGTCTTTAAAAAGAGAATAAAAAAAGGGGTATCTATTATCCCCTATAAACTTATAAACCGCCTCGTCTCTTTATATTCTTTCTTATAACGGGCCGGGGGCCTAGAGGTAACGTTAAAACTAACTTAACGTTTATATATTACGTGGGGTACGTGGACTGAGGGTTAACCGAAGGGAGTAAAGGTAAAGCCGGGATTAAAATACAGTAAGCGGCTAAGCAGCCACTAATAGTTTTATACACTACCTTTAAAGCGTTTAATTAAGTTCGATTTTATCCAGTGTCGTATAAAGGCAGTAACAACTATTTACGATATATAATAGAGTTATACCCGGATACGGTAAAGCTTTATCCGTATATAATAACGGCGGTAATTATTAAATTCGTACTTTATATACGCGACTACTATTTTTATAAATTTATTCGTATAATAAGGCAGCCTTATTTAATAATTAAAAGAGCCTCGTTATTATTTTTTTAAATAACTATTAATAAAATATCGTTAAAAGTTCGTTAAATTTTAATTAAAATTAATTAAAACGTAATAAAAAATAAAATTTTTTAAAGGTTATCCTTATTTTACTCCGTAATACCCCGCTCTACGGTAAAAATTAAGTAATTTAAATAAAACCGCGGCTTAACTCCTCGGCTAATACGAATAAAACTATTTAAAAATACTAACGTTAATATAAAATAAGTATTTAAAATAAAATAATAATATAATTAAAAGTTACTTTAAAGTTTCTTCGTAACGTAATTTTTATAATATACCCCGACGCTTCTTATCGCGAAAGATCGGCGTATTATTAACTTTACTCTACCGGGAGGTATCGTTACTTTCTAGGAAACGATATAAATAACGTTACGTTACGTTAAGATATTAACGAGAAAAGAAAACGATAAATAACGACGTTATATAATATAATATTACTCCTCTCTAGTTATTACCTCGTTATAACTTATATTAACGTACCCCTTTTATTTATAGTATTACGATACCTAGAAACACGAGAAATAAGATTCCGCCGTTAACGTTAATAGAATTTATATCGGTTAATAACGGCGTAAATATAATTTTTATTATTTTAATAAATACGATAATTACTTAATATAATTTATTAAGTATTTACTTATAAAATAATACGGAGGCCTTTTATATATAAAGTACTAGTAATATACTTTAACAATACTTAAAAGATAAAGACTTAAACGATTATAAATAATATAATTATAAAATTAAATATAATTAAGTAATTTATATATAAAGAAGTTATATAAAAATAAAATATTAATATATATTATTAATTAAAGCCTCTATAAACACCGTATATTAATAAGTTAAAAAACTTATAATAAAATATAAAAATATAAACCCGTCTCTATTCGAGACAATATAACTATAATACTTATAATCTTAAAATAAAGTATTACTTTTTTATTAATTAAAGTTAACTTCCTCTTCTAGCTTCTTTAATAACGTATTTACGTTCTCTTTATAATTAATTTTTACAACGATATAAATATCCTTTTTACGGTTATTACAACTTTAAATTAAAGACTTAATATACTTAATAATAATATAACGGAATATATATTAAGGTTATCCTATATAAAGTATCTTAAGTATATAATCGTATAACGAATTAACGTTATTTTTACGTTATTATAAAGCTTTAATAATAAAACGGAAAATAAAAGAAATAATAAGTAAATTAATAACGAAGTTTATCCGAGTTCGTATAAAGATATTAAAAATAACGTTAATATTCGATAAAGTAAAATAAAAATAGTCGATCCGGAGAGCGTCGGAATAAATAAAAATAACGCTATTCTTAGTTAATACCGGAGCGTATACTATATCGATAAACGGTTCTACGACTTTACTATTTTACGTATAAACGCTTCCGGGGCTAGCTTATAAAGAGATAAAAGGCGTTACTAAATATTAATTTATAATAAGTAATAGTATCCTTAAAGGGGTTCTGTCGTTGAGAGAGGTTAGTGTTCCGTAAAGGCCCGATACCGGCCTATTAGTAAGGCTTACGATTTAAGAGTTAAAAAGCTTAAGCGACATCCGCTTTTTTAACTCGTAAGTTATCTATTCTATACATCCGTTAACATTTAAAGTAAGAGATAAATAAAAAATAATATAAATATACTAATTATTCTCTTCTAGTTCTAAACGTCGCTATTAATAGGCAGAGCGAACTCGTACGTATCATTAACTAATTCAATAGTAAGCTAAATCGCCGGGGTTCTTTCTAACCGAGGGCCGGAAGCCGTTACTAAGTCCAGTAAACTATAGTTAAACGACCGTTGCGAACAAGTGCCGGGTAAACTTAGTTAAACCGAACTATTATATTTAATAAATACTAGAGTATCGGCCATTACTATATCGTTCGTAAATACTCTTTCTTTCGTAACGGCCACTAGTTTTAAAGTAATAAGTAATTCGTTTAATATTACTTACTTTCGCGACTAATACGTAATTAAGCCAAAGGCTACGGATACCGACCGTTTCTTACTTCGAGTTAATACTACGTCCCCGGATAGGCTCGGCTCGGGGGATGTAAGGCGCGTGTCGTCGTCCGTCGGGCTAGAGCGGCTCGCGAAATCCGTATTATTAATTAAACTTAACGTACTTAATATATCGATATTTTATCCGATTAAAAAAGTAACACCGACCGGCGTATAAAGTGTTATAATATTATCTCCCGTTTCCGTACTCTTATTAATAGGGGTATCGACGGGAGTAACTCCGTCGTTAATTATAAATAAAGACTATAAACTTATTTAAGAAGTTATATCGACGAGGTTTAACGATATTCTAGCCTCGTTTATAATAACGATACACTCGTTTATAGTCTTCTCCGAAGATACGACTACCGCCTCGCTTACTTTATATTCTTCCTCCGCCGCTCTTTAAAGGGTAATACGTTAACTTTCGTTTAATTTTTAATTTAATTTAGTCTCTTTATCGACGGCACCTTTAAACTTAACCGGATTACGTAAAAAATTATTAATATTATTAAAAAGATAGTCGTTATAACTTTAACCGTTATCTTATAATAATACGCGAGTAATATATTAATCGATAATATTAATTAAAGAGAAATACGTCTTTAATACTTTACGGTACGTCGTAACGTACTCGCTCGGCCCGAGCGAATTAAAAATAATAAACTTAAAACTAATAATATTAACGGAGATAGTAATAAGTGTATTACGTTATAATATCGTAACGAGTTAATACGCTCGGCCGGGGTCGTAAATTAATACGATAATATAGTCGTACTCGGTAAGGTTCGCGCGCTTTATTTACTCGGCGTAAGTCTTTCCTTATTATAACTCCTCGATAAGAAACGTATTATAAAAAAACACTCCTTCGGAGTATTGTTTATTAAAGATATAAAAGCCGAAATTAATTATAACGTCGTTTAACTACTAGCCGTCGTCGAGCGTATTAATATTATACCTAGTCAATACTCCTTTAACGAGTACGAGGTAATTATCTCGGCTTATCGTACCGCGAGTCTCGTCGCTCCGGGCGTTATCGGGGCCGGATATATTTTACTTCAAAGATAAGTAACTTAAATAACCGGAAGTTAAAAGATAAATAACGTTAAACTAAAACGAAAAGATAAATAAACGTATTAATATACCTAACCCTACGACTATATCGTATTCTACGCTTACTTTCGTTTTACGCGAGACAACGGCTTCTACGATAACCTTAACCTCCGCAACGGCTACGGACACGTTTATATTATAATATATCTAGCGCTACTATAACGTATCGAAAAATCGAGGTAAATCGATATAAAGAGCCCGCAGACAAGGGAAAGCAAGGAAATTACTATCGGGTTAATCGTATATAGCGTCGGAGAGTTTAAGAAATTCTATCTTTATAAGCTAATCTAGTAGTTTAAACGCTTTATTAAAAAGAAAAATAATAATCTATTACTCGGAATAAATATTACGATTAATAATAATATACTACTAAGAACGTAAGTAAAATAATACGATAATAAAGTTAAAGTAGCCCCTTTCGGTGTCGTTAACGGAAAATACACTTATAATATCTTCTTTTCTCGTTATCGCCTTCCGAAAAAAGACTATTACTTTAATCTATTTTATAAAGTGTTATAAAAAGAGGTAAACGACCGCTTCGATAAACTAGCGCTTAAAGATTTAATTAATATATTTTTAACTTAGTCGTATATTAAGCGTAAACTCTATTCGTTATAGTCCCCTCCGTATCCCGACCGGTAACTTTTATAAAAGATAATTCGTATCGAATTAATAGTTATCTTCGATATCTAAGATTATAAAAGGTAAGAGTTATTCGAAGTTTTCTCGAACTTACTATAAATAACGAAGCTATAAATAAAAGTTAAGCTTAAACCTACCGTCGCAATCCTCTTCGAATAAAACTCGATTAATAAGTAAAGTAAACTTTACCTACCCAATCTAAATTATAAGTAAACGCAATTCGTTATAAAACTCCCTACTACGACGCTACCACTCGTAAAATATAACACGCTTAAATCCTTACTCCTTTTAAACTCGTTAGAGAGATATAAAACTACTTATAAATTTATATTTTATATCCGTAAACTTACTTATATCTACTACGAGGTATCGTGTAGCGAGAGCAGCGACTAGTAATAAAAATATACGGGTAAGTCTCTTTTTAATATCTTTTCGATTCGCTTATATTTTTTTTCTCTCTTCTTTAAATACGATAACTACTTTAAGGCCGAAAGTATTTAAATTATCGAGATAAAATACGTCGTCTTATTTACTATTATAAACAACCGCTTTTTTCCGTATTATTATATATAAAAGGGTATAAAATCGTCCAAGATAAAGCGCCAGTAAAGAATAAATATAAAATAAAGCGGGTAACGAGGGACAATTAAAAAGAAAGAAGTAAAGAACTTACTAGTTTAAAGAAAATAAAAGAAGTTTAAAATTTATTTAATATAAATATATCGTATTATAACCGACACAACGAGAGTTCTTAATATTATTATTAACGTAAACGGTATACTCCGTAATTTTTAAAAACTACGGAGTATACCGTTTACGTCGATAGTACGTAGATTTAAAGTCTTATTTATAACTATACTTTATTTTTAATACTTTTACCTTAATAATACTTTATATATATACTCTATTATCTATACGGCGATAACTATACTTATACCTCTAGAATACTCCTCCGTAAAGTAATAAATATATTTAAACCCGTAAATACTATTTACACGGTAAGCAAATCGAAACGAATTTTATATAGCTTCCTTTTCCCAGACGACGGTAACTAGACTAATATATTAACGTATGGCTACTCCTTAGCGCTTATATAATTAACCCTATTAATTACAGATATATTAAGAAATTAAAATATCCTGCCTCGCTGTAAATTAACGACACTATATATACTTATTATATATCCGCCAACATTCAACCACTAGTATATATAAAGCAGTTACCTAGCTATTATACTATCCCGTCGTTATACTAACTTTATTTACCGTGAAATTATCCCCCGCTTTCCTCTCGGAAACTCTCCCCGATACTCGTTAACTATATTTATTAGTCGATATTATAATCTCGATTATTATAATAGAATAAGGAGTGGAGTATTATACGAAGAAAATAAATAAAGGTAAGTAAATACGTACTAGCCGAGCCAGTTAAGTTACGTTATTCGTAGAGTTTTTAGTTTCTTTACTTTTCTTAAAGATTAATAATTCTTAAAATAACGCGGTCTTATATATTTACTTATATTAATATATTTTCTTAAGATTTTATATACCTCTATTAAACTATACGTAAAGGTCCGCCTCTCGACAACACCCACTGTCGGAGTACTAATATCGACCTCGTAATCCGTACTCTCTTAACTACGAATAGTTTAAGACCACTCTTCCTCCCGATAATAGCGCGTATTTATAATATACCTTAGTCCTCCTCGAGTTATACCTTTAAGGACAGGTCTCGCGAAAGGAGAGACAACGGTAGAGGCGTAGGAAAGAACAGGGGGCTAAACTAAAAAGAAGATAGGAACGGACCTTAAGTAGTGTATCCCAGCCTAGCCGTACAAATAAAGGCGTATACGGTAAGGAGGAAGTGTTTATACCTATACTTATATCTAGTTATATTCGATTAAGTATTTTCTTAAATGTATACGCGCTCGTACTAGAGTAAGATACTATAGTTACTAGGTCCGCCTTAAGCTGTCTCTCAACGACGTATTAACGCGTTTACGGAATACAGCCGTAGTTTATATCCCTTAGTTTAAGACTATTAAGAGATTTTAAAACAAACCTCGCCCGTTAAATATAACATTAATAAAATTAAAACATATATATACCCGAGCTCTGGCGTTTAACGCTTCCTATATTAATATTTACTAAGCTACCCGTTATCTTCTTCTTTACTTTATTCTCTATCTTTTATATCGGTTATCGCCCTATTTCCTATACGACACATCTAGATAAAGTCTAGCTAGAATAACCTCTCCCATTATCGATTTCGTTATTTATATAGTTCGTTCACGGTCGACTTATTCCTCGTTTAATAGCGGACTGAGTCCGGCGAGTTATAATATCCTCCCACTCACGATCCGAACAATCGTCGAAAACGAATCGCGAAATATAATTACTACTTTCGCGACCTTTAACCAACTATACTTAATAACTACCGTTAAAGGGGGGGTTAACGACGCCTTTTATTTATAAGTAGTTTATTATTACGGTACCTATTTCCAATAACATCACTAATAGAACACCGTATAACTTCCTCGTTTATTAAGTTAATACCGAGAGCCGGGCTTTTTTTTTCTAGTAAAGTATACGTCGACTATATCCTTTTATCGTATCCCTTATAACCCAAAGTCTCGTCTCGATATCTCCCTCGCACTATTAGTTTCTAATAGAACACAATCTAAATTATCTCACGTTAATACTTAACTTAGTTTTATTTAAAAAGGTTAATAAAGAATTAACTCTTTATAAATATTTATTTAACAACTAGCATTATAAGTTTACCGGCTAGGATAAGGAAAAACGAACAGAGGTCGCATTAAGACACCGACACCGACTAACCCCTTCCAAAACGCGCCAAGCTTACGCTTAGAGATGTCGTATAACAGGATATTTAATAAGATATACTTAAGATAGGCCTAGATAATGTATCTAGCTCGTCCGTATTCTAAGTTTATTTAAATTTACGCGCGTATATCTAGGTATAACACGGAAGCTTATAGGTGACACTTCATCGATCGTGGCAAGATTGTAAATCCGTTAAGGCAAGTAATTAAAGTACGTCTACACAACCGCTTTCCAAGGCCTCTTTTCTCCACTAGCTATTTAATCGCGAAAGAAATTAATAAAGAGCAAGTTACCTTTATATTTTTTTAAGAAACAAGGCAAAGTTATAAAATATAATTACTCCTTTCCGTTTTTCTATCGACCCAGGGAGCACAAGAAGGCATAAGAGAGCACAACCACATTTACAAACTATTAAATAAATTATTTATAACGTAACAATATTTACTACTAAGGCGATTGTCACTTAAATTCCATTAACTCTATAAAAATATTAACTCTATATCGTAAACACTAAAGAAATCAAACTATTCTCCATTTTAATCAAGCACACCTACCTTCTCACAGCCCCAGACAGAGGCAGTGACCAATGTTTTTTAAAACTATAAGTCCCCTACAGCCTTGTAGCCCCGGAGTAAGACCGACTACGTAGGGTTATAAAGAGGCGGCAGCTACAGGGGCTGCAGGAAGAAACCGAGGAGCCGAACAGAGTTATAAGCCCCAATAAACAGTGTATACAATTTATCTTTATCCTTCGGTTTAATAATCGGACAGTTCTAAACAGAGATTACTTCTTTCCTATACACTCCAAAACTTACGCGTAATTAACACTACATTAAGAGAGCTTAGTCCGTAGTTTCTAGGCTGCCGAGGCGAAAGTTACCTAAAGTATAAATAATATAAATATTTATTAAACACTCGTCTTTATATATAGGATTTTAGTCGTGCTCTTAATTACAGCCTTTAAGGTTACTTAAAGTATAAAGTCTATTAACGACTTTATCGTTATAGTTATATACTTAAGGTAGCTCCAGGGGCCGCTTTAGTTCTTTAATTCTTTTTACCGGACTATCTAGTAGGCCTTGATTTTAAGCGAGCGTCTTTTAAAGTTATTTAAGATTTAACCTACGGTTATTAACCGACCGGACGCGAAGCACCTTCGTAAATACCGCGGCTATATTCGTTGAGAGAGAGTATAATTCTCCTACGATTAACTAAGTACTACGCTATATAATCTCTCCTTTAAATACTAACTAAGTACGACGACTGCTTTTATTAACGAATTTAATAACGGAAAGTTAATAATCTTCCGTCTTATATTCCGTTACTATAACTACGAGGACGGTACTATTAAAATTAATAGCTACGATATTAAAGATCTTACTATTTAATCTATCCGGGGCTATATTAGTGTTGTTCCCTAGGAGACTATTTTATTTAACGAGACGATTATATATAACCTCAAGTACGCGAACCCCAACGCCTTTAACGAAGATATATATACAGTATGCCGGGCAGCAAGTATCCACGACCGTATTCTCTCCTTTATTAACGGTTACGATACGAACGTCGGTAACCGTAGTACGTATTTAAGTAACGGTGAGAAGCAACGCGTAGCGATCGCTCGTACTATCTTAAAGAACCCGAAGATTATTATACTCGACAAGGCTACGTCGGCTCTAGATAGCGAGACCGAGTAATAAATTTAAGTAAATCTCATTTATAACGGAAGCCTCGGCCAAGACCGTACGCTCCTTATTATTACGTATATTTATAATCCGTCCCTTTTTCCGCTTTTTAATTCTTTACTTATATTAATATTAGTTTTACTCTAAGCACTATTTATTAACTATTATATATACTAATTAAATTATCGTTATCTATAATAATATAATTATCGAAAGGGGAACACATACTAAGCTCCTTACAATAGAGGGCCGGTACGCCTCTATATAAGAGAGCTAGTCTTAATAAGCAACGGTCGAGGCCCGTACCGAGTTCTTAAATAACGACTATTAATAGTAATAATATTTACCTCCCGACCCTCCTTAAAGACGGTATTACGATTTTATTAAATTTATACGTTTTTTTTATTTATTTAATTCCTAGGTTCCTATTAAGGAAGAATTGTTTTAATATTCTTTTCTATCTTATTTAAATCTCACTAAATTACTATTACTTTTTTTCTATTCTCGCCGTTACTTACGGACGTTCTTTCTTATTTATATTTCGTACCTACTTTAACTAAACATTAAGAAAATTACGATAGTTATAATATTTATAAGAAAGTAAAAAAAGGAGAGAAAAAGAAGGAAAATAAATAATATTATTATTTTATATTATAAAAAACAAATAAATAAAAAGAAACTAAAAAGAAAGAGAAAAAATAAAAGGAGATAATATCGCCGTCACTGGGTCTAGTATATATACAATTACGTAAACCTTACTAATAATATAAGTTAAATCCTTACTGTGTGTCTGTCCCAGATAGTTTTAATATACTTAAACAAGACGAAAGTAGTGCGTTCTGTGTAGGCGTGGGAATACCTTAACTTGTCGTGACGGTACCGTAAACTTTATTATTACGGCTAAATTAACCGTCGACAACAGACTAGCCGTCTAGACCCGTATAAGCCACTCACCCGACGTACCTACGCGGAAATAACAAGTATTATTCGACTATTACCGCTACGGTTAATTATAGTTATTAAGTAATACGCTAGGGGGGGCAGGGGCTTAGCTAAGGGCGGTTTACACTACGCCTTTATATATACACTCTATATATCTCCTTTTATATCTTTTTTATTATTTAAAAACAACGGCAGCTATAACAAGCCTTATTCTTACTCCTATTATAAAGACACTTCCCAGGGGAGAGGATCTCTGTTAAGTAATCAGGCTAGTAGAGGGCTTGTTCTTAGTGAGAACGATAAGAAGGTATAACGGTTAAACAATAATTAACACGTATAATAGGGTTAGTGATTATATACGATGAGGGCACAGGAATACAGGTTAAGTAAATATAATTTATATTTTAAACAATCGGTAACGACTGAGTCTCCTATTTATCTAGTAAGGAGGAAGCCTTAGTCTTATATATCTAGTTATAATTATTCCTTAATTATTCCTTAAATTATTTCTTATATAATTTTAAGGTTAATTTATTCGTAATTTATTCGTATAATTATTCTTCGTATAATCTTCGTCCTTATTATTTAATTAATTAATCCTTTTATCCTTTTAATTAATTCCTTATTTTATATCCTAGAAGGCGGTTACCTTTTAATTATATTAATACCGCCGCCTTACGTCGGTCGCGTAATATATTTTCCGTATCCGTTAAAGGGTCGGTTATATTATTTTAACCTATTAGTAAGGCCCCGTAAAGGCTATATTCGTAATATAATCTCCCTTCTCTTTAAGTTTCGTCCCGGAACTTTATAAATATCGCGCCCTTTTCTTATTTTCTTCTTTTCGTTAATAAAGGTATCTCTCCTTCCTTTTTATTATATTTAATCGCGTTATTAAATCTCGTTCCGCCGACAGTTCCGTTCGCCGTCGTAACTTTATTATTTCTTTTAAGTTTTTTAATTTTAACGTTATACCTTATTCCCGTTATACGCGTCTTAATAAAGATTATATTTAATTTAATAAATTTACGCGCCGCGTTCGTCGTTATTAAACTTATATTCGTATTAACGTAAAGTATAATAATCGCGGTATCGTTATAAGTTTTAATAAGTCCTTTCTTTTTATCGTATTTCTTTATAACTTCTTTTTTATTAATTTTTTAACCGAGCGTTAAATCTCGGAATTTTAATAAATATTTAAGGTTAAAGAGAAGGCCGAGTTTACTTTAAAAGGGGCCTTTACTCGTTTTCGTTATATTAATAAGTAATAACGAGTTTATAAAGAGAAACGTTAAAAGCTTTTAAACGAAGCTTATATTATTATCGACGCCGAAGATAAGGCCCGTTAAGCCGAGAAAGAGTACGAAGCTTTTTAAGTCGTTTAAAAAGCTTAAGCGGTTATTAACGCTACTATAACGTCCTTTAATTAAAGTATAATTATAACCGATCTCGGTCTTAACCCCCTTACTATTAATATTCCTTTATTAATTAAGGGGAATTTTTAAGATATTTTATTAATTCTTATATATTTTCTTTAACGTTATAACTTTATTATTTTATTAAATATTTTAGTTTTTTATTTTTCGTTTTATAATATTATTTAATCTTTTCGACTTCGTACTCTAATTCTCCGAGAACTTATTTATTCGAGATTTCCGTCGATTTAAGTACTTTCTCGAGTAATAATATATTAAATCGTAAATATACTCGTAATCTTTCGAGTAAATTAAGTTCGTATACCGAGTTTAATATTTTTCTTTTAATTTTAAAAGGCTTAAGTTTTTTAAAATCGAGTTTATTACTTAGTCTTTTCGTTCGGAGGTTTTTATAATTAAAGTATACTTTATCTCTCTCCTTTAAAATTAATTCTTTAATTCTCTTTTTATTAACTTATACTCGAACCCGTTTTTAATTCTTTATTAAGTTTATTTTTACTTTAATTAATACGTCGTTTAAGCGACGTACTACTTAGTTTACTCTTAAATTCGGGCCGTCGATACTATAATAATTTAATTGTAACTTAAATTTATAATTTACTTCGAATAATAAGTGTCCCGTAACGTTATATATTACGTTATTATATACGATTTAAGCGATTAATAACTATTTAACCTAGTCGTCTTATTATTAATTAATATACACTCTAAGATATTATTTTAATATTTAATTCGTTCTTTCGGTTTATTTATTTATTTAAGGGTAAAAAGCGGTATTTAACTTCCTTTTTACTTAAAGTCGTCGCGTTACTTTTACTTAAAACTTACTTATAAATATTATTCCTTTATCGTTAATAATATCGTTTAATAACCCGTAGTTATTAATTATATTACGTAAAAACGTATATACGAGGTCTTTTATTATATATAACTTATAATATAATAAAAAGCAAGTATATTTAATAAGTTTATTTATAATTACAAGGATACTATCGTATAATACTTTAATAACTTTCTCTTTTAAAGCCGGTAACTTTACGATAAAATCTTATAATATTAATTACTACGGTCGGTCTAATATAAATAACGGTTATAATTCTTTATATACTTTATACCGTAATACTTTCGTTTTATTATAAATATCGTATATTTAAATAACTTCCCGAATATTATTATATTATCTCTTAATATTATAAACTTCCTTAAGTTTATTAATAGTTTTTTATATATTAAAATATCCTCCCGTTAAGTTTTAATAAACTTTTTAAATAATATCTCTTTAATTTCTCCGAGTTATTATATTTAAGGTTAACGATCTATTTATACTTTCTTAAAATATAAATTATTTCTCGACGGAGTTTAATCCTTAATAGTTACTACGTTTACTTAACGCGTCTACCTTCTTATTATTAAACCTTTTTTTATAAATAATCTTAATATCGAATTCGGATAAGTATTATACTTAACGGACTTATCGTCCGTTTAACTTTTAATTATTAACGAAGTAAGTAAAGTTCTTATAGTTTAAGTATATCGTTATAAGGTGTTTCGCTCCCTTAAAGTATACCTCTTATTCCTTTAACCCTTCAATAATAGTTATTAATTCTTTATTATAAACTAGGTATCGCTCGGCTAGCCCGGCGAACTTTTTAAAGAAGAAGGCGACAGAGTATAACCTTCCTTCCTTATCTCGTTAAAATAGTTTATTACTTATTATATATCTTAACGCGTCGACGTTTATCTCGTATAATAGTTTTAAGTTAAGCTCCGTTAATACTAACTCGTTTAATATTATTTCTTTAATAAATTTAAACGCCGTTTCTTCCGCGTTTATTTATTTAAATTTTATATCGTTTTTTATTAAGTTATATAATAAGTTAATTATTTTCCCGTAATTTTTAATAAACCGTCGATAGTAATTAATAAACCCCGTAAATTCTCGTACGTTCTTAACGGTTCGTAGTATCGGTTAGTCTCGTATAACTACGATTTTTTTTAGTTTTATAACTAGTTATTTTAATATAATAATATATCTTAAGAAAACTATCTTTTACGTATAAAACTCGTATTTACTTACTTTAACTAAGAGTTTAACGTCGTTTAACTTTCGTAAGACTTTATATATATATTATTCGTACTCTTAAATATCCCTTAAAAATATTAAGATATCGTTTAAATATACTATTACGAATTCGTTTAAGTATTTACGTATAATATCGTTAATTATTTCTTAAAATAATACCGGTACGTTAATTAAATTAAAAGGTATTACTAAACACTTATAATATCCGTATCTCGTACGAAACGTTATTTTTTACTCTTCTTCTTCCGCGATCCGGATTAAGTTATAAGCTCTTCGTAAGTCGATTTTAGTAAATATTTTAACTTCTTTTAATTTATTTCGTATATCCGAGATAAGCGGTAAAGGGTATCGATTTTTAATAATAACTTCGTTTAATTATTAATAATCGATATATAATTATAATATCCCGTCTTTCTTTAGGATAAATAAAATAAATAATTTTACGGGAGATTTAAAGGGTTATATATATCTCTTATTTAAATTCTTTTTTAGTTACTCTTTAAGTACTTTTAACTTATCTTTATTAAAGGGGTATATTTCTTAGAATTTTAATTATACCTCTTCCTTTAATAGTATTTAATAGTCGTAAAGTTTATACTCCGGTAAGCCCGTATCGTATTAATATTTTTAAATATTCGTATACTTATAATATTACGTTAATACACGGAGAAAGTCGTTTTACTTTTCTTTCGTTAACGCGTTTAATATTTTAATAATTATATTTTATCGTAAGCTTCCTTAAGATAACTAACTAATAACTTAATTAATCCGTAAGTTATACTCTCGTAGTTATAATAGTCCGAGAATAACGTCGTCGTCTCCGATATTTATAATATTAAGTACCGTTTTAACTTTCTTACTTTATACGTAGAGGTTAAGCGTTTTTATTTCTCTCTTAACCTAGCCGCCGTCGTAATTAACTTAGAGTCCTTCGAAATTCCGTAAAATATATAGTACTCTCTTTAATTATTATAATATATTTTATTAATTTACTAATCGAGGCGTAATATAACTAGCTTCCGCGTTAATATTTATTATTATTATTTAATTTTAGTTATATTAATTAATTTAAACTCGTATATATTTATATCCTTTATTAATTACCTTTAAAGTTTTAATAACTAATCGCTGTCCGTACTTTAAGTCGGTAAGACTTTATTATTTCTCGATATATTACTATCGTTAATAAGTACGTTTAATACTTAAGGCGTCGGGTCGGTTTATTTATCGTTATTAAGTTTATTCTATTAGTTTTTATAAATACTCCGCTTTCCTTTCTTTAATCGGCGTAAGCGAGGCGTCCGTTTTCTTCGATTTTATTATTCGTAACTTTCTTAAATTTACACTTATTTAAATATATTAATTTCTCGGCCTTTAACGTATTATTCCGCGTAATATAATACTTCTTCGTTAATCTAAGAAAAATAGTTTTTACTTTCGTAATAATAGTCGGTAACGTAGTTATCTCGTTCCGCCAGCTTAAGTAAAAATAAGTTACGGTCTTTTTATTATAGTATTTATTATAAGTCTCTTTTATACTACGACGCCGCCTTTACGTATACGTATCGTTAATAACTCGGGTTAATATAGTTTATTTATAAGACGTCGTCGGTATACGCGCTTTAATTCTTTAAAAGGACTTATTCCTTAACTTATACTTTTTTAAAGTCTTCGGTCTTAAGGTAGTATTTAATTATATAAGATTAGTAAATTCGAACCGTTAATTAATTATTATAATAAAGTAACTCGTTTATATAAACGTCCGCTCGTACGTTTTATCCGTATTACTCGCTTCCGTCTTAAAGTATTATATTAACGTTTTTTACCTCGCTTAGGATTTCTTTAATTTCTTTAATAACCCGGTATTAATAAACGTTCGACTCGTTATCGTATTTTTCCGAGTTACTCTTAAAGCTATAATTCCGCCGACGTATTATTTTAAAGCTTTTAATCGTTAATTTCCGTAAAAACTAGTTTAATTCTTCCTTTTCGTCGAGGTATATAGTATAGTCGTCGTTAAAATATCTTAAAAAGTAAAGGACTTTATAGTTTACTTTCTTATCCGTTATAGTTTTAACGTATTTCTTTTTAAAGATACGTGTCCGGTAATCCTTAACGTAATATCCCTTTTATTCGTAGTTATAATACTCCCCGTTAAACTTCTTCTTTTAAGAGGTTTACTTCGTATTAACGTCGAGCTTTATAAGATTTCTTTAAAGCGTCTTAACTCGTTTAATAACTTTTTTACTACTTTCTCCGACGTAACGCGGGGGGTAACGTCGTTCTTAAAACTATCTTTTCTTTTAAAGTACTCGGTCGTAAAGTTAATTATTAATTTTTACGGTTATAACGATAAATTAAATTAAAGTATTAAGTCGATCGAGTTTATATAACTCGTTTTAAACCCTATCTTTAAACTTATTATAAAAGTAATTTATTATAATATCGTTATCGAGGTTTAAGTGGGCCGTTACTCGTTTAAACTCGTTTATATAAATTACTATTAACTTCTTTTACTTTAAGTAACGAATCTCGCGCCGCTTCTTTTAATTAATATCCGAGTTTTTAAAAGTATTAAGTATTACTTAAATAAACGTACCGTAACTTCCGAATATAATTCTCGTATCGTTTTATATTCCTTCTTTATTATTTTTATTTTTAAGGTAGTCCTCGAAGAAGGGCTAAGCTTAAGTATAAGCCGATCCTTTTAAGTATAATATAATAGTCTTTACTTTATCCGCCTCGTTCTTTAAACTAGTCTCGTACTAGTTTAAATATAAGCGACTCTACGTAAAAAACGTCTTAAGAGCCGTCTAGGCCTTATTAAACTTTTTAAAAGGGGGGATCTTAAAGGGGTCCTTACGTTCGCTTACTTTAAAGAACTCTCGGTTAATAACCTTTAATTCTTTAATTTTTTTTTATAAGGCTTGTATTTTTACCGTAAATTAAGCCGGAGTAACGGTACTTCCGGATACGGTCGATATAGTGTTAAGTATTATTTAATTAAAATATAATTAAAGTTTAAATAAGAGTCGCTACTATTATTATAAAGATACTTCTTAAGGGAGAGGATTTTTATTAAGTAATTAAGTTAATAAAGGGCTTATTCTTAGTAAAAACGATAAGAAAGTATAACGGTTAAATAATAATTAATACGTATAATAAGGTTAATAATTATATACGATAAGGGTATAAAAATATAAATTAAGTAAATATAATTTATATTTTAAATAATCGGTAACGACTAAGTCTCTTATCTATTTAGTAAGAAGGAAGCCTTAATCTTATATATTTAACTATAATTATTCCTTAATTATTCCTTAAATTATTTCTTATATAATCTTAAAGTTAATTCATTTATAATTTATTCGTATAATTATTCTTCGTATAATCTTCGTCCTTATTATTTAATTAGTTAGTCCTTCTATCCTTCTAATTAATTCCTTGTCTTGTATCCTAGAAGGCGGCTACCTTCCAACTACACCAACACCGCCGCCTTGCGTCGGTCGCGTAATATATCTTCCGTGCCCGTTGAGGGGTCGGCTGTGTTGTCCTGGCCTGTTAGTGAGGCCCCGTGGGGGCCATGTTCGTAACAACTCCCCTTAATCCTAAGAACCGGCTACATCGTCAGAGCCACCCAACCGCCTTCTCCGTACCGCAGCCATATCGGACGGACATCAACAGTAACAACAGCAGCCTTTAACGGGCACTTACTATCTCCCTCCACGGACTCTATAACTCGAGGCGGAAGACGATAACAGTTATTTAATCGACCCGGTACCGTTATAGCTATATAGTTACGATAAGGCTTATTCCTTCGCTCTAGCGCCGCCGCAGCTATATCCTTACGGGCCGCCGTACTACCTCCAGTAACCTTTACGGCCCCACGAAGAGTAGGACGTACCGCCGCCGCCGCAGCAGTAGCCTTACGGGGGTTTATATACTAATATATATAATATTCGCCCGTTAACTATAATTATTTACGAGAAAAAAACAAGGGTGCCGCGGGCGTTAATAGCCTATAAAAGTTACCGGGATATAAAGGTTAAGTACGACGAGGCGAGGCTATATAAAAACTACCGAGAGAAGAATATAGAGTGTATATACCGGGAAAGGGCACTAAAAGTGTAAGTAGAAGATAATAAATAACAAATAATACGAGATCGTCCCTACTTAAGTTAACGGATTCTTATTTAAACTATTTAAAACTATAAAAAATATACGTAGAGATATAATAAAATTAAAAGAGGTAATAAAGGAGTTTAAGTAAGATATACTTATAGAAGTAAAAAAACTCTAGTAGAAGTATTACGCGGTCGTTAACGGAGTACTTAAGTAAATTAACTATTACGTAACGTCGGCGGGTACGTTATTATTATAATTAATTATATACGAACGCGTATAACGAGTACTTTAAGACGAGGGTATCTATAACTTATCCGAGTACCCGACAAGATACGAGTAACAGCGCCGTAATATTTATTAATACGGTCGTTACAATAGAGGTATCGGGCCCAGTCTACTTACTCACGTCGGAATTATTAAGGATACACCCTTCCCGCTTAACGGCGACCTCGACCTCTACTAGGACACGGTGTAAAAATACGTTAAGAGCTACGAAGAGAATATATAAAATATATACCCCTTAATTATCCTTAACGAGCTACACTCTCTAGTTACAATTTTCCTTTAATCCGAAGCATCCTATACCCAAATCGGCCGGGCTTAAAGTTAAGCAGCCTAGAAGGGATTAAAACGGAAACGTACGTCGGAAACTAACAGCAGCGACGGCGCCTACGCCGTACTATTGGAGCCTCGTCTTAGCTAACCGTTATATAATATTAAGAGTGCCCTCGTCCTTATAGTTCTAGCGCTCGGTTAAATTTATTTATATAAGCGTATATATACCCCGGCGGTTCCCGGCACCTCGGCTTGGGCCGGCAGCTACGATAATATTATAGAGATACGCGATATCGATAAAAACATCGGCCGGGATTACTTTATAACGGTATTAAGTATCTTCGGCGCCTTCCGAGGCGCTTATAAGCTCGAGTACGTATTAGTTTATCTCCTTAGTAGTCTCTATTACGACTAGCTAGGACGGCCGATCTAGAGCCTAGAGCTAGTAACCGACGCGGGCCGCTACTTATAGGATATTATCCGACCCGACCTAGAGCGTTATAAAAAATACGCTCCGACGTCGTGGGGCAACACGACAGCAGAGACTTTATAACCCGCGTAACCGATAACCGAAACTTAATTATAACCTAGATATACCTATTATATAAAAGAGAGCTTTTAAGTGAGTTATATCTACGGCCGTCTAATATAATCTCCTTCGAATAATAATTACTATACTCCGACGGCGACGTGTGGGTAAGTCAAGGCTTTAACTATTATATACTCGAGGTGTTCGCCTTATAGATATACTTCTACCGCCTCGTTAACGAGATTTACAATAGCCTATATAACAACTATCGCTAGAACCAGGCTAAATACCTTATTATTAAGGGTTATATTATTATATTATAAACGCTCCGTTCGTTAAACACTACGTTCTAAAACGGCCTACTCTTAAATCACGAGCTGCCGGCAATTAATATTTTAACTACACGCCTACGCGCCGTAAGTTAACGCGCGTAAGCGATTGTATTCCGTAATTTTATTTAACGCATTCTCGCGTTTAACTACAAAAAGCGGTGCAAGGATATAACGGGGAGGGCCTCCCAGGACGACATAGGGTAACTCGACGAACTTGCCGAAGAAGCCGAAGCTGTTACGGGGCTTACCGTAGAGCTGGCGCGGCGCGGTATCGAAGCGTTCGTTTAAAGTATACGTGCCTTTTATAACTTACCGGACTAGCGATTCGTCGTTACTAACGTATTTAGTACCGCGTATACGTAGTAGGGTAACTTTCTCTTACTAGACTCCGTCTAGCGCGACCCCGATTTTAATCGCTTCATCGATAATGCCACAGTCAACGACCTCTTCCTTAAAACTATTACTTTTCTAAAACGCGTCGCAGAGCTATCTAACTCTCTCAGCCGGGACTTATATATCTTAAGAGGCCTCTTTAAGTCACGCTCCGTTTCCGTCTCGTAAGAGAAATAATAATAATCGCAGCGTCCTCCGGCCAGGGTCGATAAATATTATTTTTAATAACTTAATAAACTATAAAAGCTTCGAAGGGGCGAGAGCGAGGCCGAACCTCTTAATACTAAAATAGTAATAATAATAACGTTTTTAAGTAAAGGGATAAAAACGATAATAATATAATTAACGAAGGTTAATAATAAAGAGAGGGACGGTCTCTCGCTTCGCTCAAGACGAACAGCAGCCTACTAAGTACGTAAAGTATCGTAGTTTAATATCTTCGGTATTAAGTTTAAAAGGGGCACCTTTTATTTTTATTATTTTATTATACATTATACGTACTATCTTTTTAAATATTTAAATTTTAACTTTAAGATTTAAAGTCTATAAAATTCTATCGCCCTCCTTTACCCGACCTTATTTTATAATATAGTACCCTAGAAAGCCGCCTTAAGACCCGGAGTTTATAATATTTATCGGAGGATATATATAAATAAAAATTAATCGTTTTACCGAGTAAGTAATAAAGTATTAAAACCCGTCTAGAAAAAAATTAAAATAAAAGATAAGTTAATAATATAAGGGTATACGTATAATAGATTCGAGTTTTAAAGAGGGTATTATATATTTAAAAAGGGCTCGGATAAAAGGTAAAGTCTACTTATTATTAACGAACGTAGGGATTAAGGCAGAGCCTTTAATAAGTATCGGTTTCGCGGAGACGATAAATATATTTATAACTAAGATATACGGAGGTCTTTTTTTCTTAAATACTTTAAATAAATCTACTTAACCTTTTATCGACAGCGAGCTAATTATAACGTAAAGTACTTAGAATAATAAAATAGATAGTAATAGTAACGAGAGCGATACGATAAAGTATACAAGAAAATATAAGAGTAAGCGATATTATATTCCTCCTTGCTCGCTTAGAGGTTAAAAAGGAAAGAGTAATAATATATATAATATAAGGGCCGACAAGGCGGAAGGATTTATTAATAATTAAGGGAAAAAAGGAGTAATAAGATATACACTATATCCTCTAGTACCTTTGTCGGACTACGTTTCCTTAACGCCTTTATTAATGCTATCCAGGGCGAGAAAGTAGAAATGAAATAAATTACGATAAAAAGAGTATTAATACTTAGTTTTAATCGCCTTACTTTATATAAACCGCTAGCGGTAGATTGAAGCGAAGCTACTTATTTTACTCCTGCCTCTTAGAACCGCTACGCCTAGAAAGGGTTATATTCGATATATCTCCCGTTGTTTATACCTGTGGTCTCCTGTCCTTTTAGTTAGTTATTACTGTAATATTTTTTATAGACCGCTTTTTATAGATAGCTTTTTATCGTTAACGCGTCCGTATTATACGAGCCCACCGTTGTTAGTCGCAAGTTAATTGTCTCGTATACGACGTAGTTATTAGTAGTGGGTTTAACTTAACCCTGTGATTTAGAGTGGCGGCGGAGTATATAAGGCTGGGCGGGATACGTCTTGACTCGTTAAGAATAAAAGGAGAGACGGTTATATATTACAGTTTTCTCCCGTAATTTATCGCCGGAGAAGAGGAGCGACAAGAGGTATATACGCCGTAACTAAAAGGAGATATACACTTTATATCCATTGACTTTAAGTACGTAACTAGATAACACCGAGTTAAGTAAGTAAATTTAATATAAGAGATAAACTCCCGCCCCTATTAAATAGAAAGAGACGGGAGTTAAAGGCGACAGTAAAGCGTAAAATATAAGAGGCGAAGCGGTGTCTAAGTAAGTATAAAAAAACGACGCCTTATTTTAAGCCGGCTTTACGTTTTATTAGTCTCTTAACCTAGGAGTAGTAGTTATAGGGGAGTAAGCGATACAGTACTTATATTTAAATTAAACGGCGTACTTTAAGCCTTAAGTCCGTAAAAATTACGAATTATAAGTGCGTACAGGTACGAGTAAGTATAAACATATTCTATTACAACGTCCGCAAACTTCGGGATCCTATCCGTACAAGATATAACGTCGAGACATAACCGGTCTCAAGGAGGTTCGCGGCCCTTTCTTTTATTAATATTACCTTAAGAGGAAGTACTATAGTCCTAGGAGGTTTAATAATAAAGGCCGGGCCAGTAAATATTTTCTCCTTTCCATAGAGTAAAGTTCTTACTATTTCCCTACTACATCGGCTGTTCTTAACGCTCGAGACTCTCTTTATAAAATATACTAGGATATCCGTATTATCTTTTTCTCTTTAACTTATCGACGGCACCACCCGATTTACCCTCGTAGCGCCGTCACTAATATACAGTTACTCGCTCCGTAAGACGTACGGGCGACTATCGAATTCTAGCAGCTATATAACGCCGCTACGGCTCTTTTTATCCTTTTTATTCCGGTCCGGCTTAATACAGCCACAACTCGGGAGCGCGACGTAAAACCCTTCTTATAAATAGTAACGGCCAGTGCGGCCGCGTCGGTTATCGGCCTAGTAGCTCTCGCGGTCTAGACGCGTTAAATACCTAGTATACTATCTATAAAAGCATCTATTATATACGTACTTACGCTGGCTGTCTAGTTAAACTAGCTTTGGCCCTGTACGCCGTCTAAAAATAACGAAGAAACGAAGCTAGCCTGGAACGGGTATATCTACGCGTGGGTCGCTATAACCTCCTGGGATATGCTTGCTACGATTAAGCTCTTCGTAGTGCCTCTGCCGTTTACGTAAAAACTCGTCGCTAACGCGGCGATTATCGGTTTCCAATACTACTTGACGGCAGCACTGTTTGTCGTCTTTATATAGCTTATTTCTAAGCGTATCCGTTTACTTGACGTCGAGGTGGCGGTGCCG
Source organism: Sporothrix euskadiensis (assembly GCA_019925375.1). Lineage (NCBI taxonomy): Eukaryota > Fungi > Ascomycota > Sordariomycetes > Ophiostomatales > Ophiostomataceae > Sporothrix > Sporothrix euskadiensis. Next base: position 108,703 of record JADHKQ010000005.1, read on the forward strand.
ACCGCCGGCGCGACAAGGCGCGCGCCGCCGCCTATCCTTTACTCCTCCGTAGCGGACGAAATCCGGATAGCTAGCGGTCTGTAGCAGTGGGCTAAAAAGTTCTATATCTTTAAAGACTAGATTTAACCAAGAGCTATACCTTGGCTATAGTTACGCACTATAGTGGCACTTTTACTCTTACTGGGCGAGATAGGGCTTACTCTATACCGGCCGTACATCTAGAGCGTACTCTTTAATAGCCTCGCTAAGTTAAGCTAAGGCGAGCCGCTTAGCAAGGTCTAGTAATTACTCTTATAATTAACCCTTGTTACACTTTTTACGTCCCGTACCGGGCTGCCGAGCGTACGCGAACTACTGTAGCGGAAGTTTAAGCTCCGCCGCGAGTAGTTAATACGGACGCGGATCTTTGAGTACCTTATAAACCACGACGCTAGCTTCCACGACGCTGCCGACACAATAGAAGTTAACACGGCCACAACAGCCGGTGTCCACGTATATAACGCTGTAGATTTTCTCGTATTACGCGCCTTACCGTAGCTAATTACACTTGTAGGCACAGCCGTGGCCGTGTTCTCGCTTTACGGGCCGCACGTCGCCTTTATTTAGTACTACGTGATTATATTAAGTATACTTGGCACTGTTCGCGAGAGCCGCACTATCTTGCCGCTATACGATACGTAGATAAAAGTACGCTAAGACATAGAGCGGCGGCGTATGTCCGCGCTACGCTACTAGTTTACGGTGGCCGTGTACGGTTAGATCGGCAGCGAGATATAAGCGCACGCAGCGGGCATCGCGATTCTTATGGAGCAGTCGTGGCGGACCTTTATCCTTAACACTGTATTTTCGTCGGTAACGGATCATCTCACTACGCTCGGCCGACTTACTGTTATTACGCTTATTATATAGTAAGGCCGCTAAGTTAGCGGTTTTATCGGTCTCGTAGTTACCTTTTAGAACTATTAAGATCTTTTATAAGGCCCGTTATAATTTTTTATAAATATTTTAAATCGTGTATTAAAAGATCTTTATAAGGCGGACCGCCTCCGCCGGCTCTTGGAGAAGAAGTCGAGTATAATATACGGGAAAAATAAACTACGGCTTACCGACGGCCGGGTAAAGTTAAAGGGTATTACGTTTTCTTACCTTAACGCGTAACCCGCCTTCTAGTACTTTAATCTCGTTCTTAAACCTAGTATAATAACGGCCGTTATCGGACCGTCCGCTGTCGGGAAGTCGATATTACTAGGTTTAATTCCGCGCTTGTACGACACTTTTACGGGCTCCGTCGAGATTAATAGGCAAGACGTAAAGACCCTAGAACGGAGCGAGTAAGTTAAAGTGTACGTAATAGCTACACCTGCCTGCCACGTATAGTTAACAGATTACAGGCTAGTAAAATACGTTAGGTATATAGGATAAACGCCTTAAGTCTTTAATACTACTATTAAAGAAAATATTCGTTACGGGCGGCCGGATACTATAGACGTAGACGTTCGCGAGGTTACTAAATAGGCCGGCCTTCACAGCGATATTATAGCTATAGACAGCTAATACGATATAACTGTAGGGGAGGATAGAAGGTACGTCGCTCGCCGGCGTAACGCTATTTAATATATATTTAGGTATTAACGCTTTCTATTAACAGACTCCTTTCCGGCGGGCAGAGGCAACGGCTCGTACTCGCGCGTACGATTTTACGAAAGCCGGCAGTCTTTTTACTAGATAAGCTTACTAGCGCCCAGGACGTAGATACAGAGGCTCGTTTTAAAAAGACCCTGGACGAGGCTCTTACCTGTACGCGCCTTATTGTTGCGTATATATATTAAATATAGAATCCTTCTAGATCTAGATATTAATATACCCGCGCCAGACACCGACTGTCTTCTATCCGAAACGCCGATTAGATCGTTGTCCTATAAAAGGTGGATGGCGCTACTTAAATAGCCGAACGAGGTACGCACAGCGAGCTCTTAAATAAAAATAGAATTTATATAGCCCTCTGGGAAAAGTTCACCGGCGGAGAGGAAAGTAAAGCAGTAGCTGAGTTAACTAGAATAAGGCGCCGTCGGCCGGTAATACCCGTAGTAAGAGGCGTTGACGGTAAATTAACTTAAGCTTATATATTAAATAAAGCGTAAATTTTATTTTTATACTATTACAAATACTTTAGTTTTTCTACTTAGTGGACGTTTTAATTAACGATAAACTATATTATATAAGTAACTTTTTTTTTAATTTATTTTACTTTAATTTCTTAGAATATACTAGTATAAGGGTAGAAACGAAGTATAAGTACGTTGTAAATAACTAAAATAATTCTTTTCTTAAAATCCTTTTTTACTTTTATTTTATTCTTTCTCTATCTTTCCCTCTACTTATCTCTCTTCCTTTTATTCTTAACCTATATATCCTCTCACCTTTTAACGACGGTAGTTTTACACGTATATTAGTTTTCTTATCTCGTCTTTTATTAACCCTTTTTAATCTCCACTAATTTTATTCTCTCTTCGTTTATTTTTAATATTAACTAAGGTCGGTTTATTTAACTCGACGACAACGACTACATTTACTATTATATCCCGTTAAAACTAGCCTTCTTATTACCTCTCTCCTCTTAACTTATTATCTACGTTTCCGCAATGTTTAACCGTAACTTAACTAACCTCCCGCTAGAGCTCTTATAACACGTCGCGTCGTTTTTAAACATTAAAGACTTTATTCGACTTTGTCGGGTCCCTTATATACGTGACGGGGCGATTAATACGATCGCCCGTCGATTTTAAAAGTATATAGAAATTCTTAATTTCGCTTACGAATTTAACTAGTATTAGCTAGCTACGGCTCTATTAAGTTGTTATAAGGTAGTCTAAATTTAAAGTGGACCCCTAAAAGAACTTTATATCTTCGAGAGTATCCGGCGTATAGCTATATACCTTTAATAGAGACTATACTAACTATATATACTAGCACGTATCTATATATAAGCGATTCCGAAGATATCAACGATAGGATACACCCGTATTATACGTATTATTAAAACGCTAGTGAGCCAACTTTACTACGTATACCTTACCTTAACCTAGACGCAGTATATATTCCTCGAAAACACCCCGCTTCCCCTTCCTAGCTACCTCTTTATATTACTACCCGAAGCGGCGGCATCGGCGTCGTTAATCTTTTACTCACTCACGGTGCCCAGCCAGATATATATATATAGGGTATATGTCGGTGCTGCCCCGTAGCTTTTAACTACCGGTCTAAGTTTAATAAGGGAAGCGTACCGTAAGCGGTAGAGAATTAACTTCCGGTAACACCTCTTTATATTACTCTCTATTATCGGCAGACCGCGGTAACAACATTGCTATTCGATAGATACTCGGGCCCGAGCGCCGAACTATCTCGCCGGTTTAATTCAAGGCCCATTTCCCGGAAGCACCTCGGTAATTAAAGGAAGCCCCTCACACGGCGGCGGCTACTAGTAATATTAACTTTTTCTTCTACTTATTTAATAAAGACCCGGAGGTCACTAATTACAAGGACGTAATAGGTCTCACGTTACTTTTCTACGCGTATACTAACCGCTAGCACGCTATAGTCCGTTAGTTACTCGACGAACGCGATACGGACCTTAACATCTTACTTAGTCGCGGCCTGCCGCTCGTCTATATAACTTGCCTAAATAGTAACTTCCGCTTTACTAAGGACCTCGTCGCTTACGGAACCGAAGTAATAAAGCCTCTTTAGGGTGCCCCGCTGTTACAACCGCCGGTTAATACCGAAGACGTATCCATTAACGGCGCGACCCTTTTAAAACTATATACGACGTTATATTATATTAATAATTATTACTATAGGGGGGATTTACAAGACACTCGCAATAAGAAGGACTACCTAACCTAGTCTTTAATAAGGAATCTACTATACAGGCCGGACAAGAGTCGGCGTTTAAGTCGGTAAAGGCGTAAATATTTCGTACTTGCCGTATTTATTTACACCGTTAACTCGTCGAGATTTCTTTATATATTAAATATTTATTTTAAATATAGCTACTGTAAATAAGACTTAAGTCCTTTTTTTCTTATTCTTTTTATTAATATTACCTTGTTAAATCGTTAAGACCAATTACGCTTAAGGAAGAACTCTAGCTAAAGAAAAGAAGGAAAGAAAGTATTTAAAACGGGTAAATAATATATTATATATAAGTAATCGTACATATAAAAATAGTCTCGTCAACTACTATTGGCCGCGAAAGGTTAATCTAGGTGGACAGTAGTAAAACAACGAGTACTTTTTAGTGCCCCGGCTTTCTTAATATCGAATATAGAATCTCTACTTTAAAAACTTAACGTTTAAGAATACGACCGAAGTAACGAGTTATTTATAGCGCTTGGGGCAGCTGCCTATTGCGTGGCCCGCGCCTGTCGTATTATAGGTTGGATAAAATAGCTCTGACTCGCTATACGTAAAAAAGCATTGCCCCCCTCGGTAGTAGCGATCCTAGTACCGATAAAGCTTGTACTTACTTACCGGCTTGTAGTTAAAGGCCGTAAAGTTGTCCTCTTCGTCCGTTATATAAGTGAATCTATAATCGAGGCCGTTTTTATAATACCCGCGTTAAACGTACCGCTTGTACGTCTTCTATTCGTTCTTCTTTTGCTTCCCTTTAGTTTTTTTTAAGTAATTAACCGTGACTTACGCGGTATTATAGTCGTTTGTTACGTTGCCTACGCCGTTGTCCTCGTAACCGGCGTGCTATAAACTCGCTGGAAGCTCCTTAAACTGGTTCGAGATAACAAGTCGGTATATTCTGTCCTCGTAGCGTTACTTAACGTACTCTGTGTAGGTGAGTATAGTATAACCGTGACCTTTTAACTATATCTTTATCGTAGGTAAGTCGTCTTCCGACCTATCTACGCGTTAGTTGTATACTTGGAAGGCCGGTACGATAACGAGGTCTTAACTAGACGCGCCGGAGCGTTGGTCGGCCACGGTATATTAATACACTGGAGCCTTTAGGCTTATAAGATAGTTTTAAATCTTGTCCGTATAAAGTATAAGGTTAAGGATAATAAAACTACTCGGACTGAGAGTATCCGGGCCGATATAAAAGGTTATATTATACGAAATTAACTGGGAAAAGTAGTCGTTAAGAAAATAGACTAGAACGGTACTTGTATCGTATATAACGGTTAGACCGCTCTTCTACGACTATATATATACTAGGTAACCGTATTTTTAAATTTACTTTACCGCCGCGGATAAATCGGTATCGTCCGATATAACGATAAATGTATTCCTCGTTTAACTACTAGAGACAATAACCGTAGTCGTTATAGAGTTTATAATAATTTATACGTTAATTAAGTCCGGACGCTGTCCCGGATAGATATTACGAGAGGGGTCCCGTTATATAGTATTTATAAAAGGAATAGGCCTATATATATAATAGTAAAAGACGGAGTAACTCGTAGTAATCTTTAAGCCGGATTCTTACTTAAGGACGGCTTATAAACGACCGGCGTTAAACCGTTATAATAGATTCTATTCTTAATAGTTATCTCTCGTAAAATAAAGATATAAGTCTTATATCGATAAGTGGATATTATTAATATAAACGTAAACGTATTTAACGTTATAGCCGCTCTCACTCGCCGTCTCGCTCGGCGTAAGTATATTAGGACGGTAGTGTCGGCGTAATAAAGACTGTACTTAAGTTTAATACGGAAAGGATACTATTATTATAAAGACACTTCCTAAGGGAGAGAATCTCTACTAAGTAATTAAGCTAGTAGAGGGGCTTATTCTTAGTGAGAACGATAAGAAAGTGTAACGGCTAAATAATAGTTAATACGTTTAATAGGGTTTAGTGATTATATATAATAAGGGTATAGGAATATAGGTTAGGTAGATACGGTTTATATTTTAAATAATCGGTAGCGACTGAGTCTTTTATTTATCTAGTGAGAAAGAAGCCTTAGTTTTATATATTTATTATACTTTATACGGTTTTATAGCTCTTACTTTATTTTCGTATAAAGTTCGTCTTTACTTTATATTACTTTATATTTCTTACTTTATTCTCGTATAAAGTAATATTTCTCTTTTTAATTAATTAATATTATTATATAATAGTCTTATTATATAATTCGTCCCTTATTTTATATTTTAAAAAGCGACTACCTTTTAGTTACACTAATACCGCCGCCTTACGTCGGTCGTATAATATATCCTCCGTGCCCGTTAAAGGGTCGGTTATATTATCCTAGCCCGTTAATAAGGCCCCGTAAGGGCTATATTCGTAATATAACCTCCCTCCTTCTTAAGTTTCGTTCCGAAATCGTATAAGTAACGTATTCTTCCTTTTTTTCGTTTTTCTATAAATAAAGTAAACTTTTTTTCTTTTCTTATTATATTTAATCGTATCGTTAAACATTCTATTTTAACTAGCTCCGCTTAACGTCGTCGTATTCTCGTTACTATCGAATCTTTTAATTTTAACGTTATACCTTATTCTCGTTACACCCGCTTAAGTCGGGATTATATTTAATTTAATAAATTTACTCGTTAAATTCGTCGTTACTAAGCTTACGTTCGTATAAACGTTAAATACAATAGTCGCGGTATCGTTATAAGTCTCGGTAAGTCTTTTATTATTTTCCGCCTTTATTATCTTTCTTAACTTCTCTTAACCGAGCGTTAAGTTTTTAACTCCTAACGCCTCTCCGAGGCTCGCGAAGCCGTTAAGATCGCTCTTAAAGAGGCGTATAGTCGGACGGTAAAAGCCGTAGTCCGTATACGCTAGATTCGTTAATAATAAAAGGCTTATAAAGCGAAGCGTTAAAAGCTTTTAAATAAAGTTTATATTACTTAGGACGCCGAGGACGAGGCTCGGTAGGTTAAGGAGGAGCGCGAAGCTCTTTAAGCCGTTTACGAGATATAAGTAACTACCGACGTTATTATTATATCTTTTAATTAAAGTATAGTTATAACTAATCTCGGTCTTAACCCCTTTACCGTTAATATTTCTTTATTAACTAGGAGGAATTTTTAAAATATTTTACTAGTTTTTATATATTTTCTTTAACGTTATAACCTTATTATTTTATTAAATATTTTAATTTTTTATTTTTCGTTTTACGGTATTATTTAATTTTTTTAACTTTATATTTTAGTTCTTTAAAGATTTACTCGTTTAAAAGTTCCGTTAATTCGGGTACTTTTTCGAGTAATAATATATTAAATTATAAGTAAACTCGTAATCTTTCGGGTAAATTAAGTTCGTATACCGAGTTTAAGATTTTTCTCGTAATTTTAAAGGGCTTAAGTTTTTTAAAGTTAAGTTTATCGCTTAGTTTTTTTATTTAAAGGTTTTTACGGTTAAAGTAAATTTTATCTCTTTCCTTTAAAATTAGTCTTTTAATCCTTTTCTTATTAACTTATATTTAAACTTACTCTTAATTCTTTAATAAGTTCTTTCTTACTTTAGTTAATACGTCGCTTAAGCGATATATTACTTCGTTAACTCTTAAATTAAAACTATCGTCGTTATAATAGTTTAACCGTAGTTTAAATTTATAGTTTACTTTAAATAGTAAGTGTTCCGTAACGTTATATATTACGTTATTATATACGATTTAAGCGATTAATAGTTATTCGACTTAGTTATTTTATTATTAATTAACGTACGCTTTAAGGTATTATTTAAACGTTTAATTCGTTTTCTCCGTTTATTTATTTATCTAGGAATAAAAAGCGGTACTTAACTTTCTCTTTACTTAAAGTCGTTGCGTAACTTCCGCTTAAAACTTACTCGTAAACGTCGTTCTTTTATTATTAACGATATCGTCCGACAACTTATAGTTATTAATTACGTTTCGTAGAAACGTATATACGAGGTCTTTTATTATATATAACTCGCGGTATAATAAGAAGTAGGTATACTTAGTAAGCTTATTTATAATTACGAGGATATTATCGTATAATACTTTAATAATTCTTTCCTTTAAAGTTAATAACTTTATAATAAAATCTTATAATATTAACTACTACAGTCGGTCTAGTATAAGTAATAGTTATAGTTCTCCGTATATTTTATATTATAACGTCTTCGTCTTATTATATATATCGTAATTTTAAATAACTTCTTAAATATCGTTATATTATCCTTTAATATTATAAACTTCTCGGAGTTTATCGGTTATTTTTTATATACTAAAATATCCTCCCGTCGGGTTTTAATAAACCTCTTAAATAATATCCTTTTAACTCTTTCGAGCTACTATCTTTAAAGTTAACGATTTATTTATACTTTTTTAAAATATTAATTATTCTTCGACGGAGTCGGGTCCTTAATAGTTATTACGTCGACTTAACGCGTTTATTTTTTTATTATCGGACCCTTTTTTATAAATAATTTTAATATTAAACTCGAATAAGTATTATATTTAACGGGCTTATCGTCCGTTTAACTTTTAATTATTAACGAAGTAAGTGAGGTTCTTATAGTCCGAGTATATCGTTATAAAGTATTTTACTTTTTTAAGGTATACCTTTTATTTTTTTAATCCTTCGATAATTATTATTAATTCTTTATCGTAAACTAAGTATCGTTCCGTTAATTTAACGAACTTTTTAAAGAAAAAGGCGACGGAGTATAGTTTTCTTTCTTTATCTCGTTAAGATAGCTCGCCGCTTATTACGTATTTTAATACGTCGACGTTTACTTCGTAGGGTAATTTTAAATTAAGTTCCGCTAGTACTAGTTCGTTTAATATTACTTCCTTAATAAGTTTAAACGCCGTTTCTTTTACGTTTATTTATTTAAACTCCTTATCGTTCTTTATTAAAGTATATAATAAATTAGTTATCTTTCCGTAATTCTTAATAAATCGTTAATAATAATTAACGAATCCCGTAAATTCTCGTACGTTCTTAACGTTTTATAGTATTAGCTAGTCCCGTACCGTTACGATTTTTTTTAATTTTATAACTAGTCGTCTTAATATAATAATATACCTTAAGAAGACTATCTCTTACGTATAAAACTCGTATTTACTTACTTTAACTAAGAGTTTTACGTCGTTTAGTTTCTATAAAACCTTATATATATATTATTTATATTCTTAAATATCCTTCGAGAATATTAAAATATCGTTTAAGTATACTATAACGAATTCGTTTAAATATTTATATATAATATCGTTAATTATTTCTTAAAATAATATTAATACGTTAATTAAGCCGAAAGGTATTACTAAGTACTCGTAGTGTCCGTACCTCGTATAAAATATTATTTTCTATTCTTTTCCTTTTATAATCCGGATTAAGTTATAAGCTCCTTGTAAATCGATTTTAATAAATATCTTAACTTTTTTTAACTTATTTCGTATATTTAAAATAAGTAATAACGGATATCGATTTTTAATAGTAACTTCGTTTAATTATCGGTAGTCGATATATAACTATAATATTCCGTCCTTCTTTAAGATAAATAAAATAAGTAATTCCGTAAAGGATTTAAAGGGTTATATATACCCTTTATTTAAATTTTCTTTTAACTACTCCCGGAGTACTTTCGACTTATCTTTACTAAGGGGGTATATCTCTTAAAACTTTAATTATACTCCTTCTTTTAATAATATTTAATAGTTGTAAAGTCCGTACTTTAATAGGCCTGTATCGTGTTAATACTTTTAAATATTCGTATACTTATAATATTACGTTAATATACGGAGGAGGTCGTCTCTCTCTTTTTTTATTAATACGTTTAACGTCTTAATAATTATATTTTATCGTAGGCTTCCTTAAAATAATTAACTAGTAACTTAATCGATCCGTGGATTATACTCTTAAAGTTATAATAACCCGAGAATAACGTCGTCGTCTTTAATATTTATAATATTAAGTACTATTTTAACTTTTTTACCTCGTACGTAAAGGTTAAGTATTTTTATTTCTTTTTTAACTTAATTATCGTCGTAATTAGTTTAAAGTCCTTTAAAATTTTATAAAATATATAACGCTTTCTTTAATTATTATAGTACGTTTTATTAATTTACTAGTTATAATATAATATAATTAACTTCCGTGTCGGTATTTATTATTATTACTTAGTTTTAACCGTATTAATTAATTTAAACTCGTATATATTTACGTTCTTTATTAATCGCTTTTAAGGTTTTAGTATTTAATCGCTGTCCGTACCCTAAGTCGGTAAGACTTCGTCGTTTCCCGGTATATTACCGTCGTCGGTGGGTACGTTTAATATCTAGGGCGTCGGACTAGTCTACTCGTCGTTATTAGGTTTATTTTATTAACTCTTATAAGTCTCCCGCTTCCCTTTCTTTAATCGGCGTAGGCGAGGTACTCGCTTTTTCCGATTTTATTATTCGTAACTTTTTTAAATTTATACTTATTTATATACGTCGGCCTCCCGGCCCTTGACGTAGCGCTCCGTATAATATAAGGCTTATTCGTTAATTCGAGAGAAGTAATTCCCGTCTTTATAATAGTAGTCGGTGACGTAGTTGTCTCGTTCCGTTAGTTAGGGGAGGAATGGGTTATAGTCTTCCCGTTATAACGCTTATCGTAAGTCTCCCTTATATTATAAAGTTACCTTCGTATATACGTATTGTTAATAACCCGGGTCGATATAATTTATTTATAAAATATTATTAATATATATACCCCGAGTTTTTATAAGGATTTATTCTTTTATTTTTACCTCCTCGAGGTTTTTAGCCTCGACGTATTATTTTATAATATAAAATTAATAAATTCGAATCGTTAATTAATTATTATAGTAAGGTAATTCGTTTATATAAACGTTTACTCGAGTATTTTATCCGTATTATTTACTCCCGTCCTAGGTCTTTATTACTTTTATTAATAACTAAGTATAATACACGTTAAGCTCGTTATCGTTTACGGAGTTATCGATCCGTCTGTCTCTCTAGACCGTAACTCGTATTATCTTAAAGTTCTTACTAGCTGGGGCCCGCGGGTATTAACCGGATTCTTCCTTTTCGTTAAGGTACGTAGTGTAGTCGTCGTCGAAGTATTCTAAGAAGTAGAGGGCTCCGTAGTTTACTTCTTTATTTTTCGTAGTTTTAACGTACTTTTTTTTAAGGATACGTATCCGATAATCTTTAACGTAGTGTCCCTTCTGTCCGTAATTATAATATTCTCCGTTAAACTTCTTCTTCTAGGGTTGTTCCTTAGTCGCGTTATCGAGTTATATAAGTTCGCCGTAGCGCGGCTTATATTAATTCTTTTTATACTTTAAATAGTTTTTCTAGAAGTACGGTCGGTCGTTGTCTCTCCCTTTTTTTTTTATTTTACGTTAATATAAACGGTTATTAATATTAATAGTTATAATATAATAGTTTATTAATATATTAAGGCGTTATACTTTATTAATTTTATCTTTAACTTCGTCCTTAAATCCCTTATAATACTAGACTATAACGGGTTCGTTATCTTATTTAAAGTGTATTATAATTTATCGGAACTTATTAATATATACCGAGGCTGACTTAGTTTATTTAAGTCGGATTAACTTACGTTTATATTCTCTATCGATGTCGGAATCTCCGAACGTCTCTTAAAGGATTTATATAAACTTTTTAAAGGACGAGAATAAGTCTTTCGTGTCGTCGTTTATTTCGTTAAGGTCGTTTTTATTTTCTAAGTAATTATTAAGGTACAGTTAAGCCTAGGCTACGGCTGGCCCTTCGAGATAAACGATAACCGTTAATACTTTATCCGTTCTATCTCCGAGGTTTAAAACTTAGTACTCGAAATAAAAGCGGTATTATATTAAGAAGGCTTTAAGCCCGTCTTAATTGCCGTCGTACTTACGAGGGAGAGGAATTTTAAGAGGATCTTTACTTCCTCCGGTTATTAAATAAGCCGCGAGGAGCCGCTTATAATATTATATTTAGTTAACACTTTACTTATTAAAGGCTTCGAGCTCGTTGATTTTCTTCTATATAGCTTATATTCTAGTAGTCTATTAAGTAACGGTAGTAATAACTCCCGAAGCGGTCGATATAGTGTTAAATATTACTTAGTTAAAATACGGTTAAAGTTTAAATAAGAGTCGCTATTATTATTATAAAGACACTTTTTAAGGGAGAGAATCTTTATTAAGTAATTAAGTTAATAAAGGGGCTTATTCTTAGTAAGAACGATAAAAAAGTATAACGGTTAAATAATAGTTAATACGTTTAATAGGGTTTAATAATTATATATAATAAGGGTATAGGAATATAAGTTAAGTAAATACGGTTTATATTTTAAATAATCGGTAACGACTAAGTCTTTTATTTATCTAGTAAAGAGGAAGCTTTAGTTTTATATATTTATTATATTTTATACGGCTTTATAACTCTTACTTTATTTTCGTATAAAGTTCGTCTTTACTTTATATTACTTTATATTTCTTACTTTATTCTCGTATAAAGTAATGTTTTTCCTTTTAATTAATTAATACTATTATATAACAGTCCTATTATATAATTCGTCTCTTGTCTTGTGTTCTGAAAGGCGACTGCCTTTCAGCCACACTAGCACCGCCGCCTTGCGTCGGTCGTATAATATATCCTCCGTGCCCGTTGAGGGGTCGGCTGTGTTGTCCTGGCCCGTTAATGAGGCTCCGTGGGGGTTATATTCGTAATAACTATATAGAAAGCTTACTAGAAGTAACCCGTTATTTAACTATAGAAAGCTCGAACTTTATATATATAAACGGATATTTAAGTAGCCGTATTCCGCGGTTCCGGGGCGGCGTAGAAACTAAACTCTTAGAAACCGGCTATTATAATACGAATAATATTATAACGTCGTTTATTAACCGCCGTTTATTTTTAGTTTTATAAGTAATCTTTAATAGGGATACTTAAAAAATATATTACCCCTTATAATAAGGACCCGCTTTACTCTAATCCGATATAAAATATAAAATAAAAAATATACGAAGTTTAATACTTTTACGTAAAGGGTAATACTTTAAGCTATAACACGGCGATATATACGGCTTATTTTCTAAGAATACGTAAAGTAACGTAGATTTTATACGTAGTAAGACTCGTCCTCTTAGAGTTATAATTAAAAAGTCTTATAACGGCAGTATTTATAAAACTTTAAATAAAGTAATTATCTTATATTTTAATATTATATAAATATTTACTCTTATTTTAATTAAAGACGTAAAGGGAATATACACTCGTATAAATAACAATTAAACTACTTAGTCGCCGAGCTTACTAGTAAACTTAATAAACTTAATCTTCGGCTTACTATTTAAATCGTTAAGCGGTCTCTTCTTAACCGATTTAACGCTTTAACGAAGGGCGTCCTAGGGGGAACTTACCGCTTCGGGAATTATTAATTTACTATAGTTTTAACCGAGTATACTAGTAAAATTCCTCGCGTAAGAGGGGAGCGATTTTACTAAATCCCCGTCATCCTATAGTAGAGTTTTAAGAGACGTAGACTTTAAATTACACACCTCGTCTCTATTACGTAAGCTCCTACAATCCTCCGGTATAAAGGGAACCGTTATACTATCACTCCCACTATCGCTCTCTTCGTCCGTCTCTTGCTTATAAAACATCGTGTCTACGTTATTAAAGAGCGTAAAACGTTCGGGGCTATTATTAATTTAAGCGTTAAAATAATCTTTAATATTTAGAAGAGTATTAAATACGGGGTCGTCCGTAGCGGTTAAAAGGAAAGTAACGGGGCCAGGATTTAGTACGCCCGTAAAACCGTCTCGGCCTTAATTAAAAGTAATATCCGGCGATTAAAATAAAGGTACTTAGCCGGCGTTTATAGGGTTTATTAAATAACCGTTGGCATTCTCCGCGGTTAGCGCCTCGGCCCTCCCGTAGAGCGGCCCTATATTAAAATACGGCGCGATCGGGTATTAATTAAGTAAAGTACCGTAAGGGTCTAGGAATAACGACGTAATTTTTTTATTATATCGTAGAACCTCCGGTAGCGGTAGCTTATAGTTAAGATTCGACCGATTAAGTATAACGATATTATAAAGTAAGATGTTTTTTATAAAGTTAATATCGAGATATCTTCCTCTTATATAGTAATAAAGGTTCCTCGACGTAATAATTATATCCCAAGTTAATAAAAGGCTTAAAATCCGTTATTTAACTTTATTAAAGTACTCGTTTAAACGGTTATAGAATTCCGTGCAGTCGCTTATTAAAAGATAAGCCGGTCTTTAATTTAAGTTATATTTTAATAAATACTCCTTTAAATAAAAGAAGTTAAGGTATATACTAGTTATAGAATCTTTTATACCCCGCGCGAACGATATAATAACGCCGTCGCTGGCTGCGATACGGTATACTTCGAAGGCTATATTATTATTACCTTTTAAGTAAGTTAACTCGGATTAAAACTATCGGAGAAACACATTAACCTCTTACCTTTTTTTCTCGTACGTGTTTTTATAATAGGGCGGGATAGAGGATAAAACGAGTTTAAAGTGGGTAGGGGAAAAGTTATTAACTCGTTAAGCGTCGCTCCTTCGTAAGAGAGTTTACTTTATTTATATAAATACGACGCGGGAACTAAGAATAAAGACTATCGTTTCTTTCGGACGCTATAAGCGTTATTACGTATATATAATTAACGCGGGTGTCCGGGTTCCGGTAAGTAAAGTGATTTATAAGGGTAAGCGCCTAGAATCCTGCCAACGACCTACTGTTACGAACATGGCCCCCACGGGCCTCACTAACAGGCCAGGACAACACAGCCGACCCCTCAACGGGTACGGAAGATATATAAAGCGACCGACGCCAGGCGGCGGTGCTAGTGTAGCTAAAAGGCAACCCTTTCGGAGCATAGGATAAAGGACGAATTATATAATAAGGAAACGGACTAATTAAAAGGTAGGAAACGAAGATTATACGGGAAATAATTATACGGAATAAACTACGAATAAACTAAGTTTAAGATTATACGGGGAATAATTAAAGAGAATAATTAAGGAATAATTATAGCTAGATATATAAGACTAAGGCTTCCTTCTAGTAAAGGATAGATAAAAGACTCAGTCGTTACCGATTATTTAAAATATAAACCGTATTTACTCGACCTGTATTCCTATACCCTTATTATATATAATTATTAACCCCCTTTTAAACGTATTAATTATTATTTAACCGTTATATTTTCTTATCGTTCTTATTAAAAATAAGCCCTTTATTAACTTAATTACTTAATAGAGATTCTCTCTCTTAAGAAGTGTCTTTATAATAATAGTAGCGACTCTTATTTAAACTTTAATTGTATTTTAACTAAATAATATTTAATACTATATCGACCGCTTCTAGAACTACTACTACTATTACTTAGTGGACTACTAAGGTATAGACTATATAAAAGAAAATTAATAAACTTAAGGCTCTTAATAAATATAACGTTAACTAGGTATAACACTACGAATAACTCTTCGTAGCTCACTTAACTAATAAGGGAGACAAGGACCCTCTTAAAATTACCCCTCCCAAGAAATTCGATAGGACCTAAACGGCGCTTAAAACATTCCTTACGTAGAGCCACTTATACTTAAACTAGTACGAGGCGAGCTTAAAGAATAAGGCCGACAAGGTTAAAATCGTTATATTATATATAGAAGGATTAACCTACGTATAGGTTTAACCTTTCTTCGAAGACTACCTCGAAAATAAATATAACCCGGAAGAGATACGGAACGATACGAGAATTATATTCGAGAACTATAATACGTTTACTTAAACAATACTTAATACCTTTAAGGACCCGGACATCGACTAAGAGAAGCGGCGCGAAATACGCCGCTTAAAATAAAAAAAGTTAATAAC
Organism: Sporothrix euskadiensis; assembly: GCA_019925375.1. Lineage (NCBI taxonomy): Eukaryota > Fungi > Ascomycota > Sordariomycetes > Ophiostomatales > Ophiostomataceae > Sporothrix > Sporothrix euskadiensis. The sequence continues at coordinate 124,572 of JADHKQ010000005.1, forward strand.
GGCTTACGTAAACGAGTTTAAGCGGGTAACGGCCCACCTGGATCTCGACGACGATATCGCGATAGATTACTTTTACGACGGGTTTAAGGACGGGGTTTAAGACGAGTTATATAAACTCGATTACCCCGATACACTAGCACGGTTTATCGTTATAACTATAAAAATCGATAACCGACTTTATAAACGAACGCTTTAAAAGAAGGGATAATTTTAAAAACGACGTTACCCTCCGCGCTATACCGGAGGAAGCGGTAAAAAGGTTACGGGGCGGATTAAAACGTTTTAAAGAGACTTTATAAAACTAAACGCTATTACGAAACACCCTTAAAAGAAGAAGTTCGACGGGGAGTGTTATAACTATGGATAAAAGGGACATTACGTTAAGGATTACCGGGCACGCGTCCTTAAGAAGAAGTACGTTAAAACTAAAAAGGAAAAGGAAGTAAGTTACGGGGCCCTCTACTTCTCCGGGTACTTCGACGACGATTATATTACGTACCTTTATAAAGAGGAAAAATCGGGCTAGTACCTACGGGCCTTAACTAAAAAGAATTTTAAAATAATACGAGTTACGGTTTAAGGAGACAGACGGATCGACGACTCCGTAAACGATAGCGAGTTTAGTACGTATCGTATTAAACTATTAAGAGAAGTAGTTAAGGCTTAGGACGGAAGCGAGTAATACGGATAAAACGCTCGAGCAGACGTTTACGTAAACGAACTGCCTTACTATAATAACTAACCGACGATTTAAATTTACCGGTCTTATATTACGGGATAGTATATCGAGGCCGAAGACCTCGAAGAAGTAAGGTATAAGGAATAAGTCCTTATAAAAGCTTAAGATATATATACCGATAATATCTTATAAATAAATTATATCGATCCGGGATATTAACGATACGTATACGTAAAGGCGGCTTCGTAGTATAAGGGAGAGCTACGATAAGTATTATAATAAAAAGACCGTAACTTATTCTTACTACGGCTGGCGGAACGGGATAACTATATTACTAACTATTACTACGAAAGAAGAAACTATTTTCCTCGAGTTAACGAATAAGCGTTATAATATACGGAACGTTACGTTAAAGGCTAAGAGGTTAACGTATACGAGTAAATATAAATTTAAGAAAATTACGAATAATAAAATCGGAAAAAACGGGCACCTCGCCTACGTCGATTAAAGAAGGAAAAACGAGAAACTTATAAGAGTTAATAGAATAAACTTAATAACGACGAATAAATTAACTCGACGCCCTAAGTACTAAACGTACTTACTAACGACGGTAATATACCGGGAAACGATAAAGTCTTACCGACTTAAAGTACGGACAGCGACTAAACACTAAGACTTTAAAGGCGATTAATAAGGAATACGGGTATATACGAGTCCGGATAAATTAATACGGCCGAAACTAAGTAATAATAATAAATACCGGCGTAAAAGTTAATTATATTATACTACGATTAATAAATTAATAAAATATACTATAACAGCTAAAGAGGGCACTATATATCTTACGAAATTTCGAAGGACTCTAGGCTAGCTACGACGGCGGCTAGGTTAAAAGAAAAACAAAGACGCTTAACCTTTACGTATAAAGTAAAAAAGTTAAAACGGTACTCGATATTATAAATATCGGAGACGACGACGTTATCCTCGGACTACTATAGTTATAAGAGTATAACCCACGGATTAATTAAGTCACTAGTTAATTATTTTAAAGAAGTCTACGATAAAATATAATTATTAAAACATTAAACGTATTAATAAAAGAAGAACGAGACGACCTCCTCTATATATTAACGTAATACTATAAGTATACGAATATTTAAAAGTATTAACACGACACGGACTTACCGGAGTACGGACCCTACGACTATTAAATATTATTAAAAGAAAGGATATAACTAAAATTCTAAAAAATATACCCCCTTAATAAAGACAAGTTAAAAGTACTTAGAGAGTAACTAAAAAAGAATTTAAATAAAAGATATATATAACCCTTTAAATCTCCCGTAAAATTACTTATTTTATTTATTTTAAAAAAGGACGGGATACTATAATTATATATTAACTATCGATAATTAAACGAAGTTACTATTAAAAACCGATATCCCTTACTACTTATCTCGAATATACGAGATAAGTTAAAAGAAGTTAAAATATTTACTAAAATCGACTTATAAAGAGCCTATAACTTAATCCGGATCGCGGAAGGAGAAAAGTAAAAAATAACGTTTTATACGAGGTACGGACACTACGAGTACTTAATAATACCCTTTAACTTAATTAACGTATTAATATTATTCTAAGAAATAATTAACGACACTATACGCGAATACTTAAACGAATTCGTAATAATATACTTAAACGATATCCTTATATTCTTAAAGGACATCTAGAAGCACGAAAAGTATATATATAAGGTCCTACGAAAGTTAAACGACGCCAAACTCTTAATTAAAGTAAATAAATACGAGTTCTATACGTAAAAGATAATTTTCTTAAGATACGTTATTATACCGGGACAACTAATTATAAAACTAGAGAAAATCGTAACTATACGAGACTAACTAATACTATAAACCGTCAAGAATATACGAGAGTTTACAAGATTTATTAACTATTATCGACGGTTTATTAAAAACTACGGAAAAATAACTAATCTATTATATAACTTAATAAAAAGCGACACAGAGTTTAAATAAATAAACGCGGAAGAAACGGCGTTCAAGTTTATTAAAGAAGCAGTACTAAGCGAGCCAATACTAACGGAGCCTAACCTAAAACTATTATATAAAATAGACGTCGACGCGTTAAAATATATAATAAGCGGCGAACTATCTTAACGAGATAAAGAAAGAAGGCTATACCCGGTCATCTTCTTCTTTAAAAAGTTCGTTAAACTAGCGGAACGATACTTAGTTTACGATAAGGAACTAATAACGATTATTAAAAGATTAAAAGAATAAAAGGTATACTTTAAAGGAGCGAAACACTCTATAACGATATACTCGGACTATAAGAACCTTACTTACTTCGTTAATAATTAAAGGTTAAACGGACGATAAGCCCGTTAAGTATAGTATTTATCCGAATTTAATATTAAAATTATTTATAAAAAAAGATTTAATAATAAAAAGGTAAACGCGTTAAGCCGACGTAATAACTATTAAAGACCCGACTCCGTCGAGAAATAATTAATATTTTAAAAGGGTACGGACGGATCGTTAACCTTAAAGACAGTGGCCCGAAGGAGCTAGAGGGATATTATTTAAAAGGTCTATTAAAACCCGACGGGAGGATATTTCGGTGTATAAAAAACTACCGACAGACTTAAAAAAGTTTATAATATTAAAGGATAATATAACGATATTCGAAAAATTATTTAAAATTACGATATATATAATAAAACGAAGACGTTACGATATAAAATATACGGAGAATTATAATTATTACTTATACCGGACCGACCGTAATAATTAATATTATAAGATCTTATTATAAAATTACTAGCTTCGGAGGAAAGAATTATTAAAGTGTTATATAATAATATCCTCGTAATCGTAAATAAGCTTATTAAATATATTTATTTCTTACTATATTACGAATTATATACAGTAAAAGATCTCGTATATACGTTTCTACGAAATATTATTAATAACTATAAGTTATTAAATAATATTATTAACGATAGAGGAATAATATTTATAAGTAAGTTTTAAACGGAAGTTACGCGACGACTTTAAATAAAGAGAAAGTTAAGTACCGCTTTTTACCCCTAGATAAATAAATAAACGGAGAGAACGAATTAAACGCTCGAATAATACTTTAAAGCGTACGTTAATTAATAATAAGACGACTAGGTCGAATAATTATTAATCGCTTAAATCGTATATAATAACGTAATATATAGCGTTACGGGACACTTACCGTTTAAAGTAAACTATAAATTTAAACCACGGCTAAACTATTATAACGACGATAGTATTAATTTAAGAGTAAATAAAGTAATATATCGCTTAAGTGACGTACTATTTAAGGTAAAGATAAACTTAGTAAAGAATTAAAAACAGGTTTAAGTGTAAGTTAATAAAAAAAGGATTAAGAAATTAATCTTAAAAGAGAGAGATAAAGTTTACTTTAATTGTAAAAACCTCCGAATAAAAAAATTAAACGATAAACTCGACTTTAAGAAACTTAAGCCTTTTAAAATTACGAGAAAAATCTTAGACTCGGTATATAAACTTAACTTACCCGAAAGATTACGAGTCTACCTACGGTTTAATATATTATTACTTAAAAAAGTATCCGAATTAACGGAACTTTTAAACGAATAAATCCTCGGAGAATTAAAATATAAAATTAAAAAGATCGAAGTATATCGTAAAATAAAGAAAAAGTAACTAAAATATTTAATAAAATAATAAAGTTATAACGTTAAAGAAAATATATAAGAACTTATAAAATATTTTAAGAACTCCCCTTAGTTATTAACGGCGTATTAATAATAAAAGGCTCGGGCTTTAAGTTAATTATAAACGCGCTTTAATTAAACGAAGAGGCAACGGTATTAACGGCCGTTTAAGCCTTTTAAGTAATTTAAAGAGTCTCGCGCTCCTCTTCGGTCCACCGAGCCTCGTCCTCGGTATTAATAAATATATAAGCCTTATCGAGAAAGCGTTTTTATTTCTCCTCGTAAGACTTTTACTATTAATAAACGCGGCGGACCCGGGCGGCGGCCTCGGCGGTAAATAAAGCTACTCGGACAACTTAACGATACGTCTCCTTTAAGACAAGCTCGGCGCTTTCCTTAATTTCGGAGAGTTATTAAGATTTAAAAATTTAACGCTCGGTTAAAGGAAAGAAAGTTAAAAGAAAAGAAAGTTAAAAAAAAAGAAACGAAGATAAAAGAAATAAACGTATTAAGACTTATAACAATATTATAGTTATTATACTTAATACTTACGTAAACGTAAACTTAATAATAATAAATTTAACGAGTAGATTTATTAAATTAAATATAATCTTTATTTAAACGAGTGTAACGCGAGTAAAGTATAGTATTAAAGCCGGAGGACTCGAGGGACTAAATAAGCTTATAACGACGCGAAGAGCTATTAATAATAAAACGTTTAACGATACGACCAAACATAGCGGGAAGAGGAAAGGAAATCCTTACCGAATAAATTAAAGGAAGTAAAGAGAATACGTTATTTATAAAATTTCGAGACGAAACCTAGAAAGGAAGGAGGTTATATTACGAATATAACCCCTACGGGCCTTATTAATAAGCTAGGATAACACAGCCGACCCCTTAACGGGTACGGAAAATATATAAAGCGACCGACGCTAAGCGGCGGTATTAATATAATTAAAAGGTAACCCTTTTAAAGTATAAAATAAAAGACGAATTATATAATAAAGAAACGGACTAATTAAAAGGTAAGAAACGAAGATTATACGGGAAATAATTATACGGAATAAACTACGAATAAACTAAGCTTAAGATTATATAAAGAATAATTAAAGAGAATAATTAAGGAATAATTATAACTAGATATATAAGACTAAGGCTTTCTCTTAATAAAGAATAAATAAAAGACTTAGTCGTTACCGATTATTTAAAATATAAACCGTATTTACCCGACTTATATTCCTATACTCTTATTATATATAATTATTAACCTTCTTTTAAACGTATTAACTATTATTTAACCGTTATACTTTTTTATCGTTCTCACTAAGAATAAGCCCTCTACTAGCTTAATTACCTAGTAGAGATTCTCTCTCCTAGGAAGTATCTTTATAATACTTACACGAACTCTTATTTAATAATATACTATACTTTAACGTCGTTCTCGCTATTAACGTATATCCGGTTTTATATCCGTATTTAACCTAATTCTAGTCACTAACAGTCGCGGCGATCGTACGCTGCTATTTATTTTTAGTAGTTATAGTAAGCGCCTTTACGCCTATAACCGCCTGTAACTTAACCTAGACGGTAATTTACTTATTAATTGTCTTTTTTTTCTCTTTTTTCTTAAAACGATCCTACCCTACCTAGAACTAAGCCCTATAATAGCGTTATACACTTAATATTTCCGGGGCTCGAAAGCGCTAAATTAAACGAGGTAAACTAAAGGCTTTAAAGTAAAAGTAAAAAATAAAAAGCGAAGAATTAAAAACGAGAAATTACTCTAAAAAAGCCTACGCTAAAAGATAAACGCGAAATTCGCTAAATACGTTACGAATATACTAGGTGTCTAGAGATAACGCTAACGTAGTGAAGACACTAAGCAGTGGCTCGATTATTTACAGGGGGTAACAGATACACCGGAAGCCCCTACTCAAGCGTAACGTTTTTACTTATTATATATCTACTTTACAGAGTAAACGTTCCTGCTTCTTCTAGGGAGCAAGGATATCCTTAATAGCCGTAAACGCATATACATTAAGAAGAAAAAGCAAAAAGGCACTTAAATGTATCTGCTAGCTTGTTTTATTACGCAAACGATAAAATTCTCAATTCCTAGCAAAGAAGTAAATATAAAACGAGACTATAAAGTAAAGGCGTAACTAGTAGCCGTGAATTAAATAACAGTAACCCTCTCCCCTATTCGTGTCTTATTTATATTAAAGTATCCGAAGGTTCATTCTCAGCGAGGGCGGCGTAGGTTCGTTTATTATTTATATTCGATATTGCCCGGCTTGACTCTAGTGTAACTTAATAGGACAACACGCGCGTCGCCTACGGCTTATAAGAGACTAGAGGCCGTATAGCCACGGTCGACTTTAAGTCCTCTTTATCCTATTCATTAACGATACTGCTTTCGGTCCCTATATAGCTTTAATAATCGTCTGTTATCTCACCGCCTTCTTACGTCGGCTCGGTTACATTGCCGGCCCGTATCTATAACGAGAGTAAAACAAACCCGGTACTCTATCTATTAAGACTTCTCTAGAGAGAGAAAGACGGAAACGCTTTATTCGCTAGTAGTAAGCCAGCGAAGATCTATGTCTAAGCCATATACGGGAGAGAGGCTAGAACGCATAGCAATAGTGCGGTATAAGGGTCAATCGTAGAAGTATTTAAACGATCCCGGTACCGCTAGACCACCGACACGTGGTCGTGTCCCAAGCTAGAACGGTCCGGGACCAAGTTAACGCAAAGGACAAGACTCCTTATATACTCTATATCGTTAGAAACAATCCTTAACGTATTATAACGCTCCTTTTTAGTTGTAATAACATTCCACAGTCGCGAAAGCCTATTAATATTTTCCTATACCTTATAAAAAAACTCGTCGCCGGTGTTTAATATACTTAAATAGTCTTCTTTAATTTAGTTAGAAGACCGGAGCTTAACGTCTTAGTAAAAGCCGACTTTACTAACGTTAAATAACGTAGACCGCCGGGTTAAACTATCGGCGATATATATATTAAATAAGCTAATATTAGCTTGACTGTTTAGTATACGAGGGGCGGATTAAAATACTATTGCTTTTTAAATGTTAATACGGCTCTTGTACAAGACCTACAGAGAGTTAACTATATACCTTCTTTATTAAAGCTTAAGCGTAGTAATAAAATAAATCAGCGACAATAAAAGCTTAAAATAGAAATAGTAACGTAAGTATTATAACGGGCGACGGTAAAAAGTAAACAGTAGGTAAACAACACATCTATACTAATAAATATCCGGCTTTATCGTAGTTATATATATTCCCATAAATAACTAGTTATCTAACTCTATTTTAAAATATCTTAAAGGAACGAAGAGGGCTTTTATAGTACTACGAGTCTTCTCTAGTCCTTAACACCCTAGTCAATTATAAAATAGTTACGCAATTTAATACCCTAGTACTAGTTATCCTATATCTAGCCCTCGATAAGTAATTTATTTTTAAATCTTAATAAACGAAGAGAGCTTATATTTTTTTATCTTAAGCCGCCGGCTACAACCGTATACGCCTAGTATACTAATAAGATATAAACGCAAACTAGTAATATCTATTACACACCTTAGGGGCTATTATATTATCTACCCTACTTACACGGAGTAATATTTATCCTTCTTAAAATAGTCGGCGGCAAGACTAAAATAAACAATTAAATATAAGCCAGTAAATAACCAAGTAAATTAACTATATAACTATAGTCGGAGGACTACCCCCCCGCCCCTCCCCTAGCTTATACAACTAATAAATACGCCACTATCGTTATTACGGTTATAATTATAAGAATTATCGAGGAAAGCGACGGCCGCGGTGCCGCTACGCTAACGTGTACTTCCCTTATACGAGACGACTACAAAGTTAGTTAATAGTGTTCCTCCTTTAGGCGGGACGTGTTATTTTACGGCAGGGGTTAACGGTATTATAAACCCGCTACGTTACGGCTTAGTTACTGTACTCGTTCTACTAGTGGCTATCGGGTACGAAACTATTATTATAACTATCTCGTTTACAATTATAACAAGTAGAAGGCACTCTAGCTCCCCGGCCTACTCGGAATCAAGACCGGTGTCACGTGTTCCACCCGTAATATTTACAAACGTGTAAAATTCAAAGCCTCCGTAATTCCTATACGGTTAAATATATGTAACAAGCGCGCGTTTATTTTAACGTACTAAAAAATCCGGGCGCTTCCATCGGGCGCACCTTTTAGAACGTTAAAGGTCGCTTGCTACAGCCCTATATACATCCTATTAGACTTAAACTTAAACTTAATAGGACTGAAGTCTTATTCTTCGAACTAGAGAACCGCGCGGTATCGCTGCTATAACGGGAAGTTAAATTTATAAATAATAAAGTTAAGTATTTACCGCGCGGGGGAGGGGACGCACTACGAGGTAAACTTACGTTATAGACACGTTCGATAATCCTATAATAAGCTAGACGGGTAGATTAAACTAATAAACGATAATAAAGTACTGGCTTATAGTATATACAAGCCCTATAAATACGAGAAAGATAGTAATTTACTTTATATTAAGTGTAAGGGAAAAGCGTTTAAGGGTTTGGCGGGATTAATTATATCTTTAGACAATAGTCGGTTCTTAACGCCCCTTTAAATACGCGTTAACTCCCGTAACTAAGTGCCCCGTACTGCCCGGTTCCTAGGTTTCGGAGTCGGACGCCTTAAAACCGTCTCGCTATAACCGAAGATAGCGTACAACGTAGACTTTAACTGGCTCGACGACACCTAGAACGGTAATAACGCGACACCGTTACTGGACTCGTTTACTATACTAAACATTCTTCCTGGGCCCGCTATCGGTATAAGCGAGAGCCTTTCCGAGTAAGTATACGTTATCCTCTTACTCCCGATACGTGTTAACTAAATACGTAACGCGGTTCTCTCTATCTTTTTACGACTTAACAAAGTCAAGATCGATACTCTTATATTAACGCTCAGCCGTACGACTATATATCTCAGCCGTATAAATACTTCGACGTTAGTACAAGTTAATAACACGGTGTAATTAAACCGTATTAAGGCTACTCTGTCTAGCTTGGGCTAAGAAAGAACGGATAAACTTGGCCGGCTTAATAGGATTAAAATAAACGTATAAAAAATCGCGAACTATACCGACTATATTATTAGGTCTTAATCCCGTATAGAGTCGTTAGTCGGGGTAGTGAGCGAGGTTATCGAAACTTTACGTAAGAAGCTCACGGATTTTTTAAAATCCCTATATTAACTTATTTAAGGTTCCCTCGATAACGATAGGTTATAAGGGAAGCGGTCCTTAATTCCGGATTCTTAAATATATTTTATATATATTAAGGAGCGTTGCGCGTTTTCACGTCCTTATAGTCTTATTCGGACTTACGTACGTTATTTTAAAATAAAGACTATTTATAAATTATATAACGAAGCGCTTTATAAGTCCTCTTTCGTTACTTAGTGCTCGCGTAAAGAAACGTAAAAACTTATCTTTACTTTTTTAAGATATACCTCCTTTAAGTAAAGTACTTCTTATATTACCGACGAACGAGGTACCTACTTTACTATTGCCTTTAACGGAAAGACGCCCTTATAATATAAATATAAGGGTATATCTTATATAGACGCCCGTAAAAAGGATTAATTGGTCGGAGGAGTAAATTAATAACTTTTAAAAAGATATTAAAGAATTAAAATAATAAATTATTAACTAAAGGCGAAAAGTATCCGAGAAAGAATAAGAGCTTAACGCCTTATAATACGAGAACTCGCTTTATAAACGTAAGATTAATCGTTAACGCGATATAATTAACCTTACAAATAACGTTATCGTTACTGTTACGGATTTTTAAACTCAATTATAAACGGAGCGAAAAAGCTCGTATATTAAAAGCTTAATTATAAGCGGCAAACGGAGAAGCGACAAGGGCTATTTAAGAAATATAATAAGTAAAATTAACGATATTATATAAGTTTATAATTAATTTTAAAGGAGCGTCGTATTTAAACGGACGTAGATATTAATAATAAGTACTTTCTCTTTACGTATAAGGTTACGGAGTCTTTTATTTATATTACGTATAATATTATATATCTTTTAATAAGTTATAAAATAGTTTCTTATATACTTTTAAAAAAGTTTTATCTTAAAGTATAAAAGGTTATTAAAAAATTAAAATAGATCTTTTAATAACAAGCTTAAATCTTTAAATTTTCGCTATATAACACTTTCTCCGTAAATCTTATCGTCTTATTTAAGTATACTTATATCGCCGGTAACGGAAGGAACTTCCCTTTAATCGATTATAAAAAAGGATCGCTAGTTAAGTAAACTAGTTAATATAATAAAACTATCGCGTCTATTCGATTACTTAACGAATAGTATATCGCTTGCCGCTCGTTTTATTAAGTCCGTGTCCCCGTAATAAGTTAATTTTCCTTTATAATAAAAAACAACTACTACGCTTTTATTTTTTTTATTATTAAACTCTTAGATTTTCCGTAAAAGAAAGGCCTTCCTTTCTATTATTCTCTTATAAGCTTTTTACTCTTTACTCTATAAACGACTAAAACGACTCTTTCGAAGTATAACGGCGTTTTTAACTCAACCGTTAATAAATAATAAAGAACTCTTAAAGTATATTATAATAAAGAAACTTACTATATAAAAAAAAGCGGATATTTATAAATATAAAGCCGGCTTTTATAATACCTTTACTTTTTTTCTACTACGATTTACTTATAAAAGAAGCTACTAGTACCCGCGCGCTTATATAACTACACGCGGTATTCTTTACGCGCGCGGTAATACGGCTTCCGGGATTTAATAAATAACTTAAATATAAACTATCTTTTACCGTTTTAAATTAAACTTCTTATTAATAAATAACTAGTAAGATTTTATAGTTCGACGGGAATTTACGTACTTAATTTTAAGATACGGTATATATAATAAATTAAAGAGACTACCGTCCGCTTACCCCTTATCCGTTCTTATATAACCCGCGCTTTAAGTCTTACCGTAGTAACTACTTACTCTCGCGTAGTTAAAAGTTATAAAAACTATTCTTTACGTCTTATAAGCCCACCCGACAATTATATAATTATATCGTTTCGCGCTTTTAAGATTTCTACGAGCCGCGCGATCGGTCAAGACTATCTTATCCGCCCCGGATATAACGAAAAATTAACGTTTAAAATATAAAGATCGCTCGGCGTCCTCTGTACTTTTTTAAGCGCGTATAATACTATAATAGTGTACTAAACTCTCGAAAAAGACCGGTCAGTCGCCGGGTATTATACAAGCCGGAGACAGCCGAGGCCGGTCTAAGTTAACGGAAGGTACGGTTTTAACTACTAAGAAAATAAGACTACGAATACGAGAGAAATTTAATAAGGAAGTTTATAAAAACGAGTATTAATAGAAGGGGACTGTCACTAAGACGCTACGGTACTTATAGATAGATATTACCGTACTAAAATATAAAGAGGTGAAGACGCAGGCCGTCGAGTGGAAAGTAATATCGTTATTTTAATTAGTCGATAATTACGGTATTAAACTAGTTAACGACCTAAGTAGTATAAGAGGGTTAAGAAAAATAATAAAACTAGCGTAACCCTTTTTATTTACGACTACTGCCGTTTAATTACAGTTTCTTTTATATTATTAAGTAAAAATATTTATTTATTAGTACGTATATAGAGATATAAAACAGTGAGATCTTAACTCTTTAAATTAAATAAATAACTTAAGACAGAGTTAATAATTAACTTTTTTATTTACTTTTAATTTATTAAAAAAAGGTAAAGAATCGAGAAACCGTAAAGAATAAAGGCGACTAGAGTCGGGAGATACCTCGTTAAATTCTCTTTTACGTATTTTTAATAGTCTCGGAAGTCTATATATAATTTTTAAACGCGACTTTCTTAAGTTAATTTATTAATCTTACACCGCCTGTTAAAAATAGTCTCTCGGTGTTTTCGTAACAAGTATAAGATATACCGTTTTCTAGGAGGTATTAATATAAGCTAGAAACGAAGGACAGGGTATATACTTATTATATTATCTAGCCGTAGTAAAAAGGTCGGAGACGATATATAAATAAAGTATTTATCGTACTTTACGTAAAAATATATATCGACACCGTATTTTTAAGCAATTTTATTAATTCTCTTTATTAAACTGTTTATATTACGCGAGACATTCTCTTTATTTTTATTTCGTCTCCTTTTCGTAATCGGTAGTACAGTAAGAATTTTAATTATCTTAAGTATATCTTTATTAATTAATAATATAAATAATAGTTATAATATAAGTTTTATAAAATAATATTAAAGAAAGTCTAGATTAAAGAAGTAGAATCCGCGGAACCTAGATCCGGGTAACTTTAATAATATTAAATTAACTACGTAAAAAAGACGATAGAACTATTATATATCTTATAATATTTATAGCTTAATATTAAGATAAAAAAGCTTATAATAAATAAGTATACTAAGAGTTAAAGTTTAATTATATACGCGGACGAGCAGACCTAAGCGGACGTCTTAATTTATAACCGTTTACTACGAAATATAGTTAAATACTTTTAAAATTACCGACGGAAAACATATAAGTATAAATAACTTTCAATATAAATACTAAGGCCTGCCTCCCTTACCGGCTTCGACAGTTAATTATAAGCTACTCGGAAGCCTTAAGTTCTAATTATTATCTATAAGGAGGGAATATTCGGTTTTATAAAATACCGAGCTATAACTATTAATTCTTAATTTAACTTGTCGTAACGAGCGGTCGCTAGTTAAATAAAGTACGGAGGTTTAAAGGTTATCTTTATTAATAAACTTTCTAATATCTTCGAGCTCGAGTTCGAGGTAAAAGTAAGTAATTTTATAAATAGTTAAGAAAACCCTGGAGTTTTTTAAATATATTATTTTATTTAAATTCCCTTTCTTATAAATATCGCGTTTACGGTCGATTATTAAATTAAATCTAAGGCTATCGATATTAAGTCTATTAGTACTGTACGAACTATATCTCTATATAAGAAGAAAGTATATTTATTATTTTTATATTACTTTAAGTAAAAAGTCGTTATAAACGTATTTAATATCTTAATTAATTAAAATTACATTTCTATTACTCGCGAATATATCCGTAATATAAAAAAAACTAGCTTTATTTAAAAAGGTAACTTAAATATACGTATACTTAACACTATTTAATAACGCGTTAAATATAAGTATAAGCACTGTTTTAACCTCGATCGCTTATTAAAGTACGTATAGAGTGAGGTAGCTCGCGATAATAAGTTATATTATATCTAGGAGTTAACTTAAAGAAGTTAAAGTATTCTTATTAATTATTTTAACGACCTTACTATAACTCTATTTAAAGATATAACTAAGGTTTAGGAAGTCGGCTATTAAAATAATATTAAAAAGTTTTTCTTTATCGAATAATATATTATCCTATTCTTAAGTTTAAAGCTATAACTTATATAACTTATAATCTCTACGACCTTTAATTTTAACGCGGTTAAGAATCGCTTTTAAAGTAACCGAATTAATTATAAATAATAGTATAAGTTTAAGGACCCGGTAAGAAAAGTCGAAATTATCGTAAAGATCCGAAAGAAAAAGAGACTCGTTCTTAAAGCTTAAAGGCGCTTTAAGATATTTATTATTACTAGTGTAAAATAAAAACACGTCTACTATAATAACTATTATAATAATAACCAAAGCCTGTCTTAAAGGGGAAGGAGAGAGTCGTAAATACTTATATCCGACGGAAGCTCCTTAATACTAGTTGCCTATCCTCCGAAAACTAGGACCTATAACTTTTTCGACACTAAACTCAGGGGTCTCGGAAACCCTAGAAATATAGGATAATAATAAATAAACTTTTTTCACTCGATATTAATAACTTTAAATTTATTTTTCTTAGTTTATATTATTTAAATAAGTATAAATACTAGAAATTATTTTTTATTTAATCACTCGATATTAATAACTTTAAATAATTTATTTTTCTTAGTCCGTATTATTTGGGTAAGTATAAATACTAGAAACTATTTTTTATTTTAATTACTCGATACTAATAACTCTAGTACCCGTGCCGGCCTCTTAAATAAGAGTTACTAATATATACCTTTTTATATCGCTAGTTTTATTAATATCCGCGGAATAACTTTATTATATTTAAGCAGTATAAATATTAATTATTACTAATATCGAGTATTATTACTTACCTAAATACGGACTTAAAGTATTAAATAATTTCTAGTATTTATACCCTCTTAATACGGACTAAGAAAAATAAAATTATTTTAAAGTTACTAGTATCTATATTACTTAATATCCGTATACTAAGTTATATATTTATCACTCTAGTTTATAAGAATATATATAACGGACTAAGTAAAGGAATTATTTCGGTAAGCGGTGTCTCGCTTTCCGGTATCTTACTTTACGTTAACGATATAGGCTTAAGAATTATATCTCGAGATAGTGTCTCGATTTACACTGCCGCTAAGGATAAAAGTATAAGTTTAAAGGAAAGGAATAAAGGCTTAGGAATTATATCTCGAGATAGTATCTCGATTTATATTACCGTTAAGGATAAAAGTATAAGTCTAGAAGAAAGGAATAAAGGCCTAAGAATTGTATCTCGAGATAGTGTCTCGATTTACACTGCCGTTAAAGATAAAAGTATAAGTCTAGAGGAAAGGAATAAAGACCTAAGAATTATATCTCGAGATAGTGTCTCGATTTACACTACTACTAAAGATAAAGGTATAAGTCTAGAGGAAAGGAATAAAAGCTTAAGAATTATATCTCGAGATAATATCTCGATTTACACTGCCGTTAAAGATAAAGGTATAAGTTTAAAGGAAAGGAATAAAAACTTAAGAATTATATTTCGAGATAATATCTCGATTTATATTACCGTTAAGGATAAAGGTATAAGTTTAAAGGAAAGGAATAAAGGCTTAAGAATTATATCTCGAGATAGTATTTTATTAATAATAAGGGCGGAGATCGATAGACCGGATATAACGCGTAAAATTATATTTTTTTTATTTTTACGTTTAAGTTTTTTTATTTTTAAGCGTAAATGTATATCCTTTATAAGGTTAGGAATTATATCTCGAGGCGGTGTCTCTTTTTATACTTAAAGTAATATATTTAATTACGTTAACGAGAACGATAAAGGCTTAGGAATTATATCTCGTAGTATCTCACTTTAAACGGTAAGGGCGGGCATTGATAAACCGGGTATAACGCGTAGAATCACACGCTTTCGAAATCTTTTTAACTTTTTCGTTTCACGTACTTATTTAAGAAGTAATTTCCTTGTTTTTTTAATAATACGTTTAAGTAATAGCGTCGCCTTTACTATCTTTAACTTTTTATCCCTCTTGTTTTTTAATATCCTCGAAAGGACTTTAAATCTCTTAAGGTTTATATTTATATTCGAGCCGTTTATATTAATATCTTTTACAAGTAGTACGTCGGCTTCCGCCGTTTTTATACCTGGGCCCCCCGTAAGGTTAACGCCTTGAGATTCTCCGAGGCCTATATTAAAGTCTAGATCGTTTATATTAATATTCTCTATAAATAGTACGTTAGCTCCCGGCGCTTCAGTGCTTGAGCCGCCCGTATAGTTATCTACGAGCGTTAGAATATCGAAAAAAGACCGTAAAAAGTTATATATAATAAAAGTAAGAGTAATTTCGTACTGTACGTTTAATGTTTCTAGCGTTAGAAAGTAAGCTACGTTTAATAAGTTTATAAAGTTTCGTAAGGATAACTTACCGCTCCGCCACGGCTTCTTTATAATACCGGCCTCTAGTACGGTAATAATTCGATAGTTGTCCGTTATAAGCGTCTCGCGTATAAACGCGTTAATAGTACCGTTAAACTCGGTTATAAGTTAATACTTTACGTTTAAATTTTAATAGTCCGAAATAACACTTTAAACATTACACGCCGGTAGCGGCCGAGCACTGTTTTATCCTAATTTACTTGTCTAAAGACCGAGGTTTCGGGCGACAGTTTAAAGAAGGAAAACGGAGTTAGGATACTCGTTAACTATAAATATATCCGAGCTCTTTCGTTTATTTTACAGTGGAGCGTCTTGTATTAAATAGGGAAATCTCCGTAACGTAGAGAGTAAGAGGAGTATCAATACATTCGGCACCGTCAGGTCCGGCACGGGTTAAAAGACGTCTAGACCGATTTCGACGCGTAGCGGGCCAGGGTCTTACCGGTATTAGCGTAAGAGATCGTAGACTATTATCTATCTACTTACGGCATGCTAGCTAAAAGTAACCTTTTAAATAATATCGTCTAGGATAAACTTTCAAACAATCTTTACTCCGAGCGAGAAAAAGGTTACGTTTTCGTAGAATGTCTTTAAGCTTAAAAGAACTACGTCGAGAGTTAAAAGTTTAAGTTTAATCTAGGCCTTAACTAGCGGTTCACGAACGCTATAGAAAATACGTCCCGCGTCTATTATATTTTCAATATAAGTCCTATCTTCGATATTAAAAGGAACGCGCCGCTACAGTTAAACAACTATATTATAGTCTACTAAATTATAGTCGCTGCTTATAATAAAGTGCTACAGCTAAGTTATACGGCGTATATAATATATAATTTACTCGGGACACCGCAGAGCGAGAATCTTTAATATATTTCCTAGTTAAAATTACTTTCGAAACGTAAGAAAGGAAAAGACGGAGTCAAGCGCCTTAATAATAAATTAATAAAGGAGTACGGATTTATCTTCGTCGTTAATCCGCTTTAATAAGATCCGAAGGATCTTCTCTTTACTGAGGGTTAACGTAGTATATAGTCTCTAAGGCGATACGTGTCCCCGCCCGAGCGTATAGTTTTAAATACTTTAATAAATCTCTCCGGCGGCATCGTTGGTCTAGAACGAGAAACGATCTATATACGGTCGATAATATAACTTTACGGGCCACTAGTACCTCTCGTCGAACCTCTTTCGTACTACCGCGATCCGCTGCCGCCCGTCGATATAAATAATACAATTACGAAGACCTCCGATACAAGGATACCTTTATACGTACACCGTTCGACGTAAAACGTTAAAGGAGTAACCCTTGACCCGAAGCCGGTCTTAAAGGGGCCCGTTAAAATAGCCCTTAATATAGTTCGCCTAGTCGTCTAACTAGTATAACACCCTTCGAAATAAACACGATAACCTATCGACGGAAACCTTATCTTCTTCCCTCCCGATATCGGGAGAAAATATAAAAGCGGATAACTAAACTTTAATAATCTTAAAAATATCGACGTCCGTTATTATACTCAGCTCCGGCTAAGCAAGCCGATAAGGGGTATTTATACTCTCTTAAAAAGTTATAAGTAATTATATTAAATAAGCGAGGTATATAATTTTATTTACGGTATTATAGTGCCGGTTGTCTGGGATCGGCGGTTTATATCCTTTACGTTAAGAGAGGTATTACAATATACTTATACTATATACCTTTACTTTAATATATAAATAAATAAGGTTTATTCCGTCCGGAGGTATTAAGTTTAAAGGGCTCGTCTATACGTTATTAAATTAACGGTATAGCTATAAACTCGGCGAAGAAATAATAAAATTATAATAAATTTATAATTATAATTATATTAATCCTTACTTCTTTAAGTCTTTATCCCTTCTTCTTAGAAGCTACTTTTATATCTCTTTAACTAGGTGTAAATTACGATAAGTTTAAGTAACTATATAGCTTAAGAGCCAGCGGATTAATATTACTCCTTCCGATATTATAAGATTACTTAATATACTATCTTTAATACTTACTTATTTAATAATAATGTAATTATATAAATATAATAGAGAAAATTCACTTTAATAAGTAATTTACGTTTTTAAAAGAAAATTTAGTATTATTAATATAACTAGTAAAAACATTTAACGGCGAAAGTAATAAAGTAAATATAGACGGCCCTATATATTATCTAGTAACTAGTTAGTTACCCTACTACTTTATTTTTTCTTTAATTTACGCGGATATAGAGACGTGAGGCTAATTTCGCTTATTTTATTTATATCCTTTAAAGTACTACCCTCGTTATATCCCTATAACGACGGGGAGCCAGCGTCGTTATTTACTTTTAGTTTATTATCCTTATATCTACCGGCCTTTATTTATAATAAGGCGGCTTTTCTCTCGGCCTATTCGTTAATTATACTATATAACCTTATCGATACTACTCTTATCCTTTTTTCTTCGTCGGCGTCTTTTATAATATACTTCGGCTATCTTCGGTAAAGGCGGTACTAAAACTTAAAAAATTAAATTAACTACTTATACGTCGTATACGAAATAGTAGCACGGCGGACGGTAGAAGTAAACTCTATATTACTACAAGTTACGGGCTTTATTAATTTAATCCGTAAAAAGGTAAGTGTTATAAAGACACTTCCCAGGGGAGAGGATCTCTGCTAGGTAATTAAGCTAGTGGAGGGCTTGTTCTTAGTGAGAACGATAAGAAGGTATAACGGCTGAATAATAATTAACACGTATAATAGGGTTAGTGATTATATACGATAAGGGCACAGGAATACAGGTTAGGTAAATGTAGTTTATATTTTAAATAATCGGTAGCGACTGAGTCTTTTATTTATCTTTTACTAGGAGGAAGCTTTAATTTTATATATTTAATTATAATTATTCTTTAATTATTCTCTTTAATTATTCTCCGTATAATCTTAAGCTTAGTTTATTCGTAGTTTATTCCGTATAATTATTTCCCGTATAATTTTCGTTTCTTACTTTTTAATTAATCCGTTTCCTTATTATATAATTCGTTTTTTATTTTATACTCCGAAAGGGTTACCTTTTAACTATATTAATACCGCCGCTTAACGTCGGTCGCTTTATATATCTTCCGTATCCGTTAAGGGGTCGGTTATATTATCTTAATTTATTAATAAGGCCCGTAAGGGTTATATTTATAATATAACCTCTCTCCTTTTTAAGTTTCGTCTCGAAATCTTATAAGTAACGTATTTCCTTTACTTCCTTTAATTTATTTAATAAGGATTTCCTTTCCTCTTTCCGTTATATTTAGTCGTATCGTTAAACGTTTTATTATTAATAACTCTTCGCGTCGTTATAAGCTTATTTAATCCCTCGAGTCTTCCGGCTTTAACGTTATACCCTGCTCGCGTTATACTCGTTTAAGTAAAGATTATATTTAATTTAATAAATCTACTCGTTAAATTCGTCGTTATTAAACTTACGTTCGCGTAAGTATTAAGTACGATAACCGTAGTATCGTTATAAGTCTTAATACGTTTATTTCTTTTATCTTCGTTTCTTTTCTTTTAACTTTCTTTTCTTTTAACTTTCTTTTTTTTAACCGAGCGTTAAATTTTTAAATTTTAATAACTCTCCGAGGTTAAGGAAAGCGCCGAGCTTACTTTAAAGGAAGTATATCGTTAAGTTATTCGAGTAACCTTACTTACCGCCGAGGCCGCCGCCCGGGTCCGCCGCGTTTATTAATAATAAAAGTCTTACGAGGAGAAATAAAAACGCCTTTTTAATAAAGCTTATATATTTATTAATACCGAGGACGAGGCTCGGTGGACCGAGAAGGAGCGCGAGGCTCTTTAAGTTACTTAAAAGGCTTAAACGGCCGTTAATACCGTTGCCTTTTCGTTTAATTAAGGCGCGCTTATAATTAACTTAAAGCCCGAGCCTTTTATCGTTAATACGCCGTTAATAACTAAGGGGAGTTTTTAAAATATTTTATAAGTTTTTATATATTTTCTTTAACGTTATAACTTTATTATTTTATTAAATATTCTAGTTATTTCTTTTTTATTTTACGATATACTTCGATCTTTTTAACTTTATATTTTAATTCTCCGAGGATTTATTCGTTTAAAAGTTCCGTCGATTTAAATACTTTTTCGAGTAGTAATATATTAAACTATAAGTAAACTCGTAATCCTTCGAGTAAGTTAAGTTTATATACCGAGTTTAAAATTTTTTTTATAATTTTAAAAAGTTTAAGTTTTTTAAAGTCGAGTTTATCGTTTAATCTTTTTATTCGGAGGTTTTTACGGTTAAAGTAAACTTTATTTTCCTTTTTTAAAATTAATCCTTTAATCCTTTTCTTATTAACTTATACTCGAACTTATTCTTAATTTTTTACTAAGTTTATCTTTACCTTAAATAATACGTCGCTTAAGTAATATATTACTTTATTTACTTTTAAATTAATATTATCGTCGTTATAATAGTTTAACTATAATTTAAATTTATAATTTACTTTAAACGGTAAGTGTTCCGTAACGTTATATATTACGTTATTATATATAATTTAAGCGATTAATAATTATTCGACCTAATCGTTTTATTATTAATTAACGTACACTTTAAAGTATTATTCGAGCGTTTAATTTATTCTCTCCGTTTATTTATTTATTTAAGGGTAAAAAGCGGTATTTAACTTTCTCTTTACTTAAAGTCGTCGCGTAACTTCCGTTTAAAACTTATTTATAAATATTATTCCTTTATTGTTAATAATATTATTTAATAACCCGTAATTATTAATAATATTTCGTAAAAACGTATATACGAGATCTTTTACCGTATATAATTTATAATATAATAAGAAATAAACGTACTTAATAAGTTTATTTACAATTATAAAAATATTATTATATAATACTTTAATAATTCTTTCCTTTAAAGCCGGTAACTTTACGATAAGATTTTATAATATTAATTACTACGGTCGGTCCGGTATAAGTAATAGTTATAATTCTCCGTATATTTTATATTATAACGTCTTCGTTTTATTATATATATCGTAATTTTAAATAATTTCTCGAATATCGTTATATTATCCTTTAATATTATAAACTTTTTTAAGTTTATTAATAGTTTTTTATATATTAAAATATTCTCCCGTCGGATTTTAATAAACCTTTTAAATAATATCTCTTTAACTCCTTCGAGTTATTATTTTTAAAGTTAACGATCCGTTTATACCCTTTTAAAATATTAATTATTCTTTAACGGAGTCGGGTCTTTAATAATTATTACGTCGGCTTAACGCGTTTACTTTTTTATTATTAAATCCTTTTTTATAAATAATCTTAATATCGAATTCGAATAAGTATTATATTTAACGGACTTATCGTCCGTTTAACTTTTAATTATTAACGAAGTAAGTAAGGTTTTTATAATCCGAGTATATTATTATAAGGTATTTCGTTTTCTTAAAGTATACCTTTTATTCTTTTAATCCTTCGATAATCGTTATTAATTCTTTATCGTAAACTAAGTATCGTTCCGTTAATTTAACGAACTTTTTAAAGAAGAAGGCGACGGGGTATAGTCTTCTTTCTTTATCTCGTTAAAATAGCTCGCCGCTTATTATATATCTTAACGCGTCGACGTTTACCTCGTAAAGTAATTTTAAGTTAAACTCCGTTAATATTAACTCGCTTAATATTACTTCTTTAATAAACTTAAACGCCGTTTCTTCCGCGTTTATTTATTTAAACTTTATATCGTTTCTTATTAAGTTATATAATAGACTAGTTATTTTTTTATAATTTTTAATAAACCGTTAATAATAATTAATAAATTTTATAAACTCTCGTATATTTTTAACGTTTTATAATATCGGCTAGTCCCGTACTACTACGATCTTTTTTAATTTTATAATTAATCGTTTTAACGTAATAACGTACCTTAAGAAGACTATCTCTTACGTATAAAACTCGTACTTACTTACTTTAATTAAAAGTTTTACGTCGTTTAGTTTTTATAAAACCTTATATATATATTATTTATATTCTTAAATATCCTTTAAAAATATTAAAATATCGTCTAGGTATATTATAACGAATTCGTTTAAATATTCGCGTATAATATTATTAATTATTTCTTAAAATAATATTAATACGTTAATTAAACCGAAAGGTATTATTAAATATTCGTAATATCCGTACTTCGTATAAAATATTATCTTTTATTCTTTTCTTTTTACGATCCGGATTAAGTTATAAACTCCTCGTAAGTCGATTTTAATAAATATTTTAACCTCTCTTAACTTATTTTATATATTTAAGATAAATAATAACGGATATCGATTTTTAATAATAACTTCGTTTAATTATTAGTAGTTAATATATAACCGTAATATCTCGTCCTTTTTTAAAATAAATAAAATAAATAATTTTATAAGGGATTTAAAGGGTCGTATATATCCTTTATTTAAATTTTCTTTTAATTACTCCCGGAGTACTTTCGATTTATCTTTATTAAGAGAGTATATCCCTTAAAACTTTAATTATACTTTTTTTTTTAATAATATTTAATAATTATAAAGTCCGTACTCCGATAAGTCCGTATCGTATTAATATTTTTAAATATTTATATACTTATAATATTACGTTAATACGCGGAGGAGGTCGTTTCTCTCTTCTTTTATTAACGCGTTTAACGTTTTAATAATTATATCTTATCGTAAGCTTCCTTAAAATAATTAATTAATAACTTAATTAATCCGTAAGTTATACTTTCGTAATTATAATAATTTAAAGATAACGTCGTCGTCTCCGATATTTATAATATCGAGTACCGTTTTAACTTTCTTACTTCTTACGCGGAGGTTAAGCGTCTTTGTTTCTCTTTTAACTTAGCCGCCGTTATAATTAACTTAAAGTCTTTTAAAATTTTATAAAATATATAATACCTTCTTTAATTATTATAGTATATCTTATTAATTTACTAGTCGTAATATAATATAATTAACCTTTACGCCGGTATTTATTATTATTATTTAATTTCGGCCGTATTAATTAATTTAAACTCGTATATATTTACGTTCTTTATTAATCGCCCTTAAGGTTTTAGTGTTTAGTCGCTGTCCGTACCCTAAGTCGGTAAGACTTCGTCGTTTCCCGGTATATTACCGTCGTCGGTGGGTACGTCTAGTACTTAAAGCGTCGGGTTAGTCCACTTATCGTTATTAAGCTTATCTTATTAACTCTTATAGGCCTCCCGCTTCCCCTTCTTTAATTAACGCAAGCGAGGTACTCGTTTTTTTTAGTTTTATTATTCGTAACTTTTTTAAATTTATATTTATTCGTATACGTTAACCTCTTAGCTTTTAATATAACGTTTCGTATATTATAACGTTTATTCGTCGATTCGAGGAAAATAATTTCCTTTTTCGTAATAATAGTTAGTAATATAATTGTCCCGTTCTATTAATCGCGGTAAAAATAAGTTACGGTCCTTTTATTATAGTACTTATTGTAAGTCTCTCTTATATTATAACGTTACTTTTACGTATACGTATCGTTAATAGCTTGGGTCGATATAGTTTATTTATAAGACGTCGTTAATATACGCGCCTTAAATTTTTAAGAAGACTTACTCTTCGACTTACGCTTTCTCGAGGTCTTCGGCTTTAAGGTATTGTTTAGTTATATAAGACTAGTAGATCTGAACCGTTAATTAATTATTATTATAAGGTAGTTCGTTTATATAAACGTCTACTCGAGTATTTTATCCGTATTATTTACTCCCGTCCCAAGCCTCTGTTACTTTTATTAATAGTTAAGTATAATACGTACTAGGCTCGTTATCGTTTACGGGGTTATCGATCCGTTTATTTTTTTAAATTATAACTCGTACTATCTTAAAGTTCTTACTAGCTAGGGTCCGCGGATATTAACCGGATTCTTCCTTCTCGTTAAGGTACGTAATATAGTCGTCGTCGAAGTATTTTAAAAAGTAAAGGGCCCCGTAGCTTACTTCTTTATCTCTCGTAGTTTTAACGTACTTCTTTTTAAAGATACGTATCCGATAGTCTTTAACGTAATATCCCTTTTATCCGTAGTTATAATATTCCCCGTTAAACTTCTTCTTTTAGGGTTATTCCTTAGTCGCGTTATCGAGTTATATAAGTTCGCCGTAACGCGGCTTATATTAATTTTTCTTATATTTTAAATAATTCTTTTAAAAGTACGGTCGGTCGTTATCTCTCCCTTTTTTTTTTATTTTACGTTAATATAAGCGGTTATCGATATTAATAATTATAGTATAATAGTTTATTAATACGTTAAGGCGTTACGCTTTATTAATTTTATTTTTAACTTCGTTTTTAAGTCTTTTATAATATTAAATTATAACGGGTTCGTTATTTTATTTAAAGTATATTATAATTTATTAAAACTTATTAATATATACCGAGACTGACTTAATTTACTTAAATTAAATTAACTTACGTTTATATTCTTTATTAATATCGGGATCTTTAAACGTCTTTTAAAGGATTCGTATAAACTTTTCGAAGGACGAAAATAGGTCCTTCGTATCGTCGTTTATCTCGTTAAGGTCGTTTTTATTTTTTAAGTAATTATTAAGGTACGGTTAAGCCCAGGCTACGGCTAGCCCTTCGAAATAAACGATAACCGTTAATACTTTATCCGTTTTATTCCCGAGGTTTAAAGTTTAATACTTAAAATAGAGGCGGTATTATATTAAAAAGACTTTAAGCCCGTTTTAATTACCGTCGTACTTACGAGAGAGAGAAATCTTAAAAGGATCTTTACCTCTTCCAGTTATTAAATAAGCCGCGAGGAGTTACTTATAATATTATACTTAATTAATACTTTATTTATTAAGGGCTTTAAGTTTATTAATTTTCTTTTATATAGTTTATATTCTAGTAGTTTATTAAGTAACGGTAGTAGTAACTCTTAAAGCGGTCGATATAGTATTAAATATTACTTAGTTAAAATACGGTTAAAGTTTAAATAAGAGTCGTTATTATTATTATAAAAACACTTCTTAAAAGAGAGAATCTTTATTAAGTAATTAAGTTAATAAAGGGCTTATTTTTAATAAAAACGATAAAAAGGTATAACGGTTAAATAATAATTAATACGTATAATAAAGTTAATAATTATATATAATAAAGGTATAAGAATATAAATTAAGTAAATATAATTTATATTTTAAATAATCGGTAACGATTAAGTCTTTTATTTATCCTTTACTAAGAGAAAGCCTTAATCTTATATATTTAACTATAATTATTCTTTAATTATTCTCTTTAATTATTCTCCGTATAATCTTAAACTTAATTTATTCGTAGTTTATTCCGTATAATTATTTTCCGTATAATTTTCGTTTCTTACCTTTTAATTAATCCGTTTCCTTATTATATAATTCGTCCTTTATCCTATACTCCGAAAGGGTTACCTTTTAACTATACTAGCACCGCCGCCTGGCGTCGGTCGCTTTATATATCTTCCGTACCCGTTGAGGGGTCGGCTGTGTTGTCCTGGCCTGTTGGTGAGGCCCGTGGGGGCTATGTTCGTAACAGTAAGCGGCTAGCTCCTTACCGACGACGATACTCTTTTTTATATTAACTTTAATTATAAACTTTAAGAACGACCGTTCGTTTACTACGTAATAGCAGTTCTAATAACTAAATAAAGTAAAGATAAGAATCCCTTTTAATTACGAAGGATAAATATACTAAATAATAAAAATATACTACGCTAGTTAATATAACGGTAAAATACGTAAACGGTGGGTAAATATACGTTTTTTAAATTACTAACTTATAGGGCTCGCAGTTCGCCAGCTACCCACGCTTCCTAAAAGCTTTCCTCCAGGACTTAGAAAATATTAACTTTTATCTTACGTATACCCCTTTAACGTTCGCTCATATCCTGGGTAATAAACAGGATCCCGAGGATTCCGGCACCTTTAACGGTAAGTATAACGGTGTCGAAGGCGTAAAAGCGGAAAGCCTGTCCGTACGGTCCGTTTAGGAGTAGCCGCTAGCCTTTACGTAGTTATATCCCTTATAAGGGCCGGCTATAGTGGGAGACTAAGAAGGTAAACTTAGTATCTATACCGCTTTCGTTTACTTTATTAACTATATATTATAAAACAGCTATTAAATAACTATTTTAAAGGTTGTAGTAAAAGAACGTACCCGGGAAAAATACGTGAAAGTAACTCCCGGAAAAGGTGCGGACGGGACGGTCGCAGAGTACTTCGATTCGCGTAGCTCCCGACTCTGCCACCGGCTCATTAAGAATAACTACGTTCGTTAAGTAAAATAAGAGCCGCTATAGCTCTTATACTGTGGTTTATACGAATAGGCTATAAGTAAGAAGAACGGGCGCCTACACTTACGTTACCGTCCCGCGGAGGATATACTACGCCGTTCCGGCCAGCGTCGCCAGCGCTAGTATAAGGTATATTTTTTAGAACCCTTAGTAGAAAGTTCGTCGAACGAATTAAAAAGACGAGTAGAAAATAGTTACTATAGCTCCGGTGGCCTGTGTGTTTATTAATTTTATACGTATAATAGTAAAGGAAGATAACGTATAATATATATAATTATACTGTTATTACTTCGCCGCGCCTAGAGTTTTAATATAACGTGGAGTATACTTTTAAAGACGACGACTCGACCGATAAAGTGGTGACAGCGGGCATACATTAAGAGAGGGACACCAGCAAAGTCGATAAAGTAATTAAGCCAGCCTTTAATAAAAAGAGGCGTAGCGTTCACGATGGCTAACAATGCCGTTGTTATTAATAGCGCGCCTCGACCGATATATAATAATACGATATTGCCGCCAAGGTATAGGGTGAGAAGGAGTGCCTTTAACACAGTAACGCTTATCTAGTGTCGTCTCGGAATAACTAGAATATATCGGGCACGTGCGACATCGATTGCGAAACGCCGAGCGTATCTTCGAAAGAAACGCTATTAACGAATATAGTATATAGACGGCTACAAGACCGCGCGGACGAAGCGCTTTACTCCTCTCTAGGTTAAGTAAATAAGCAAGGCTGATATAAAGGCAAGGGAGTAGAGTTAAAGTAAAAGTATTTTAATAAAGTAAGCCGAAAGCGAATTAATCGTTGGTGTAGTTTTATCCGTAAAGGGCGTCTATTTCTTAATAAAAGGTAAATGTCTCTTTAAAGTAGTCGTTGTTCGTAATTAAATTCCGCGGATCCTGGACGTGTCGGTAAAGGCTAGAAACTCGGATGGGTTATTAAGGAAAAGTATTAAAGGAAGACTCGTAATATAATATCTACAACTAGGTTTAAGACTTAATACGTTAACTTTCGATAGCCTCTTAACTCTTAATAAAATTTAAATTATCTCTACACTTTATACTTATTAAATACTTTATATAAGTATATTACCTTTTAATTCCGTACTTATTCGCTAGGTTATACGATATATTAAAGAATATAAGATATATAAAAAGCTCGCTCTATAAGAGTTTAAATACCTCGAAGATATTATAAATAAAGAATATAAGGACGCTTTAAAAGAAAACTATCCTAAAGAGTGGGTGGAAGGAGAAGACGCCGAGGCACTATTTAACGACAAGTTATAAGACGCTCTAGCGTGTCTCGATATATATAAAGTACTATAGTGTATCGAAGATAAAAGTTCTCTTTTAAAATAAATTTCGGTAAATAACCTCCGTTTATTACGGAAATATATAAGGAAGGGTTTTAAAACCCTATCACTGCGAATATATCCTTTAGAGTGGACATATAAAAGAAAATACGAATACCGATTTAAAAAAATCGTATATAATATTATTAGTAGTCTTCCGAAGGAGGCCGACGATAATAATACTAGCGAAAGCATTAATAGTAAAAAGGACAGGGATAAGGGTAAGAGTAAAAATAAAAGTAAAGAGAAGAAAAAGGCTAAAGAGAAGAAAAAGGGCAAAGATAGTAAAAAAGAGAAGAAAAATAATAAAGGCAAGGATAAAAATAAAAGTAAAGGCAACGTAAACGGCGACGATATCGAGGAAGATAACGAGGCCGACAACAATAATATTAGTAAAAATAGTAATAAAACGGATAAGAAAAAGAGTAAGGGTAAGGATAAGAATAAGAAAAAGGGTAAGGGTAAGGATAAAAATAAGAGTAAAGGCAACGCAGACGGCGACGATATCGAGGAAGATAACGAGGCCAATAATAATAATACTAGTAAAAGCAGTAATAAAACGGACAAGAAAAAGAGTAAGGGTAAAGATAAAAACAAGGGTAATATAAAGGAAGAAAACGAGGAAGACGACGAGGAAGACGACGAGGAAGACGACGAGGAAGACGACGAGGAAGACGACAAGGAAGACGACGAGGAAGACGACGAGGAAGACGACGAGGAAGACGACGAGGAAGACAACGAGGAAGACGACGAGGAAGACGACGAGGAAGACAACGAGGAAGACGATAAGGAAGAAGACGAGGAAGACGACGAGGAAGACGACGAGGAAGATAAAAGCAACGACACTAATAACGAAGATATCGATATAGATATCGACGAGACGGAAGACGAGCCGCCAAGGCTAAACAAACTTATAAAAGTATATACTAAAAATAACCCTTTCTAGAAGGCTATATTAAGTAGCTAAGATACTATAGCCTATCTCGAATATTACCTTATAAAACACCCTAAACTAACTCTAGTAACCCTAAAGGACGAGGCCTTAATATATACTATTAAGGGTATACTTCTAAGTTAAAAGCCGGCATCTTAACCGGCGCGCCCTTGGTGCTATAATCCCAAGGCAGAAAGAATAAAACTTTTTAACCCCGGCCTTACTAAGAGGCGCTAAAATAAGATTATTCTTACTTACGATTTACACGATCCTAAAATAAAAAATATCGAGGCCACTATCCTTTATCGTATCCGGTACTATACCGTCGTTTTACTTCCACGGCTATTTAAGGGCGACAAGTCCGTAAAACGAATTACTATAATTAAAACATCCGACTACGAGGCGGCTATAGAGTAATTTAATAAGTTAAAATTCGGACGTATACTAACCTTAACACCGTAAAAGTCCCGTACACTCAAGGGCGTAGCTTAAGCGGATATCGTTATCTTTAACTACGCTTCCACAGAGTGGACTACGTAAAATAACTAGCTATTCTTTAACGTTATTAAGTATAATCGTATTAAAAAGCCGTTATAGATACAGACTTGGTCGAGATCGGAGTATAGTAGTCGGTTCCGTTCTATAGATAACGATATTAATACTTATAAATAACTGTGTGGTTTAAAGCTTATATTTATATTTCCAGCTCTTAAGGTCTTATTTAACGGGCCCGAAGTACTCTAGTAGTTCTTTATTTTTAATTATATATTAAAGTTTAAGCCCGTCCTGTCTAGAGTAACGTTTAATATTTAACTTAAAATATAACTAAGGGCACTTAAATCTAAGTTTAAAGCGAGAATTATATAGTTTATAAAATATTTACCCGTCTCTTTATTTACTTGTCTTCTCTTAATCGTATTATATTATATAACTAGTTAATTAATTAAAATAATTTATTTCCGTATAATTTTTATAATAAAGCCTATAAGCCGTTTAATTAAATACCACTGGGCGAGGTTAATTAACCTCACCGCTACAGTTTATATATATACCGTAACGCCCCCCTATATTTTAACTATAGTTAATTAAATTAAACTAGTGTGCCGCGGCGTTAAAAGGATTCTTTTAGCTAAAAATTTTCTAGGATTTTATAACTAAGGCGTTAAATCCGGTAGTAAAACTAATCCTATTTTTATAAATTAGAAATCTTTTATACGGCTTGATTTTACTTACTTAGGAGTGGCCGGCGGCTTATATAACGGGTACGTATATTTACCGTAGTCTAGTATAGCGCGTGGCCGCTCTTCTCACTGCCTTTATAGTTGTTATTTTACTTTACTAAGGAATTAATATAACTCTTTACTACCTTATTACCACCGTTGTTTACGTGTAGGCTCTCTATAACGGAGAGGTAAGATAACTATATTACTCTATCGTACTTTATACGTATATTAATTAGATGTAAGTAGTTTACGTCGATTAATAGACCGTATAATATACTTGTCGGAGAGAAGGTGTAGGTTTTAGTCGAGTATAACACGTTTCCTTCCCGGCCCGGATAAATTATTATAAAACTCTACGTTATTTTAATAAGAAGATAATTCGGATCTTACTAAGTATAAAATATAAAATAATAGGGAGAGGCTATAAGGTATATATCCTTTCGTCGTATAAAGAGACGTAGTATAAAATCTATACGTTTTAATAATTCCGACTATTCTTTCTTAATTCTATTTAAAATTAAAATAATTAGTTAACGAAGGCTAGGTCCCCGACCGTCGTTTTTTAAAAGGTTATTTTATATTATAAAAAGATTAGACCCGGGAAACGGGATATAAGTACTTTTAAGATATATAAAGAGACTAATTCGTTTATAATTACGTTAATATAACTTTATACTAAAGATATATAAGCTACTTTAACGACTTATATTTTATAATAAATTTACTTTATAATAAACTAAGTAGGGGGTTTAAGTGCTTAAGTATATAAAATCCGTTAAATAAAGGGTATACCGAGAGTATAACTAATAACTTCTCTTTCTATATAAACGGAGCCGACTATATAAACGTTAATAATAAACCTACTACTAATATAATATTAATATAGCCTTTACTTAACTTAAATATAGTTTAAGTTAAAGAGAGCGTAAAGTATATTATAAGCTTTAATTTACGAATACTAAGATATATAAAACGTTTTATAAAGACTACGATAAAACTACGAACTACTTAAAAACGGAGCCTCGTCCGGCTTACTTTACTTTTCGGTAAACTATCCGAGCTTAACCTTATAAACTCGTTCGTCCGTAACTACGAGATAATAATAATAAACTAGAGTACGCTCTTACGCGTAACTATTATCCTTAAAAACGTTTTTAACTTTAATTTATATATTATTAATATATTCCGAGTACTCGATACGGTAATTAAAGGATAAAATAGAAATTATTTTTTATAAAGGTTAACGTATATAAAGTTAATACGACTGTTTTATAAAGTCGAAATAATTATTAAGTTTAAAAGAGACGCTAGAAAAATATATCGAGAGCCCTTTTATCGTAACTCGAGTATTGTTATTAATATATATATAAATATATAAGACGTTTACTCTGACTCGGAACGGTTACGACGTGAGTTACGGGAGCGTAAGCGGATAAGTAATAAATAAAATAAGCTAGTCGTATTATTACCGCTCTTTCTTTTACTTTACGCCGAGATAGTCGAACTTGTTATATATATATAATTTATTATAAAGATAGTACGAGTTATAATTAACTAGTTTAAAGTAAAGACTTTAAAGTAATAAATAACCCTAGTTTAGAACTACTAGCCTCTATGATATACGAAATATATCCTTACGCGATTCTACGGGCCTGTACTTATCTAGATAACGTTATTTATAAAGCGGTTAAAACGGGTAGTTAAATAAGTAACGACTGGTTTACAGGCCTCTAAATTAAATAGTTAATATTACACTTTAAAGATTAATTATAGTTAATTATTATTATATTTTTTTTCGTAAAGTTAAATAATAATAAAAGTGTCGCGAGCGTAAACGAAAAATAGAGTATAATTTTAAGCGGTTACGATATAAAAATATAACTAGTTTTAAAAACGTATTAACTTGGTATCTATTAGATACGAGTGGTTTCTCGGGAAAGGGATTAATGTAGCGGCGGTTAGATATTAATATAGTATCCTAAAAAAGGGATTAATGTGGTGGCTGCAGGGGATTAATGTAGTCCTAGAAAAGGGATTAATATAGTGGCTGCTAAGGATTAATATAGTCCTAGAAAAGGGATTAAGGTAGTCTTAGAAAAGGGATTAAAGTAATCCTAGAAAAGGGATTAAGGTAGTCCTAGAAAAGGGATTAAGGTAGTCCTAGAAAAGGGATTAATGTAGTCCTAGAAAAGGGATCAATATAGTCCTAGAAAAGGGATTAATGTAGTCCTAGAAAGGGGATTAATATAGTCCTAGAAAAGGGACTAATAATATTTTACGTTGTTACACTTTAAAATAAAAAAATATAACGGCTACCTAATTAATTTATAATTAACCGCCTCTTTAAGTAGTAACGTATACTATAAGAAGCTCCGTATATAATATATTATAACGCTACGGCGACCTAAGCTAGGCTACATATACAAAACCGTAGAGAAGGCCCTAGAAACGGAAAATTACCGGTTACTTTAAAAGACAGCGTCTTTAAACGAGTATAGTTTTACCTAAATATCCGTATTTACGCGACCTTGTAGTAGTATATATCTTAACATACCCCTTTTCTCTTTTAAAGTTCCCTACACTAGTTATAAACTAGCCGGGTAACATAATTTAAGCTCTCTTCCGTTCCTACACCCTAAATGTCTCCACACACCCTTGTTTTTATCGCGGCTATTACAAACTTAATCACCGACACGAAAGCACTTTAAGAGCTATCTCGAATAATACGAGACAAACGTAAAGTAACGATTTACCGCAAGCGGCAATAAAGGGAGGTATATACTCGTACTTACTACGGAACATACCACGGACGCCGGTAGCTCTCACTGGGCTATAAATACTTATACGTAATCGTATAATAACGTAATCCTAGCGTGTTATAAAGTGTATTAGTTATATAACGGTATAACTACGTTCTTTTCTTAGATTCTATTAACGGGATTCGTCGTTCTTCTAGGAGTATTTACGTACTTATAGACGTATAGTATTAATATAAAAGCCCTTTACTTTATTTAATATACCGGCCCCCTTTACCTATCTCTAGTTAACTACGCCCTCGGGATATTAAGAACTAGCTTCTTATACTAGAAATTTCAACGAAACGAACTATAACGTTTATAGTACGTAACTATATAAGTGTATCGAGAAATAAAATACGGGTAAGCTCTTTATTAATATTATTAAGGCCCGGCCTGTAGAATATATTAAGTAGACTCGTAGCGATATTAACTAACGTCTACGCCCGTAGTAATAAGTAAACTATAACGGAAAATATTATATTAAGCGTCGCCGTTATTTTATTTTTAACGTATATCGCTTTTACTTATATACTTTAAAAGCGCGTTTATATATATAGTTAAGTATAATATAATTACACCGAATACGACCTATTTTTATATAAATATTATTCTCGTTAAAGTTATATATTACTTTAACTACCTTCTTATCGAGTTTCTTAGCCGTTATAACTATTAAGCTGTATACGCTTCGTTTTATATATAGTTACGATATAGTTATAAAGTATTTATTTTATTATTTAAGTAAGCGGAATCTTTATTATTTACGCCTAGCCTCGTTAACGTACCGAGACCTCGTTACCGCACGACTATTTATAAATCTTATCCTTACGTTTCGCTTAAGTTCTCTCGTATATCCGTTACGTATCCCGGCCTTGTTACGTATTAATTACTATATCGTTCGCTTAATTATTACGTTTTTTTATTCGAAGGATACCCTTCTCCCGCGCCTAGTGTACGCGGAAAGTAAAGAAGAAGTATATTTTCGTTATACGCCGCGCGGCCTAGTATTAACGTTTATTATATAGTCGTTTATACGTTATACGTAGACCGAACTTAAGAGAATATTAAAGCTTAACTTTCCCCCTCTTTTTTACTAGTCCGTTAATATATTATCTTTCTGGTATCTTTTCGTTAAGTTTCCGAGTTTATATTACTTAGTTATCCGTATACTCGGTTAAGTACGCGACTATAGTCGTAAAGACAGTGTCGACTACGCCTTAATAAGTCTTCGTATAGCCCTCGAGTACTTACGCTTAATAAGGCTTATTAAATTAAACTTATATAAGTAGTTTAAGTTATTTTTATATCTTCGCTCGGTTCTTAAGTATAACAGTAGTCCTTAATCGGGCCGATACTAGTAAAGGATCCGTTAATTAAGCGTGACCGTATCTAGCGTATACGGGGCCCGCTTTACGGCGGTATCTTCTCTCGTAGCGGACGTTATATCCGGTTTTATCGTCCGTAATAGTCTCGAGATATTATCTCTTTTATAACACGGCACGCGCCGAGGACCGTATTTAATAATTATACTTCTCGCCTCCGAAATAACAGTACGGAAGCTGCCTCGCCTCGCCCTTTAAAACACGGCCCTAGATCTTAATTAACTCGCTGCGTTACGACGTAAAGCCGAATAAATCTTATTAATAAACGTCCGCTTTAACGCTTAAAGTATATACCCTATCTCTACTCCTCCTTATTATAACCCTAGGTATCGATTAACAGCCATCGATAGTAGAACCGGGTTATTAAGTCTCGTACGTTGTTTCGTCTTTAAGCACGACCGCTTATATAGAAAATTATAATATAACTATAGTTTATACGGGGCGGCGTACTACATTAAACACTAAGGAGTATAAGACTCTTCGCTTTCTTTAAGACTCTTTATATATTATATCGAAAAAAGTAAAATATAAGGGAATACACTTAATAGTAAACGCTGCCGTTAATACGTAAAAATATTATAGACTAAGAAAATAAGATATTCGTCGAGCTTTATAAGCTTTATATTATAATACGTCTTAAACTATCGTAACGTTATATCGTATAACGACGTTTATTTATAACCGCTCGTACGTCGTAATAACTAGACCCTCGCCTAGCTCGCTATTAACAGGCGACGTACGGTTACATTACTATAATATTTAGTTTAACGCGTATTTTATATAAGATATTACCGATTACCCGGTTTAATATTAAGCCTACGGACTTTTATAAAAGGTACCGGCGCGTAATAAGGAATTAACCTTATTTTAAGAACGTAAAATTCTTAAACGTAAAGATAACTAAATTATAAAATAATAAAACACCCCACTAACTTAGTTCCTTATATAGTGGCCGGCGACTAGTTTTTATATATTTAAGAGAATTCCGTAACTTATTATATATAAACTTTAAACTTTAAGCGGTATTTCACCCGGTACGTAGAGGCTGTAAGCGTTTTAGTTACGGACGTTAACGGAACGATAGTTATTAACTATAATTAAACGACGGCGATTATTTAAAACCCTATTACCGGCGAAGAGATAAGAAGACTAGAAGTCCTAAAGCCTTTAACGACTATAGTATAAGTAAAAAACGAAACGGTAACTTTTAATAAGTCGTTCCCGTTCTTTTAAAGCCCTTCTAATATTAATAACACTTTAAGTAATCGCGTAAAGAATATTATCTTTTTTAATCCTAAGATAAGCGAGAGCAGTGTATACGAGCTCGCGCTACGTAAAGAGATCACGGCACTCGCGCCAACTCGGACTAGTAATCACGTAATATATACTATAAGATACGATTTACTCTATAGGTTCCGCGTCTTTAATAAGGAACTTATATATATATCTAAGTATAAAAACGGATCCGTGCTAGTATATCGAATACGGTTAAATACCCGGCTTAAACTATAAGCGGAGTAGTTATATAATCTTTTAATATCGTCGCTAATTTAATATATATCGTAATATACTTCGTCCCCCTTACTAGTTATATAGGACGCCGACGGTGTCCTCCGTATATAAAATATTAAAGATAAAGCGACGGAGCGGGTTATTACTTAACGTCGAGAGCGCGGCCTTAATTAAATAGGCTAGTTTAAGTATAGACGTATCGTATATTATTAAACTAGGTAAGTATACGTCGTAGTTCCTTAGTCTTTATAGCTTACGTTAATTTTAAATAAAAACGGAAATATATAAGATATCTTAAGTAAGGTCTTAAAAAGTTATTATATTAATAATATACTAAGCGACATTGTTAGTATAATATTTTATAGCCCTCGAGCCACGTTCTTTATTTTACGAACGGATAATATATTATAAAAATACACGCTTAACGACGACCCGTCTAGGCCGCTAACGATAATTACCGAGTAAAACCACCCTCTAGTTTTAATTATCTTACTAGTCTTTATAAAAGACAAGGACACAGCGTTTATATTATTCGCTACCGGTTACTCCCGTTTTAACTTTATTTTAGTAACTAATAAAGTATCGGAAATTATAATTATAAAAGGGTAGTAGTCGGATAGCGATAGGTTAAACGATAATATATCTCGTTTATCCGTCCCTACTTAATTAAGTGGTCTGCTACGTGTATATATAACGACTCGTCCGTTTAACTAAGAGATATTTATTTCGATATATACGTAAATCTCGGCCGGCTTATCTTTAATATATAGCGTACCGAACTCGTTCTTACTTAATATATATAGCCTTTTATCGGACTTTTCCGCCGTGGAGCCGTAAAAAGATATTATTTTTAACCTCTTTCCGGACGCGAGTATTACGAACATAGCCCCCACGGGCCTTACTAATAGGCTAGGATAATACAGCCGACCCCTTAACGGGTATAGAAGATATATAAAGCGACCGACGCTAGGCGGCGGTGCTAGTGTAACTAAAAGGTAACCCTTTCGGAGTATAGGATAAAGGACGAATTATATAATAAGGAAACGGATTAATTAAAAGGTAAAAAACGAAGATTATACGGGAAATAATTATACGGAATAAATTACGAATAAATTAAGTTTAAGATTATACGGGGAATAATTAAAGAGAATAATTAAAGAATAATTATAGTTAAATATATAAGACTAAGGCTTCCTTTTAATAAAGGATAAATAGAAGACTTAGTCGTTACTAATTGTTTAAAATATAAATTATATTTATTTAACTTATATTTTTATACTCTTATTATATATAATTACTAACTTTATTATACGTATTAATTATTATTTAACCGTTATACCTTCTTATCGTTTTTATTAAGAATAAGCCCTTTATTAACTTAATTACTTAATAGAGATCCTCTCTTTTAAAAAGTATTTTTATAATAATAGTAACGACTTTTATTTAAACTTTAATTATATTTTAATTAAGTAATATTTAATATTATATTAACCGCTTTAAGAGTTATTATTACCGTTACTTAATAAACTATTAAAATATAAATTATATAAAAAAAAATTAACGAGCTCGAAACCCTTAATAAGTAAAGTATTAATTAAGTGTAACACTATAAGTAACTCTTCGCGGCTTATTTAATAACCGGAGGAGGCAAGGATCCTCTTAAGATTCCTTCCCCTCGTAAGTACGACGGTAACTAGGACGGGCTTAAGGCCTTCTTAATATAGTACCGCCTTTATTTCGAGTATTAAACTTTAAACCTCGGAGATAAAACGAATAAGGTATTAACGGTTATCGTTTATCTCGAAGGGTTAATTATAGTTTAAGCTTAACCGTACCTTAATAATTACTTAAAAAATAAAAACGACTTTAACGAAATAAACGACGATACGAAAGACTTATTCTCGTCCTTTAAAAAGTTTATACGAATCCTTTAAGAAACGTTCGGAGATCCCGATATCGATAAAGAATATAAACGTAAACTAATTTAACTTAAGTAAATTAAATTAACCTCGGTATATATTAATAAGTTCCGATAAATTATAATATACTTTAAATAAAATAACGAACCCGTTATAGTTTAATACTATAAAGGATTTAAAGACGAAGTTAAAGATAAAATTAATAAGGCGTAACGCTTTAACGTATTAATAAACTATTATATTATAATTATTAATATCAATAACTATTTATATTAACGTAAAATAAAAAAGAAAGAGAGGGACGGCGACCGACCGTACTTTTAAAAGAACTATTTAAAATATAAAAAGAATTAATATAAGCCGCGTTACAGTAAACTTATATAACTCGATAACGCGATTAAAGAATAACCTTAAAAGAAGAAGTTTAACGGGGAATATTATAACTACGGATAAAAGGGATATTACGTTAAAGATTATTAAGTACGTATCTTTAAAAAAAAATACGTTAAAACTACGAGAAATAAAGAAGTAAGTTACGGGACCTTTTATTTCTTAAAATACTTCGACGACGACTATACTATATACCTTAACGAGAAGGAAGGATCCGGCTAGTACCCGCGGGCCTTAATTAATAAAAACTTTAAAATAATACGAGTTACGGTTTAAAGAGATAAACGGATCGATAACTCCGTAAACGACAACGAGCTTAATACGTATTATACCTAGTTATTAATAAAAGTAATAGAGGCCTGGGACGGGAGTAAATAATACGAATAAAATATTCGAGTAAACGTTTATATAAACGAATTACTTTATAATAATAATTAATTAACAGTTCGGATTTACTAGTCTTATATAACCGGACGATACTTTAAAGCCGAGGACCTCGAGGAAGCGTAAGTCGAAGAGTAAGTCTTCTTAAAAATTTAAAGCGCGTATACCGACGACGTTTTATAAATAAATTATATCAACTTAAGTTATTAACGATACGTATATATAAAAGTAACGTTATAATATAAGGGAGACTTACGATAAGTATTATAATAAGAGGACCGTAACTTATTCTTACTACGACTAATGAGATAGGATAATTATATTATTAACTATTATTATAAAGGAGGAAACTATTTTCTTTAAATTAACGAATAAACGTTACGGTATACGGAACGTTATATTAAAGGTTAAAAGGTTAACGTATACGAATAAATATAAATTTAAGAAAGTTATAAATAATAAGACTAAAAAGAACGAATACTTCGCTTACGCCGATTAAAGAAAGGGAAGCGGGAGGCTTATAAGAGTTAATAAAATAAGTTTAATAACGATAAGTAAATTAACTCGACGCTTTAAGTATTAAACGTACCCACCGACGACGGTAATATACCGAGAAACGACGAAGTCTTACCGACTTAAAGTGCGGGCAGCGATTAAATATTAAAACCTTAAGGGCGATTAATAAAGAACGTAAATATATACGAGTTTAAATTAATTAATACGGCCGAAACTAAGTAATAATAATAAATACCGGCGCAGAGGTTAGTTATATTATATTACGATTAATAAATTAATAAAATATACTATAATAATTAAAGAAGGTATTATATATTTTACGAAATTTCGAAAGACTTTAAGTTAATTACGACGGCGGTTAAGTTAAAAGAAAAATAAAAACGTTTAACTTTTACGTAAGAGGTAAAAAAGTTAAAACGGTACTCGATATTATAAATATCGGAGACGACGACGTTATCTTTAAGTTATTATAACTACGAGAGTATAACTTACGGATTAATTAAGTTACTAGTTAATTATTTTAAAGAAGTTTACGATAAAATATAATTATTAAGACGTTAAACGCGTTAATAAAAGAAAAGAGAGACGACCTCTTCCGTATATTAACGTAATACTATAAGTATATAAATATTTAAAAGTATTAATATAATACGGGCTTACCGGAGTACGAACCTTATAATTATTAAATATTATTAAAAAAAGGAGTATAATTAAAGTTTTAAAGGATATACTCTCTTAATAAAGATAAATCGAAAGTATTCCGGGAGTAATTAAAAGAAAATTTAAATAAAGGATATATATAACTCTTTAAATCCCTTATAAAATTACTTATCTTATTTATTTTAAAAAAGGACGGGATACTACGGTTATATATTAATTATTAATAATTAAACGAAGTTATTATTAAAAATTAATATCCGTTATTACTTATTTTAAATATACGAGATAAATTAAAAGAGGTTAAGATATTTATTAAAATCGACTTACGAGGAGCTTATAACTTAATCCGGATTACGGAAAGAGAAGAATAAAAGATAATATTTCGTACGAGATACGGATACTACGAATATTTAATAATACCTTTCGGTTTAATTAACGTATTAATATTATTTTAAGAAATAATTAACGATATTATACGCGAATATTTAAACGAATTCGTTATAATATACTTAAACGATATCTTAATATTCTTAAAGGATATTTAGAAATATAAATAATATATATATAAGGTTTTATAGAAATTAAACGACGTAAAACTCTTAATTAAAGTAAGTAAGTACGAGTTTTATACGTAAGAGATAGTCTTTTTAAAGTACGTTATTACGTTAAAACGATTAATTATAAAATTAAAAAAGATTATAATAATACGGGACTAGCCGATATTATAAAACGTTAAAAACGTACGAAAGTTTATAAGATTTATTAACTATTATTAACGGTTTATTAAAAACTATAAAAAATAACTAATTTACTATATAACTTAATAAAAAACGACATAGAGTTTAAATAAATAAACGCGGAAGAAACGGCGTTTAAGTTTATTAAAGAAGTAATATTAAACGAGTTAATATTAACGGAGCTTAACTTAAAATTACTTTACGAAGTGGACGTCGACGCGTTAAGATACGTAATAAGCGGCGAGTTATTTTAACGAAATAAAGAAAGAAGACTATACTCCGTCGCCTTCTTCTTTAAAAAGTTCGTTAAATTAACGGAACGATACTTAATTTATAATAAGAAACTAATAACGATTATTAAAGGATTAAAAGAATAAAAAGTATACTTTAAAGGAACGAAATACTTTATAACGATATACTTAAACTATAAGAACTTTACTTACTTCGTTAATAATTAAAGGTTAAACGGACGATAAGTCCGTTAAGTATAATATTTATTCGAATTCGATATTAAGATTATTTATAAAAAAGAATTTAATAATAAAAAGGTAAACGCGTTAAACCGACGTAATAACTATTAAGGACCCGACTCTATTAAGAAATAATTAATATTTTAAAAGGGTACGGACGGATCGTTAACCTTAAAGATAGTAGCCCGAAGGAGTTAAAGGGATATTATTTAAAAGGTTTACTAAAATCTAACGGGAGAATATTTTAGTATATAAAAAACTACCGATAAACTTAAGGAAGTTTATAATATTAAAAGATAATATAACGATATTCGAGAAATTATTTAAAATTATAACATATATAACAAGACGAAGACGTTACGATATAAAATATATAAAGAACTATAATTACTACTTATACTAAACCGACCGTAATAGTTAATATTATAAAATCTTATCGTAAAGTTACCGGTTTCGAAGGAAAGAATTATTAAGATATTATATAATAATATCCTCGTAATTATAAATAAGTTTATTAAGTACGTTTATTTCTTACTATATTACGAATTATATACGGTAAAAGATCTCGTATATACGTTTTTATAAAATATTATTAATAATTACGGGTTATTAAATAATATTATTAACGATAAAAGAATAATATTTATAAATAAGTTTTAAACGGAAGTTATACAACGACTTTAAGTAAAGAAAAAGTTAAGTACCGCTTTTTACTCTTAAATAAATAAATAAACGGAGAGAACGAATTAAACGTTCGAATAATACTTTAAAGCGTACGTTAATTAATAATAAAACGACTAGGTCGAATAATTATTAATCGTTTAAATTATATATAATAACGTAATATATAACGCTACGGGACACTTACCGTTTAAAGTAAATTATAAATTTAAACTACGGCTAGACTATTATAACGACGATAGTATTAATTTAAAAGTAAATAAAGTAATATATCGCTTAAGCGACGTACTATTTAAAGTAAAAATAAACTTAGTAAAGAATTAAAAATAAGTTCGAGTATAAGTTAATAAAAAAAAGATTAAAAGACTAATTTTAAAAAAGAGAGATAAAGTCTACCTTAATTATAAAAACCTCCGAATAAAAAAATTAAACGATAAATTTAATTTTAAGAAACTTAAATCTTTTAAAATTACGAGAAAAATCTTAAACTTAATATACGAATTTAACTTACTCGAAAGATTACGAGTTTACTTACGGTTTAATATATTATTACTCGAAAAAGTATCCGAATCGGCGGAACTTTTAAACGAATAAATCCTCGGAAAACTAAAATATAAAGTTAAAAAGATTAAAGTATATCGTAAAATAAAGAAAAAATAATTAAAATATTTAATAAAATAATAAAGCTATAACGTTAAAAAAAATATATAAAAACTTATAAAATATCTTAAGAACTCCCCCTAGTTATTAACGGCGTATTAATAATAAAAGGCTCGGGTCTTAAGTTAATTATAAACGCGCTTTAATTAAACGAAGAGGTAGCGGTATTAACGGCCGCTTAAGCCTTTTAAATAACTTAAAGAGCCTCGCGCTCTTCCTCGGCCCACCGAGCCTCGTTCTCGGTATTAATAAATATATAAGCCTCGTCGAGAAAACGTTTTCGTTTCTTTTCGTAAAACTTTTATTATTAATAAACGCAGCGGACCCGGGCGGCGGCCTCGGCGGTAAGTAAGGCTACTCGGGTAACTTAACGATACGTCTCCTTTAAAGTAAACTCGGCGCTTTCTCTAACCTCGGAAAGCTATTAAGATTTAAAAATTTAACGCTCGGTTAAAGGAAAAAAAGTTAAAAGAAAAAAAAGTTAAAAGAAAAAAAACGAAAATAAAAGAAATAAACGTACTAAGACTTATAACGATATTACGGCTATTATATTTAATACCTACGCGAACGTAAACTTAATAACGACGAATTTAACGAGTAGATTTATTAAATTAAATATAATCTTTACTTAAACGAGTATAACGCGAGCAGAGTATAACGTTAAAGCCGGAGGACTCGAGGGACTAGATAAACTTACAACAACGCGAAGAGTTATTAATAATAAAACGTTTAACGACACGATTAAATATAGCGGGAAGAGGAAAGGAAATCTTTACCGAATAAATTAAAAGAAGTAAAGGGAATACGTTACTTATAAGATTTCGAGACGAAACTTAAAAAGGAGAGAGGTTATATTACGAATATAGCCTCCACGGGCCTTATTAATAAGTTAAAACAATATAGCCGACCCTTTAACGGATACGGAAGATATATAAAGCGACCGACGTTAAGCGGCGGTACTAGTATAATTAAAAGGTAACCCTTTCGGAGTATAAAATAAAAGACGAATTATATAATAAGGAAACGGATTAATTAAAAGGTAAAAAACGAAGATTATATAAAAAATAATTATACGGAATAAACTATAAATAAACTAAGCTTAAAATTATACGGAGAATAATTAAAGAGAATAATTAAAGAATAATTATAACTAGATATATAAAACTAAGGCTTCCTCCTAGTAAAGGATAAATAAAAGACTCAGTCGTTACCGATTATTTAAAATATAAACTATATTTACTTAACTTATATTCCTATACCCTTATCGTATATAATCACTAACCTTATTATACGTATTAATTATTATTTAACCGTTACACCTTCTTATCGTTCTCACTAAGAATAAGCCCTCTACTAGCCTAATTACCTAGTAAAGATCCTCTCCCCTAGGAAGTGTCTTTATAACAGCGAAAAAACGGTTAATACGTACTTAATCTCCACTAAATATCCCGTAATTAACTACTACGTTACCCTAGTTTTAAGAATAAGTATTAACTATTATTTTCGGTTAAAAATATAATATATAAAACCTTATACGGAACGAGATTACGTATACTATAAAGGGCGAGCCTCGATATAAATTACTCGTAAAGTAATTAAGTAACGCTACCCCGAGCGTAAGCTTATAAAGTAAAACGTAAAACACTAAGCAGTACGTAAAAACAGATATATAAAATAAAAACATTTACGGTACTATTTATACTTTACTATAAGTCTATTTATACGACTAAGCCGTGGCGCTATATAAGAATTCTAACCGGTATATAGAGGCCGTGCTTATCGCCTTCCTTTATATACCTCGCCGGAAATATTAAGTTCGTCTTATAGGCGCCTAGGCTTGCGTTAAAGAGCACTCCTCTCCTTAACTGGCTTATCGTTAATAAGTTTATATCTATCGAATAAAAGAAAGTAAAAGGGTTAATAAGGCAGTCGCGTCTTTATTACCGAGGCAGCTCAGCCTTTAACTCGCTTGGATAATGTTCCTTAACACGGACCGAGACGGGATATAACTAAAATACAACCTTTATAAATATCCACTTCGTATACCGACACGACGGCAGTAATATTTTCAGTAAATCCCCGTACAGCTATTCTACCCGGAGGGAGGGCCCTTAATAAAAAGGAAGCTAGCTAGATTATTCCGTAGTTAACCCACCTAGACACGCGTACGGACCGTACGCGAATACTTAGCGCTCTTTAGTCTAGTAGGACTCTTATATTACTCTCCCTTACTACGTACTAGCGACCGGTAAACGGAACGCTTCCTAAGCGAGGCCGTTATCTTATAGGGAGGTTGGGACGTTTAATTTTGGTAAAACGACCGGTTAATATCTTATAAAAATTAAATTCGGCCGTCGAGATATAGAATAATAACTTTATTTAAACGTAAAGAGAATAGTTTAAAGTAAGGAAAGGGCGTGTTAACGCGGCGTTATTATATAGGGAAGCCTTTATATTATTAAGGACGAAGTCCGTTACTTTATTATATTTTAATTTTATCGCTTTTCTATTTATATTATAATCTATACCTTTATTTATATTTTATTCTCTACTTTATTTACGTACTTCTTATTCGATTTCCTCTTATTTTTAATCTAGTGTTATTATTTTCCTTATAGAATTTAATTAAATCTACCCTACTCCTTTTATCTTACTAGGCTTACCCTCACTTCGTCCTTTTCCCACCGAGTCTCTTTCTCTCGGTCGTCCTCGTCCCTTTATTAAGATTCCCCTCCTTTCCT
Organism: Sporothrix euskadiensis; assembly: GCA_019925375.1. Classification (NCBI taxonomy): domain Eukaryota; kingdom Fungi; phylum Ascomycota; class Sordariomycetes; order Ophiostomatales; family Ophiostomataceae; genus Sporothrix; species Sporothrix euskadiensis. The sequence continues at coordinate 169,558 of JADHKQ010000005.1, forward strand.
TTTCCGCGTCTTCTCTTATTCTCTTTAATACCTACTAGTAATCGATATAAAATCACACCTTAGATAAGCGTAACGAGCTTTTTTATTACTTTCTCTACTAAGAAACTAACGACTATTATACTTTAAAAAAGCTATTATTTTACCGCTGCCACCGCCTTCCCTAGGGTTATTATTAAAAAACGACGTTAAAAAATATTATATAATTAATTACGCTAGTAAATTTACTTTAAAGGATTATTAACGCCCGCCCCTACAATTATATCGTAAGCGCCACTAGAGAGGATGGGGCGGAGCGAAGTAACTAACAAGTAAGCGGCGAGTACGGGCTATATTATTTTTCTTAAGGCAAGAGAACGCTAGAAAAATAAAGTATATATCTCTTTAAGGCCGAAAATATAACTTTTTTTAATAAGGCGCGCGTAATAAACGTATATACTACGCGTTAATACTAGTTAAAGCGTCCTTTAACGGAGATATTAATAAAGTAAAAAATTAACTAGTAAAATTTAAAACAGAGAGTAACTTATAATTTACGCCGCAGGGCTATATATTCTAAAGTACTAGTAGGTTAAAAATAAGTATTAAGGCTAATTACAGTATACGGTTAAAAAAAGTTATCTTTTCGGCCTTAAAGAGATAACTATAGCTTCTAGCGACCGACCTGTCAGGGTAAACTAGGAGTATTTAAAGCAGCCGGCTATATTACTAAGTAAGGTACGTAAAGAGACAAATAATAACGATACTATTTAAAGATTAATTAATAAACGATTAATTAATTAATTAATCGACTACTTAAGAGGAGTATATAGAGCCTTATATAAAATATAAGGTATTTACTATACAGTAAGATCCCGTAAGGATCTACTTTAATAAGACCTGGCACCTTATACGTATACCGACGCCTTTTAAATACCGTTATTATAACTATCCGGAAATATTAAATAAGAAAAAGAGAAATATAAATAAAAATATTAAATAAAACCCAAATTTTACCTCCTTTAAGCTTTATAAGCCTTACTACTTAATTAACGAACGCCTCGTAACTTTTATACTATATCTTTCACTCGTTATTTTTCCGATTATTAAATAAAAAAAATCTCTTCTCGGAAGCGGAAAAACGCGTTAAGAATTTTAAATTATTTATAAATCCCGGAGTAATTTAATATCTATAAATACGCCGTAGTATACCGTTACCTAGTTTAATAGTTACGGTAAAACACTTAATATCTATTATCGTTCGTATACGTTTATAATATAAGCGTATAAGAGATCTATCGTTAATTTAAGGTTAAAGGTAAAATATATACTTTAATTCTATTATATAAATAGAAAATTAATATTTATATCGCTATTATCCCGCCACCGCCCGTCCTTATCTTTTCGTAAAAATAGTCGAATAAGACGGCTATTTAATCCTTTCAGCCATTTTCCTAGTAATATATAAATAAATTATATTATATAATAATTTTTAACGCCTTCCCCTTTAAATAAAAGTATACGCGAGAAACGGATACCTTTTTTACGGAGCTTTATAAAGTAATTAATAATATAATTATCGTTAAAGTTATCCTAGCGCTAGTAATAAATATAATTCTCTTTAAAGTACTTAAACGGACGCGTGTAATATATTAAAGTAAAGTCTTAAATTATTTAACGGTCGAGGTCTCGTTTAATACTAAGTTCGACGACGTATATATTCCGGGAGTAGGGGTATAAGTAGAGGATTAATTAAAGATAACTTCGGTTACGTAGCTCCGACGACCGTATATATAAAGATCCCGGTATCCGTTCCTTTAAGTCGTTAATCGTTAAATTTCGTACTTACGCGAAGCGGAGAGTATTACTAGCTCTTTTATTTATATAAGTAAAGCTTGGGTTTATTTTATTTATATTTTAAGTCTCTTTACGTATATATACTATATCTCTCTCCGTATTAAACCGAATACAGTAATCCGAGGGGAATCTAACGAATTAACTCGGAAAGAATAATTCATTAAGTAACGCTACTAATACTATATTACGTATCTCTCGACAAATACGTATTATATTTCGAATCGGCTTTATATCCGCCTTTATAAAAAAATTAAGTAAAAAACTCTAGTTATTATCCACTAATATTATAATAATACGGTAAGCATTTAACTCGGAGAAAGCGGTTCCTTATATAAGCTAGCGTAGCTCGGTTAACAGCCTATTAAATAACGGAAACGAGTTTATTTTATCTATAGCGATATTCGTATAAGTACTTCTAGTATTTATTATATTAATAACAACGGTTTATATAGCTTTCCGTACTGCTTTTATTTATTACTTTAATTTAAGTAAATTAAAGTGAAAACTAAGAGTTGTATAAAAGTAAAGAGAGAGTATAAAGATAATAATAATATAAAGACGACGATAATCGTAAAAATAAAAAAGAAAGAAAGAGAAAAATTAAAAGAAAAATAAGGATTATAAAGTATACTTAATATAAATTAAACGTCTATTAATTACGGAGTGTAATATAAGGCGAATAAACGTCGGGAATATACCGTATAAGATATCTATATATACATTTAAGAGATATTAAATACTACTTAAAAAAGGGCGGAGATCGGATAAATAAAGAAGAAGAAAAAGAAGTAAAGGGAGAGAGAGAAGCTCTCTTTAAATACTACGAGCCTAATAAGATAATTATATATATATCTACCGTAAACTATTAATCCTCGGCTCGTCGTACTTCTAACTTTAAGGATAAAGAGGGGAAGTAACGAGGTTATATAACCGTAATAAGATAAGAAGTAAACGAATTAAATAATTACCGATTATAATACGATAAAGTAATATAAAAACAAATACCCGACGGAGGCCGTAGTCTTATTTTATTTATAAATAAATCGTACGTCTTAATTAAGAAAGCGAATCTATAGCCTAGTTACTATCACCTTTATCTTCGTATCGGTCCTTTTTAAAAGTCTACCGACGACGAAGAAGAAAAAACTATACGAGTTATCGTACCCTCTCCTACGGCCGGCAAACCCCAAGGGCTTTATCCTCTCGTCCGTTATAACTACCTTCCGAGTTAAGTACTATACTACTTAAATTTTTTTTCGCCTTCGTGTCTTAAAGCGGCGTACACGAAAATAGGGCGCCTTAATATACGCGCGTCCACGTAGTCCTCGTTTATTTAAGTAAAATAAAAGGCGGTCGGCATTATAATAGGGTAATAAGATATAATAATAATTCTATTTATAAGTAAAGTAAAAGATAAATAAGGGGGTCGAGTATAAGGGTCGGGCGAGAGTACGTAAAAGTATAATCGGCGTTACGCGCTTTATCTAAATTTATTTATATAAGCTAGTCTCGTAATACGCTTTACGGTGGCCTATTTATATTATATATTTCCCCCTTCCCTTCTTTCTTCCTCGCCTCGATTAACTTACTCTCCCTTTTACTTGTTACGCCTGTATTTATTACTCCCTATATTTTAAATACTCACTTATATTTTACTAGCCCAAGTAAAATACGTATATTACGTACTACAGCTACCCGTACACGGCGGGCTTAAAAGTATTCTTTAACGTAATAAAAGAACGTAACACTTAAGCGGCCTCTTACGAACACTATATAAAAGGGAAAGACTACGATTAAAACGGCTAGTATAAATCGATAACTATATAAAAAACAAACCGGAAACGTACCTAAAAACCTTATTACGAGCGGTTCCGAGCTTACCGCCTTCCTTTACTCTCTTTAAACGGACGATAGACTTACGGTCTTTCTTAAAGTTATCTCGTTCGTAAGCTACACCGAGAGAAAGGGCTAGATCGCTTCGATATTAAATACTAAGGCGCGCGCCACTATAACCGAATTCTTAAAGTATCTATTACGTAAGAAACGAGGCCGCTTAACTTTAATTAATTATATAACCGATAACTAGGTATAGTAGAAAAATAAGTTATTAAATAACTAAAGTATATAAAGCGATATATAATATATTAATACCGTCGCCTTACTACTTAAAAAATAACCGGAGAAGTATTTAGTTATCTAGGACTACAATCCTAGCCTCTCCGACCCCACGACCGGTAAAACTATTAACTAGTGTCGCGCGAAAGAGGTCTTTCGCGGGCTATAAAAGTCTTTATAAGAAGAGATCCGAAAGAGAACAAGTTAAAATTACTAACTCTAGTATAATATAAATACGTCGTTTAATAGTAAAAGCGAGTATTTATAAAGCGCCGCGATAGTTATAAAAAACTAAGCGTCTATTATAAACGAGCCGCTTAACGGTTTATATAATTCTCGGGTTAAATAATATATTTTAATTTCCGCGTTATAAAGACGGATACGTATATTTAATTAAGGAAATAAATTAAATAAAAACTTTATAATATTCTTTTCAAACTATAACGTAATATATATCGTAAATATAACGTTTTATAACGATTAAGTCCGAGTTATCTTTAATTAATATAAATAACTTTAATCGAGTATTAATTTTAATATAATTCACTCCGTGTAATACGTCGTATAATATAATATTTAATCCGTGTCCTCTGCCTCGGCTCTTTAACAGCTCGAGGCGCCTCTTAAAACCTTTTTCCCTTACTTTTTCTTCTTCTCCGATACCTCGCGTTCTTTTACTTTTTTTCCTAGCCCTCTTACGTACTTACGCTCCCTCGTATTCCTTATATAAACTTTTCTTTAACGCTTAGTACTATACGAAGTGGATAGTACTTTCTTTACGGTATCTCTTAACACCCTTAAGTAAATATATCCGAGTTCATACTCTTATTTTAATTAACTCGCGTATACGTAAAGACACTCTTATAAGGAGAGTTTTATTATAGTATTTTATATTATCTTATATTACGTTATCCCGTATAGACGCCGATATAAAGAAAGTTAATCTAGCGTGTAACACCCCTTAGCCGGGGGGCCTAGACTTAGTACGGAGTTTCCGGTTAATACCGCCGGTTAAATTAGTTATAACTTAATATCGAGTCGGTTTATATATTAAAGAAACTATAGCTATATTTTAAAATACCTTTTATATCGGTCCCGCGTAAAAAAATAAAAAGCCGGAAAGTCGAAATTTATTACGGAGTTTTTAACCGATACCGCCGGTTAAATTAACTATAACTTAGTATATCGTATATCACTTACTACTATTACCTATTATAACGCAACGATATCGTCTTTACTATAATCTAAAGATAAGTGAAAAATACGTTAAAAAAATAATAATAAAAGCCTAGGATATACTATAAAGACAAGAAGGAGGTAAAATTAAATTAAAAAATAAAAAACTTACTACGCCTAGGAAATATACCCGCTCTTACTCACTTCCCGGTACCGAAGCTTTATACTATACTCCGACTCGATATAGTTAAAAAAATATACTACGTTATATAATTTAACGCCTTTTTTAACGTACTCTAGGTAATAATAGAAATAAAACCCACCCGCCTCGATTTCTCTCCTATAAGCGCGGTCGAAATAATCGTTTATCTTACTTAACTTATAATACTCGAATATTCTCTCTTTATAAAAGAGTCTCGTATCTCCGATACACCGAGGACATTAACACTTACTTATACTCGCAGGGAATATAAGTAACGGAAAAAGAGCTACATCTACCGAAGCAGTATCGGGTATCTTAGTACGTTAAATCCGCCTCCGTCTAATCGTTTCTCGTCTTCCGTTAAGTACGACTATTAAATCAACTACTTAAATATAAAGTACCGCTACCTCCTCGTCGCTCAAGTCCGTCTATTAATTAACTAGGATGTCAGTTAATATAATACGTTCCGGGATATTAAGTTTAATAACGGGAGGAATAAATTTAACATCGATTACTTCCACACCCTGCTATTTTTACTTATTAATATCCCACGTCGATCGTTATCGAAAATAATACTTTTAAAAGTCCTCCTCGATTCGTTTACGCTATTACTATATCTTAATAGCGATCTCTCGAGTGAGTTACCGAACAAGCTATTCGTTTTAAGTGCCCTTAATACGAAACGTACCTCCTTTTACCTTCGTTCTTTTTCTTTTTAACTCGACGATTTCCGGATCTAGAGGTATATTATTCTTAAGCGCCTCGGACACTATATTACTACTAGCACGTAAATCCTTATTTATACCTATATACGACTAAAACTAAATTAAAGCGTCCTACTTAAATTCGCCTAGGACAATACTTTAAACGTCGTATTAAATATTAACATTTATATATACGGTGAAAAATGTCTTTATTCTTAGCTTATACCGTAGTACTTAGTCGCGTATAGTGTTTAGTGTTTTCCTTATAAAATATACACTCTTAGTAAAACGTACGTATAAGGATAAATATTATATATACTTACTATTTATAACGTTTCCTACTATCCGCCGGAATACCTTTAATTTAATAGCTTCTTTATTTCCGGTATTAAGTAATTGTCGCCGTATATTCTTTCGTAGTTTATTATACGGGAGAGGGAGGTTAAAAGAGAGAAGAGAGTCTTTAAAACGACGAAAGATAGGGATCCGAAGTATAGAATCTTTTTAATATAAAGTAATACACTTCGCCGGAGTAATATTTTTAACTATAAAGACCGCGTTAATATCCGTAAGGCTCTTTACTTTAAACGTATTATCGCGTAAAGCTAGGTTAATAATAACGGTAATAAAATAAAAGAGTACCCTCCTCCTTTTTTAAAAAAAAAAAACGGTTTTAACGGGTAGTTAATTTAAAGTATTAAAGGAAAATAAAGTATTAAAACTTACGGTTTCGGATTATTATCGACTCCTTTATAGTAAATAAAACGAATTAATATATAAAACTAGTCCCTTCTTGTCTCCGGATTCCGTATAACTATTAACTTAATATCTTTATAATACAGCGCCTTCGGCCGTCCCCGGCGGCGAAATTTATTATAAAGGGGGTCTTTAAAAGTTCCTTATCGTATTTCTCTCCCCTTCTTTTCCTTAAATACTTTTTTATAGGACCCGTCTTTTAATATACTTTTCTCGTTGTTGATAATCTCCGTTAGTCGGCAGCCTATATATATAAAGAATATATAATATCTTATTAATTACACTCGATACGTTTCGACTAGGAAGTTACTCTTATTGTATATAAGGTTTAATATTAAAAGGGAAATTAAAGTTTCGAGACTAGTAACTGGTTTTTTATCTTTAATAGTATTAAGCGTACGTAGTTTAAATTTATTAATAAGATCTTTATTGTAATATTAAAGGAAAGGCGGTAAATAAAGACTTAACGTAAAATAAATATACTTATTAAATTAAAGAAATAAAATATACTTACGTTTTTAACGTCTTTATTTATATCCGTATCGAGGTACTGCCCCGTCTTAATAATATAGAGTTACTTTTATTAACGAAAATATTACTAAAAAGTATTCGCGGATACGATCTTATACTCTTCGTATTAAAAATAAAGGTAATACTTATAAGTTACAACTATTATATTTATTAATATATTTTTTTAATCGTTATAGTTTTAACTACGGTAATAACTATTTATTTTAATTAATAAAATAATATAAAGTAAAGAAGGGGCGTCCGGATCTTAAAAGTCTACTTCTCCTATCTTTTTAAGTACCCGCACAAGTTAAGCTACGTCTTGTCGGCTAAGCGAGGACCGTGACGTTGACCCTGTAAATCTTTTTTTAACGTCGCTCGATTATTAACTGTCAGTCGTATTCGTTGTGTCTTAATAGCCTTATAATTAACTTCGTTCTGTACGAACTTCTTAATAAAGTCGTTAAAGTACGAGAACCCATCTATAGCTACGATTGCCTAGTAAGTATTCTATAAAATCTTTAAATAAAATCCGTAGTTTATTTAATAAAAAATTAAGTAGTACAGGATCCGAAAAAAGCGGCATCTATTTAGTCAGCGCTTAACAGAAGCTTCCATAGACAAAAGTACTATGTACCTTGTTGTGACTTGCCCCTCGGTGCAGACGCCGCTAAAATCGGCAGCCACGTCCACCGAATTTTACGGCCCCAACACTACATTCCCTTCCTTGGCTGTATAATGAGAAGTACTTGAGGAAACACGTGGGCACGTGATCGCCCTTGTCATCTTCCTCGTCATGATTTCCACATCTTAGCATCATCCAACACAGTACAGAAACGTGGTAAGGGCATATATGAAAGAGCACGATCAAGACTGCGACTAATTTGACAGGTATTACGTTGCACAGAAGATGCTTGCTATCACCCAACATGGTGCCTCACCGCACGCAGAAATTGCTTTTGCCTTGGAGTGTGACTGGGTCTGCAAAGACTGCATTTTCCGGTTTCCTGACGAAACATGGACAAAACAGAAGGTATTTCTTGCAGACTTGTTGCCAGAGGACCGTCAGAGGCCGCCCTGACGCCCAAAAAGTCGTGTACTACAATTTCTGGCGTCGCGATCTTAAAAAACAAGAGGTGAAAGTTACTCCGTACTCTGCTCTCTTTATAATTACTTCCATCTCATCGAGTCACGTGGACAGACTGTCTTTGTGGAATGTCTTGGATGAGTAAGCAGAAACACATGAACTCTAACACGAGCGCTGCCTAACCTAGCAAGACACTACGCACATACGCCTGAAAAAATCGAGTGGAAGTAGTCTCAAAAGTGCCAAAGAAGAACTAAATACAAGAGAGCAAAAAGCTTCAAGAAGACGGGTTTGAGCAGATATTTTCTGTTTAGGGACAGCGTATTGTAATAGGCCAGGAACTTTTTCAAAGTGTTTGCTGCACGGAGTACGACGTAATACTCCGTAGTTTCCGGTGCAATTGCTTTGTCATCTCAGACAGGTTGAGAGGCTGAGTTTGGCTCATCGCGTGAAGAAGCAACTTTCGCGGTAAGTCATGAAGAAACGGAGGGACGCTCGCACAATCATGCTCAGACGCGTAGCCAGAACTATGTATCTCAGGCCCACAATTGATCATTGATCATGCAGATATCCTGGCGTCCTTCCCGTGGCTATTCGATCGCGTTCCTTTTTCTTTTGCAGAAACAGAAATTCAGGAAAGGCGAGAGAAAAGGTCGAGAAATTGCAGGGATGGGTGTTGAGAGATGCGGAAAGGGGGCAGAGCTCGATCCAACAACCCAAGAAAAGGCGAGCATGGGTGCCCGTTTCAGACGGCATTACACCTCTCTTTCAGAGGGCTTCCCCGAAAACAAACGCCACTTTCCCCTCTCGTTTTCCTCGAAAACGAAATTAGATGTCCTACACTACGACGTATTACAAGGCCAGCATCCAGGGGAGGCACGCAACCACAGGGAGAGCAAACCAGGCCACGCGAAATGAAGGCAAGAAGAGAAGAAGATGAGCACGTTGCTTTTGGAACCCCCCTAGGGCCAATCGCACGACAAGATGACGATATAAACGTCGTATATTTCAAGGGATCTCAATGTCGTCCGGGACAGCCTCCTCTCTCTCCGCTCTCCCTTGCCGCGGAGTAAATTGCCATCATTTCAGATGCTTCCGGGCGGCTTGCTATCTCGAGGCTCTGTCCCTCTCTCCCTTGAGCGACGTTTGACATTTCTCGGTGTCGTAATTACTCCATATGCCGTTGTCTAGAATTGAGAAAACGCACCGCCGACAGTGGACATACTGGGTGATGGACGACCGTGAACTCTTCGTCTCATTCATGATAGTTGATAGTTTTGATCAGTGTGAAGCTCCATAGCATGCATCTCATCTGCTGGCTGAGCCTGAACCTCGACGCCGGTTCCCTGCTATTCTCCAGCCTTGGTGGACCAGGCCCGCCCTTGGTTTCTCCCCAAAACGGTGTGAGACAATCAGCCAGCCACATTGTGCATGAGGCCCGCATCCAGTGTATTTTTGTGTCTCTTCTTCATCTCGCTTTTAACGCCTTGCTCCTCGACTGTGTGCATATGTATTTCCTTCTTCTCCTTCTGTTTAACCTCTCCCTTCCCTCGGCCCTGTCAAAGGGTAGCGTCGGATCCTGCCGCGCCTTTCTTGTTCGCCGCTTTGCCGCGCTTCTGCATATATCTTGACGACATTCATCTTACTACACAGTAAAAAGGAGCCCTTTTCCCTGCTCGTCATTTGCGTGTTGGATGTCACGGATATCCCTTACTTGACGGAAGGAGGTTGGGAGAGGAGGCTGTCCTTCTTTGTCGATCTCTGAAGAAAGTGTGCACAGACTGAGACATATGATGGGTATGATGGAGTAAAAGTACGACGTACTTTGATTTTTAGACTTTTAGGAGTAAAGTGGTTTTTTGCTTAGATAGAACCAATATCAATATCATAATGATATCACGGTGCGCTATCAATCCCCTTCAACGACAGGATGCTCTGTGCTCCGTGCAATGCAAAAGCTGCCGCTACGACGTACAAAGTATCTTACAGAGGAGTACGGAGTATGCCAATATCGACACTGGGTCTGCACTTCTGCGTTTAAGTGTTTTAAGTGATCGCCTTTGCATACTGAATAGCACACGGCACCGGCACAGACGCCCATTGTTCATCGGCGCTCAGACGGCGGGGAAGGTGCGATTCCCACGATTCAGAGTGCATGCATGCAAAGGGCAGTGTGCAGCAACATCAAAAAGAAAATGAGCACCTTAATTTCTCCTTTTGTATCTTTCCCCCTTCTTTCTTTTACTTCTATTAATGAAATGCGCCGCATCAAATCGGCCCATGGAAGAACGAATCGCGGGACGACGAACAAGGGGGCCTTGGCTCAGCTATCCGTGCCGTGTCTGAAGATACGATCCGAAAAGAGGCTCTGAGCGATGTGCAGCCTCTCCCTTGACTCGCAGCGTCATCGTCGATGAAAACGGTGAATGACGTCGTCTCTAAAATCGAGACGGTGAGATATGCGACGTGCCTGCACACAATCAACTCGAGAAAGAGGGAGGATCTCGTCACAAACACGCGACCAGCTCATCGTGCATGACACCAAGGCAAGGAAAAGCGTGCTCAGTACTGCAGCCCAGACGGCCAGACGGTCAGCCGGCCAGCCGGCCATGACTTGCCTTGACTTTGCCATGGCCTGCGTGGCCTGGAGACCTCCGCCCAAGCGAAGAGACGCGATGTGGTGTCGATTGGCTCAGCCAGGCCCATTCAAGGCCACTGCCAGCTGGCCCTGCAACCCACCATCATCAACGGAAGAGGAGAACACGACCGTTGTCGACATGGCAAGTGGCAATTCTCGGGCATCGACCAAAGCGAAGATAACATCGCGCCAAAGGCCTCAACTGCCCAACGGCCCCCATTCTCGGCCTTTTCCAGGGCATGCTGGCATTTGGCTTTGTCTTAAGACTTAGCCTACAACAGGTCCGCGGAAGGAGCCGTTTTCAGCAGTTCAAGGTGCAGGGTCGCCTGTCTCGCGGCCGATTTCCACACCTTTTCACATTCCAGTCGGGCGACAATGTCGAAAAACTGAAAGAATCTGGAACAGTCGTGGCCTGGCCCACAAGCCCAATGCAGCGGTCTTCCCTGCCACCCAAAAATCAAAAGAATGTCGTCCAGCATGGCTGGTCTGGCTGGGCTAGCGAGCCTTTACACAGTACGGAGTAGCTACTAGCTTCACAGCGCATGCAAAATGATCGCATCATTACCACGTCCGTCTGCTGCCAAGTTGTGAAGGCTAATTTCAATTCAACGAATACGGGCCTGATTTTCGTCTTTTCGTGTGGCTCTGGGGAGATGCTCGTATCCGTTTTAGCGTGATCTCCGTTTCGACCATCTGCGCAACGCAGCCACTCGTTGTTATGAAATGGCAGGAGCGACTCGCGACTGTCACCTTCAATCGCTGCACAGGCGGCGGGCAGTAGCGCCGTTTTCTACGGAGTACTATATTTAATAGAGCCGACAACCAGATGGCCTGGGGACTGCGTCAGGGAGGGATTGGCACCTCCCCTGTCCCCTCCCAAACCAGCACTGGCTCCAGGGGTAGTCAGCCGTGCAGCCAATCATGGATCTCTATCTGCATGTGGGGCCGACGGAAAAGCGGGTCGCCGTAAAAAAGAAAGTGGCAGGGCCAGGGACAGCTGATGAAGGAAAGAGGGAAAGAGGGAAAGAGCAACCAAACAAGGTCGGGCGAGCGAACTAGCAATCTACGCATGACTGCCCTCTCCGCCTTGCTGCGCTGGCCAGACAGCACAGAGATACAGTTTCTGCGCAGCAAAACGGCCGATGAAGAGTCTCAATGCACTGATTGTCAGGTGCTTGTCCTCGGCCGTTCATCTCGGGGTGCAGACACACGAGTTTTTCCTGTTTCCCCCTTCAGTCCGATGGCTGGTGATTGCAACTCAAGACGGCGGGCTCGCAAATGTAGCTGCTTTCGTCCAAACTTTCCCTCCGTCTTGCTCTGCGATTGTTGCCTCTCTCACTGAGCCCTTTCGTTCTTCCATATCCTCTACACAGTACACAGTATGCATCTCTCTTCCGTTCCGTAATACTTGTAGTCGTATGCTTGCTGCCGCTCGCCCTCTCCATCTCTCCACGTTCTTGCCGTATTTGCTCGCTGCTACCCTCTGTTGTCTGTTGCTCTTGCCTTCCTGGGCCATCCCACAGCCTAGAACTCCCAGATCCCACCCTTCCTGCCCTCCTCTGAGCCACCCCTTCCTTCCCCCAAAAAGTGAGCATTGACGCTTAAATTAGCAGATCCGACAGACGGCTCCACCCTGCACCTTTACGAGTAGTTCTGCTTGGTTGCTAGGGCCTTTTTTCTTTTTCTCTCTGTTCCTTGGTGCTGCCTTCCCTGTCCGGCCCTCTTTCCTCTCGTCGTCTCCTCCTTCTCTCTTCACCCACCCTCCTTCCCGTTCTTCCCCTTCCCTCCTCCATTCTTTCCTTCCCGCCATTCCTCCCCCCAAAGCATAATTGTCTCCTTCGCACGCTTTCTCACGAGCGAACGCATATCTCGTCTGCTTTATTTTGGATTTCGACCTTTTCCACTCGACAGCTCTTATTTCCTCGACACCTATAACAGCTTCCCGGCGACAAATTAAAGGGTGGGCGAAGCATCTTCCGTCACTCTGGGCGACCGAAACTCGTAACTCGAACGTGCAAACAGCAACCAACGACGACTCTCGAGACACACAAGACGACGACATCGACGACAATTGTCGACTTTGGCTGTTGACTCGACTCTCTTCTTCGTCCTCTTCATCTTCACGAAAGAACACAGATTCTCTTCTCCACTGAACGAAACGCGCAACCGTGTACCGTACGCTCACCCGCCTCCGTATTTTCCTCTGAATTGTTTCGCAAATCAGCGGGATCCAGGCAAACTCCAACAAGCGAAGCTCCGACGCGAACTGTTCCAGATCATTTTTCTTCTTCTTTCCTCCTCTACTTTTTGCGATCTGGTCTCGTCCACTTCACACGATCTCGAGAACCAACCGAGGGCATCGCGTCTTGTGCTGCGCAAAAGCCTAATCCTCTCACCTCAGAACACTCTTCTCGCTCCCTTGCGCGACTACACAAATCCTGTCGCGATGGGTTCTACACAATTTGGCAACTTTGACGTAAGCTCACTCTCACGTCTCTCGCGCGCAAAAATAAAAAATAAAAAAATCAATGCTAACATACTCTCTTCGCTTCTTCCCAGAAATTCTGTCGCGATTCCACATTACCAATTTGCAATGTGCTCTCACCATTTCACAACCAGACCGGCCCATGGGGTGGCTGCGAGCTGACGGGCATCCCGCTCAGCGGCGGCCGGCGACTGGGCAACATCGGCTCCATCATTCTTGCCGGTATCGCCATCCTTGTGTCTGTGTTGTTAATACTGCGGTCTGACCGCAAAAAGGCGGCCGTCGGCCGGAGAGAAATGCAGCTGTTCCTGCTCGGCTACATTATCATTGAGATTTGCGAAATCTTTACCGTCGGCGAGTTTCCGCTCCGCGGCACCGTCCGTGTTGTAAGTACCATTCCGAGGCATCTACCTTGCCATCCTCGTTGTCCCCCGCTAACAGTCTAGGCCTTCACTGGTATTCATATTGGCTTTATTATTGCAACAACATGGGTCCTCATGTACAACGCCATTATCGGTTACCAGATCATTGACGACGGCACACCGCTCTCGCTTGGCGTGGCTGCCGTCGTGGCCCTCGTTCTCCTGATTGGCACTGGCTACATCACCCTCGACACCGGCTTCAAGTGGACCGGCCACTTCGACTCGTCGCTCAACGGCCCGCCCACTGGCACCAACCGCAACATTGCCCTCTACGTCCTGTACCAGCTGGCGCCGCTGGTCTTCCTTGTCGCCTTTTATGTGCTCGAGGCCTACCTGGTCCTGAGCGTGCTCGGCGAGACCCGGCCACTGCTGTACCTGACCGCCGCGGCGATCCTGTTTGCCCTCGGCCAGATCTTCAACTACGTTGTCAGCCCGCACATTTGCACGGGCACGCACGGCAAGATTGACGGTGCGCTCTTTGAGACGCTCTTCACGCTGCTCGCTGTCATCATGGTCTGGATCTTCTGGTCCAGCATCACTGAGGACGACTGGCCGATGCCTCCCTCGTACACATAAATTGTGTCTTGTTATTTTTTGGGCGAGGGTGACGCAGCAACGGCAGTTTAACGCAGTTGATGATCTTTCTTGTCTTTCTTGGGCTAACCGGTGTCGGGAGTTTCTTGGCTTCCATGATAATTTCTTGCGCTCCTTTTTTTTTGATCGGCTTTGATCTTTGATCTTTGGTTTTGATTTTTGTTTATCACATCTTTTTACTCTTCTTACATTCGTTTGGCATTTCAACGGAAACATATATCAACGGGGCCGAGTACAGGCAAGGTGCCCCGAGGCGCGAAAACGGGTTTATTTTATTTTATATTTTCAACTTTTCGATGACAGCATTACGGGAGTGGAGCGAGTCGGCGGCTAGCGGAAAAGGGTTCTTCTCGGATGTCTAATTAATATCTCAACTCACTACACATACGACAAACCCGGCCAACGACGACAACAACAGCACAACAGACGACGAGCAGTGGGAAGAAGAAGAGCGGATGGAAGGCGGGATGACGACTGCGCCGAGCCACACAGACAGAGCCTTATTGGCGTCGACGTCGCAGGAAGGCATCTTGCCGAGGCTGGGACTGAAAAGGGAAAGGAGCTAGGCAAGTGTCTAGCTGGAGGCCGAGCAAGTGCTCTGGCGGACGGGACAGGATCTTGGATTATCTTTTTTGAAGTTTGTATATGTTTTCCGCAACCTTTTGATTTTTAGTATACCCATTTTTTGGAACAGGTTGGGTCTCGGGCCCAACACTCTTAGAAATAAAATCTACCACAGCTTTTCAGCAACACTCTTCCCTTCGCCCCAAGTGGCAATGTGCGTTATGTCTCTCTCTGTAAGTGTCTCTTTCGTCTTGGGTGCGTGATGTCATTGTAATTGTGTGGTTGGATGAATGCCGCTCTTGGATAGCAGCTTTGTCCAAAGTGGCCTGTGTTTGGCCGAGACTGCACCTAAAAGAGCAAGTCTACGCGTAAAGTAAGAAATAAATCATTCACTATATCTTTTTTTCTAGAAAGTATATTCTTAATATTTTATTCGCCATTGTGGCCTTTCTAGATTTTATTTCGATAACGTCAAACACGATTATTGAAAAGCAAGTCGGCAGTAAGTTGGTTAGTGATGGAGAAGTGAAGGAAGTTTTATTCAAATCTGAAGAGCAATAGGCAACTCTATATCGCGGTCCGGTGGCTAAATAATGAAAATAATAAAAAGGTCAGATGAGGAGTGAAGTTAAAACAAGGCTTCATGATGATAGTTACGAGGCTAGCCATTGATAGGCGCTGGCCGCCAAATTCCAGTGCGGTGTTGGGGCAAATAGCGCCGGCGCCGGGCTGGTAATAGCCAATAGCACGACGTAGTCCTCCACACCTTTTAGCGTCCTTCCCAAAACGACCAAAAACGGCCAGACGACCACCAAAAACGGCTCTTTTACCAACAGCCTCGCTGACAACGCAAAGAGTTTACACTACCCATTCGTGAACGCCTCTTTTGCCACTCTCCCGCATCGACCCCGTTAAGCTTTCAACGGCCAACGTCTTTCCATCCTCACGACCTCGAGCATCCGACATACTCCTTCCTCAGCTCCCCGTCGAGCTCCACTTCAGCTCTGATTCTCTCGTGCGACGATCGCCCTCCAATCTTCCAGTCTTTTGAGGCTTGCTTCACCCTTCTCTCACATCGTCTCCAACTACATCCCTTGGCTCACGCATCGTCTCTGTCCCGATTGCATCTTGAAAGACCTCCACGCCTGCCACGACTCGACCGTCTCCCTTCCCTCTTCCGCATCTTTCAGCATCCCTTCCTTCAACCTCCCCCCTCCGACAGAGGGGAGGGGGACATTTCACTCCAACAAAGGAGCTCTGGGATATCGCGCGACATACACGAGTGACACGGCACAACACTCACCTTCTCCACCCGAAACTCTAGCTCCACCAAAACACGATGGCGGACTCGGACGGTGAATACGTCGACGGCCACTCCGACGCTGGCGGCGACGACCATTATGTGACACAAGAACGAGGCGAGGATCGTCATCAATCTGGAGGACAGCGTCACGGACGGCATCTACAGCACGGCAGACCGGGCGATGCACGACGGCCGGGTGGCGGGGGTCCCAACAACGGGAGACCACAACAGGGCGGGCAGGGCCAGGGCCAGCCACGAAAAAAGCAGAAGCAGCAGCAACAGGCAGCGTGGGAGACGGTCAAACGGTCGTGGGATACTGTCGGCGAGGCCGAGGACGGCCAGGTCGTGGGCATCGAGCTTCTCGAGGCCGCCGAGAAACGTCGCCGCGTGCTGCGCGACACCACCCCGCTGCAGCGCGGCATCATCCGCCACATGGTCCTCGTGCTTGACATGAGCTTCGCCATGGCCGCCCGCGACTACCTGCCCACCTGCCACCGCGTCGCTTTGTCGTGTGCGGCCGCCTTTGTGCGCGCCTACTTTGAGCAGAACCCCATCTCGCAGCTCGCCATTGTGGCCATGCGCGACGGCGTCGCCATGCGTGTCAGCGACATGGGCGGCAACCCGGCCGAGCACCTCGAGCGGCTGCATGAGTGGGACAATGTCGAGCCCCAGGGCCACCCCAGTCTACAGAACGCGCTGGAAATGTGCCGCGGCGCGCTGTTCCACACGCCCTCGCACGGCACACGCGAGGTGCTCGTCATCTTTGGCGCGCTGCTGTCCTCGGACCCGGGCGACATCCACGACACCATTGGTGCGCTGCTGGCCGACCGCATCCGCGTATCCATTGTTGGTCTGGCGGCCCAGGTCGCCATCTGCTCCGAAATCTGCACACGCACCAACGGCGGCGACGACCGGTCCTACAATGTCGCACTGCACGATGTGCACTTTCGCGAGCTGTTTTTGGCTGCCACCACACCACCGGCCACGCAGGCGTCCTCAGCTTCAGCAGCAACATCCAACCCGGCCAGTCTGCTTATGATGGGCTTCCCCAGCCGCGCCATTGCCGACACCCACATTGCCGGCGGCGGTGGCCTCAGTGTCTGCGCCTGCCACAACAAACCCGTCCGTGAGGGCTATGCCTGCACGCGCTGCCGCACCAAAGTCTGCCGCCTGCCGGCCGAGTGCCCTGCCTGTGGTCTGACGCTGATTTTATCGACGCACCTGGCCCGCTCCTACCACCATCTTTTCCCGCTCCGCAACTGGTCCGTCGTGCCCTGGATTGCCGCCGCCGCCGCCGTCCGCACGCGTGGCGCGACTGCCTGCCACGCCTGTCTCGCCCCCTTCCCAGAACTCCCGCCGCCCGAAAAACTGCGCGAACTGCAGGCAGCTGCCGACGCCGGTCACGCCAGCACAGGCGGTGCAGACGCCAACTACTCCACTGCACACTCAAAGGGTGCAAATTCAAAAAGCGCCAATGGAGGAGCTGGAGGAGAGCCCGCCGACCCGGCCGCCACCGCCCTTAGCAACCAGCTCAAGGGCGTCAGCGAGAGCAGCCGCTACGCCTGCCAAGTCTGCGGCCACCACTTCTGTATTGACTGCGACGTCTTTGCTCATGAGGTTGTGCACAACTGTCCTGGTTGCCAGAGCGATACGCGCTCGCAGGCCGAAAAAGATGCCGACGCAAAATCGTTTGCGGCGGAAGTGTCGTCCGTAGCCGCGTCGGCTGCTGCGGCAGCTACGGCGGCTGCGTTGGCTTCGGCAGCTGCTGCATCGGGCGGTAACGGCGATACGAGTTCTTCTTCGTCCGGACACGCAGCTGCACGGCCAAAGACCAAGATTCTGCTCAAGGGACGAGGATCTGCAGCGCCACAGGCTGACGGGATGGTGATTGACTAGCAGTACGAGAATATGGGAGGGTCGGGAATCTAAAGGCATCTATGTGTACGGAGTACCTTTCTTACACGGCCTCAATATATATACAGGGAAACGTCATATATCATAGCAGCCAAATCAATAAAGGTCCAAGGCAGGCGGTAATTCCAAAGGCCTCGTGGACTGCAATCACGAATGACTGAGGCTCTTCAAGTCTCGTAACAGGCGAGCGTGCTGTCAAGGCTGTGCACAACCATCATGGGACTTGCGCTTTGATTGCTTGACATGATTGTGTTTTCATTTTTGAGAGATGTGCAGCCACAGAGGGCAGATAGGCATGTCTCGGATATCAAGGAGAGTACTGCATAAACATCCACCCTCACAGCCGGAATGCATAGAGAAGGAGCGACAGTCGCAGCTTCCCAAACCGTGATGCGATAAAACAGAAAGAGCGACCACCGTAGCAGTTGCTCTTACCTCGCTCTCCATTGTGGAAGAATGCCGCGAGGAAGGAGCGACTCGGACACCGGCCAATATGAAGGACATATGATAGGGGAAGAGCCGTCGTCGTAGTTTCCTTTTCAGATTGGCCCTGCACGACACTTGTTTATGTTGCCGTGGGCACAAAAATAAAGAAATCCATCTCGAAAACCATACTTGGCGATGCAGCCAGAACATGTACACAACTCGAACATCGCGGCGTGCATCGCCGGCGCAATCATCATCTCCAGCATCTGCATATTCCTAGCATCACTTTACACAAACGAAGACCGGTTACAGAAACGACGTCGGCGTCATACCCAGCAACAGAAGTATGGCACAGCCTATGGTACAGTGGAACGGAATCTGCGCTGAGCTCCAGCTCATGATCCTCGAGGCACTGGTCGACGTAGCAAAAGACGAGAAACTCAAGATTGCCCGCTTTGCATGCGTCTCGCGAAGCTGGCAGGACTTTATCGAGAGGCGGACGTTCCAAGAGCTCACACTCGGCAGCGACCACATCCCAGTCTTGTACCATATAATGAAACGCACCAATTGTTACCACTTAAACTATATTCGTCGGATAAACCTATACATCAAGCTCGACAAATACGACTGCGAATTGTGCTACAGACCGGAGAGCGAAGCTCAGATGAGCCGGTAAGTGCCCCTTCAAGCGACTGTACTGTTGCTTTACGCCTTACTTTTGCAAGCTGAAAGTACCCATGCGCTGATGCAAACAGAAACTCGGCACGCATGACATTTGCCCTTTGCAACCTCAGCATCATCTTGGGCTTGTGGAGGAAGCAGCGTAACGACCCGCAGAACACGCACAAAGGAATCGAGCTGGAGATTGGCATGTGGTCACCAAGTGACAATGAGCATACCTTTTGGCGTGCCCAGCTCGTCGACCCGCTATCGAGAGACCCAAGAGAGCTGATTGAGACGCAACGAAGGGCACGGGAGTCTCTGAACAGCGAGCTGCACATGATGCGCCACGGCCAACGTCACGTTGTTCGAACCTCAATTTTTAGGGCCGCTGCCCGAAGGGTCTTGGGTACAAGACCGGCCACCCTTTGGTCTCCGCCAGCCGAGCCCGAGCAGCCCGAGCAGCCCGAGCAGCCTCGCCCTATGGCTCCGAGGCTGCACAAGATGGAAATTGTCACAACACTTCGTCTTCCCCGGCGGTTCTACCGTACGCTTGAACCGGCAGCATTATAGGGACTGCTAGCAAATCTCCCGCGCCTCGTGAGCCTCGAAATTGAGCAGTGGCGGCCGATTGGCAAGCCCAAGTCTCCCCGGAACCTGCTTGACTACCATCTCAAAGACACCTCGGCCCAAAAACTGCCCAGCACATTAAAACGATTACTGCTCTACCAAGAGACAAACAGGCGTCTGCACCGTCATTTGTATCCAACCAAAGTTACTTGGCCCACACATCGGGTTGGGCGTTCTCTTGCCTATGCAAGTCAGGGGCTGGAGATCGTTTCGGTCGCCTTCCATGCCGCCGCCGACGACTTCTTTGCCAAAATTTTGATATCCCCCCGATATTCCTGGCCAACGTTGCGCCAACTGGTCCTCACGTCGCCAGCTCTTGATTTAAGATCATCTACCAGAAAAATGGAGAGTCTACTCTACAATGCCGGCTGCGTGGCCCTCAGGATGCCCGAGCTTCGAACCATGGAGCTGTGGTATGCCCTTGAAGTCTCCAAAACGGCATGCCTTTTCCAGTTTATCCGGGCGTGGCCACCGCGTGCTACTGGCGAGGACGGGGGCCCCGATTGTGAACTCAAATTCAAGATCACTCCCTCCATCGACTCTGAACTCACGCTACCCCGGCTTACACTGTTTTCGACATGGGAAATCGACCCACAGGCATACGCGACTCCGCGTATCACTGCCCGTTGGACGGAAGTCGCCGACACGCTGTGTGGACAAAGATGGTGGCACGAGTCTGGCACGGAGAGACCGCCACAGCTGAGCGTTGAACCAGTTCAGTGGCCAGGTCAATGCTGGGACGGGTTTACTTTGGTGCTGAGCAACTTGCTACAGCCTTGTCCGGTCACGCTCAGCCGTTCTTCGTTTAGTGAGATTATGCACGAACGCAACCGAGGTCTCGCCCTCATGTGATCTTTTGAGATCTTTTGAGACCAGAAAACAAAGTGAAAGGTCGTACGTTTTGATTGTTGACTGTTGGTCGCTTATTGGTGATATGGATATTGACGGCGGCGATGGCAAGATATTCAAATCGAGCAACATGCAGCTGAGGTCTCCTTTAGTGTCTATCATGCCCAGCCCAGTGATGCGTCTTCTTTGACTCTCTCTGTTTTCTTTCCATTGCAGCCCTTGCCCAGTCATCACATCCATCCACATACGCAAGATGTGGCCCAGGTGGCCTGTGATCGAAGCTCAACCATCCACTAGCTAGTCTTTGCTCTAGGCGAGCCACCAAATCACCAAAGGTGGTGTGATGGAGTGTCGGATCAACAAGGCAAGAGAGCAAAGGGACCTTGCAGCTGTAAAATGAGATGGGGCATGCGAGCTTCACAGGATTTATATACAGTATCTTCAGCTTGTCTTCTCTCTTGCCTTCTGTTACGCCGGTCGATGTAGCCAGTCCGTGCCTCGTTGTTTAAGGAGCTTGGAGTGCATCAGGGCGAGAGAGATGGAAAGAATGGCAAAGTAAACATTCCAAGCCTCGACAAGAAGGGACAATATACATCAATAAGAAGGTATACGTCGTCTATCAAATCAGAACTCATCTCCGTGCCACAGACCAAGCGATTCTGTTTGTGAAGACCGAAACGACACCGTTGGGAATGGGGCACCTACGACGACGAATGCCAGCGCGTCCGAAACGGAAGCGGAAGAGGGCGAGCTTCTCAAGTTTGTCATTAGCGACTTTCTCATCTCACGGTCGAGGACGGCGGCGAGAACAGCCAGAATGTGCCGCTATACCCGCTGATCCAGAAGAAATGCCATGTCGACATCGGCTTTGCCGTCGAATCGCTCGGCGTGGACGATTTCGACGCAGACTGGACCACGTGTGTCAGCTGTGCCATTCTCAGCCGCTCGCTGGACCGCACCGACACCACTGTTCCAGAAGCATGCACGGCGTGCTTCCAGCGGTACTGTTGGAACGGCACCGTCGACGACAGCACGCCCGCGCCGTACACGCCGACGACCGAAATCAACGGATCCTCCTCCTCGGGAACGGCAGCCGGGCCGGCAAGCGCGAGCGCGAGCGCGAGCGTCACCGCTAACGCAGGTCCTTTGCTGAGACCATCGCTGTTGCCAACAGCTGGCCTTGTGATGGCTGCCATCTTGAGTTTTCAAATTGGTGGACAGTAGACAATCATCTTTGACAGTCTACTCAGTAGATAGACTGGCAATCGCTTGCACTTTTTTTTCATGCGAAGGAATACAATGGATAAAACAGAGAGACACCGAGAAAAAAAATAGAAAAATAGAAAGCGGAGCTCTGCCTCTCTCCCGTTGATCGACAAGGGGAAAGGGAGGAAAGGTGAAAAAATTCAAGGCTCACGGTCTGTTTCCTTAAGGGGCAAGGACTGGCAGGGCCAGGGCCTGGCAGAGAGAGAGTTTCGCCTTGTTCAGGACCCCTACGTCGTTGCATTCTATCAACAAAGTCAAACTCCAGCCCCCATGCCTGCTCATGCTTTTTTCGTGTCTACTAAACTTAGCGATTCCAGTACGACGTATGCCAGTGAAGCCTTTTTACAGAACTGCCATATCTGGGCAAGCACGCAAAATCCCCTTTCCTTTCCCCTTTTCACATACCCTTTCCCTTTGCTCTGCCATCGTGCTACGTGCTCTTCATCCAATGGTCCATCCTCCGCACTCCGTGCTCCACGTCGTATTGAAGCTCTTGAATACGACGTATTGGAGAACCCATGGAGCTCAGCTTGGAGAGTGTCAATATTCGCTGCTGTTTTTGGCTCCCTCTTGATTCTCTTCTGACGTGCACGAGCCCTCTTTTTGCGAGAGCAATTCCCACGCACGCCTCCGTACGACGTACATAGAGACCTGACAGCCCCTATTCTTGGCCGCCTTAACGTCAAAGAGAAAAGCAAATCCCTTTCTCTTCTCCGCATCTTGAATTGAGTTTCTTGGTGTGGATAGCACGGATGCAGCCGGCAGGGGGCGCCTTTGAACATTTCTATCTCCAGATTGATTTATTTCAAGATTTCTTTTTCAGGTACGACGTAGAGGCTCGAGCTTCCTGCAGAGTTGTGGAGATCTTAATTGTCTCGTTTTATTCAAACAAGTCGTTTTGCTAACCGCCAGCAAGATTTTAGTGCCTTTATATGTAGTCGTACGACGTATATATTGCGTTCTCAACAGAATATGTTTCTCTTTGTCAATTGACGTTTTGTGTATCTCAATTGCGTCGTTTTCGTCGTACACAGACGTCGTACGTACACAGTACATGAAAAGAGGGATCGAAGGGCACTATGACCAGCCTTGTCGGCGCATCGCCCTGTCAGGCCTGTGAATAAGTTTTTGCCTCTCACGTCCTGTCGCCTTTTCGCCTTGTGTCCTTGTGTGAGGGTTGCATTTTTTCTGCATGATCTGCATTTTTCTGCAGTTGTGCCCCTTCAACTTTTGCACATTTGTCGTTTTGCACGTCTTTTTTTGCCTCCTCGAAGTCGGGGCTGGGAGGCAAGGCAACCCCAGACAACCTTGAACAGACACACAAGGGCACAGACAAGAAGAAAGGCAGAAACGAATTGGCGAATAGCAATTGCGTTGGTTGAACAGCCCGATAATGCGTATAATGATACGTCGTAGTATTACGGAGTGCGTCGTACACGACACAGACAAATAAGCAGGGAAGAGGCAAAGGTTTATGGTATCATAATGGGGAGAGCACGACGTCGACATAAAAAAGGAGGATACGGAAGCCTGAGCGGCAGGAGAACGGCTGGGACCACAGGAGCGGGAGGAGTACAAAGAAAAGAAAGAGGTTAAAACAAATAAAAGATCAATATTTAGATTCTCGACATGCTTGTGAAAGGGCTTGGGGCAGTCGACGTCGTTGTGCTCGGGATATGCGTGTGAGATGAAATAAAGAAATGCCATTCCGAGGAAGGAGAATGCCTGTTGGGAGAACAATCGAGTGGCCTGTGATCGACGACGCACATGCGTGCGCAACTTGATTCTACATTCATCTCCTTTGCAGTTGGCATTTAGTACCTTGCAAGTATTCATACACGACGATACTCTTCATACTTCGTATGTCGTTGATAAAAAGAAATGGAGGACACACAGACCAGGCTGTGGCTGGCTCTTTTCTCTTTTTTGTCTCGAGGCCACTCAAGCGAACCACGGACCTCAGTACAGACCTTTGAATTGGAGGGGGTGTGTGAATACGAACAGAGCTGGCCTAATCAGTGTTGGCCAGTGTTGGCATGGCCAGTGCTGCGCAGAAGGCTGCTTTTGCGCAGCTTGTCTTCTGCCAAAAGAGCTCTGGGCGAGACGCCCAAGAGCAAAATAAAGACGAGCAACACGGTCTCGACGGGCTCCCAATTTCAATGTGCAGCTTCTGCGACGCTACCAAATATAAAGAGGTAGGCAAAAAAGAGGGAAAATGAAGCATCGTAGACCTGGTTCTAGATCCATCGGTGTCTATTTTGGAAGAAAACACAGGGCGACAAACAGAAAGAGGAAACAATGAGCGCGCCGACATTTAGACGTAAGCAACCGGCTTAAGCGAAGAGAGGCACACAAAAACAAAAGAAAAAAATGTACGACGTACGTGTATGCAGGCTGCTGAGATAGGAAGGCAAGTAAGGCAATCGAGCACGGGCGAGGCTTCTGAAGGCCGGAGACTGCAAATAAACAAAATACTGCAAAATACTGCAGAAAGAAGCGAGATTGGCAACAGAAAATGAAGGGCCCCTGCGTCTGCGCGCGGCGCATTGGCCACTCAAGAAAGGCATTACCAACTGCTGTCAAGATCATTTCGATGCCTTTAAGATACTTTAAAGATGCACGACACAGCGATGCACGATGCACGATGCACGATGCACAAATAAAGTTTTTCTCGCTTGTTTTGTTTGAATATTTAAATGTGCAGCCGTGCACTCTACCCCTTTGCTACTATCCCGGAATAAAAGGTTGATGCACAAACACAGAACACATCAACACAGCCCACCCGTGTCCACGGGAGGGACTCGGGATAATGTACTCCGTACGATGCTCATAATGTACGTGGGAGGGGGCCAGAGCACTGGACAACCACGGGACGGCTGGGGCGACACAAAAAGCTATGAAAATTGGTTCGGGACCTCTGTGTTTTCCGTCACTGAAATCTGATGTTGCAGTTGCTGCTGCTGCTGCTGCTGCTGCCGCTGCAATAGCAGACGGGGAAAAGTGGGAACAACGAGACGGAATAAAAGCACGACATACTGTCGGGCATCGGGACGGCCTGGGAAGCACGGAAGCACAGAAGCACATCGTGTGCCGCGATGGTGGGGGTCTACGACGTATGTTGAGAGTAAAAAAGCTAATCAGCGTAGATGAAGGGCATGCTTTTCAGCCTGGCGAAAGTGAAGTGAAAAAAAAAAGAGAAAAGAGAGATGCACATGGAAAGATATAGATTGTGACAGAGATAACAGCTGCAAAACGGAAACGAAAAACACAAAGATGGGCCCTGCAGCGGAGATCAAACTGTTCTTACAAAGTAGATGGACAGTGCAAAAGGGCCAAGCGACCAAGATGGGATGCGACTGGGCAGAGGGAGCCTTGATAGATTACGCGAGAGGTGTCTCTAGCCTTCTCAACGATATGCTGCCGAACTCTGGACTTTTGGCTCTTTGGCATAGCCGCGTTTCGCTAGTGCATTGGCATATCGTGAGATGATGGGTGTAATCAGTGCCATACCAGCAGCTGGATACCATTGAGATGCGGAG
Source organism: Sporothrix euskadiensis (assembly GCA_019925375.1). NCBI lineage: Eukaryota > Fungi > Ascomycota > Sordariomycetes > Ophiostomatales > Ophiostomataceae > Sporothrix > Sporothrix euskadiensis. The sequence goes on from JADHKQ010000005.1 coordinate 195,231, forward strand.
TACTTGTAGAGATACTGAGAGATACTCGCTCTCGGGATGAGCGCTTCTCAAGTATTTTCTTTTTCTCCAGAAAGGCCCAGACTCTTTTGGACCCCGGGTGGCTTCCATGGCTTTCATGGCTTTCCACCAATTCGAAAAGGCTCTTCCTGTCCGTCTTGCATCGTGGCTTGCTCGGGGAATGGGCGCTGTCGGCGTCCTCATTCTTATCCCTCTGTAAGTCTCCCTTGTAAGTCTCCTCTGTAAGACAAGTACCGAATCACCGGACGCGCCAGTCGGGTGGTAGTGGCAGCTGGCCTCGGGCGGGTGCGACTGTTGCCTTTTGCCCTTTTGCTCTTTTCTTCTTTGGGTGGTCATCACGAACTTTTGCGGTCTTTTTTTTATGTGTACAAACGTAAGTCCCCGGCGTGTTCGCCGTTCATCGGGATAGGGCGTCGATGCAAGATAGACGCCTCTTCCGGCAAAGGGAAAAGGCACAGCCAAAAATGCGGAGACTAAAGTACTGTGCATCTCGACGACGCCATCTTCTTTTTGCGTTTTTCAGCTGCATTGTCGAGTCAATGGATTGCCCATTTCGGAAGCATGCCGACCGAATCGGGCGAGGGCTTTCTGTCTTTTTGTCTTTTTGTCTTTTTGTCTTTCTGTCTTCTATTCCCTTTCGTTCCTCTTCAACCTCTTGGTTCTGTATCTTCAGCTGCATCCTTCTTCAGCTCGGGTGTCGAGCGCTACGAAAAGACCGCGCTTTAGCTTCCCAGAGCTTTGGTGTCTTTTCATCTTTTCGACGTCGATGGTATCATCAAGACTTTTCCTTGTCAAGTAGTTGCCCGCCCCTCCATTTCCGTCTTCGGGGTGCATAACGCCAATCGTTGCTGTCAAAAGGGACCTTTTCTGACTTGCATAGTGAGAAGAACGCTGCATGCCGTGGCCATCCTCATTTCTCGTTTCTGGAAACACCGTCTGACCTCTCTCTCACTCCCACGGTATCCCACCCTCCTAGGGAAAATCACGCAGACTAGCGGCGATGAGGAGAGCACAGTCCAAAGTCCAAAACTCACGATAGCCGTCGGTCAACACACGAAACGATATGACAATGACAAATTGATGAGCTGACAGAATATTGACAAAACTTGACCTGACAAGCTCACTTTCACAGCCCGTCTCACCAAGCATGCAAAGCAAAAGGGGGTGGGTGGTTCGTGCTCTCAGTCTGTGGCATGTGCGCCCGGTAGGCGCTGTGGCCAGCTACAGCTCATAGCCTCCCCTGCAGGCGATCTGTAAGATGGCTCGGATGGCTCCTCCTGTCTGGGAATTGCAACCAGGACATAAAGCCTTACAAATACAGGCTGACAGGGAGTTTCGACAGGGCTTCATACACTTCTACTTATATACGGTGTATGCTTACTTATCTTACAGGCATTTTCAAGGTCAGTGTTACGAGCCTCCCGAAACGTGCAAGTCTAAAAGCCGAGCAAAAGCAAAGATAGGACTCCATACGACGTACTCGATACTCCTCTATTGGGCTGGGCTTGCCTCAGGTTATTACACTGCGTCCAGTATCCGTAAGATGCCAGGATACGTCTGGTTTATCGTCGTACTCGCAAGGCTGTATTTCATTAGGAAGGATTTCGAGCGAAGGAAGACCTCCCCCCAAGAAACCTCCAAGGGCAGATGAAATGATGTGCACAAATGATGTGCCACATGGGGTGTTGAGGGTGTTCACTTTCAGCACCATGTGTTTAGTGATAACGAGTGCCTCGTGTGTACTAAATCCTTCCTCCTGATATAGCCACGCGGCTGTACACATTAATATGTGAGGGAGAACAAGAAAATACCGGATTCACCAAGAAATAGAGGCAGCCAGGCCCCAGGCAGGCAATAAAATAGGATACTGAAGGCGACCAGTAAAAAGAGATAAAATAAACTTTAAAAAAAAAAGGAAAGAAGAGAAAAGAAAGAAAGAAAGAAAGAAACAAAGGTGTGTAGATGTGTCTTACCTGAGCACCAAGAGCACGAATACGGGCACATTAAACAAGCGTGGGGGAGAGATATTGAGGCACAGGACACACAAAAGACCAAAAAAGGCACACGCGATGCTGAGATATAGGCATGCACTTGTCATTGACTCTATTTCTGTCCTCTTATCAGTGCTATTTTAAATTATGGGTTCGAATGGACGGAGAGGCGCTGCCGGATGTATCATTGCTGCTGATATCTCCAAATCTGTCAAAGTTGATTCCTGTTACATCGTACGTCGTACTCTTACTTGGCTGCCTTGTTTGTCTATGGGTCTTTTTCTTTTCTTTCTTTTCTTTCTTTTCTTTCTTTTCTTCTTCTTCTTCTGCAAGGAGAAAAGACACATGGCACAGCCAACAGGATCAGTGAGAAGCCAACAACAACAAGACCAACAAGAGTCAGACGGCCCTTTCGACGGGCAGATAACCGAATCGACCAGCCAGGACCCGTGGAACAACCACAAGGCTCTGTTTTCTGGCCTCTCACTGCTACAACAGTGCTCTCTTGGCGTTGGACTCCTGTTGGTCGCCCTCTGTGCCTCTCTCTCCTGTGCCCGGTTGAAATATATCGAGTAAAAGACGACCCTTCCAAAACAAATCTGGGCTGCGCCACCCGCTCACAGGGCAACTCTCTCCTGCAAGTCACTCTCTGTTTTTTACGAAGAAATGGCAGCCCAACAAGACTGCACTGGTGCACTCCTCCTCGGTAGGCTAAAACAAAATAGTGTCTCCTGGTATTGGCCTGTTGGTGCAGCGTACCAACCGCGTAAGATTTATGAGTTTCAACGAGAAAGAAACAGGATGAAGACACAAGAAAAACAGCCCCCAAGTGGTGCTCGCTTGTCTCAGCAGCGTGGCAGATGACCACCAACAGTACGGAGTACGGCGTAGCAATATTCTCACCAAGAGACGAGAAAAAGCCATCCCCGGTCTGGTAATCAATGACGGTGATCAAGAGGACATTGTAGCTATGGTTTGTCCAATCGTATCTTTTACGTGTGTCGTCTGTGAGAGAGGAGGAGGCCCAAGAGGGTGCAGATGACACCGAGAGTCTGTCTTGGCAGGTGAGGCAGGCTGTGAGAGTGATGGAGATGCTGGAAATAATAGTTCGTACTCCGCTAACTGGGCACACCCCGTAGGACTCTTGAACCCCTGCTAGCTCGAAGGACACTTGGACCACCCTCCTTTATCCTCACCACTTTTGCTCACCACTTTTTCTTAATTCGGTCACGCTCTGTGACTCTTGACCGGTTCACCTCTGTCTCCATCTCCTCCTTTTTTACGTCGTACCCGGCCTTCTCATCTTTTCATCACTATCCCCTTTGGAACGTGCACACCCTCTCCTGTTCACACTTTCTCATCGAACAAGTACACTCACACACGGCGAAGGATCACCGGGTGCAGAAGGAAAAGATTTGGATAGTGATGGCGAAATTTGTAAGATAATGGGGCGCAGGACTTACCACTTTTCGCCAATGTTTATATCTCGTGCCCTAAAAAGTGAACAAAAATAGTGCCACTTCAGTCGTAAGTTGCAACCAGTATTGCGTAAACAAGAGTAAAAAGGAGTAAAAAGAGGCAAAACTTGAAAATATCAAGGCAGCAGATCAAACTACGAAGTAGGGCACTCCCGGGCACACTCAAGATAGTCTCGATGGTGTTTCTTTTCTTCGTCGCCTTCTCCCGTTGTCGATCTCGGGACCCTATCTTGCAACTGTTACGTCTCTGTGCGACCCTTCTTTTTATCATCAAGAAATCGCCCTCTTGTTGTGTGCCTACGTATCAATGTTCACTTCACCCAACCCTAGCCCAGTTTTTATCTTGGCCTTTTCCCGTAGAAGTATAACTTGATTTGATGTTCTTGTGTTGCAGGATCGGTGGGATGCAAGGTACCAGAAGCACAGCGGCAGGACCGCGTGGAGACTAAAAAGGGAAAAAAATATCACAACCCAAAATGATAGACAAGACGACCAACATTTCCGTGGACAAAGTTCCCTTCTGTGCTTCTTCTACGGAGTAATACCGTCTGTTGATTAATCATTGAACCGGGGAAGGATTCGTCAACGGCGGGTGCTCTTCGTGTTCTCCCTTTCATATCCTTCTCCTTTTCCCTTCGGTCGGTACATCTATTCTGTGTTCTGTGGAGAGATAGCAGCTGCCTCCCGTTCGGAGGGTTTATTGGCCCTTTCCCCAAGATTACCACACACCGAGAAAAGATCGCCAAAGTCTGTGCGCTCTCCTATTTCTTGGTTTCTTTTCTACTCCTCTTCTTTTATCTCGTCTTGCTCACGTCAGCTTAGGGCGTTGTTGCACTGCAATGTCCACGGAGAAAGGATGAGAAAATCAACAAGAACAATCGAAAGCCCACTAATAGGTCCCACCAAAACAAGGGGAAGGGTGCTTTTGTACTTTCGTACTTCGTACTCCGTACTTCGTACTCCGTACTACCATGGCATGTCCGTGAAGATAAGTCAGCGGGACGTCGGGCGAGGCGGCGGAGGTAGCGGAGGACGAGACAAATAGACAAAAGGACAACAGGGCCGGAATCAGTTCTCAGTTCCAAGTCTCAGTCTGGATTTAACAGCAACTTTTCGGGAAAGTGCCTGCACGGATTTCGAAATGCATGTCACCTGGAACAGTGTCTTTGGAGTCCCTGGAGGCCGTTTTGTAAAGGCCGCCCTCGTGGTCTTCCCCATTGCATGTTTCGGAGACAATACGAAGGGCAAAAACAAGGAGGGTATATACTGAGACAAAACCGGCTGTCTGTGGGTGGCATCCTTGTCCTTGGAAAAGAGCAAGCGATGCTTGTTTGGTGCATATTGTCTCTGGTATCGCTTCCAACGGAGAGTCCTCTCCGTCGTAATTGTATCGTACGGAGTACTCGTAGTGCTCTCTCTTTTGGCAAGACTGCTCGATTTTTATTCGCCAAAAGTGACAAGGGCACTCAAATAGGAAAATGTCAGGAAAATGTCACAATGGCAACTCTCGAGGCTCGGACATGCAAGAAGAGGACTAGACTAGCAAGGGGCAAGGCGATACGTCGTAAAAAAGAATTAAGAGCACCAAAGTGTGATTATGACGTATCTCATCCGTCAGGGTAAGGAAATGCAATCGTCCGCTGCCGACTGCACGATCGCCGCAAAAAGAAATCAAACGAGAAGAAAAGGAAGAAGAAAAAGGCGAGAATAAGCCGACCCAAGGTTGAGCAAGGTGTGGTTGTCGTCGTCGCCCTCGCTTTACGGGACACTGTTGGTCGTATTCTACGACGCATTACGACGTAATACGACGTACTTCCTCTCACCTTTCTCACTGCCACTAACGCAGTAACGTTCGACGGCCAGTCCGCTATGGTGGCACTGTGCCGCGACTGCTTTCGTCGTGAGTGGGGGGACGAAGGATCGTGACCTTTTTTCTCTTTTCTCTCCAGTGTCTCAACAGTTCTTACAGAGGATAGACAGCCATCGTCATGGGGGCTGGTATTTCATTAGCATCATTTCCAACAGTTGTTTATCGCCCACCATGTTGGGTCCCTGGTGCAAAGGAACAAGGGGAGGCGTCGCGGGGTCTGAATTTGATGAAACGAAATTTGATAAAAAAAAAAAAGCAACCAACGGAGATGAAGACCATAAACAACATTGTCGTACGGAGTAAACCAGTGTAAAACAGCAATCGTGATTCGCAATATGGCCCCAATCTACTGTGTACGGCGTACCGGCTTTTCTGTTGCTCTGTTGCTCGTGGGGGCTTTTTTGTTTTCGTTTTCGTCTTCTTGTTTCAATCTTGCAGGATAGACAGCAGGTCGATCGTATGTCCCGGGTTCCATCGTACGTCGTACGCTTTGCAGATCTCTTTTGCTGTTTATCCATCGCTTTTCATATGCCGAGCCGCTATCTAGACGTAAAAAACGTGCGAGTTTCTGTGCCCACGCTTGCCACGCACACAAATCTTGGAGCAGAAATAAAATGCTCAATAAAAAAGACGCCATAGCTCCTGTTCTGCTAAGGCACGGGAGATGCGCAGTTAGGGGGAGCGCCCACGGTAGCTGTGGATGGAGAGTTTTAGAAATTAGAGCTACGGGGTGGAGGCCGAACAGGGATTGAGTTGTAAAGTTGAGATAGGGAGAAACGACAAGGGCACGAAATCGAAGAGCTTCAGAAGCTCATTGCTCTCTGTCTCCGATGCTGCCGTCTTTCGTCAAAGACCTATCGGTGGGGCGTGTCGTTTATCAAAAAAGAGGAGAAGGGAAATAAGAAAGAAGCAAAGAAGGAGACGAAAAGAAGTTATTCCATTCTGTGGTTTCTATGCGAGACAGTAGAAAAACGTGCTCTTCCTTTCGAAGCTTGCGAACTTGCGAGCTTACGTAGCTCCCGTGGCTCCTTAGCCCCTATCCCAAACATATATGTTTATCATCAGGTGGAACGCACGCTGGAGAACACGGAGGAAACACACCAAAAGAGCAGTGATTGACATGTCTCCCTTGTCCTTTCTCTTTTTTACCCTCTTTTTTTCGGAGAGTGCCTCAAGAGCATCTCGACTTTTTCTACATGCAGTCTTGGGTGTTGGTTCGAGGCCGGTGTTGTTTTTCGACTTCTTCGACTTGGCCCATGCGTTCTGACTTGCAGGTGGCTCCCCTTGGGCCTTGGCTTGTCTTTTGTCTCTGTTTTGGTGTGTTCTCATTCAACGTCAGACAATTTATGGGGAAAGATGGGAAAAAGGGAGGCTGTTGAACAAAAGGCCATGTTTTGTGACAAGTCACTGTAAACCGTTGTTTCTCTTCGCATGGCCGTTGGACCTATCTTGTCTATCTTGTCTCCTTGTCCTGTCCCTTTTCTCCTTTTGCTTTCTTTTTTGTGCATTCCTCCCTTGGACGGGCCCACAACTGTCTGTTCTCCTTATCAACAGTTTTGGTCTGCCATGGTGCATTTAATATCCGAAGTTACAGGGTATCTCATAGCAGAGAAAACAACAAGATGGCCGTTCTATCCGCATCAATGTCTCGTTTGAGGATTCTCACGAAACTTGGTCGCGATCCTATCGAGAAAGATACTCACAGAAAAGAAGGATGGACTCCCCTTTCTTCTACTTTTACGTGGGGGAACCCGCTTCTTGTCTATCCGGCTACTGTCCATCATGGTTCGGAGCTTTATCGCTCTGTCCCATCTTTTCTTGTCCACGAGTACCGAGTGCCGCTTTGACTGCCGTCTCGAACGATTTCATATCGACTGCACGACGGACAAGTGGGTTTTGCCTTTTTTGCTGGGGGTAAAATAGCACCATCGAGTGCTGTCCCTTTACTATTCTGTTGCCGTTCGTTTCAATGGCCTTTTTCTACTCCGTACCTAGAAATTGCAGCGCTGGCCAGCAAACACAGCGATACGCACGGAAAAGACGGCTTTTCAGACATACAGACAGCCTATCTTGTGGACATGCACCACTCAGTATTGCCCAGAGAAGGAGGACCAAGCTTGTTCAATGTTGGCGTCCAATTTGATCGTCGAAAGCCAGGTGTTTCCGTGTGAATGGTCCTGTATCACAGCCTTTTTTTGTGATTGAAAAGTGACGATAAACAGGCTCAAGCAGGCTCATCAAATGGCAATCAATACGACGTACGACGTATTACTCCGTACACAGCGCCCGAAATAGGAGCGCACACTATCGACGTTGCTATCGTACTTGGCTGCCTCTCTTTCTCAGTATTGTCAGAGATCAGAGAGTCTGTCCATTGTCTGCTGTTGCACATCCCACGACACTGCAATGTTCCGCCACCTGTCGAGTGTTTTTTTTTTCCTTCCTCTTCCTGTCTTCCTGTCTTCCTTTCAGTTTGTCCCATGTGTTCATCGCCTCAGACATGCATGTACATTGCAAGTTGATTTCCGTTTCTCCGTTTCCCGACAGCAAGGATAGAGACATTTCCTTTGCTGTGCTCTGCCTTCTTCTGTTCCTCTTCTTGTTATCGTTATCGTCTGTCGTCTGTCGTGCTCCTGTCCTTCCAAGCGCGGAGGTCGTCCGTCTGCAAGCATTGTCTCATTGCTGTTCAGTGATACATGGAAATGCTGAGGCTGGCCCAGAACAGGGCCCAAAACACACCAAAACAGGCCACGCACAGGCGCTGTGTTCAGAAACAACAGCTGTCAGAGCAAGAAAAATCGCCGACTAGGTGTGTTGCTTGCCAGCCTGGCTGTCACTTTTGTCTCTGTCTGTGCGGAGTATTTCCGTCCTTGTCCTTGTCCTTCTGCCCTTTGGTCCTATCAGTGTCTTTCCCGTCTTTGCTGTATCTCCTCCTCCTCAGTTCTCAGTAAAAGAACCCTGTCAGGATCAGCCACGCATATTGCTTTCCTGCTTTCTTTTCTCTCTTTCTTTTCTCTCTCACTCTCTCTCTCTCTCTCTTCTTTTTCATCCATTTTGGGCGACCTGCATATTCTGTACCTTTCCTTTCTTTGGTTCTCTGGTGCTGCGGCCTCAAAAAAAGCGACCTGGCAACCTATTTTGCTTGTTCTTCTTCGTGTCTGCCCAGGGCCTTCTCCAATATTCTGTCACTTGTCGTTTTTTTCTTCTTTTCTTTCTGCCTCTCCAAAAACTCCACAGGACATTGCTTTTTCCAGTTAGCCGCGTTAACCACGACCAGGGTTCAACAATCCAACAAGTGCAACACTCCACACCCCTGTCATTGCTGCAGGTGTTACTCCGAGTCTCTTCTTTTGCCCTCTTCTGTTATCGTTGTGTGTCCTCCTGACGAAATGGCACACACCCTCTTTCTCCCTATTCCCTTTTCCCTCTTCTTCTCTTGTTCTCCTCTATTTCTTGTGGCTTTCTCTTTCGTCATTGGCTGGGTAGAAAATGGGAGGTCGATCACTGTCTCCCTCTTTTCTCTTTTCTCTTTTCTCTTTTTTTCTCTTCTCTTTTCTCTGTCTCCCTCTATTCTCTTTTCTTCTGTCTTTTCTCTTTCCCTCCTCCCCTCTCCTCCACACCCTCCCCCTGGCCGGACTCTGGCGCGCGACCGGCCCCTCCTTTCTCTAATTTTGTTGTGATGCACTACACTCGTCTTGCCTTTTCCTGGTCCACAGTAAAATCTGGGGAAAGTAGCATTGAACATTGACTTCGTCTCCGAGTCGATGATGTCGGCTTTTGACCTCCTGCTGTGATGACTTTGTTAGCGTGCAGCTGGTGACTGGGCTGGGTGGTTGGGGAAAGCTGGGACGTGGGATGGCGTGGCATTTACGGAGTACTGTGTAGAGAGAGATACTGTGGTATTATCTTGTCGAGGTGAAAAGAAGCTCAGAAGATGAAAGAATGCCTGCCTGCCTTTTAGCCTCTCGGAGAACGTGTACTCCGTGTGGCAGCTGGTATTCTGGTGTGCCAGCGAGCCAGAGAACGTAAAAGACTGAAATGCTAATCTTGTTTTCATGACGATCTTTTGTTCACAGAAATGCAAAAAAGGGATAAGAAGGCTCGAGGCTTGAGAGGCAGACAGACAGAGGCAAAAAGGCACAAAGGAAAAACAAGATGTTGAAGATGCCCGAAGAAACGGAGCAGAAACAGAGACAAACCCACAGAAACCCGATGATCAAAACCACGCGTCTCGCCCTCCCTTTTGTGTCGATGTCTTCCTTGTACGTTTGTATCTTCTTTTGTATCCTTGCTTCGTCTATCAACACTTCCACAGCACCCTGGAATGCCAGAAAAAGAAAACGGCTGTCTCAGGCAGTGAGGCCTTGTTCACTGCTCGTACTCGGATACTAACTTTCCCTCTCTGCTTCTCTCCTGTGATGATGTCGACTACCAGTCGCCGCGTTTTTCTCATGTTTTTGTATGTTTTGTAAGTCTAGTTCGTATCAACCTTGGCCTCGCTGGCTCGTTTGCCTCCCTCGTTTCTTCACTAAACGGCATGTGGCTTTGTTTCGGACGATCCGTTCCTGTCCTTTCGTTTCGCCTCTCTTTTTTCTTTTCTTCTTTTCTTTTTCCATGTCTCTTGCCTCCTTTCTTTCTCATCAACGACCGCTCAGGGTCTGGCATGTAAAACATTCTTTCGGATACTTGTATTTCGGAGAACGGCGAGACATTAGTAAAAAACTGTCACGATGTTTTTCGGTCCATCACATCAGCCTTCTCCTTTGTTCTCATACGCGCTGTAACTTTGCTTCCCCATTTGGATTGCACGCAGGTGGTGGCCTGCAAGGCGCAGAAGTGCATGCCAATATTGAAACGCTCTTGTCTCAATAATATCTCTCTCCTCTCAAATTTCGGGTCGTTGCTCGAGTCCGGCGTTTGAGTCCGAATGGTCTTTGTTAGACGTTCACTGCGGAGTAATGCGTAAACGCCAAAGCCCATACGGAGTATTCCGTACCATGAACAAGGGTCCGGTCTGTTGGAAACCCGGCTACCACGGATATTGCCATGGCGCTCCCTCGTCTCCCTTGCACTAAAACGCCCCCAAAAGACACCAAAAGAGCCAAACCTACCCAAAGACCAGCAAAGAACACTAACATAACACAGACTTTCACAGACAAGCGCCCCAAAAAATGAGACCGGCCAGTGGTAGCGCTGGCTGTGTCCGGACGGCCCGCGAAAAGTGGAGAAATGTCTTGTTGGCACCGTACTCCGTAATATCTATCTTTTTCTTTCCCTATCGTTGGTGTGATTTTTTTGGTCTTCTTTGTTAGGGTCAACTTGACGATCAGACCGCGCACTCGTAACGACGAGGACGCGAGACCGAAGGCGAGCACAGTGGCCTTGACGACAAGATATGGCTAGCTTCAACATGAAGGGCAATACTTATCAAAGATGGGCATCATCGACGTCGTACTCGTATGGAGACATGGAGGCATGGAGGCATGGAGGCACTAAAAATTAAGAAAAGCAAACAGCCATCCACTCTGCACTGTCTGCCTTCCCACATTGATCTCCCGTCACTGCCGTGGACCCTTGCTGTTTTTTTAAGGAGTACGCATATGGGGTACGGAGTACTTTGTATGTATCACCTTTCTTGCATCTTGTGAACGGAGTCGACGTAGCCGAAAGGCAGACAACATAAAAAAAACATTCAAAGATGATGGGGAAGAAGGACAGACTTGGACACAGGGCATGCACAAGCTCACAAGAAGGCACAAATGTATGTAGCGCCAGGCTAAAATAGGGAAAGATTGGCAAGAAAAGCCGATGATGGACACGAAAATGAGGGGAGCAGGGCAAAACTGGTGATGGCGGCGATAGTGGCAGGCAAAAGACAAGTGAGCGATGACAAGAGGCCAGTCGACGCAGCCCAGCCCCAAGCCATGCAGGACTTGATTCTTCTGGGAAGGTGTGGGTGGACTTGCAAAACGCAGTCTGCATTCGATTTCAGGGCGACGAAACGAAGAAGGCGATAGCAGTCCACACTCCAAGCTGCAGGACGGAGTAGTCGTTCAAGCCTCTTGCCTCTTGGTCGCTGCCTCCTTCTCTTTTCTCCCTCTTCTTCCTTTGGACCAACCCTTTTCTCTCAAGGCAGCTGCTCCCTGCATCAGGGCATGCCTTTTTTGCTGCACCTTTGCTGCAGCCCCCAGGCACAGCCGGAGAGGTAGGAGGCCAGTAGGCCAGTAGGCCACCAGTAGGCCAGAAAGCAACCAAGCCGCCTGTCCCGATGTCTTCTCCTCCCCTCCATCTTTGTTGTCTTCCTGCCACGCAACGCAACACGGACACAACGCTACTCCGTACTGTGTACACATAGTGAATTGTCCAGCCCCAGGCAAAGAAAAGGCACAAAGGCCACAACGAGGCGGCACAAGAAAAGCAAGCGCAAGCGATGGAAAAGGCACTCGAGCAACTCCAGCTCTTTAGATTCTGCTTTAACCTTAACGAAGACTGCCTCTGTCTCTCACTCTCACTCTCCTCCCCCCAAAAAGCCACTCAAAACTCTTAGCTCCCCCAGACGCAATGCAACCTCACAACGAGAAAGTAGCAAAATCAAGTACTCTGTAAACAAAAATGTGAAATATGACAGAATATCAACAACTCGTCCTCTCTTGCAAAAAAAGAAAGCATTCCCACGCTATCTTTCCCTCTCTCTGCTCTCTCTTTTTCTTCGTCCTTGCTCGTTTTGTCGAATTTGTCTCTCCTGGCCTCGTGGTTTTTTTCTCTTCCGTCACCCACTCTTTTCTTGTCTGGAAGGGGTGGGGTGCCATGAGGGAAAATAAAAGCTGACAGGAGTTGGAGGCAGTGGTGTTGCAGTGCATATTATGTCTCTTCCTCTCCTTCTTTTAGTCTCAATTCTTTCGTCATTGTTATTCGCCATCTGTCGTTGAGATGCTGCAGTCTCTTGCCTTTCTGCTGGGACCTTCTGTTCTCTCCTGCTGGACCAGGGGCAGCAAGCACGAAAAGTCTGGGGGGAGAAAGACAAGAACAGGGGTTGTTGAGAAGGAGGAGGAGGGAGGGGAAACGGGCAGCGGGCAGCCCAGGCACCCGGGGCGCAAAGGGAAAAAAAAAGAAAGGTCAGGGGCAATGCGTTGTGCTGTGCGACTGACTGCGAAAATGCGCTTCCTTTTCTTTATCGAAGACGTGGGTTTTTTTTCTCCTTTTTTTTTCTTTTTTTCTTCTCCTTTTTTTCTTCTTTTTTTTCACGATTGTGACCTTCCATCCCACGTCCTCGCTCTTTCTTTTCTTCTTTTACCCCCATGTCTGTTGGTCTCTTGACCACCTTGGGCCTGCTGGCGTCGTATGCACTCTAGAGGGGTTTTGCTTCTTCTTTCTCAAAAGAAGGAGACTCAAAATCTCGCTTAATCAACAAGAGACCCCATGGCCATTGTTTTGGAGCGGTGCAGTGCGGGTTTCTGGTCTTTCTCTTCCCCTCTTTTGGTTGTCCAGCCCCCAAACGCTAAAAACAAGGGAAACAATGGCAAAAGGAAGCACTCAAAAGGCAATCCAAGTAAAACGATCGAAGCGAGAGGAGAGGTCGTATGCAGTAGCAGCTGCGAAAAATGACGCTGTTGAGAGAAGTCGCCATGCTCATGACGGCATGTGGTCAACTTCGAGGTCTATGGGAGTCGAGAACCACTTTTAAATTTAATCTGCGGGTCATTTTGCTGCGAGGCTGTTTGGGCTGTTGAACTGTTATGTCTGTTTTGGCTGTTTTGTCTCTCATTTTCTCCTCATTTTCAGGGTCTCCTTGCTGCTTCTCCTGTCTCTGCTCCCTTGTTATCTACTTGCTGTCTTTTATCCTTCGTACTCGGAAAAATGGCATGTCTCACAATAACAGCCATCCCCTTGTCTTATTCTCCCTCTTCCAATTTTCCTCTGCCTGTTCTAGCTCTGTCTCTGTCTCACTGGGAGGATAAGGAACTGTGAAAGAAGCAGAAAGGGCTCCACACAATGCATGCCCGTTCAAGAATCCATCGAAGAAAAGGGCGCTACGGAGGAAAGCGACGCGTGGTAAATCGTTCAAGGTAAGGGACAAAAAGGACAGAAAAGAAAGAAGAAAAGAAAAGAAAAAGAACCGACATAAAAACATGCCCGCGTTTAGATAGTAGATAGTAACAGCTCGAGATAGAGCGCTTTCCTGATACATGAAATGTGATGGAGACCGACCTGGGGTAGGGGAGCTTCGCATCAGACGAATCACACCTCTGCATCTTTTTGCTTCTCCACGATTCCGACTCCTCTTTCTCCTTTCTTGTTTTCGGACTTTGATATCACCCCTTTCGAGGTACGACGTAAGAAGTAGAGAGACACTCGACGGACTCGAACTGCACACATCTCCTTCCTGTGCACTCTCCTCGCTTCATATTAACATTCCGTGACCCGTGCCGGAGACGCACGTCCCTTTCTCTCTTTTTTTCTGGGGAGAAGAGAGCAAGATGGTGTGGGCAAAGAGGGGCAGAGCCAGAGAAATTCAAAAAATAAAACAGCTCAGCTCTCGCAGCACACAGGCAAGCTCTCTTTCCTCTCTTTCATGCAAGTAGTAAGAGAGTACGCAAGGGAAATAAGATGCATATTTATTTGTTGCACGAACAATTAAATGCAACAGATATCCCAGTCCCAGCCTTGTCCTTTTGTCCTTTTGCATGCAGAGGGCGTACTTTGTACTTCGTACTCCGTCCTCCGTGAAAAGGATAAACAAAAAGCTGAGACGTGGTAAAAGGCAAGGGGTATTGGATACTTGGATTCTTGGGGAGCCTTGGCCTGGCCTTGCCTTGCCGCTGCGTTTGCTCCGCATGCAACGGACAAGGTCAACATGGGGGTGACAACTTTTTGCTGCTTCTCTCCAACGACTTCTCCTTGCTCTCTTCATATCTCGTAGCTTTTATTGGGCAATTCCATATTCCAAATTCGTCGTCGTACCCTTCCGGATAGCTACTTCATCAGCCAAGGCAGTTACTCCCTTTTCCTCTGTGTTTTTCCCTCAGTATTTGCTTTTTCTGTCACCGGGCGGCGGCAGCCTGCATCGACAAATTGTCGGGTGATGCCTGCAACAAAGCAAAGGCAAGCTAAGCTGGCCTTTCCTCCTCCTTTTTCTCCGGGTCCAACAAACAAATATGCAGGAAACCATGCAGCCTATCAGGAGCTTTGTGGACAGTGTGGGAGGGTACGAGTATGGCGTTTGTCTGTGGTAACAAACAGAGCAGCTCCAGCTCAGAAAATATGGGAGCCTGCTTGATCTTGAAATGGCGAATGCCAGGTACCGAAGGGCCAGGGGTGAGGTGTGTATGAATGGTCAAGTCCTTCCCCAACAGCCCTCTTTCCTCTACTCAGCATCTGCAATATATATTGCGTTGCATGCAGAAAAACAGCAGAGAGCTCAAATAGGAAGAGGCACAACGTAACAAGGTCCACAGAGAAGAGGGCGAAGAAGCTATTCACAATGTCGATATAAATGAACTGCCACATGCTTTTTCTCTTATTATTTACTGTTGCCCGGTTTACCCTTCTCATTCAATGCATGTCATCCACGGCTGTTGGTGAAGATAGAAGACGTCCGTAGAATAGGATACATTCAAAAGTGGACACAACATGCAATTGCCAAGCCAAAGCTCGAAGCTGAGGCTCGATAACGAAAAAGGCATCCCACCTTTATGCTCATTCAAAGCTCGACACAGTCCAATGTCGAGGACACAGCCAATCAGGCGTCAAAGGTGGCTGGGAGCCCTCTTTTTTCCTCTTCCTCTCTCTGGATGAAAGTCATTCACTTTCTTCTTTTCCAATGTCGTATGAGCATCAGAATGTGTGTGGGGATGGTAGAGGCAGTGAAGAGGAACAGACATGGGGGCAAGGAGTGGGCGAACGACAGCAGAAAAAGAGAGACAAGGGGGCCCACTGACCAATGGCGATACGCTGTTCAAACACACCACTTTTCTTGGGAGTGTGCGTTTGCAACTGCCAACAGCCGTGAGCCGCCACGAACCACTGGAGAAAAAGGAGATGGGGCGAATGAGCGACGACGATGCGACGATGCCACAATGCCACGATGCGACGCTTCGGCAAGGAAAGAAAAGCGTGTGTGTATGGAGTACGTCGTAAAAGCAGTAAAATTACAGTGCACATCGGCAGGCCTGGTCTCGACGAAGGAGGGAAGGAACGCAAGCATCTCGTTGGTCAGACCTTTTGAAACGAAACCAAGAGGGAATACGATGACAAGGACAACCAAAAAAAAAAAAAAAAAAAAAAAAAAAAAAAAGAGCTTTGAGGATGGTCTAGGAAAAGCCAGAAAGCAGCGGTGTCTCACTTTTCTGACTTTCTGACAGACCCTCTGGCACTCATAACCTCAGGCTTCTCACGGCGAGTCGCCAAAAATGAGATATATTTAGTCGCCTGTTGACAGAGCGAGAAGAGATAAAGAGGCCACTTTTATTCTCACCTTCCATGGCGCCTTACGCCTTACGCCTAGGCAGATCGCCAGCGCGAGCGGGCGGAAGGGAAGGAAGGAATGGGTAGCCTAGTGTACGGAGTAGAGGCAAAGAGGGAAAAGGGTAACTTGATTGCAAACTTGGCAGGCACACACAAAAGTGCACGAAAAAGGCACACAAAAAAACAAGCGGGTCTGGCGGGTCGGTAGGGGCTGATACCCTTTCAGGGAAAGAGCCGCTGATGAGGACGGCGAACTGCTCGAGAGGGAAGGAGGGAGGAAAGCCCTGGAGGCCGGCCAGGAAAGGCAAGGAAGTAACCTCGAGAGCCTCAGATGGAAGGAAGCAGGGAGAGGCGCGGACGAACACCTCTCTGGGCGGCCGGCCTCCTTTTTGGCCATATCTGGGACCGGGTTTTGTTTTTGTCCGCGCCGGTTTTCAGTGACAGTTTTCAGTGACAGAATGCCGTGAGATGGGTGAGACGACAACAGGCACCAAAATCCGAGTCCAAGGTCTGAGCCCCAGTGCGATGTACAAAAGTATGGCGACATTGCGTGAGAGCCTTGCCCCCTAGAATGTTGAAAATGCAAAACGGCAATGGAATCAGACCGAGGATTGGCATCACAAGCAAGGTCCAAGGTCTGAGTCTTGGAATCGAGAGGACTGAAAAATCTCCACCGAACGGCATCCCGTCCTTCCCTTTCGTGCCCGAAACCGCCGAGCCGTTCGATGCGATCAGAATACTGAACCCATTTTTGAAGTTTTGAATTCTCAATTTGAATCCACTGAATCCACAGTAACTTTCATGCTGTCACTTGCAAAGTCCTGCTGTTCGCAATCGCTCGTTCGCCCTGCGTTGCCCTTCCTTTCCAGAGTTGTCCATTCCACGGCTTGTCCCGGTACAACAGGCGCAACAGGCACAGCCCCCTCTGCCGTCTCCCTGTTACTCTCGTCTGTCTTTTTGTTGCCTCGTCATCAACCAACAGTCTGTTCTGTGGACATGCATTGTAAACAAAGGGTGCAGAGTTTTCAATTGCAAGACATCCTGACGACTACAGCATACTCCAGAATAGCTCTGTTGGAACCGTCAAGCCATTTCCCTTTTCCCTAGGTTATGCTTTCTTTTTTCTCTCTTTTTTTTGTCGTTCCCCGTTGATCGTTCTCTGGCCTCCTTGCATGTGTTCGTTGAAAACTCTGTAGCCTGTCTCGCCTGTTTCTAAGAAAGGAATTTTGTGGAATCCACACCTTGGAAATTTGTACTGAGTAAAACGGACGATGAGGGAAAGATGTGCACGCAAGCGAACAGCTCACATAAGACACGCCCGCGTGAGGGAGAGGAAAGATTTTTCTTCTAGAGAGAAAGTGACGATGCAACAACGACTGTGCATGGGCAGATTGGGCAAAATTCGCATTGGGATAGACAGGCCATTTTGTCGGGTGTCGTCTCCTTTCCTCTTTCCTCCGGCTCCTTCACGATAACGGGAAAACGGAGGGCGAACAACAAGACCAGCCCACTTACGACGCAATTATGCCGTACATCCACTTACACCACGGCGTCCCAAATTTCTTGTGGGTGCTAGAAAGATACGACGATGAAAGAACCGCCGAGTGCGGTCCTGCGTTTCTTATTTTCTATAGAAAAACGCGGGTGTCTTTTTACTATCTTTCGTTTTCTGTCTTGTCTTGTCTTGACCCCCACGCGGTTTTCGGCCTAGGGGCCTCCTCTTTTTTAGGCCGCTTTATCTCTCTTGCTCTCTCTCTCTTTTTAGCGCTCTCCTCACTCTGCATTCCTGAGACTTGCTTGCCAAAAAGAGACACATACAACACAATATACAGTAGAACGAGGAACGCACTCCAACAATCGCTCACGCACACACAAAAAGACGTCACATTGTCGGTTTGACCAGGCTTTCGGTGTCTCTGGTTCACACCCTCCCACTCTCTTGTCATTCTCGCGTTCGACTTTTTCCTGTCAATCCTTTCAGTCCTACAGTAGAAAAAAATCTCCGCAGTGTCAACAGGACGGACATGCGCCACCCCAATCTTCAACCTTCAACCTTCAACCATCAACGCCTCACACACCCCACCACCTCCAGGGCCCTTATCACACCTTCTCAGTAAAAAGTTCTATCATGCGTGCACTATATCCTGGAAGAGTACAGAACAGAGAACGGTAGGGATGTGTCTGTTTGTTAAGGAGGCCTGGCTGCGATACGATGTACCCCTTTGTGACTTTTTTTCTCGCGAGGAGGTTTGTCTGTCCTATTTTGTCTTTTCGTGTTTGTTTGTTTTTCATGCAAGAAAAAAAGAGGCAGTTACAAGGCCATTGAATCCGGTGACAGCAAAGACAAAGAAAGAAGGTCATTCTCGACATTTTTCTTTTCGTACCAAATTTTCGTATATATTTTTCTTTTATTTGTTAATTTTTGTTTAAATGTTCTGCATTTTTATATGCGGTACTTTCAACTAGTTTACAACGTTCAAAAAAAGATAAACATTGCTACACGAGAGAACAAGGTAGTGTCAAAACTGTCAAACAAACTGTCCCGAAACAGACTTAACATGGCACCATTTTCGCGTTTGAGCTTGAGCCTGACTGACTGCCAGAGAAAGGACAAAAAAAAAAGGCTTAAAACACGAGAATCAATGGCCTCGTTTTGGCGAGAGAGGAATGGACACCAAAGCAGCAGACAAAGAAAAGCCAAAGCAAAGCGAGATTGTGCAATAATGCGATTGACGAGTCACGACTCACAAAAGCGACGACCCTTTTCTGTGTCCTTTCTGTGGGAGTGTCGTCCGGGTACGCCGTAGGCGAACCATGCCAGATCCCATCGAACCATAGGCGCCCCCAAAAGTAAATAACGCCTGAAAACCTTTTCTCGCTTCGCTTCTCTCCCTTGGATCGTAAAATCGTGCCCTCGTATGTCTGAGCAAGCCACCAACAGGACGAAAGCGGTTGGTCGTTCTTGTCAAAGGCGACCTGCACAGCTATGAGAACCATGAGAAGTTGAGAACACAAGGGCCCGGCCCAGGGCCTGAGTCAAAACCAGGCCGCTTTGCTAGGACTATTGAACGCCAATCTTTTGGTGAAAGAAAGACTCAAAGAAGGCGTGCACGTTTTTGGCAGGCTCTTTCACGATCTTCTGGCCCGCCTTGCCTTGCTGTAATCTGTGTATATGTGACCAAGAACGGGTTTTCGCCCCCTTCCTAATATGGCGCCATTACGCTTTTCGTGAGGACATTTTCGGATTCTGACTGGCAACTCTCGTGTGAGTCTGTTTTCGTGTTTGATTGTTTGATTGACTCCTTTTTCTTGCTCGTTGAAATTTTCTCGTTTTCCCCTCGTTCTGCAGGAGGTGCACGCACCAGCTGCAGGTTTTTATTGTGAGAAATTTTTTTGAAAGCAGCAATGGCTCTCTTAATTTGGTGATTCACAGTCTAACTGCCTGGCAACGGGGCAAGAAAGGGAGAGAAATACGGAGCAGTATGGAGTAAGAAAGTGAACGACAAGAAAGACGAGATATTACGATAAAAGAAGGAAATGGTCAAAAGAAGAAAAAGGTGTAAAAGACGCAAAGGGAAAAAGACAAGACGAAAAAGCAAACGAAAAGGAAATCGACGGCTCAATTCGGTTGATGCTTTTTGCTCTTCGAGATGTTCAATTGATCAAATTACTCAATGGCAACATGCAATTTCTCAATCTCATCGACGAATTTGTCTCACCATCGTCCATGTCCACTGCCGTATTGGCCCTTGACATCAGCCATTTGCTATTCTGCCATTTTGCTGTTCCCTCTACCACAGTACGGAGTAGGTAGGACAAGAATTGGCTCATCACGGCATCAATCGGATTGGACATGTGCTGCTCCCGTTTTCTACGGCGTGCTTTTTCCATCTTCCATCACGTTTTCCTGTTTCTTCGGCTTTACTTTGCAGTTACTGCCAAAAAAGACTGAGCATGGGCAAAAGAGGAAAAACGTAAACATACAAAGTACAAAAACAAAATCCCATCTCACCAAGGAATGCACGAAATGCCCTCAAATTGTCCACAAATGACAACAAATGACCACAAATGATGAGTATGAACGGCACAAGCTCCGTAGACGCCCGTAGATGCCCGTTCATTTGTCATTTTGTCATTCTCTTTGTGCCGATGGCGTGGGCAGATGACGGGAAACTCCCCAGGTATGGTGTGGTTGTGGTGCTATGGTGCGAGAAACTGGAAACTGGAGTCGACTGAGGGACACAGAGAGACTGAGTGAATGAAACGAGCACAGGGAGGCGTGTGCATTGTGTGCATTGGCAGTATGGGGTTGTCTGGCCTCTTGGGCCTCACCTGCGTCTGGAAGAAAGAGTCGCTTTTTAAATAGTAGTGAAGCAAATTGCGAAATCACGATGCCAACAAACGAAATACAGCGCGTGCGCGCCTGCTGGAAGGCGACAGAACAGCGAGGAATGCTCGGACAGAACAGTTGTCCTCACAGTCGTCCAGCACAGTCAGGCGCCAGCGGGCCACTGAACAGAAAATTTCTGCTTGTCTGCCTGTGGCCAATCTGACTCATTTAGACCCACGCCCCTACGGAGTACGGTTTTCCTCTTTTCCTCTCTCTTCAGTTCTCCACAGCGCTGACCTGCGTGTCTTCCAGCGCAGTAAGTGCACGGGGCACAGGACACTGAGGAGACTGGATACTGGACAACACAGAGAAGGGAGAGCGACGCTAGCGCCAGAGTGGGTCATTTCTATTTTCTCTCTCTCTTTTTTTTTCCTATTTTTTTTATTTTAATTTTTTTTTTTTTGCTGGCTGAAGTAGTGAACTACCCCGATCGCACGTCACTACCACCGCAGAGTTGTCGTACGACGCTACCAGCACACAGTGTCCCATCTACTTTTGTTAAGATATCACCCTCTCACCTCTGAACCTCAACGTGATCTCGCTTCAGGTGCTACTTTTAGCGCAAGAGCGCTAAAATGAGGGGAAACCAGCCCGTCGAAACAGCGCCCACACTGCCACACAGGGCCAAAGAATGGACAAAACACACCAAAGCAACACCAAGAAAACAGGCTTCGCGTTACGAAACAAGAACTCGTAGGCGCTGTTCAAAGGTGAGAACGTGCTCCCTTTGGTCGCTCGCGAACCAACGTCCAGTGGATCAATTCGAGTTTTGTGCGATCACCAGGTGCCCCTTTCGTTCTTCTTCGTTCTTTCCGTTACTTGTTGGAACGTGGTCTGCTCTTTCCGTCTTCTGCGGTCGTGAGGAATTGCTCTTTCCTTGTGTCTTCACGGTGCCCTCCTCTGCGACTTCCTACTCTGTACCTTTGTCGTCCTCTCCTTCCCTCTCCACGAACTACACACCCCCCCACGCTCTTTCGTTGCTCTCCTGCACAAGAATGGGCACAGCGGGAGAAGGAACGAATACGTGCCTGGCCATCCACGACATGCATGAGTGGGTCTTTGTCTGTGGGAGAGGTAGATGAGGGAAAGAGAGAGTCACTCACTGAGAAGGAGGAAGAAAGGCGACAGCAGGACACAGAGAGAAAGGGAAAGAGCAAAGGGACCAGGGGGGAGGGGTACGAATGGACATGGAAGGGCAGGAAGGGAGGGGGGCGTGGACAAGAAAAATGGGTCTCGTCAGGAGGGGCTACTGCCTTTTTTTCTTCTTTTTTTTTTTTTCTCTTTCTCTTGATGTCGTAAAAACTGGGGGAAGGGTACGACATTGTGCCATACGCTTTTGCAAGGACCGCCAAGTACAGGTCAGTTTGTGTATGGAGCACGCCAGGGTACGTACTCTGTGACTGGAGTACCTGCTCTTGCTCAACTGGGAACTGCGAATTGCACTATCGCACTTGCACTATGGCGCTATTGCACCTTTGGGTATGTGAATTCCCAGTATGGAATATGACTGTCTCGACCTGTCCAAACATACAAAACAGATGCTTCTCCCACCTCACTTCTTCTCTCCTCTCTGACTCCCGACTACAAGATCTCTCAACTTCCTCTCTTTTTTTGCCAACCAAGCAAGCTTTCACTTCTTCACTTCTTCACTTCTTCCTTCTTCCTTCTTCACTTCTTCACTTCCATTAACTCAATCACTTCCTTCATACTACTTAATCTTCAACTCGTCCCTCTTCTCGACCTCGCTCCTTGTCATACTACTGTCCTGTCTATACCATCGTCTCTCTCTGTACCAACGACTCTTCTCTTCCAGTCTATCAGTCTCACGATTCCATGATCTCGACATTGTAACAAGACAACAACAACTTGGGCAACTTCCTGCGTTCTTCCATCGTCCTTGCAGACTCGACGTCCTGACTTGTAAAACGGCGTTGCCAACAGTCACCTCTGAACAACCACCATTACTTCCTCTACCAACTTCACAATGGCCAACGACCTGATGTGGGATCACCACTTCTGCCTCACCTGCGACAAGCAGACTGACGGCCCGGCCTACTGCTCAGAATCGTGCCGCCTGGCCGACTACGAGGGCGCCACCTCCTTCGCACCACCCTCCGGCCCTGGCTCACCATCTTGGGTGCCCTCGGGCTCCTCGACCTATAAGTGGGCAATGGGTGCTCCCTCTGCTCGCAGCCGGCAACTGTTCAGTCTGTCGCCCGCCTACGACTTTGGCAACGCCCAGCCGTACTACTACGGCGGCGCTGCGGCAACGACCTCCTCCGCGTCCACCTACAACTACAACTACACCCGCCAGCCGGCGCTCTCCTCGCCCTCGGCTTCCACCGCGCCCCGCCACTTCTCTCTGCCTCCCACCACCGCGGCCACCACCGCAACAACAGCCACCACCTACCACCATGTGCTCTCGCCCTCGAGCTCGCACAGTAGCCTGAGCTCCATGCGTAGCGGCATGAGCTCTACGACGGGCAGCGGCAGCAACGCCCTGGGTGCCCTGAGCGCCTTTGCTGCAACCGGCGCCTCGGCCTCGAGCACTGGCAGCCACACCAGCTACGGCTCGTCGGCCGCCAGCAACAGCAGCGTTCTGTCCGAAAAGGTCCGGAGCGAGCTCCGCAAGTACGCCAGCTCCTTGGAGCAGAACAAGCTGCAGCGCCAGCTGCAGCGCCGGCGGTCATACTAGAAGACACTGTCGTATCTCTCTCTCTCTCTCACCCACACACACACACATCCTTCCCTCTCTTCCTTCTCTGCGACATTACCTTTCACGAAGCGACAGCGTCTTTTACCTTTACGAGCATGAACACCAACCCACCTCATTTTCCTTTTGTCAACTTGTCACAAAAACACCGCGCGAATTCTGATTTTCTACGCCTTGGGAGGAGTTTATTCGAATCAGCATCATAAAAAAGTTTTTTTTTCTCACCATATCACACAAGTGGGCGGAAAGGGATTTCCAGAACACAACACCACACACACACAACAAACAAAGCATTTTCATGGGAACACAGGGAACATTTTCGGGAAACACAACAACTGCAAGCCTCTTTTCTTTTTATTTCCGCTTTTTTTTATCTCTTTTATCAACATGTTATACCACCACACAGCCTGTTTATCTTACTCTGTTTAACATCATGTTGTTTACTACTTTTTTATTTACTGGGAAATATGGGCCAAACAATATTTTGAGCCTCGGGGTTATTTGTTTCTTGTTTGGGAAATCACGATATCAGCATTAGGGACACATTTTCACATATCCTCTCATCATGCAAATGGGAAAGGCGCAAAATTCAAACTTGGGCAAGGGGTTCAACCCCTTGACTCGAAATTTCATCTCCATTTCTCGTTCCACATCATACTCTCTTGTCACTCTTCGGTGTACCTCAACAGGAAAACCACACCAAGTTAGTCATAGGTTTAGGCCAGCTCTACTCAGATACAATTCAAAGTTTTGAGGAAAGGGGGCAAAAGAGGGGAGTCAGCCTCAACTCCTCCTTTCCTTCTCTCTATGCCAAACCAATACCTTGTTCCATTTTGAAGAAACGAAAAAAGGCGAAAAAAAGTTTGATTTCCACTCTTGACTCTTATTGACTGGAGCTCTCCAGAGCATAGAATTTCTATGGACAAAATCAAAATACATAGTACACAAACTGAACAGTACCTTTTACCAGATACAGGACTTGCAAAAAGTGTCCTTCTCCCCTTGCCTCAAACATCCGGACTCTTTAGACTCCTTGTGCCTGAGTACCTCCACTTTTCTGTTTTACAGTTTATTTTTGTTGCTCTCCTCAAACAGCTGCTCTCCCAGAAATAAAATAAAAATGTGCTCAAAGAAGTAGACGAAAACAGCAATGTATAGAGTACGTCGTACATCGTACCTTTTCTTTGTCGTGGTGTGGGACTCTGTTCCTTATTTTTGACAATAAGTTTGCGCCCGGTTTGTGTTGAGAGTAAAAGACGTACGAAAAAAGTCTGCCCTGCAGTTGTAACAATGGTAGACCTGTGCACAGTAAGAGAAAGCTCTCCCCAACCGGCCTTGTTCAAACGCCTATTCTACCTCTTGCGCCCCTTGCGTTGTCCTACCAGTGAAGGAGAGAGCTCCATGTGTACTTTGTTGTCCGCGAACAGCCGACGAGAGGCGAACAGGGACGGCTCAGCTTCGATAATTTTGCCCATTAATTACTCTGTAGAGCTCCACTGTCCAGTGCTTCAGTGCACGCAGTTCACGATCGCGGCGTGTATGGAGCCATACTCGTGCATCGAACATGGATAGACGTGGTCGAAAAAAAGGCAGATGGGTCCTCTCTACACAGTAATGGACCCATAAGAGGTCTCCGCTTTTGCCTCATACACTTTTTTTTCTTCTCTTTTTTCTCTTGGCAGCTGGTATTTTCCATTCTATTTTCTAGATAGTACGTACGTCTTCAGGTCCCAGCGTGCCCGTGGCTGAAGCTGTGGATGCAGGCTCGTTGCACCATCTGAGCCCATCCTCTATCGTGTGTTTCCTGTTACACGTGTCTGTCGATGAGTACGTAAAACAAGAGAGAGGCATGTGTATCCACTATCAGAGTTTTCTCTGTGTTGTCATACTTTATATCGCTTTATGCGTTTTTCTATTCATGGTGAGGAAATATTCACGAGTATTTTGCCTCCTCAACCTAACAAGTATCCCGGCATATTGCGACCTTAAAGGTATGCATATTTTCTGTCGACTATCGACTGTCGACTATCGAGTAATTGGGTTTTCTCGAACCATCCGGAACGTCTGGAAGCCTGCATTGAGGCGTAGTTGGGCGTTGGTGCTAAGAAGAAAGAAAAAATTATTAAGTAAGACGAGAAAATTTTAGCTGCAAAGACGCAAGCAGGCCCAAAGGTCACGACACTAACAAAAATGTATGACGAAGGACAAGTGGGCCTGAGGGCTGAACAGCAGTGGGAGAAAAGCTCAAGCACTTGTGCAGGCCAAGGAAACGTGACATAAAGATACTTGGAATCTGTATGACGTAGTCTGCTAGATGAAAGTACCCGTCATGTCTCAACTCTCAATAACAACTCCGGAATTTTTTTTTTTTTTTTTTTTTTTTTTTTTTTTTTTTTAAAAAAGTTAAAGCCAACAGCAGTTTCAACTAGATGGACGCGATGAAAGCCTTTTCTGTCTTTTTGCCTCCTTGATCTGAATAACGTAAATGTATCTGTGGAAAAGAAAAAATTGGTTGAGAGCTCTCCATATGGGGAGATGAGGCAAGACTCCACGAAAATGAGGTCTTGTCCTATCCTAGGGAAGAAAAAGCTTTGTATTTTTTCCACTCCGCATATTTGTATTTTGAAAGACACAGAAAACATAAAGAACACCAAAAAATAGGAGAGAAGAACAATATACTCCGTAGTGTCGAGAAGGCCCCACGATGTCGCCAGTTTAGTCAGTTTTGGCCCCATTCTGCTGGCTTTCTGCCCCATATTGGGGACCCATTGTGTTTGTCTCCCCTCTCCCTCTCCCTATTTTTATTTATTTTTGAATTAAATATTATTTTCATCGCGATCCCTTTCTAGTGCTCAAAATGAGCGACAGAGAATGGCGCAGTTTTGGGGTTGGCGCAGTTTTAGGAGTCAATGACGTTTTTTCGTAGGTGAAGCCCCTGGCGCGAGTCATCAATAGGAAATAAGAGAAATAGCACAAAACAAAAAGTAAAGTCGAAGTGAAAAAGAAAAAGAAAAAGAGAAACCGAACCCAACATACAGAATCCTTGCTAGCAGCATTCAGCCTCTGCATTCTTTCTGCGCTTTTGCTTCTCTGCAGTTCCATGTACAAAGCATGCAATGTACGGGTACAGTTGGGAGCTTGATGGACCCATTCTGGTGGTTTTTTTTCGGTTCTGTTCCTGCAGGCGAGGCAGTCTCCTCCAAGAGGGAGAAAATGTGTACTCCGTACAGGCCTCGAAGCATACTATGACAAAGAGGACAAAGTACATACGCACTGGAAAAGCACCAGGGTGCCGGCACGGAAGTTGTGGACATCTGCCCCATAGGTTGCGGTCTTGCGGTCTGTTGGAAGATAACTGGCGGATCGGTGGACGGATGAAGAGATGGAAAAAGAGAAAATAAAAATAAAAATACACACACAGATGTCTTGATAGTATTACACCGGAGCACACGGGGCGAGCCCAACACACTAGACACTGTCTGCACAAGTCGACGTGGCGTGGGGACGTCCAAAAGCGGACTTGCGGTTGGTTGAGAACAAAAAGAACGACAACGCGTCGAGCATAAAATTTACAACAGACAGCTGGAGACAAGAGACAAAGACAGAGCGAAAACGTTCCCAGGGTGCAGGGTATGGCGTTTTTTTCTTCGCCCCCCTCTCCCGTGATCGAGTACGAAGTACGATACACAAATACGACTGGGCGGCTCGTCCGTGTTTCGTCTCTTTGTGGCTTCTCGTACAAGCTGATCGCCGCTCTCGTGCTCTCGTGGCTGTTGTATGTACGTAGTTGAAAGAGAAAAATAGAACAATTCTACATGTTCTTTCACAGCCCCGAGGGCTCTTCCAAGGAACATGGTTTGAAAAAGGGGCGGTCACGTTGCTCGCTACTAGTGGCGCTAACTCTCGATCGTGAAGAGAAAGCAGAAGTGATGTTCAGGACAAGAGGGAGATGAAAGAAAAGAGGAGACGATGCTACGAGAGGAGAATAAATATAAAGAGAAGCCCTCGAAGTCTGAAATTGCTAACTGAAAAGAAGAAAACCTGGGGCAAGGAATCCAAGGATGGACAGGGCTATCCTGGCCTTGTCCCTTTTCGTCGTTCGTCTGGGTTTGCACCTTCTTTGTTCCCACAAGAAACCCTCACCCAAATTTGACTGATGTCCCAGAGACCTCAGTGACTTCAGTGATTTTTGTGACTTCTTTGTACTTTTTACATCTTGGCGGGCAATCCCCCAGATTTTCAAAGGGAAAAGGCGGCCACCAAGCCCCCTCTTTTTTCTTTTTCCTATTTTTTTTCTTAGCACTATTTTAGGTAAAGTGCTACCTAAAATATTTCCCCTCCTCGCTCTGCCCCCTTCTCTCCTTGGAAAATAGGGGCTGAGAAAAATAGAGAGGAGACTGCAAACGAGGAGAAGCAGACGGACTTTACTCAACTGGGGAATAGCGCCCTCTTTGAGCGTCGGGCTGCCAGAAGCGTCCGGCACTAACGTAAACATACATGGGGAGCCTCTGGGTCTGGGGTGTGTTTTGTATGCGTATGTATGCGTCTGGCGCTGTAACACCCCGGACTCGAGCCCACTTGAAGGGTTTGCGTGCCCTTTTTGTCTCGTAATACGATGAAATTTGCAGTGTCTTCCTGAGGGACTCTGGCAATGTCGGCAGTCGCCGTGAAGGCTCCTGATTTTCACAGACTTTTTCTTCTCCCTACTGCACTTCTATTCCCATTACGTTCGAGGGAGGCTTCCCCGCAAACCGGCCAGGCCTACTCCGTAGTGGCCGGAACGCGGCAACGCCAAAGTAATGAACGATGAGGGTTAGAAAGAGGGGACATTGGATAGAGGAGGACATGAAGAGGAGAAGATTAAAAGAGGAGAAGCCAAGGCTCTTTCATGACAGGACTTTGGTCATGAGGAGGAGACCACGACGGTTCGAACGGGGACGGAGCAATACCGCTCTGAGGGGAAATCCAAATCTCGCCTACGAATTCCATTTTGTTAGGTAACAGGGTATCATGGCGCAGACGGAACAGAATGCATGAGGAGAACAAAGTCATTAGTGAAGAAGCAGAGAGGATACGCCTGGGGGAGAGACTGGGGAAGGGCCCAGTTGTATCTCAGTGCCCCAGCTATCCCCTCTTGTCTCCAGTTTTGTTCGCTTGAGCTCCTGGGAGTGAAAGAGAAAGTCTCAAAGAGTATCTCGTTTCCCCATTTAGTTCAAGTGCAGAAAATTGGAACAGGAGGAGGCAAATTCGGCCAGAGAGAGCAAAAGGAAAAGACGCCGTTGCCAGAACAGTCCAGAGCTCTCCCCACACTGAAAAAAAAGTCTTACAAAAGAGATGAAATAAAGAAAAAGGCCGAAGCCAGGGGATTAGACTTTTGCTGCTAACCCTCGACACTGTGGAGCATCTCATTCAAAAAGAGATGCAAATCCAACGTTTCTGTGGCTTTGAGTAACCTCATGAGAAGACTTTTCATTTTTTTTTTCGCCTCCTTTTTGTACATACATGCCCCTATGGCAGCGAATTCCTTGCACGTAACAGGAAATCTTTGCTCTGACACGGGGAAGGAAGATGGGGTGCAGACGGGTAGAGCGATGGAGTCCGGAGTGCGCCGTACGCAGTACAATCAAACACAACAAATCCATCAAAGTCGAGGCCAGGCCGAGGACCGAGAACGGAGGATACAGAAGAGAGTTTGACAAGGCGAGGGCTGTCCTGAGTCGGCCATTGGACAGTCGTAGGCACTCCCATCATTTTACTGGCACATGTCACCACCGACAGTATCCCTTGAGCAGGCGAATAGCTTTCTGGCAGCGTCCTTTCATATGAAAAGCTCAACCTGTCGGGTGACAATAGAGCGAAAGGAGGCAAAGGGCAACCCCGTTTGCAGGTTGGTTGGGATAGGACGTTAAAATGGTGAGATACAGCGACAGCTTGGTTCCCAGCAGATGTGGCAAAGCCCCAAAGCAGCACCCCGAGTAACGAGAAAACGAAAACGACAAATCGCCTCTGGGCCTATATCGGAGAAACATGCGATTCCCCAGGGGCACACTGTCTGGGAGATCACGCCCCTGTAGGCGAATAATTCCTGGAGGAGGGAAGCATACTGGAGACTGTGTAATGTGTATCTAATGTTTAAGTGGTAGTGGCCGTCCAAGTGGTGGTGGTGATGAAATGGTGGTGTGCATTCCCGCCCAGTTTCGCCACGATGGGCCAAATGGCCTAGATGCATCCAATCACCAGACTTTTGCTCCTGTCCAGTGGGCAGCCAAGCAGCAAGCAGTCAAGCTGCAAGGGCAATCGGGCAGGTGTGAGTGAAGAGTTTTCAGTGGGGAGATTTACTGTGAAAGGCAGTCACGGTTTCCATCGGGCATTTTGAAGATTGTATAATCAAAACAAAAGCTGGTGTAGATGTATCTATTCTAGATGCAATGTACATGTACCGCTTTGTCGATTGACCTTTTGTTGATGGTGGAGGCAATGTTCACCTACAGAGTGCTGTCCTCTGAGTATGGCACAGAGGCGTACAGAGCGCCAAGGATTTGTTATCAACTGTTATCTCCTTGTTGATATTGCAAGGACCCTGTGTTAAAAGTAAGAGCAGCAAAAAGTCCATGATGGTATTTGGCAGAAGCATAAAACAAAGAAGCCGGGTCCATGCTAATAAACGCAAAATAAACATCAACCACAACGAGTTAAAAAGTGCCGGCCCAAACCCAAAGATGAACAGGAGGCCTCGTTTCAGTCTGATGGGAGATTCGAGAGAGAAATATGCATTGGAAGAAAGAGCAGAAAGAGATATAACACAGTCAGCTCACTGAGTGGCTGCCAATGCGTAAAGAGTTCCCACCCTGTATAATTGCACGGCAAGGGATTGTGTTTGTCACGATAATTCTGCTTCCAATCAATTTTGTGCCCATCATCTCAGATCCCGGAATATTCTTTTGCATCTTGTTTTATGAATATCTGTGCACAACTGCTCATCCCGAGGACCGCATCTATCTGGTGCAATTGCAGGACCGTCTTCTTGTTGTCATCTACTGTCTGATCTATCCATATATACGGCAATATACAGTTTTATACGCTATAGCACAACAGCATGTATTTTGGCAATGCATATCAGCGGGGGAAGTGATTGATGCAAAGCCGCCCTGAATCCTCAGTCTGAGCACGGCCTGTACACGGCCTGCAGAAGAGCGGGATGCTTTGTGCGTCTCCCGTCCTTGTTCATGCGTTCCACGGCCGTGTAAACGAGGCCGTCGTACGAGGTAGATGCGGTCCTCAGTGCTTGCAGTCTATGATATAAGAACAACTGTGCAAAAGACATTGAATATCAAGCCGTTCCCGGAAATCAAGAAAAGGCAGAGAACGAGGTGGGCTACCAACCGCTCTTATGCCCTCCTTCAATCTATCAACATGGCTATGGCCCATATTTTGATGTCATTTTGAGAGATGCAATTGAAGTACGTGGATACTTTGCATGTGTGGTGAGAAGACACCCTCTGCAGCATCTCACAACAGGCCTGCCCCTTGTTTACTTTCCCGTGCCTTGCCTTGTCCCGTTATATTGTGGCTTGCTTTCGGACATTTCTTTGTCTGGCTCGGCCCCTTTGAACTCCTGGATGTCCCTTGCTTGCTGTTTTGATTGAATGGAGCTTTACGGAGTAATACTGTGTAAAGAGAGGACCTCTTAATATCACACCCAATGCACAGTCTCCAGTGCCTCCTGAGTCTTATTGACTTTTATCCCTTGCTTCAGGCTGCTTTGATCATATCAAGAAAAATCTCTGCAACCTGTCATACCCTGTAAAGGACACTCTCTGTTGCTTTGCTGTCCCTTATTCACCCCCATTCAGCCTTTGATGCACATAGCTCCACACTGAAAAATTTTCACCTGTTGCCATCTAGATGTGGATGAGTGTACAGCATATGGAGAACGAGAAGCAGGCAAAGAATGAAGCTGCGGTCTCTATGGAGTATGAGTCTTGCAATTCACGCCCTGGGTCAGTGCTTTGAAAGCAAAGTGAACCTTTCTACGGAGTATGCCTGCTCCATCCAACTCCATCTAGCCCCATGCGATCCATTGAGATCCATTGCGGCTCCACTAACCGGAGCAGGTGAGATCCAGCACACGCCCTCTGTTTTCTTCTCTTGATCCCAGATGTCGGTGAAACATTGTTTAAGAATAGAAAAGACGGTGAAAAAAGAAAGCACTGGAAAACATGACAGCAAAGACTGT
This sequence comes from Sporothrix euskadiensis, assembly GCA_019925375.1. Lineage (NCBI taxonomy): Eukaryota > Fungi > Ascomycota > Sordariomycetes > Ophiostomatales > Ophiostomataceae > Sporothrix > Sporothrix euskadiensis. The sequence continues at coordinate 226,391 of JADHKQ010000005.1, forward strand.
TGAGAGACGAGATGTCCACTGTTCATTTCATACCAAGAGGTAGGACCACTGTCGGCCGGACGCCCCCGTCCACAGGGCATGTTCAAGCTCGGCTTCAGCTGGGCCCTGCCGTGCTTCAGATACCTAAAACGGGACGGGCCAGGTCCCCGGCCAGAGACAGACAGTCGATCGTGCCGTGATAGGCTGGCAATGCTGGCCCAGTTCTCAGTCATTTCTCAGCCAATTCTCGCCTCATTCACATCTCATTCACGGCTCTCTACCCTGTCTCATTCCTTGCCATTCATGCTATAGTGAAAAATTTTCACGTTTATCAGGGATGACCCATTCCATGAGATGAATAATTGACTTCTCACAAAACGTGGTTACTGCAAGCCTGCAGAAGCTCGATAAAAGATGCAAGACGCTGCAACAGCTGTAGCCTTGTCAAGCAACACACACCGACTCTGTGCAAGTGCTCTCTTGTGGATGCTGCAACTTTGTATGCAAACTCTGCAGGCACAGACGCCCGCTGCGGTCTGTAGATGGGGAAAGAGTATGGGCTGGATGGGTAGCCATTTTTGCAACATTTTTTCTTTTTTCCTTTTCTTTTTCTTTCTTTTTCTTGTTCTTTCATTTTCTTCTCACTCCTGCTCACCGTCACCTTGTCAATTCACAGACATTTTCTTCTCAGAATTTGCCGTTTGAACCCCTGCTCGTTCCAAGGCTTCCTTCACCATTCTAGCGCATCCAATGAATGGTTCCCGCTGTACGGAGTACCTGGGCTCACTGCGGCTGACAGTGAAGAGCAAGAAGAGGACGAAAGAAATCACCAGAAAAAGAAAGCACAGGGCATAAGGCATGCAAATTGAAGTAAAATCAATGGCATCAAAAGCAAATGAGCTTTCAGGGCGACGGCGAGCAAAGTTTTCACAGGTTTCCATTTTGTCGTCGCCCTTCTTTCTATTTACTTCCCTGCCCTCTTTTTTTTCACGGACTGCCGAAAAGAGATGCAACCTGACATGTCAAGTCGGACAACTGCACAAAAATTATGGAGAAACGAGAAAAGGCGAGAAGAAAAAACAGTTCCATACGCCCTATTCCACTCTATGTACATTGTAAATCCACCTGTGCTCTTTGGTACGTACGGAGTCCCAGTCTGTCGTGACAGATAAAGTCAACAAAAAAGCATACGAGGGTGTCCACTGCAGAGTGAAGAAAGCGCTGAGAACGCTGAAAACGCTGAAGCAAGCACTTCGGCACTTTTGTTGATATCCACATATGGGGCTCAAAGGATGCTCTTCCCAGCGAAAAAAAACGCATCCGGAAGCGACAGCACCCTTGCCTGAAACCTGAGGACTCAACAAAACAGAGTGAGAAAGAAAAGACAGAAATGACAGAGCGTCTTCGAGATGCTTCTCGCACTGTCCACTTATGTTGCTGCCTGTTAAGGATTGTTAAGTACGGAATACTCCGTACTGGGGGGTGTTGTTCGTTTGATGTTTGGATGTTTGGGTGTTTATGCGGTTTTGCTGTTCACCGTGCAAATATGCACTGTCCCATCCGTCCCATCGCCAGCGAATAAACTTTCTTCCTTGCTCTTCGCTTCAGCTTCTTCCGCTTTCCATGTTCTCACTCTTTTCTCATCCTTCAACCTTCGTTTAAATTAGAAGAAAAGCAAGAGCCAAGGTTCCCACTTTCGTGCCGAGAAAATTAAACCCTGTGCTGGTCTGTTTCAAAAGCAAGATGAAGTGGAAGGATTCTCTACCATACTTGGTACACGACTAACAAATCTTTTCCCATACGAAGGAGTAGAAGTCGATGATGTCTTTTTTCAACTCGTTGTTTGGTCCGACCCAGGGTGCGCAGGAAAAAGAGGCTTCCCGTACCGCGGGCAGGCCCTCGGGCCCTTGCAATTCTCTCTTCTATTCCTTCCTTCTCGTCTGCCATTGGCCGACTCAACCGGCCGTTCTCCCCTTGCTCTTCTTGTGTTGTTCTGGAAGGGCCCGCGGGCGACCCATGTTGTTTCGGCAGCCAGCTTGATGGACAAAGCTCTCAGCATCAACCTCTGGTGCCACGCATCAAAGCTCCATCCTTGATTGTATTCTCACAGTCCAAACAAATCCACATCTGCCCAAAACATGCGCAAATGCGGTATATTTTTGCAAAAGCCAAAGCAAAGAAAGAGCGAGAGAGGTCGAGGGAATTGTTCGCTTTGGGATGGAAAGGGTCTCTTACAAAACAAAGTCTCCACGTTGGGTTTCATTCCGTCTCTTCCTGCATCCCAGATGGATCTCATTCGTTAAATCCCTCGTTTATCTACACATTAGTCCTTCTCATCACCAAGCCTAGCCAAGGATTGGCTCAGACACGGCCAAGGCAGCAAAAAGGATGAGATGACAAAGACAAAACAAACAACAACTTACGACGTACATCGTACACAGAGCTGTTTTGTATGAGAACTAGTTGCTTGGTTGTGGTTGTTGATCGCCCGCGCCCCCGCTTTTTTCTCTTACAACGTCCTAATTGACGAAACGGCCTGACGATCTGACGACTTCTGTATTCCCTTTCCCCGTGTCCACGTCTTTTTTTTCCTCTGCCGTGTCTGCTCTCGGAAGGCCCGCGGACGGCACAGGCACCAACCGGACCAGACATTGAAGAGTGGGCGGGGCACTTTTTCTGTGTCTCTTTCCATCCCGTCGAGTCCTCGACTCTACATGTAATACGATTCTATTCAAAACTGTCGTGAGATGGTGTGCCTTGAACAAGACTTTAAAGGATGGGGGACCCTTCTTGATCCTCTTTCCCTCATTTTCGTGGAGGGTGTAGTGCAGGGCACAGTGATACGTCGTATCAAGAGAGGAGAGAAAATGGCTGGTCAATGGCTCACTTCCTGTCCATCTGCGTCTCGCCCTGGATTTTCCAATGCGTTGAATTGTTGGTCCCCTTCCTGTCTATCTTCTACACAGTACGACGTATTGTTGCCCTGTTCCGCCTTGGTTCTGCTTTGTTCCTGTCAGACTCGTGCAAGGTGTGGTAGTGGCTGACTGGCTGACTGCCTTACACAGCCTGCATTTGGGGCATATTTTTACTCTTGTTTCAATGACGAGCAAATCACAGCACAGACTACCATGAGGCATAACTTGAGGCGCATACGACGTACGTTCGTACAGAGATGCCCCTCCTGCGTGAACCGCTCTTGCACATCCTCCGAGACTCTTTCCATCGTATCGCCTCTCGCCTTCTTTTTGTTTATTTTTCTAGTCCCCCGCAGAGCTCGGTAGGGTTTCTAGTGCTGACGAGCACCCAGGCCCCTCAAGGCCATTGTTCCTATTCTGTGCCTGTCCTGTTTCTCTTCATGCAGGCATATTCCTACGAGCTGTTGTTGAGTACACACCTTCTTGCCCAAGGAGAACACTGCATCTTTCCACAGTCGATTTCCTGACTACTATTACGGCCTCCTTTTAAAGCTAGCCACCGACCATGCCTTTCCACGTACGGCCATAGATATTGGAAAGCACGGGATCCCGTCCGCTCTCCCCTAGTTAAACCAATGATCGGCGGATTAGTAGTTGGGTCGGTGACGACCAGCGAATACCCGCTGCCGTACGTTGTTACTTTTGTTTTCATTCCTTTTTATTTTTGTATATATTTAATATCATTACGAAGAACTGTATAGAGTGAGCTCTTTGAAATGTTGCGTTTTCCGCAACAAAGTTCACAAGAAATCGTGAGGTATTACGATGTACGCTTTAGAAACAGACTACTGTTCTTAGCGCTTGCGGGCCGGCACTTCCCGCGCGGAGGACATCTGTAAAACGCAAGCTCAATCCAGCACCTTCCTAAATTGAAATTCAAATGCTCCGTATCATCAACGTGGGCTTCATCAGCTACATTGTTCCTCTTCTTCGTCACTGACTAGCTACTTCTGCCGCCACTGTGATCTCGACCTCCTCAGGTTCTTGATCTCTAGTCTCGTTAGTCTCGTCCTCCTTTAGCTCATTCTCTGGGTAGTCAGTCTCGATGCGCACTGTGTCTCTCCCTAGCCACACGCTCCAGTTCTGTTTCATATCATCGCGGTAGCGGTGGTGGACAATCGTCGCAAGGCTGCAGCCCTCGTCCCTGGTAGTAGCGACGTAGTCCCGAAGGATGGGCCGTTCCGGCCATTCCGGCCTCTGCGGGCAATCGCACAGCGCACCGAGAACGAATCGCTCCTTGCACTTTCGAGACTCGTGGATCTCTTCCCATCGCTTTATGAGCTCGTGGTACTGATCGTTGCGGGCACGCTCCGCTTTGATGTACTCTTCAATTTTGCCCAGGCTGATCTGGCCCTTGTGCGCGAACCATTTACGAAACATGACGCCCCACTGAGGGATTGAATTGAGGTTGCCCTTGTAGGGTTGGGTGTCGAGGGAGAAGAGGTCGGGCACAAGAGGCGCGAGGTCGATCATGGCCTCGAAGCAGGCGACGTGGTAATAGTCGTCATGGTCGTAGAAGCTCCTTCTTTCGATGTGGATGCGGACATCGTCCTTGATCTTTGTCGGGTCGAACCACCATGGAAAGACTTTGCCCGGATCTTCCACGGCGCACTTGTAAAGGCAGTCGTCATATGCGCGGCACCTCGCCTCGCGGTTGAAGCCCACCGCCGGTGTCTGCTGAAGGGTGATCTGGGCCTTGTCGTCTCTGAGCCGGGGTAGCAGTCTGTCACCGTCCTCTTTGAGCCTCGCCGCCAGAGTCAGGTTTTTGCGGCGCTCTTCCTCTGCTGTGAGATATTCACGTGTTCGCCTCAGCCCCTCCCTAAACTCCTCGCTGGTCTTTCTCTGGGCACGGCGCTCGTTCTTGGCCTCTTCGTCTTTTCTAAACTTTTCTCGCATTTCTGCGATAAACGCCTCATATAAGGCCTGTTGTCGGTCGCGGCGCGGGTCCTGAGCACCGCTGACATCCGCCGTCGAGCCGCTACCGAGGGCATCAACGCTTGCTTCCTTCGGCTGGGAGGCTGGTGGCACTGCATTTTGTTGTCGCTTTGGGACAGGTTCGGTCGATGCCGGTGACTCGGCTCTTCGCTTGCCGCCCTGCTGTGGAGACGGCCGGTCGTTGCGGACTGCGGGCTCCATACTGTGGCTGTATGGGTACACAAGGCGAGTGTTGGATAGGCTATGGATTGCTGAATTGGATGGCTTTTAGACACACCTGGCATCCGGTACTTCGTCAACGTGCCACTGTACAGGTTCTGAGGATAGTTCTAGTAGCGAAAAGATCACGATGAATCGGCGGAACGTAGGTGGTAAGAATGCCAGCTCTTACTTCGTAGAGGAGCGGCTATTCTTCGTTGAATATACAGCCGGCCTGAGGCATGCAGGCCTGTAAGCGCCCACCGTCGACTGGCAAGCGCCCACACTTCCTGGCCTCAACTTGGGCCAACAATGTGGTGATACAATACGAGGGACTCGCTAGGCAGCCTCAACAGCCTCAACAGCTGGCAATGGGCCTGGCCAACCGTCAGGGCCCGTTCCAAGTAGGCAATAGTGGTCAAGCGATGTACGAGTAGGCTCCCAGGACCTTCCCAAAGCAAGATTCAAGTTTCTCTTACACCATATGAGAGCGATGGGTGAGACGCCTACAGTACTCCGTACTGGGTGTACAATTCCCCTATCTTGGCTGGCAAGCAAGCATATGTGAGATCGGAGGGGTTGGTTGCAAACGAGGGGCACAACGCCGTGTGAATGGGCAAGGCAGTTTTGTCTGCACCATTGCACGGCAATATCTTGAATTTCGGGCTTCTGGTCTTTATTTACCACGCCAACTTTGCCTGGCCGTCACTCTGGTTCAAACAAAAATCATACTTTAACACATACAGAACGACAGATCAAAGCCCCTCTCTCCTCCCATAAAAGCCCAAACTTCCTCTCTACGATGGACCTTCTCACGGAAGATCCTCAAGGGACAGGCTGCACGACCTGCAACAACGCACCAATAATGATGTTGCTTGCGTGCAAGTCACAGTGATTTAGGACAAAGGGGTTGTTGTTCAATAATCTATCCAAATGCGTGGACTCGCCGAATGGGGTGGCCGTTTCCTGTGCAATGTACCCGTTTTCACATTACTACTCCGTACACCCCCTACTTTTTGATCTTCTCCCAACTTGACGCAATCCATTACCTCCTTTTTTCTTATTCGTTGACAATAAACAAGAAACCTGCACGGCGACCCCTGGAGCCAGAGCCCTGTTAGAGCAGAGTTGACGTGTCCGCCTCCGAGCCGTCGAGCCCGTCATGGCGTCCCGAGCAAGAGACAAAAGTCAGGGGAATACGCGGAGGATGCGTAGCATACTCGGTGCCTAGCTATTGATGCTTGATGCGATGTTTGTGTCTCCTTTTTTGAGCTGACCAACCATGGAAAATGCAAAAAGTTATGTCTCGAACGAGTTATGCGTCTTTTACACAGCTTCGACCAGTCATTGTATCAATGGAGAGAAGGATATGCATACGCAATGTAGTGGCTGTTTCAGCGAAAGAAAAACAAACCAGCTACATGCCCAGATGCCCAGATGCCCAGATGCCCAATGCATCCACTGCTGTGCATCTTTGCTTATACAATATGCGTGTACGTGGAGTTGATAGTATCAACAAACAACAAACACATGTCCATCACAAACATGCCCATCCAAACCAATTAATACTAACGGAAAAACATAGGCTCGGTCGTGTGTATGTGCGCCCTCAAACTGCGCGATGATGCCATGGCCTCCCGGAGCCAATCCATCCTCGCCCCCTGCGTCTCTTTTGTGCTCCTTCAATGCCTTTTGTCTGTACTGCGTGCGTTCTGTGTGTACATCTGCACCTCTCTGTCTTGCTGCGTCTTTTTGTGTTCAGTGTGCTCTTGTGCTCGTGCGCTTGTGTCCGTGTCTCCATGGTCTTCTCTCGTCATGTCGCTGTGGCCCCGTATATCCGCATCGCGTCACGCCTCTACGAAAGAACTCTGTCACCACAACTGTACACCATGTACATGTACTCTCCTTTCTCTATGTACTGTACGAGGATCCACGACATTCGCTCTCGCGCTCGTGCTTTCGTGTCCGTCCTTTTCTTTTTCTTCTCCTTCCCCATTCTCCACTCTCTCTCCCGTGTCGGCTTCGGTCCCGCGGCCTGGCCCTCTGTACGTCTGTGTCCCTATTCTGGTGTCTCCGAACCCGCCACTGTTTCTAAAGAGCGGGATTTTTACAGTATCTCGAGTGTCTCTACAATGTACTGTGCTTGGTGTGTCATGGTGAGATACATAGACACACTGTATGGGGCAAGAGAGCGTGTGTTTAAGGAGAGAGTGTCTCAACGACGTGGACAGTGTGCGCCTTCTTTGCTGCGCGCAGCCGTCCCTCTTTGTGGCACAGCCGTGTTTCGCATCGTGCATGTGAAGTGGAGAGCACGATGAAAGGAAGAATTTCATGAAAGAGGACGATTCAGGAATACGTCCGACTCGCTGGAGACGAACAAGCCCTGTTCCTTGTCTAGGCCCATGTCTTTTCCAGTGAGCCCCATGTTGAGCTATCTCTTACTGCCGAGAAAACACAAAGTGCGACGTAACGGGCAGAGACAGGCTTTCAGAGAGAGAGCGGCAAAAAAATGCCGCTGTCACAGACCTTGTCGAGCTGAGCTGTTGTCGATTCTTGATACCTATTCTGGTTCGATTGTCTGGTGTATGAAGGCGATCTTTGGCGAACCGCAAAGAAAACAACATGGGCTGATGATACAATGGCCCGACCGATGCTGTACCGAGAGACGAATGCCGAGAGACGAATGGAAACAAAAAGTGATGTCTCAGAAAAAATGACAAGAAAACACAACATGCAAAGCATCGACGTTGCGGGCAAAGGATATACCCGCTGGCCTGTGTCGCCGGATACGCCTTGATCCCTCAATGTGCAGTGTATGACCTCTGGGAGCTGGAACTTCCGCGAGCTGGTGGCTCCACAACCTGGACACACCCATGTATGTGTTGGGTCGGCTGCTCTTTTCCGTAGTAGATCATGGCTGGTCTGTGAATGTGCATCAACAATCCAGCATCGTGAACGACAGGCATCGAGACATGGCCTAGACTTGTCGACAACATTATCGTCTGACATACCTCAACAGCCCGGGGTGGGCACCACAAAAATATGTGCTGTCATCAATTGAGCAAATATGAACACTGAAAAGTCACCCTTCGTGATGAGAAATGCAAAAAAGAATACATGTGGGATCGGTGAGGCTCGAACTCACGACCTTAGGATGTGCCTATCTTCGGATACGGCTCATATCGCTATGAGACCTACGCGCTAGCCAACTGCGCCACGATCCCCATTGTAGGAATCCTGGGTGGATTGTTGGGTGAGGGCTGCTTCTTCCGGCGATTGAATAGGAAAGCGGAGAACTGAAAGAGAGAGAAAAGAATCTGCAAAAAATCTGCAAGACCTTTGCCCCTTTATGTGTAACTGGCAGCGCATTGGAGGCCGGTGATTGGCGATGATGGAGGGCGTGTCGGTTCTGTGAGGCGTTTCTGAGGGCCTCGGATCGTGGAAATGTCGTGGAAGAGAGACAATGTCTGATTGAGAAACGTGCTGGTCGAGGGAGGAGAGAGAAAAGCTCGAGAGAAAGGCTCGAGAGAGAGAGAGAGAGAGAGAGAGAGAGAGACATGGCTGGTCTCGGTCGTGATCGCGGATGCATGGCGTCTTGTCGTTTGAGTCTTGCAAGTCTGGAGTCGAGTCTGGGCCATGGCGTCGCAGTCGGCAGCAACAAGCGAGTGGTCAAACATGGCTTGGGAGGCCTGCATCTGCATCGATACAGGATTTTGTTGTACATTTTCTTGTGTATCGATGAAGCTGTTGCTGTGTTGCAGACCCTCTGAGACAGAGCTCGTAGTTCATAGTTCACAGCTCAACGGTCTTGTAGAGAGAGTGTAGGTCCCAATCATAGATCATAACAAGTCCAGTAGGTGTATTTAAAAATTCTGGATTCGCTAAATCAAACCTGCCAAATATTATGTGCTCATCCTCGTCGTTCTGTATACACACTTTTATCACCTACTCCACGGTCAGCACCAGCTGCTCAAAGCCCTTGGCAACGGCCTCTTCGCCGCCTGCCGCCTCAATCTCAAACTCCAGGTCCGGTTGCGCCTCCCGGTACAGCACGTGTGCATCGGCACCCATCCGCTCGTTGTACGCTGCCTCCTCATCACTGACCACCTGTTTCTTGAGTCCGTTGGCCGCCGCCGCCTCGACTTGCAGCTGGATCTTGCACGACCGGTCCAGCAGACCAAACAGGAAGCCGGCCTCGTCGACCGTCTCACCAACAGAAATCAGGCCGTGGTTCAGCAAAATGGCGCCACGGTGCGCCGGCTGCAGTGCCGCCGCAATCCGCTCGCCCTCCTCCTCGGCAAACACGATGCCTCCGTACTGCGCATAGACGGCGTGCTTGCCATAAAAGGTGCACACGTCCTGTGTCAGCATGTCCAGCGGACGGCCAAAGGCAGCCCATGCACGGCCGGAAATTGTGTGTGCGTGGCAGACGGCGTGCACATCGTTGGGGCGGGCACAGTGGACAGCGCGGTGGATGAAGTAGCCAGCAGCGTTGGATGTACGGCCAGCAACATTCGGGTTGCCCGAGCCAGCGACAAAACGGCCGGTCTGGATGTCGAGCAGGACCATATCGCCGGCGGTCATCATGCCGAAATGGCGGCCGAGCGGGTTCATCCAGATGCAGCCCGGGAACTCCGGGTCGCGCACAGAGATGTGGCCGCTCTGGCCCTCGACGAAGCCCTGGCGCGCAAAGTAGCGGAACGTGGCCGCCATGTGGACGAGGGTGTGCCGCCGTGCCTCGACGAAGGTCGGGAACGTAGGGATGCCTGGGCGGTCAGTGGTGATATTCAATATTGTTTGTTAGTCCCGGCCGACTAACCTGGCAGTTCATCGCCGTGAGAGATGGCCCGGCTTGGCGACACAATCATCTCCTTCTCGGCCGTCTTGGCCGTGGCCGATGGGCCGTCTTCGATGGTTGCTGAAGGAGCCATGGTGGAGGTTGAATGGCTCTTTGAATAAAAAGAAAAAAAGAATAAGGAAAAACGAGAATAAAAGGCTTCTGACACTGGCCAGATATCACTTGATGTTTGTTCTGTATCTTTTTCTCTCGTCTTTCTTTTCCGTCCGTTTCTCTTTGACCACCTTAACAGGCAGGCTGTCGACTTATACGAGACTTCGGCCTCGGAAATACCGTGTTTGTTTGGCAGTCGGAAGTTAGTTTTCTGTTTCTGGCTTTGATAAATCGATCGTAGTGTAAAATATATGGTCAAAATTCAGAAAGATAGCAAAGTCAACCACGCCTTTTGGGCCGGGAATGATACGAGTCCAAGGGAGGTGGCCCGCGGAGATAGCCAAGAATAGTCTGTGAGATACCCCATCGCGATGCTCGGAACGTGGCTGACATCCTGCGCCAAAGAGACCAACCTCTCGAAGACTAGGAAGTTTGAGGAAGTCTAACAAAGTCCATACATCCAAACGCACCAGTAAGATAGCAAAGCGCCGATAGCGAATACACACTTCGGCTGCAGGTGAAGTAGCGTGCCTGCCTCGACCTGCTTCTTTCCTTTCCAAGATCGCGGAACAAGGAAGGTCCAGCCGGAGAGAGGGAGCGACTACGGAGGCTCGTATTAGCAACGGCCGCAGATGCACGTGATGGATCACGCTGCAGTAAACAATATCTTATCGTAGCTCCTTATCTTATCGTGGGGTCCAACGGCTGTCGGACGTACCTTTAATCCGCCACCACCCCCTCTTGTTAGGCTGGAGCAACAGGCGCCAGATTCAGATTCAGGGGGGCAAGAGCAAAGGAGAGAAGGCGGTGGTAGCTTTGGCAGGCGGCGAATTGCTTTTTTTCTAGAGTTTGCGTCTGGAGGCTTCGGCGGGGCCCTTTCTCCTATTATTTTCAACGACCCGCGATCGAAACTAGGCAAACGCATGTTGAGACGCAACGTTCAAGACAGCATCTACACCCTGCCTTGTTCATCTTTTGTGTTTTTCGACGTTCGACATTCTTCTTTTTCACCAGACACATTGTGCACCGCTGCATTGTGTTTATTCCAACATTGAGACCTGTTTTATACCCAGGCGATTCCCCCCCCCTTCAGCGGCTTGAAGCTATTTCAAAGCTTCCTTCTACCGACTTCCACGACCCGCGACATCCCCCCCTTTCCCGACAGCAAAGATGCAGGCCCCCGTGCTGGTGATGAGTACGTATTGCGACTCTTGGAGACATCTTTGAGGTTGATCGGAGCTTGGAAGGAGCTTTTAGAGAGCGTGTTGGAGCTCCTCTCCTGTTTAAGGGGCAACTGCATCAAGGCCGCGATACCGCCACTTTGCATATCTCAACATGGCCAATCTCCAGCGTTTACTCTCCTTACTCTCCAACAACAACTAACTTTTTCTCTCCTCTCCCTACAGACACCGGAGGCGGTGAGAGACAGACTGGCCGCAAGGCGCAGCTGTCCAACATTGCTGCCGCCAAGACCGTCGCCGACATTATCCGCTCGTGCCTGGGCCCCAAGGCCATGCTCAAGATGCTGCTCGACCCCATGGGCGGTATCGTCCTGACCAACGACGGCCACGCCATCCTGCGCGAAATCGAGGTGTCGCACCCCGCTGCCAAGAGCATGATTGAGCTGAGCCGGACACAAGACGAGGAGGTTGGCGATGGCACAACGACGGTCATTATCCTGGCCGGCGAGATCCTGGCCCAGGCCCTGCCACAACTGGAGCGCAACATCCACCCCGTCGTCATCATTTCTGCCTTTAAGCGTGCCCTCAAGGACGCCCTCGAGATTATCGACGAGATTTCCCTGCCCATCGACGTCAACGACGACAAGGCCATGTACGGCCTCATCAACTCGTCCATTGGCACCAAGTTTGTTTCGCGCTGGTCCAAACTCATGTGCGACCTGGCTTTGAAGGCTGTCCGCACCGTCGTCTGGGACGTTGGCAACGGCGGCCGCCCCGAGGTCGACATCAAGCGATACGCCCGTGTCGAGAAGGTGCCCGGCGGCGAGATTGAGGACAGCTGCGTGCTCGACGGTGTGATGCTCAACAAGGACATTACCCACCCCAAGATGCGCCGGAAGATTGTGAACCCGCGCATCGTGCTGCTCGACTGCCCGCTCGAGTACAAGAAGGGCGAGTCCCAGACCAACATTGAAATCTCCAAGGAGGAGGACTGGAACCGCATATTGCAGATTGAGGAGGAGCAGGTCAAGGCCATGTGCGACGCGGTCCTTGCCGTCAACCCGGACATTGTCATTACAGAGAAGGGCGTTTCCGACCTCGCACAGCACTACCTGCTCAAGGCCAACGTCACCGCCCTGCGCCGTGTCCGCAAGACCGACAACAACAGAATAGCCCGCGCCACTGGCGCCACGATTGTCAACCGTGTCGAGGACCTGCAGGAGTCGGACGTCGGCACCAAGTGCGGTCTATTTGAGATTGAAAAGATTGGCGACGAGTACTTTACCTTTTTGACCAAGTGCACCACCCCCAAGGCCTGCACCATCCTCCTGCGCGGCCCCTCCAAGGACATCCTCAACGAGATTGAGCGCAACCTGCAGGACGCCATGGGCGTCGCCCGCAACGTCATGTTCCACCCGCGCCTGTCGCCCGGTGGCGGCGCTACCGAGATGGCCGTCTCCGTGCGGCTGGCCAAGCTGGCCAAGGAGATTGAGGGTGTGCAGCAGTGGCCGTACAAGGCCGTCGCGGACGCGCTCGAGGTGATCCCCCGGACACTGATCCAGAACGCCGGCCAGAGCCCCGTCCGTGTCATCACCGACCTGCGCGCCAAGCACGCCGAGGGCAAGAGCACGTGGGGCATCAACGGCGACGCCGGTACGCTGGTGGACATGAAGGAGTACGGTGTGTGGGAGCCCGAGGCGATCAAGGTGCAGAGCATCAAGACGGCGATTGAGGTATGTTGATTCCGACTCGACTGGTTCTACGATATACAAGTGACGACTACTAACATGACTTTTCCTTCTTCTAGGCCGCCTGCCTGCTTCTGAGAGTCGACGACATCTGCAGTGCCAAGAAGGCACAACCGGGCGTTGGCACCGGTGGTGGTGGCGACGAGTAAAATATCCAAGTGGAGGTGGAGATGCCACTGCCTGCGCCGTCGCATGAGAATGCGCTTTGTTAATGAAATGCTCGTTGCATGATACGGACGGTGAGTGCAGTTGACAGAGGAAGCTGAATAGACTAGCCTCAAGGCTCATACGGGATGCGACGATGAAAAAAAGATAAACCAACGGAAAGACAAAATATAATGGATTTTTTTTTAAAAAAAAATGCCTGCATGTATGTATGGTATCTATTGGAGGGATAGCTTTTTTGGGCGTCTCGAGACGGTTACAGAAAAAATCATACCCTTTTATTATGTGTCATCTAAATATGTTGCCGGGCCCTTGGGGTTGGTCCGGTACGAGGCCCGGGGTTTCCTTTTATTCTGTTCCTCCTGGATTGACTCATCTCGCACAAGGGGGCCCTTCGTAAGGCTCAACGAGCCGTTTGTGTCGATATGGACACGGCGTCCAGGCGCGAGCCCTAAAGGCTGCGCCGGCGCCGGGGTATAGTGTTGAGAAGTATACGTTGTGTCCCGCGCACCTCTCAATCGTCGTCGTCCTGGATGAGCAAGCCGGGTCCTTCTGCAACCGGGATAGGTTCTTGCGCTGATAGCTTGGCTGTCTGTCCGTTTGCGCCGTTTGCTTTGCCAGCTGGCTTGTCGTCGCTCGTTTTTGTAGCATCGTCCTTGTCGTCGTCTTCCTCGTCGTCGTCACGGCGAAACTTTGGTAAGTCGGGCTTTGCTGGTGCCGTCGTTGCTGTTGTTGCTGCTGTTGCTGTTGTTGCTGCTGGCACAACACCACCTCCACCTCCTCCTCCTCCTCCTCCATTTTTCTTCCCTCCCTTGGCTTTCCGTGCCTTGGCCTTTTCTCGCCTCTCCCGGTTGCGCTTCGTCTTCTCGTCGTCGCGCGCCTCGCGCTCTCTCTTCTCCTTTTCGAAATCTTGGGCGGCCTTGTCGCGCGCTGCCTCTTCGTCTAGCTCCCGCAGTCGTGTGTATTCGCGCCGCCGGCTCGCCTTGTACACATGGAACTCGCCACTGCCTGCACCGGAGCTCGAGCCCTGCACATTGGAGATGATTTCTGGAGGTGCACCGCCGCCCGAGCCGCGTAACCGGGCGACATCCGCAGACACCGGCACCTTGATTGTCTGGTCGGGCTTAGCAAACAGCGCGTCGAGGCCTGCGGCTTGCGCCGAGACGGGCGTCAGGGCGCGCTTCTTGACGGGCCGTTTGGAGCGGCGGTCGGCCGACGTAGGGATGGACTCGGGGCCTTCACCAGACATTGTGAGGGTAAGGTTGGTGTGATATGTATTGGAATAGTAGGAAGGTCGTAGGTCCTTGCAAGGTTTCGAGTGAAAGTAGAGGCGCAATGTCAAATGTTGGTCGTTGAAAAAGCTGCAATGTTGACGTCGCGATTTTAGCAGGCAGAAAGGCGAAAATGCGCTTGGAGAGTCTAGCCTTGTGGAGCCGCACGTGATCGTATTAGAGAGGCCGCATTAGCCTCATGGAGACACCGCCAAAACTGCGTGTAAGTCGTCATGGTGTTTCTATTCGCAACGTCAGCTCAACAAGTAAATGTGCCGTAAACTGAGGATAAATGTCAAAAATACGAGAAAAAAAAGAAGAACAGGATCCATGTCTAGGTGTCTCACAAATACCGATTGTTTTTGCCATTTTCCGACCATGAACATTACTCCTTCAAAGACACACTTTCAGTGACTTCACAACTCGACGTCGCAACTCTCAACGACTGCTCGTCATCTTCGAGCCATTTAGTTCGTATTGTCGCTTTCAACCTCACACTGCTCTTGGCCGCTTCTCCTGCATAACCAGAAACAACAGAGAACGCCGACAACGGCCAGCCCGAGACGCGCTGAAGATACGGCTTGGCCCCTTGTACGGAGTATACCCCTGTGAATCCTCTAAAAAGTAGCCGCCGCGCCTTGCTCCAACATCACACAACCACCACGCCATTCGCAGTGCCTGAACCCACTGCCGCCGAACAAAACGCGCCAGTGCTTCAGCCCGATAACTCCCGCCAATCTAGGCCCCTCCCTCTGCACACCCATTGCACCTTCCTTGTGATTGACTGCCGCTGCTGGGGCAGGGGCCTGAACACCATTCCAGGCACACCTTCCTTTCCTTCCTTTCCATGTTCATATTCTTCGGTTCTGGTTGGTTGTGCCTGCCATCTTTTGTCTTTTGCCGGCAGCTCCTTCCCAGCATTGTTCCCGTTGTCGGTCTTTCCTTGTTCGAACAAAGTAACCCCCCACTCGAACAATTTAAATGTCAAGTTATTTTTCTGCGCACGGCAGGCACGTTGACTCAAATCGTCACCAACACACAAACAACACAACCACCACCTTTTCTCTTTTTTCCTCGACCAACCCTCGTCTCGATCGACAACCAACACCTGCCAGCCTGCATCCTGGCGCCTGCATCCACGCACCTTGCAGCCCTCCTGCGGTTAAACCTGTTGGCCAGCGAGGCCCCTTTTTTGTGTCGTGTGTGTCGCTTGTTGGCTATTTCTTCTTTCTTTTCCATCTTCTTTTCTCTCCCCTTTACTCTCCTCTTTACTCTCCTCTTTTCTCCTCACTTCTCTTTTGTTCATTCTGCTGTACGTTGCCATCACCATTGGCCTGCATCTACCCGTCTCTCATCTCCTCCTCCGTCCCGGCGGCCTGAACGCTGACATCCAGGCTACTAAAGACCCGTCTATTTCCAGCTCCCTCTAACCGCCGCTCCCTCGGCCTAGCCCCAAACACTAGTCGCCCCCAGAATTTACGCCCAGACGAAAAGTTGCCACAAGAGACAACCTTCTTTACTTTTGTCCGACGACCTGCCAAAGATCAACATCTTAACCTCATACACACTCTTTTCCTCTCTCTCTCACAAAACGCCTCACCTGCAACTTCAGGGCCACTCACCTTTGTCTTCTCGCCTTCGTTATCTCTTTGGACCTCCGTCAAGTTCAAGCCTCACTCATTTTTGCATCTGCTTTGTAAACACAAATAAGCCCGATAGCGCCCGCATCCCTTCATCCGCTGCCCGAGTTTCGTCCGCGCCTAACCCCGCGCTCCCAGTTTCTCACTCTTTACCTCCGTTGCGTGAAAGATAACCGACCATGGGCAAGCCGAGACTTCTCATTATCATCAGACACGGCCAGTCTGAAGGCAACAGTAAGTCCGCCGAGAACGAGAGCACTATGTCCGCGCTACCTCCCGCGGAGTTGTACAGCTACTAACATCTCAGAAAACCGCGACATCCACCAGACCGTCCCAGACCACCGTGTCCGCTTGACGAGCGAAGGATGGCAGCAAGCCTATGATGCCGGCCGTCGGTTGCGCACGCTCCTGCGCGCCGACGATACTATCCAGTTCTTCACGTCGCCCTATCGACGCACTCGTGAGACCACGGAAGGTATCTTACAGACGCTGACGTCAGACAACCCCGAGCCCTCCCCCTTTAAGCGCAACAACATCAAGGTCTACGAGGAGCCCCGTCTCCGTGAACAGGATTTTGGCAATTTCCAGCCGTGCAGCGCTGAGATGGAGCGCATGTGGCAGGAGCGTGCCGACTACGGCCACTTCTTCTATCGCATCCCAAACGGTGAGAGCGCCGCCGACGCCTACGACCGTGTCTCGGGCTTCAACGAGAGTTTGTGGCGCCAATTCGGCGAGGAAGACTTTCCCAGTGTCTGTGTTCTTGGTAAGACTTAGTCCTATCTCCTTTAAGCCTGCCCCCATATTTTGCATCTCCTCGGATTCAGTTCCGGTAATTTTTCAACAACTAACACTCCCAGTCACCCATGGTCTCATGTCACGCGTGTTCCTCATGAAGTGGTACCACTTTAGCGTCGAGTACTTTGAGGATTTGCGCAACGTTAACCACTGCGAGTTCCTCATCATGCGCAAGCAGGGCGACAGCGGAAAGTACAAGCTGGAGAGCAAGCTCCGCACCTGGTCCGAGCTGCGGCGCGAGCGGGCCGCGCTCCTCAAGCAGAAAGAGGAAGAAGCGGCCAAGGACAAGGACAACAAGACAGAAAAGGGAGACAAAGACAGCGCAAAAATGGAAAAGATGGAAAAGGCTGCATCCGGTTTGTCATCCTCCTCCCCGTCCTCTTCAACATTGGTGCCGCAAAGACGCTGGGGCGGCTGTCCTAATGGTTGCAATCACGATAAGAACTTCAAGATCCGTCCTGGACTCGCCGATTTAATAAAACGCGACGGGACCAACGTTTATGACAGTCCCACCGGCAGCGGTAACGGCAACGGCAGTGGCAGCAGCCCGCGTAGCTTGAAATCGACCTCGGCCACCAACAGCCACAGCCACAGCCACAGCCACAGCCACGGCCATGGAAAGAGCAGCAGCAGTGCCACCCCACCCTCGCTGTCTCGTCGTGTCACGGCCGTGCGCCGCTTCCAGGTGGCCGGCTACAGCGACGACGATGACGGAGGCGATGGCGGTGACGAGGTGGACGACGACAACCGGCCCTCGTCGCAGGCTTCAAACGACACCAGCAATGACCCCGCCAGCAAGAGCCAGAGTCCCAAGGAGCCCCTCAGCACCGGCGGCAACGTCAGCAGCACCAAACTCACGGCAAACAACAAAAGCTCAGCGGGCGGCGGCGGTGCTGGCGGCGGACTGGTGCCTCCCCACATCGACATTACGCGCGCCCACGAAGAGATTGTCTCGTCGCCCGATGCCACACCCTCCTTCATCACGCCCGAGGACCGCCAGCGCGCCGTTTCGCCCGGCGGATCGTCCCCGCCCCTGCCGAAGCCGTTTTTACATATTGGGCGCGACTTTGGCGGCACCTACAGCGGCCACACCAGCGACGCCGACTCGTCTGAGGACGACCGCGTGCGGCACCGCATCGCCCGCCTGAAGATGAACATTGGCGGTGCTGCCGAGTCCAGCGCACAGTACTCTCACGGCCGCCACGGTCATGGCCACAACCACAACCACAACCACAGCCATAGCAGCGGCCGGCTCTATGGCACGCTTGACGCCGTTGCTGCTACTGCCACGACGTCCGGCAAGGGCAAAGTGGAGGTTGTTGCGGCAGTCGCTTCTGCACAACTGGACGCTAGCGCTTCCACACCCGGCAGTGCGGGTGGCAGCTCCGCCAATCTGAGCAACATTCGCAAGAAGCGCACCAAGAACATGGCCAACCGTCTCGGCGATGCGCCACACTGCAGCGACTGCGAGCACGACCACGGCAACACCACCGATGTGGGCGCTGACGAGCTCGACATGGACGACGAACTCCTGAGCTCGGGCGTTGTCGTTGTCGACGACAATGGCGACGACGAGACCGATATCGACCCTGACCTGGCTTTGGCCGAAAAGGAGGACAAGAGCATTCAGGGCAGCGTTTACTAATGCGCCACTTGCTGTGCTCTTCCTTCATTTCTCTACTATTCGATCTACCAGACTGCGTACATTTTCACCCTATGATTTATGCTCTCATTTTTTGCGGCTCTCGTTTCAATTTATCCACGATGACGACGATACCAGGATCATGCTTTTTTCTTTCTATTTTCGTCTAGAATAGCGCCAATAGCCTCGTTGTTTCCCTCTAGATTGCGATGTTTTTATAGCTTAGTTTTTGGCCATTCAAGTTGATCTTCAAATTTAAAAAAAATCCACTGCTTCCCTGGCTTGACCGTTTGTAAAATCGTGCACATCACAAAGTGTTAAAAGCAATGACAGCTTAAAACTGGCTGCATCATGACATCGTAGAGACGAGGCTGAGGATAATCGATGATGTGGTTGTCACGTGCTGATAACACCGATAAGAGATAAGTGCTTCCTGCAAAAAAAAAGTTTGGATAAGCCTCGCCATCTCCAGTTAGTTGGAGATTGCTCATTTTTTGCGACGATTTTCAACAGCTCTCCAACCTCACCAAAGCCGAGTGGTGGTGCAACACATTTTACGGCAAATCTATTCTGAGCCAGAGAAAGAGTATTTCTGCTTATTTACGACCCACACGAATCTCCTCTCCTCTATCATCTCGACCAATTTCCCAGTTCTCATTTTTCACTCCTCATACCGCGAATAGCGAACCGCCCACAAACATGCCGCCTCCGGCCGGGAAGAACGGCTTCGTCTTCCGCCGTGAGGAGGAGCGGAAGGCAGAAGAGATTGCCGAGGAGCTGTACGCCGACTTTGAGGCAGGCAGACCTGGCGCAACACGGCCGACCGTCTCGATCTTGGTCGGCCGACTCCAACAGATCCGCAACCACGCGATTGCACGGCAAAAGAAAAAGTACCTCGAGGCACTGGCTGCGAAAGTGCTAGACGACCGGCTAGGTGCAGCAATGGCAGCACAGGCGATGCTGGCAGCCAAAGAAGCACAAGCAGCAACGGAGGCGGCGGCCGCGGCCGCGGCAGCAAAACCCGCAACAACGACACAACCTGATGCCTCAACAGCAGACGACGCTACTGTAATGGACACGGCACCTGACGGTGTGGCTGCACCTGAAGGAGAGGCGGCAACAACAGAAGGGGGAGCAGACGGCACAGCGGCAGCGGCACCGACAAGAAAACGGATACGGCGAACTGGCTCCGAAGGCGGAGGCGGACGAATTCTTCGGAAACGCAAAAGACGGCGGCATGAGGACGACAACAGCAGCGACGATGGCAGCAACAGCGACAGCGAAAGCAAAAAGAAGGGCGCCGTTGTGCCGACAAAACTGTCGTCGGATGGGCCCACGTTTGCAGACATTGCCGGTATGGACGACATTTTGCGCGACCTAATCCGGCTGGTGTGGATGCCTCTGCGGCGCGGATTTGATTTCAAGGACAGCGGCTCGCGGCCCAACGAGGCTGTCTTGTTGTATGGTCCCTCGGGCTGCGGCAAGACGCTGCTGGCCAACGCCATTGCGGCCGAGGCGCGTGTGCCCTTCTTCTCTGTGTCGGGCCCTTCTCTGATTGGGGGCATCAGCGGCGAGTCCGAAAACAATATTCGCAACATTTTTGATGAGGCCGTGCGGCAGGCACCATCTCTCATTTTCTTGGACGCTATCGAAGCGCTGGCCAGCAAGCAAGATTCATCCGGC
This sequence comes from Sporothrix euskadiensis, assembly GCA_019925375.1. NCBI lineage: Eukaryota > Fungi > Ascomycota > Sordariomycetes > Ophiostomatales > Ophiostomataceae > Sporothrix > Sporothrix euskadiensis. Next base: position 246,554 of record JADHKQ010000005.1, read on the forward strand.
AAGGGCCCCATGGAGATGCGCATGGCATTGACGTTGACAAGCTGTATCGACCGGCTCAATGCAGAGAGCAACACGGGCAAATACGTGATTGTGCTGGCAGCAACGAACAAGGCCGACAGTCTCGATCCGCTGGTGCGGCGGCGCTTTGGCGTGGAGATTGCGGTGCGGATGCCGAGCCAAGACGCGCGAGAGCGGATCCTGCAGACGATGACGCGCGGCATGTCGTTCGCAGAGGACGTCGACTTGAAAGAGATTGCGCGGATGACGCCCGGTTTTGTGGGTGGTGACTTGCAGAACGTGGTCAAAACGGCGCAGCTCAACTACATGGATGCGAAGCTGGATGCGGTCCTGACGCGGCTGCGGTCCTCAGATGGTCCGGTGCAGAATGGCAGTACTGTCCCAGCAGAAAAGGACAGCGCCGAGGAAGACACGCCGATGGTAACATCCAAGGACTCCGAGGAACTGCCGGATGTGCAGCGAGATATCCGTCTGTTGAATGCTCATGAAGACGAGCGGTCACTGGCAGCAGCTGCCATTGGCGTGTCTACAGCTGCATCCACAGCCGCATCGGGTGACGATGAGGCAAACTCGAAGGCCAACGGTGCCTTGGAGGCCACCTCAACCACACTGGCCGACGGCATCACTTCGCAAAACTTCCGTGACGCCGCTCTCTCAGTCCTGCCCGCCGCCAAACGTGAAGGCTTCAGCACCATCCCCAACACGACTTGGAAACAGGTCGGCGCCATGGAAGTCTTGCGCAAAAAGCTCGAAATGTCCATCATCGGCCCCATCCGCTACCCAGACAAGTACGCCGCCGTCGGCCAGAAGCCCATGGGCGGTATCCTGCTGTGGGGCCCCCCGGGTTGCGGTAAAACGCTCGTCGCCAAAGCTGTCGCCAACGAGTCCAAAGCCAACTTTATTTCGATCAGAGGCCCCGAGCTGCTCAACAAGTGGGTCGGCGAGTCTGAGCGGGCACTGCGCGAACTGTTTGAGCGCGCACGCGCCATGGCGCCCTGCATTATCTTCTTTGACGAGATGGACGCGCTGGCCGCCAAACGTGACGATGCACGGTCGGACGGCAGTGCCCGCATCGTCAATACTTTACTCACAGAACTGGACGGCGTGGTCGACCGCACGGGTCTGTTTGTGATTGGCGCGACGAACCGGCCGGACATTATCGACCCGGCTCTCAAGCGGCCCGGCCGTCTGGGCGAGAGCATCTTTGTAGGCCCGCCGACGGCCGAGGACCGCGTGGCCATCCTCCAAACGCTGTACCGCAATGCGATTCCGGGCGACCAGAACATGCCTGCAACCATGGAGATTATCCACGGCGTGGCACTGGACCAGCGGTGTACAGGGTTTTCCGGTGCAGACCTGGACCATTTGCTGCGGACGGCGGGCAAGAACAGTCTGGACCGGACGGGCCTGCACAGCGCGGAGATGCCGCAGATTACAGCCGACGACTGGGAGAAGGCGCTGGCCGAGACACAGCCGAGCACGAGTCTGGCCGAGCTGCGGCGGTACGAGAAGCTGCATTAAGCGGGCGGCAGAGGGTGTTGATATATACTGTAACATATATAACTAAATTTACATTGCATCACTGGGTCGGGCATGCATCACATAGTATGGGTGACTGGGGTCTGTAAAGAGGAGAGATTATGCTGTGTATTCGATTAAGAGGCGTAAGCCATGAGAGAACGTCTTCCTCCACAGCTAGCCAGATGAAGAAGGGGTAGAGGTCTCCAAGTCTTAACGAAATCATAAATAAAAAGGAAATAAAAAGGAAGCTACGTAGAAGAAGAATGGTAGACAAGATGATAGGAGACAAAAACAAAGGCCAACAAGATCCAAAAAGAGGTACCGTTTCTTGCCTCCCTAGCAAAGCATCCGTCGGTCTATATGGCCGTATTCAGATCCGTATACGATGTATATCCGGTCGTTTGCCACGAGGCTGCAACAAGGGCGCGTCTTCTCGAGTATTCTTGCTGCCTCTTTTCCGTCTCTTTCTCTCTTGTCCCATGCATTCTTCTTGTCTTCGGCCGTGTCTATTATGATGGGTTCCGTCTATGCCGGTCCGAGAGAAAAAGAGGTTGCCCGAGGGGTCCGTATTCGATGCAATAGGCATGCTTTCGTGCTCGCTCGTGCGTTCCTCTGATCTCCTTCTCGGGGTCCAGCTCTATCGAGTGGCAAAGGTTGTAGAGGTTGAGTTTTGGGTTTTGGTGGAATATTTTGGTTGTGTATATTTGGTGCGGAATGGTTTCTTTTTTGTTAACCCGTCTTCCGTCTTCCGTCTTCTATCGCCATATGTTCGTACAACGCGCCGGTTGGGGGTGCGGGGGGGATTCTTTATTTTTATTTCTTTTTAAAATCATCACATCTTGGCCGAAAGTGCAAAAACAATGAAACACATCAACGCCATCGATCGCCGTCCTCCTCAGGTTGCGCAACTTATGCGGTGGCCTCCTTGAGGTAGCTGCAGTTTGTTAGTAAGCGTCATAATACTGAGGGGGCTTTGGGTGCGGACATACGTGATCAGGTCGTTCCGGTCCTTGTCCTTCTTCAGGCCACCAAAGGCCATCTTGGTGCCGGGAATGTACTTCTTGGGGTTCTCGAGGTAGGTGAAAAGAGTGCCCTCGTCCCAGGTGATGCCCTTCTGCTTGTTGGCATCAGTGTAGGCGTAGCCGTCGACGGAGCCGGTCTTGCGGCCGAAGAGGCCGTGCAGAGCGGGGCCGACCTTGTTGCCGCCGTCCTTCTCGACGGTGTGGCACTGGGCACAGCGCGTCTTGAACAGGCTGGCGCCCTTCTTGGAGTCACCTGTGGCATGTTAGTAGCTGTGTCGTTGTGAAAGGTGAGACAGGCAAGTCAAGCCAGTCAAAAAGTCAAAAAGTCGAGGCTGGCCAAACAGCCCCTCACGCCACAATTGTATTGTCCAAGTCGCTCGCTGAGAAGCTCTCGCGGGCCACAATTTAGGAGAGGGACCGCAAAGAGCAAATGGGACTGAATAGACCCTCAATTGCTTTTTGCGATCCTGACTTCTGGCTGAGCAGCCATCCGAAAGCTTGTCCTCGTCGTCGTCGTGAGTCGCAGTGAGCTCTAGGCAGAGAGTTTGCAAAACAAGCTTCTTGGTCTTCACGCGCCGGCAAACACTCTCAAAGGCCAAGCTTCAAAGCTAGAGTCCCATGGGAGCTCTTCTTGAGCTCCCTCTCGGGCCAATAGCTCAAGCTCGGCTCTTGACGGTTGCGAGGACAGCGAAGTGAGGTGTTTTTGGGCGACCGGCGGTGAGACGACTTTGTGGGCGTAGTGAAGCGCAAACGGTAGCGGCGAGCTTTGGAGAGGCGCAATTGTGGCATGATTGACTGCTGGGCGGCAGCGTTCGACTATTGTGGCTTGGCTTGACTTCTCACGAGCTCAGACTTCTTTCCCGCGGCAAAGAAAGAAGAAGCCGGAGCAGAGAGAAGAAAACAACTTACCCTTTCCGGCAGCCATTTTGTCTGAGGTTGTGGTGGGGGGGGAGGTAAAGAGTAAAGATGTAGAGTGGAATTGAAGATTGAAGCTGGTGGTGAGAGTGGGTGGAGGAAGAAAGGAGGAAGAGGAAAGGAGGGAAAAGAAGAAAAGGAAGACGAGAGAAAAACAAGCCCGGGAAAAAACAGGAGAGGAAAGCGACGAAAAATAAAGTCCAAAAAAGCCAGGAGCCAGGCAAGGCCGAACAATGAGCGCACGGGGTGACGGAATGAATTGGCTCTAGGCCAGGCCTCCTTCCCTCCAGAGCCCAGAGGGGCGACAGGTGAGCTGGTACAACCGCACAAGGGAAAGGAGGGAAGGAGCGTGCCGCGTGCAAAACAATGACATGAGCCGCCTCTTCCCTGCTTTGGCGCTGTGAGTGTTGCCTCTTGCACTGGAAACAGCGACTGGGAGTGACATAATGTTTAGGCCTGCGAAAATAGCACAAAATAGCGGTAAAAAGGACAAAAAACCGCACATCCCTCCTTCCGTCACAGGGCATTACGACAGTGGCGGACATGTCTCGGGGCGCGGGACTAGCGAGTGCGCAGCCAATCAGCGGCTGCGCATTAGAATGTATCGACAGAGGGCCAGCCAAAAGGGACAAAACGCGACGAAAAAGACCAATAAAAAAAGGAAAAGAAAAAGACAGGTACCCACAATGATCGGGAGACGCCGGTAAAGAAAAAATTCTGGAAGAGAGGAAAAGAAAGAAAGGAAAAGAAAAGAGCTCACTCTGCAGCGCGGCAACAGAAAATGACGCTAACATTCCTGCACGAAACAAGAAAACGAGAATTTCTCGAATTGCTTCTCCAAACACCGCCTTTCCCACGTTTCCACATTCAACGTCCACTTTGGCTTCCACTTTTACTGAACTGGCGAATCGAACCACTTGTTTTTCACAGCAAAAGCCTGGCAAAAAGGAGCAAAAAGAGTGACAAGGAAGAGGCTCGTCGCTCACGGAACCGCTTTTTTTCTTTTCTTTTTTTCTTTTTGCCCTTTTAGCCCACCGCCCATTCGTCCGTTTCGTTGTATGTAGTACTAGTGTTTACGGAGTACTTGGAGCTTGTTATTGCCTTGGCCACTCGTTGTTCCTGTCTGAGGCATCTAAGCACAAAACTCGGCCTTGAATCTGCACCGAGTTCCTAGTCTCAAGAACACGACGAGGTGTCAGATCATACGATGGCATGGGTGGATGCGAGCATGAGAAGACCGCAGTGGCTCTGACAGAGCCCATGTCACATCCAGTTGGTTTGCAGACGAGCTCCACACAGCTCGGGTTGGACACAGAATTGCTTTCTTTTCGATCGTCGAAGCTTGCTCTTCTGTCTTCTGATAGAGGCTCACTAATATGCTTCTAGCCGCTTCTGCAAACGCTTAAAGTCATACTCTCTTCAATCTCCGAGCAAAGGCCGCTGGTGAGCATAGGTATGCGCCTGCTTGAGTTGATAATCCCAAAGTTGGCGAGGAAGGCCAATTGACAAAGCTGAAGAGGCCTCAAGAGTATGCAGGCTGCCACAGCAGTTCTCACCAATGCCGAGCATGGATCGTGATCTGCTCGTATCGAGGCTTTTTACCGATAAGTGGTGCACGTGACCATTCCTCAAGGTGAAGAACGTTCAATTGGGCGGCGGTGGGGCCTGAAGATCGGTCGTTCCTAATTTTTGCGTCCTGTGCCCCTCCAATAGCTCCAACGACCTCACATCATCTCGCAACAGTTCGCGCACCAACAAACGACGGCAACAATCAGCCATGGCCACCATTCCACGATTCCTTCTGCCCCGGCGCGGGCCCATGTGGCAGCAGCAGAGCACATTTGCGTCGCAACTCTCGGCGACGGCATCTCGGCCGGCTGTCCGTTCTTCGACGACGACAACATCCTCTTCGTCTTCTTCCAACGGCTGCACTGGCATCGTCCAGCGTGTCCGCCATGCCTCCACACGGCCGCCCAAGCCATATGCAAAGGCACCCTCTTCTTCGTCTTCTTCTTCTTCTTCCTCTTCGTCACCACCCTCTGGAAATGGCAACATCCTCGAGAAACCGGCCAAGTTCAACCCGCCCTCGCACGGCGCCCGTCTTCCTCGCCGCAACAATGCTCCTGCCACCCCGCACTACGGCGGCGACCTCTCGGCTGCTGAAAAGGCCGCTCAGCGCACCCGCCAGTACCCTGGCATGATGGCTCCGCCGGGCACATGGGCCCATTGGTTCTGGACGAGCCGTGCGTTCCATTTGGGCATCACCATGTCGACGCTGGCCGCGCTGGCTGTTTTTACCGTCATTGAAAACTTCCGGAGGACATCGCCCTTTGTGAACATGTTGCCGACGATGCGCGAGGCGATGGAGCACCCAATCATGGCGGCGCGCCAGACGGTCGAGGTTGTGCGCCTGACGGAGCACCACCGCGTGGCCGCGATTGCCGAGCGGCGGCAGATGCGGGTGGACGATGTGGCGAAGCGGACCATGTACCGCAAGGCGCACGGCATGGACGAGACGGTGGGCTTTGGCAGCAACGGCGGATGGTTTAGTGGCGGCAAGGACGGCAAGAAGGACCAGGGTCCTGTGCCGCCGGCTCGCAACGAGGTGGACGATGCGTCGCCGATCCGTAGTGAAGCGCCGGTGGAAGAGCCTGCCGCTGAGGCTGGCCAGAAGAAGAAGTTTCTGGGTATCTTCTGAGCCCATGATGACGGACCTCATCACACTCAAAAGCCAGAGGCACATCCCCTCTTTGTATAATGTACAATATAAAATGCCAAATGAGAATTTGTGAGAATTTGTGAGGACTTTATGAAAAGAAACTGCGAATGCATGCCATTACATGATATCTGACAAATGCAAACTGAAACAAATATGAAAAGAAAGAAAAGAACTTTGACGCCTAGCCGGTGATCCCAAAACAATTTTTGTCCCTCCTATCCCATAATGCCAGAAGTGGAAAAAAAAGAAAAGAAAAAAAAGAACAAAATAGGCCATACATCGAGCGACTTCCTATACAATCGCCACGCCATCCAGACCAGCAAAGACTTCGTCGGCCACACCGCCCTTCTCCAGCACCTTGTGCGTCATCGCCGCCAGCAGAGCCACTTTGGCACCGCCACGGGGTGCCCGCCACACGCCGTAGACTTCTTCCGTCTCGGACGCCAGACGGGCCACGTCCTTTTGTGCTGTCGGTGCAGAGGGTGCTGCTGCTGCCGCCCCTGCCCCTGCTGCCGGCTTGGGCTTGTTTGCGTCGGGGTCGTAGCGGGTGCCGGGTGCTGTCAGACGAGAAGGCGGATCGATGGTGCGGATTGCAAGAAGGCGGAGGGAGGAGGAGGAGGAGGAGGGTGATGAAGAAGAGACGGCGGTAGTAGAGGGCGTGGTCTGTCCCACCGACACGGCCAGAACTGCGTTGGCAACGGCCAGTTCTTCGGCTGTCGGGTCAAACAAAATGTTGTCGCCGACCGTCATGACCAGCAGCGTAATCGGAGGGCGCGACTTGGCAGATGTCGCTGCGTTGTTGGTCGTGCCCTCTTTAGCATACAGGTATGTCGCCGCATCCCAGTCGTCGTCAAAGAAGGGGTCCTCGTCGCCCTCCGACACCAGCCGCGGCAGCCGTGTTGCCAGCAGCGCCAAATGCGTCGTCAGCGACAACAAGGGCAATGGATACGACAGCGGCGGCGAGATTAGAAGCACGTCCAAAAACAGCTTCCAGTGGAACCGCCGGTTGATACGGAGCGCCTGCGTCAGACCGCCGTCGGCCAGCAGCGCCTCCGCCAGCAGGGCGCCCAAAAACACAGTGCTGGCATCGTCGTCGCGCACGCCGGGGATCTCGACCGTCACCTCGACCCACGACGGTGAAGCATTACCGCCTGCACCGCCTCCACCAGCGCCTCCGCCGTTCTTGGCGCCGCCCTTTGTGCCCTCACCGTCACCACCATCATCGTCCGCTACGTCGCCCCAGAGGTCCTCCACGTCCTCGTCGTCGTCTTCGTCGGCACCCTCTCCGCCTTCGCCTCGTCTTGTCCGCTCAACCTGTGCTTTGACTCCAACAATCGCCTCTGTGCCGTCTGAAAAGCAGATCCGGGCACTGCCGTTCGCTCCAGGCAGCATGCCCGTCTCGGCGCGCAGCGGGCGGAACTGTACCGGTGTGCGGCCGTCGGGGCGGATTGGTGGTTGTTGCGCGAGCGATGTGTGGAGGAATGCCAGCTCGGCGGGCGACAGCAGCACGTGCTGCGTCGTAGCCATGGTGAAGGTTGTGCGGGTGTGGGTGGGGTGTGGGTGGGAGTAGACAAGTCGTTCGTTCTCAAGAGTCAATTGTGGCCGCCGGAGTAAAAATCAAAATCGTTGTTCGTTTTATTTTTGGTGATCTTTGGTCGTCTGGAAAAACGACGTCGATAAAGCTGATCTAAACTTTTTTTTTGGTAGCTGCCAGCCCCACCTCCTGATTGGCTGCACGCACTCTTCAATATGGAGCTAGGGTGGGGTGCTGCCAACACAAGCCTCTGGCAGCGTCGTTCGCAGCACTAAATTGCACGATTTCAGGAACAAACAGCAATAAAAAAAGCAAACAACCGGGAAAGTCAACACCCTAACAGTCGGATGTCAAATGTCAAATGTCACCGATTTGCGAGCACTCGTTCCATCATACCCGCTCCCAAAACCACCACTGCCACCACTACCCGGCAGCGTCTTTAACAGCCCCTTGAGCGCCAGCACCTGCGACTTGGCCGCCTCGCCCCAGGTCTGGCCACCGGCCACCGTCGCTCGGCTGCGGGGGAACATCTCCAGTGCTGCGCGGCCCGTCTTGTTGAGTCCGCTGTCTGGTGTCGCGACGCCAGACACCACCTCTCTTTCTCTATTAGCAATGGCAACCGGGCTCCCTGTCGCCCCCATCTTCGGCATGATAATCTCGTGCACGAGGCTGTCGCCGTAGACACGGCCGTACTGAAGAAGCTTGTGGGCCTCGGCGCGGTCCTGCTTCCACGAGGCCTGGACAGCCTCGACACTCTTTTCGCTGCCATCACCCTTGAGTGCCTCCTCCAAGGCTCTGTTGGCCTCCTCGTAGCGTGCAATTGTGGCATGGAAGAGCTCTAGCACTTCACGGCCAGCTGCGTGGAGCGGGTGGTCGGCAACGCCCAGAGAAGCACCGACAGAAGTCGTGTCGTAGGCTTCACGGATGCGTTCCAGATTCTTCTTGTCCTGCTTGGCCCTGAAGATGTTAGGTGTGTGCTATAGTCTGGTGACGGGGGGCGTGGTACTCACTTCGCCTCCTCGCCTCGGTTGAGGGCGGCCAGGGCCTTGTCCCGCCCGGCGGCCATAATGTCCTTTTCAAACGTAGTCACGTACTGCTTGACCCGGTCGGCTTCCTGGTTGCGGGTGCCTGCTTGAACAGAGGACCAGCTAGGAAAGTTAGAGGAGGCTCAATTGAACGAATGGGAGATGTACGTACTCAGTGCCGCGGGTCTTTTTGCCCTGGGCTAGGGCATAGTCTTGGCTGAGGCCGTCGAGCTCCGAGTCCTCGACGGATACATTGGAGACTGGTTAAGTGACAAGGAGCATTAATAAATTGTAAAGTCGACAGGGCCGAAGCCGTCAAGGGGTTAGGTAACTCACGAGCTCTCTTTCTTCCTTTTGCTGGCGCCATGTCTTAGTTGTCGTTGAATCTGTATATGTTCGAGGTCGATCTAATTGACGGCGGTGTCTGGACAGAGCATATGTTCGGTAGTTGAGATGAGGAGTATGTAAGAAGGACAAGAAAGGGGCCGGAAAAGGGGGCATGAATGCCATTTTGTGCTTCCGTCTTGTCGGGGACATATTCGAGGAAGGAGCGATGGGGGTTATCGCACGGTGTGGTGATGCCACAAATTCGGAGTTGAGGTAAGAACGACTCACAACCTCTCCAGTGCACTTTCCTATTTTGATCGTCTCTGATTTTGCATGCATACCATATATTTTGTGGCTCTATATAGTGAAATATTTGAAAATCAGTTCTGATTATTTATGTGAGTAAAGTAAATGAAACAATTCCTGTAAAATTAAATTTTCAATTTCACAAATGAACAAAATCAATGTGGAATTCTATAATTTAATCGTCACATGAGAGTACCATAGGCACAGAGGAAGACGAAAATATACCAGAGCAAATGAGCCCTTGTTTATGAAAAAGCGAATTACATCTTGGGTTATCCTTGAAAACAGAGAAAATACAGTGTAAAATCAGCGCAAGAAGATCAGAAAAAAACAAACTCTCTTGTATCTATCGGGGCATTTCCGTTATAAGGGGTTTAGACCTGTAAGTCTTTCCTTCTTTCCCTTGGGTCATGATAGTAGCAAAAAAAATAAACAGAAACAAGAAAGCAAATAGAAAAAAGCAAATAGAAAAACAGATGTGTCGACATAGCGAAATATAGCTTCTGAAGGCCATTATATAAACAAAGCAAAAAACAAAGGAAAGTAGCACGGTACGAAGAAAAGAAAACAATGGGAAAGAATGACAAGAAACAGTATAAAAAACAAGCAATAGTAGAAGAAAGGTATGGAAAACGGATGTGTCGACAGACAAATACATATCATGACGGGAAGAATGCCTCGATCCTTTTTAAAAACACAAAAATATGGCCTCTAAAATGCAAAAGGGCTCTCAGAGGCAGTTCATAACAGAACAACGGAGAGCAAGCTATGTGCCATGCATATCTTGCTCCACGAAACGCCCTGCGCCGAATCCGTTCTCGTTTGTTGCCGTAACCCTTGCCCTCCTTTTTTTGTGTATTTTGGGGGATCATTGTTGAAAAAGTGCGAGATTGTGAAAGTCGGAAATGGAAATGAGAAAAGAGGAAGCAAATCGTTGTATGCAAACACATGGCTTTGTCTTTTTTCGTCGTGTCCTCGTTGAAAAGAAAGGAAATGCGTTCTAAGCATTCTGCTGTCTAACCGGGTGGCAGAACGAAACCAGTATAAAAATCAAAGGAAATAGAATAACAACAGAAACACAAAAGCAAAAAACAAAACATTAGGAGAACAATAAGGGGCCTGTTGAGAATCGGTGACTGTGTAGACCTCCCTCTTTTGGTTATTTCTGACGGACATTTTGAAACGTCTTTCTCTCTTTTCTTCTCTTTTTTTATTCGTCCACGGCTGAAGTGTGGCTACCGTGGTGATTTTTTTGTCGTGTGTCTTTTGTTCAATAATCGTGCCCTTGGCGCTCTTGGCGATAGTGATCCTATCTCGTGTTGAGGGACAGGCCTTGGAAGGCACCGACCCATTCGCCAGAGGGCGCAAGGGGCGACGTACCCTGACCATTCTGGTTGATGTCAGGCTGACCGGCAGGGAACCGGTTGCGCATCATATGGTAGTCTGCAGAAGCAGCGTAGCCCATTGCGTAGCTGTCGTTGGGTGCAGGGCCGCTCATACCCTGGCCACCGTAGCCCATGCCAGATGCGCGAGGGACGTTTCCAAACGCAGCATAGGGGCTGTAGGGGAATGAGCCAGGGTAGCCGGCATTGGGACCAGTACCGGGGCCAGCCATGGCAGGCGGTTGAGGGTTGACACCGCCGGGATAGCCACGGTTCGATGGCACAGGCGAGTAGGTAGACTGGTGCTGTTGCTGGTGCTGGTGCACTTGCTGCTGCTGCTGTTGAGAAGCAGCCTGTGTCGGAGGCGGCGAGACCTGGCCGCCCTGCTGCGGGCGGCGTTCCGAAGTCGAGGCAGCACGGTTGACGCCAACAGCGCCCGGGCCAATGCCACTGGGAGCCTGGAGACCGAGGGGCTGGCTGGCAAATGAAGCGGGATTGATGGCGGACATCCAGATACGCGTCTTGTAGATCTTGAACAGATCGGTGACCAGCGAGTTAAAGTTGATGTAGGCGTCGGCAAAGTAGTAGAACGTAAGTTTCTTCCAGTCCCTGTATTTTTGTTAGTATGTGAATATGATGCAAGGCCAGGCCTAGGAAATGATAAATTGGAAACTCACATCTGGAACTCAGCGTCAAGGATCTCCATATTGAGGCCGTGCTCCTTGACCTTTTGCATGCAAACGCGCTTGGCCTTGGCTTCGTTTCCTTCCTTGTCCCGCAAGGCATGAATCTCGTGACTCTGAGCGAGGCGCTTAATGAGCTTGGGCTTGAGCTCGCTGGTGCTTGGTTCCTGGACGTGGTGCTGGCCAGGCGGGCCCATGCCGCCAATGGCGCTCCCCTGAAGGCCAGTGGAAGAAGCCATGAGTCCAGCTCCCACACCGTCTTGCGCCGCAGCAGCATTCTGAGAGTACATCATGAGCCACTTGTACTGCTCCTCGGCGTAGTGCTCCTTGAGTCTGCGTGCCTCGACCCAGTCGACATTGTCGACAGCAACCGTGCCCAGATCAGTGCCTCGGTCGGCCTCCACGATAACGAGGTCGCCCGGCTTGACCGTCAAGCCAGTGCCCTCCTGGATGTAGAACACATCGGCACGGGCACACTTGAAGAGAACAACATGGAGCGGGGTCGAACGGTTCGGCTGCGACAATCCGTACATGCCACGCTGAGGCGATGTCGGGCGCGCAGCGTACGCCGGAGCGTGCAGCCCATAGGGAGAGGGATAAGCACCGCCACCACTGCCGTAGGCGGCGCTGGCAGGCTGCTGGTGTTGCTGTTGGGCCTGCTGGTGGTGTTGCTGTTGAAGTAGCTGCTGAGGGCTGATTTGCGAAGCACCAGGTGAGACACCAGGACCGTTACCATACATGGACTGTGCGGCGGCGGCAGCAGCAGCAGATTTGGCAGCAAAGCTGTGTGCATTGTCAAAGGGCGACGTAAATTCGATCCCACCTGACTGCTGCTGCTCCTGTGCATTTGCCTCGTGCGCAAGGACGACCTCGCTGATGGAACTGATTGAGGCCTGGCGCGTCGGGATGTCGGCAAACGAGTGGCGGCGGCTGGGCGAGGCATCAGAGAAGCCAGCGGGGGTAGTCTGCCAGAACGCCTTTTTGACACTCTCAAGCTTGCGGTTCTCAACCGAGAAGGGCGACCGGAAAGAGCCTGCAGCTGCAAACTCGCTCATTCTGCGGCCATTGCTGGCTCGCTTGGCTGCGGCAGCAAAGTCACCTTCGTTGATCTCGTCCAGCTCGTCGATGGCATAGTCGGAAGTCTCCTCAGGAAGCGACTCCTGGAGGCCATAGCCATTGTCAAGGCGGTAAGCAGCACCCGTTGAAGCACGCGGGCGAATACGAGCGTTGTGGTACTGCTGGCTGGCGTGCTGGCGAAGTATGGCGTTCTCCCGGGTCAGCATCTCAATAGTTTTGGCCTCGGCTGTGAGGTGCTGGCTTCCCTGGAGCGAGTCGTTGGTGCTCTCGTCGTCATCGTCAACTTCCTTGACCTTGCCAAGCATGCCCCCGTCGTTGGACATTTCGCTAAGCATGCTAGGCCGCGAGGGACGGTGTTGGAGGCCGGCAATAGGACGACCTGAGCGCGAGCCAGCCAGCAGCGACGAGCCACCACCGCCGATGGTGGAGGTCAGAGACGGGGAAGTGGCTGAGCCAGTCAAGGCAGCGACGTCAGGCTCAAGCTGGCCGACCGAATATGACTGCGAGCGGTACGTCTTGGGCGTCGGGTGCAGGGGGATTGCAAAGGGAATTTGCGACGTTGTGCTGAGACCGTCCCGTGTCGCTGGGGAGGTTTGCGAAGGGTAGCCATCTGCGTTGCCGCCGCTGAAAAATGAGCCACCAGCCGAGCCGGGCGGGATGGCCGACGTTGGTGACGGCAGCACCTCGGACAGTCTAGAAGGCGGATCCTTGCGCTCGGAATTCCACATGGCTGTACCCCAAGGGAAGGCAGTGGCAGCGTTGGAGTGGGCGCGGTTCAAAACGCCGGCAGACGACGCGGCGTGCGCACCCCAGGTAGCGGCAGCGCCAGAAGCAGGGCCGGCTCCACCAGCACTTGCATCAATGGCCGGCGTAGTCGGGTGCGACGTGGTAGGCGACATGGACGCGCTGTTGAACGACTCGTTCCTTGGTCGGACGAGGCCTTGGCTGGTGTCGTTGAGCCAGGAAGCACGGCGAACTGGTTTGGGTGGTTGTTGGCTCTGAGACTGGGATTGAGACTGAGACTGTGGCGGCTGCACCTGTGAAAGGGGTTGCTGCTGACCCTGGCTCATGTATGTGGAGGCAACGGTCGCCGTAGCGGCGTTGGAGGCGGTAGCTGTGTGATGGTTGTTGTGAAAGTCTGAGCGGCTGTTGTTCAAGTTGGTGTCGGTCTCTTCATCAGAGCTAGCCAGGGCCTCTGAATCGGGGGTAGACCGGCGATTAAACTTGTCGAGCAGGATAGCTTGGCTACCTGGAGCTGCAGGTGAGAGTCCGCCGCTTTGACCCAGCTTGGGGGGTGGGCCAGATTTAAATCCGGCGCTCATCGTCCGTAGGTCCCTGCTGTAAAAGGGTCTTTGGACGGAAAAAGTAAAGAATCAGATCCGCCTGCGCCGCATTCAAAAGCCGTTCCGGTCAGGAGAGGCAAGTGTGCTGTTTTGTCGGGCGGTGCAGGGCGGGCGTGGCGATATAGGGTCCTGTTGGCGGGTCTAAGACGACCTGAGAAGATCGTCTCCGGGGCACGGTTGAACGCTCTGGGGGTTTGTTGACTTTTGCAAGATGTGCCGAGAACGATGGATGCGTGGTGGTGTACAGTGGCGTGATACCGTGAAATGGTCTCCGTGTCTGAAACGGCTGTGGTTGTGGGGTGTCCAATGTCTCTTGTGCAGTGTCTCTCGGCTTGCCGTTGCTTTGGGGCACAACACAAGTTGTGATGTTTCTGGCGAAAAAGAGGGCTGGTGGATGTGGCACGTGAGTGTGTGTATGTAGGTGGCCGTTGGGTCTCGTAACGGTAAATTAGTAGGCCAGGCCACAGCGGTTGTGGGTGGTCACCAGGAGCTTTGGCTTTGGCGTTTGAGCTGTTTGTGTGAACAGATGAACGGTCGCGAAACAAGAAGCAGACGCCAGCAAATGCAAACCGGGTTGAAGAGGTCGTCGAGCAAATGAACAAGTGGCGCGAAAACAATGTCCGGCGCAAAAAGAAAAAAGAAAATGACAGGAAGGAAAACGGACGGAAAATGAGGAGGAGAAGGAGAAAGAAAGCTGCAAACGAACTGCGAAAAAGAGGGAAAAGGGAAATAAATGGGATAAGTGGCGACTGGACGCGACCTGCATACGATTGGTTAGCCTCGTGACGCAGTGAGGAGAAGAGGAGACAAAAGCGTGCTATGGTGGCCTTGTACACATTAGTTGGGAGTAGCTTTTTAGTGTGCTTCTCCTTCTTTTCCCCATGTATCTTTTCCACGAGGTGATGGACAAGAGGGGACAATAGTGACAAAAGGGACAAAAGAAAAATGGGCTCGAATAAGGATGGCGCGGCGTGAGGAGAGAGGAGGAAGTAGTCAAGTGAAGCAGGAGGTACGAAGTACAGGAGGCAATAAGGTCAGGTGAGCACTTCTGGCTTTTCCTTTTGGCTTTTTGGGGCCAACCAGCCCAACAGATTTGGCGGTGAACTCGAAAATGAGGAGTAACGAGATTTTTCGTGCAATGCAAAACAAAGGGAAGAGAGGGGGAAGGGAGCAGAAAAAAACGGAAGAGCTTGTCAGATGGAAGAGGATATAAGTGAAGGCGAGAGAAGCAGTTGAAAACCGTCACAAAATCAAGAAAACTTGCAGGCCCAGGGCCACTTCGTAACTGCTTGTACACAGTAGCTTTGTCCGGCTCGGAGCAAAAGAGCAAAATTGTCAAAAAGTGGAACTTAGATCCGCAAAGATACAAGCACAACTGCAGTTGCAAAAGTAACAAAAACTGCAGCAAGTCCCTGGGAAGAAAGGGGAGCAGCTTTTCGGACAGGGGTAGAAGGGAAATGAGGACAGACGGACGGCGCGACGGTGGCAGGAGCAAGCAGACTAAAAATGAAAGAGGAGACCAAAATGTGGAGTTGTAGTAGCTTACCTGGGGAAGAAGCAGTGTGAAGCCAACGCCGAGAGTTTCTCCTCTACTCCGTACAACGTACTTTCTGGATACTCGTACAGTCTGTTTAAATGGACGGCGAGTGTATACTCAAGCTGCTTTTGTCTTTGGGGTATCTGTTGGCGTAAACGCGGATGTAGGAGAAGATGCAGATGAAGTCTTGTACAGCTGGGCGTGGAGCTTCGGGATGACGGCAGCAGACGCGGAGACCGAGTTGTATGTGTATGTCGTAGAAGGGCCGGTTGTAGTTTGGATTTGGTTGAAGACGGGGGTCCAGGATTGTTGATGGATGTGTGGTCTTGGTGGAGAATGCGAAAAGGAGGGGAAAGTAACAAAGTTGGGACTGAAATCAGAAAAGATGAAGACGAGCGACGCAGAAGTCGGAGTCGTTTCTTTGAGCAAACAAAAAAAAAGTCGGTGGCGATGGTTTGTGAATCGAAAGGCGACAAGAGGACTGGTCAATGGCAAGCGCACAGATCGAGTCGGCGCGGCGTTTGGCAGGGCGACACAAGAGAGGACCGATGTGTGAGGTTTGAGGAGACACACGCGGTTGTTGAAATTTGCTGGTTGCTGGTTGCTGGTTGCTGGTTGCTGGCGTTGGCTGGAGACGCGCACGACGGAGATTTGAAGGGTCCAGGGTCTAGAGCAAAGCCAGAGAGGTCGAGAAAAGGCGAGTAAGGGAGGTTGAGACAGAGCGTGAGAGTGAGAGGGAGATGAGCTGGCAAAGATTGAGGAGGAAGACGCCGACAACAAATAAAAAGGCCCGGAGAATAAAAGAAAAAAAGGACAGTAAGAACAAAAACGATGAGGAATAAAGACAGCCGGTGAAAAAAGGTTATGGCAAGGGAGAGTCTGATAAAGAACAATGGTATAAAAAGCTTAACGAGTCGGAGACCAGCAAAAAGGAAGCAAAAAGTACTGTGCACAAGTTCCTTTTTCGTGTTTCTCCTTTTTCTTCGATTCGATTGACGAAAAAAAAAGAGAAAGAGTGTGTTTTCTAGCCAAGGGATAGGTGGATGAAATCCTGCGGGCCAGATGGCGCTTCTCGAGAAAACGAATGTCTGTGTTGAGATGGAAGGAAGGGTGCGCGCACGTAAAAAGGAGTCTGCGTCGATGAGAGGTCAAACCAATGGTGCGGTGCTTGGCAATGGGTCGTTTGGCCTTATGCGTGGCCCATCATAGATGCAGCTTGTTTGCTGTGCGCACGTTGAGGTGATGTGCAGTCTTGGGGGAAGACTAGTTGGCGATGGGGCGTAACGGTTTGTGGGGATGAGAATTGATGATGAGAAATCTTGATCGAAAAGCAGACGGCAAGGATGCGTGAAGATGGAGAGTTTGAAAGTGGGAGGCAAGAAATGGGAGAAGAGGAGAAAATACAAAACAATTCGAAAGAGGGGAGGTGCAATGAAGGGCGAGAGAATTTGGGAAGGAGAGAGGAGACGACGAACTTCGAGGGGAAAGAGCAAGCAGCAACAATGCAGAAGCGCCTGAATGGGCAACAGCGAGGGGGGTAGCGAGGAAAGAGCTTCTGTGGGTAAGGCACGGAAAGAGGGCTTGTGACAATAATAGCTAGGGGGAAAATGGAAGGAAGGAGCAGGTGGGAAAGGAAGGTAAGGAAAGAGCGCCCAGCAGTCTTCTTCGTACAGTTTAGCGGTGGCAGTAGTGGCAGCGCGGGCAGGGCATGCAGCTGGGATGGGGGAGGAAGGAGAGAGTGGCATATGCGAATTAAAGAGGCCTGTCGCTGTCGGGCAGGAGCGAACGGAGAAAGCGGGGAGACCTGAGGAGGGGGTGACGGTGAACAATAGCGAACACAAGGAAGGAGAGACACACACAAGATCCCACCCAGAAGGGTGGCTGGCTGTTTCTGTGTGCTTCCACAATACCTTTCCCCAGACTTTGCTCTGCATGCGCAATGGATCAATGGGGCCCCCCTGTCGGCGCATTGAGTCTGCGACTTTTCCATTTACAAGTACAGATCTTTGGGGAGTAGTACTCCGTAGATACGTAGAGCGTTAGAGCCCCGGGCATCTGTGCCTTTGACGATCGATGGCCGATGATCTTGCCTTGCGTCGTTCGCCTCCTTCCTCGCCATAATAACTCGTGTTGCTTGCTTCTCTTGTTCGCTCCTTCCTTGCCAACGAGCCAACATGACGTTGTGCTTCGCTGTTGGAGCCGTCCCAGACTGGCGGCTAGTGCTGGCTGGAGGTCCCTTCCTTTTTTCTACGATCTCGTTCTTTCCTGTCTTTCCATGCGATGTGCCCTTTTATGGTGAATCCCCCTTGCTGCTCCTTCCCCCGGACAGTTGAGAAAAAAAGAGGGTCGCTAGTGCGGCTTTCGCGCGCCTTCCAATGCGGAGAAAATAGCGTGGTTTTTTTGGTCCCTAATATCTAATATGCTGGAAAGGCTAGCAGATGCTATGCAGCATTCGGCCCCAAAGCTAAGACGAAGAGAAGAGGTCGGCGCAAACCAAAAACTGGGGTAGTTTAGTAAGGGCTGAGGACAAAGGTTTTTCGGTGTCTACTGTTCGGGGACACTAATCTAGGGCGAGCGACGGTGTCGCGGTGAAGTTGGGAACATGGCAACGGCGGTGGGGCAGGCCGCAAGCGAAACGGAAGGAGGCAACGACGGAGACGAACAAGAAGGAAAGCGCGAACGGAGTGAGAGGACTCGAGGAAGGAGGACGGATGCTATTGTGCGAGTACATCATATCAAGTACTGAATAGCAGGAGTCTGGTCTTGGGACCTGTGCAGAGCAGTTACCGACGTAATACGTCGTTCGATGGCGGTTGCACACGTATCAAAGCAGAGACCTGCAGGCCGGGCCTCGAGACCAACACCAGCCTCTCAAAGGACCCCTCTCTCGTCGCCCCTAGAAGCCAAAAAAGGCACGAGACACTCGCCAGATCTGCAACGGAGGGAGAAAATGGCGGCTTCTTACTGGTTGAGTGGTGGCAGAGCCCAGGCCTAGGGTTTGGCCGTTGGGGAAGGAAGGGAGACTTGTGGACGATGTGGCATGGGCATGTTTTGCAGGCCGTGGCAGGTCGTGACTCGTTTTTGGGGTTTAGGGCCTTGCGTGCATGAAAGGGAGCCGGCAGACAGGCGGGATTCTCTAGAGAGAGAGAGAGAGAGAGGGAGAGAGAGGGATGGAGAGACAGAGAGAGGAACAGAGTTTATTCAGATTTGTCCCAGAAAGGGAGCGGCTTGTATGGCGGCACCTGTGCACAAAAAGCTGTGATCTGGGCAGATATAGACAGGAACAGAACACAGCATCCACCCCTGGACTCTGCAGCAATCTGCAATATCAGAAGCCAATATCAATTGACTGATGTCTTCTTTTCGAATGATTGCATTTCACATTTTGGTTTACGTGCGATGTATCCGTACGTGGGGAGAAAATGGAAGACCAAAAAACCCCCAAAAAAGAAAAGAAAACAATTGATTGCCATTGTCCTTGCCACCCCTGTCTGCAGATTCTACTGTGGTAGGAAGATGAAGAGACGTAAATGACCAAAGAAAACCAGAGTGAGAGAGCGCGATAATTTAAAGAAGACGCGTGCTGTTGTCCGCTGTGACAGTGCAGGGGTTTATTAGAGAAAAACAACCCACCACGACGAACGAGTGCAAAGTGCAGATAGAGTACGACGTGGGCTTGCAGATGCATAACAGGGAGTGATATGATGACAAGAAAGGAGTGCAAGACTAAGAGGGGGGAAGGGAAGAAAACGAAATAGACAAAAATATGGTCGGCGTCCAGTCAGAAGAAAGAATGCGCCTCTTACTTCTTTTTCGTCGCCTCGTTTCTGGAGTTGGGACACCCTTTTTTCTTCTTTTTTTCCTTTCTTCGCTTTTCGATTTTTTTATGCCAGCCTGCTTGCCGCAAAGTGCAAAGGAGGCCACTGGTCTGGGGGCTGTGATTCGTCGAGAGGACGAGGCTTGGAGATTTGGACGATAACAACAGGAGGAAAAAGAAAAGAGATAGAACAACAACGAAAAGGGAGGCTTTAAAGGCTCGTCTGGTGGCTCGCACAGAAAACGCCTTGCTGGGCCTTGTCAATAAAACTGACCAGGGGGGCTTTTTGGGAGGGTGGCCAGTGCAGCGCGAGAGCAGTTCGCGCCTCGTTCTTCATTGATTTTCAGAGTGTTCTTTTGTTCTTTTGTTGCATCTCCTTTTGGATGCATAAATTTTTGATTAAAAGATACTCTGCAGTTGTCCTGTAATAACAACGCTGCAGAGCAAGAGCCATTCTCAACCTCTTATTGCTCCTTTCTGGATATTTTCAGCTGTTGAGTTATTTTTCAGCTGCCCTTTTTGTTCTGGCCGGATTAAGGAATCGATTTCTGTAACTTTCCCATCCTTTTCTCCTTCGACTTTTCCGGATCCATGGCTTCCCGCTTTGATTTTGTCTTGTCTTTGGTGATTGACAGTAAATTGGCCTGGCCCGACTCGCCCGTCCGCCGTGAAAAGGGGGCTCGAGGGAGACGGGAAAGTGAGCGACAAGTGAGCCACAAAGTGAGCAAAGGAGCAACCAGCTTCCTTCCGGCAACAGACAGAGACCACCCCCCAGTCCAAGGCAAATGTCGAGGGCCTATCCCTGTTGTCTCTCAAAAAGGTGGGTGGACGGTGCACCATCCCGCTTTCTGTGCACCTCAGTGTGGTACAGACGCCCGTATTTGTGTCAACAAAATTTTGCATACGGAGTACAAGACCGAACAATACAAATACAAAAAGACAAAACAACTGACGACTGTCGATGCACACTTCCACTGCCTCTTGTCGACTTTGGCGCTGTGATTCGCTGTTCCTCAGCCTTTGCTGTCAGCCCTTTATTCTTGTAGTCTCATCCTGCCTCATGCATGCGCACCAATAACATTGCCAGGATGGCGTGAAGCAAAGGGCGGCATCATAGCCTTTCAAACTATTTCGTGCATATTATTATGGCAACTAAACTTTGTTGTTTTATAACCTGTATGCCGGCAATGGCCCAACATCTCAAAATTTAGTAGCCGTTGAGAGTAGACTGGAGACAAAGGAGACAAGTCACGGGAGGGGCGCGCACAGATCGAAAGAGCGGCCCCAGCAGATGCATTGGCGATCTTACGCAATTCCAGTTCCAGGGAAGATGACGGAAGACGGGGCAGCCGTCCATCTGGGCAGAAATCCAGGTCTCTCAACCCATTGTCAAAGAGTGCACAGATGCAAAATTTGTCACACGTCAAGACAAGGGAAGCCCCATCAATACGAGAGGTACGTCGTAGTATGAATCGACAAGCTGACACTTTAAAGTCTATTACTTCAGCTCGTTGAAAAATCACCTCTCATATTTCACTTCTCTCCAACCTTTTTTTGAGATGTCGTGCGCGCATCGCGGATGCTTGCCCCGGACCCCCTCTCCGGTCTATTGCTTCTCATTTCCAGCCACAAAGGGCACGATATGCTGGTTCAGAGACGGCCTGTGATATCCCTTTGAACTAAATATAATAAGAGGCAAATTAAGAGGCAAAAGGGCGACGCCCGAGCGTAGACCACCGAACATATGCATGTAGGGGTTTTCCCGGATTTTATGTGATTCTATGTGAACGGACGACGCAGGGCCCCTGGACACAAACCCGAGTTGATGTTGAAAAGGAAACGACTGCGACAAAACTTCAAGACTACTTCGCACAGTAACGGAGTCCTCCGTCGTCCGTACACCTGCATATGTATCGCATATGTATCGCATGGTAGGTTCGGTACCATGGAGCGCACCAAAACAGACGAATATGCTTCAAACTTCTGACTAGGATGGAGAATAGGCATTTGCTCGAACTGTTCTCCCACCCTTTTGGTCCTCGTTGCCCGCGTGATGGACTTTGTTATCGTCGTTTTCCTCAATAGGAAAATTCACTCCCGCAATGTGTGTGTGTGTGTGTGTATGTCTGTCTCTTCCCCCGCACCACCCTCAAATAAACCCTCAACAGAAGAGGGGGTGTCGAAGCGTAGAAGGGAAGGGAAACGGAAAGGGGGGCGGAAAGAGAGGGGAACAAACTGAGAGCCACGGGCCCAAGCGTCGAGCGTCGAACACGGCCGAGAGTGGGAGGGATAAAAAAAAACGAAGGTGAGAAAGAAAAGAGAGTTGAAGAAAGAGGAGCAGTGATTCCGTCTGAAGAGGGGGGCAGACACAAAAAGAAGGTTGTGGCGCCCAATACTACGTACATGGCCAGTGTTGACCAAGCTGCTCTTGCACCTCGACGTCTTTTTTAATGAACGAGGTATGTATCCTTGATCGCCAATTTGTTTGGTAGCGATGAGAGAAAGGTCATGTGAGTTATGAACATGCTGTGGTCCTTCCTTCCGTGCTCTCATGTCCCCCCAACGCTCCTTCCCCTTATGTGAGTGACAAAGTACAAGTTTGCAGTCTCTTTCTCTTGTCTCCGATCCGATCGGCGTGGCCAGCCCAAGTGACGTAAAACGAGACAAAACGGGGGCAACCATGTGAGCGGAGGAAGAAGATAGACTCTATACAGAGCACTAGTACAGGGCATCTGACCTGGGCTTTGCATCGATGTGCACCTCCGCCTGCCGTGACATTAACGTACCCCAGACTTTCTATATGTAGAGAAGGGGGAAGGAGCAAGTTAAAAGGAAAAAGGGGCTCACAAGGGAGGGGAGGAGGGGGCGATCGAGGAGGCAGAAGGAAAGAGGGAGGCAGGGGCGACCCTGTTCAATTGTACGTCGTACCTTCCCATAATTACCATAAAAGTGCACAGTTGGCTGTCGTCTGAAGAGGAAGGCGCACTGTGCACAAGTGAACTGCACTGCATCGTCAACAAGACATCGATCGTGTATCATCGTGAAGACCAAACATTGCCCACAGCTTTTTGTTGACAATGGATCTGGCCCAGGGGAAGAGTGCTGAGATGGCCTCTACCGAAACGCGTGGACAATATAGAAATGACCATGTGTTTGCCATGTTTCTCCCCTTCCTCGCCCTTCTATCCGGGAAAATGGTCGCAGCACCAGGAGACCAGCCTTGCAATTTATTCTCAATATACTTTAGTCCTCCAGTTGTTCTCGACACTTGGTCCAATCAGTTTTTTGCTACCGTGATCTGGGTCTGTTGTTTGTGTAATTCATCCAGCCTCTACCACTTCCCCACGCACACCTCTCTCTACATTGACTTTATCCAGACCCTGTCTGTTGCGTCGCCCTCTTCCCGCCCTGGTTTAGATATTTCTTTTTATTATTTTGATTGCCACCAAGCGTAGCTTTCTCCATAACGCACGTCATTTTCTGTTTGTTTGTCCCGTGTCTGCCCTTCTCTGTCCTGCGGCATGTTTATTTGAGACGCAGGCGAGAGCACAATGCCTGGTCATGCGATCCCCGGGAAAGGAAGAGGGCAATATCAGATACAGATCGATCCACCATCAGGGATGCCACGCTATGCATCTCCTTCTTCCAGGAAATAACCATAGATGGGAGATGGCATACATTAGATGAAAATGAAGTGTCCCGTCGGCAGAGTGGGTAGACCGTGGTGAAGCTGATACCGACTACCGGTTGCCACCTGGTATCTAACAGCTAGCCGGCATCGGATGTCGGATCATGATCACGAGAGCATGTAAGGCGCCAATGTTGTGTTGTATCCTGAGCTGGGTATGTCTGTATTGTGTGTGATATCATCCATTTTGTATATATAAAACATGAAAAGAAAAAGAACCATAATCTAGATCCCAAATAAAAGGCGTTGTCCCATAAGAATGTTAAGATTGACGTGTCCCCAAAAATGCATTACCGTTCGTGCGAATGAAGAACAAAGAAAAAGAGAAAAAGGAAATATGCACAAAGAATCAAGCAAGATCGGTATCAAGTGCCCTTATGCCGTCGCCGAGTCGGCACTCTTGCTCGCCGACGCGGGAGGCACCGCAGGGCCCTTTTGCGTCTTGAGCTTCTCCTCAAACTTGGCAAACTCGGACAGTGCAATCTCCTCTTCCTGGTCCAGCACCTGCTCGACCGCCTCGACCTCCTCAATATAGTGCATCAGCATGCTTTCGATGCCGTTCTTGAGCGTCACTGTGCTCGAGTCGCACGTCCGGCACGCACCGCGCAGCTTGAGCTTGACGGTGCCGTCCTCGAACCCGCGGAACTCAATGTCGCCGCCGTCCTCCTGGATGGCCGGCCGGATGCGCGTCTCCAGCAGCTCCTTGATCATACCGACGACTTCGCTGTCGTTCTCGTCGTACTGGAGGGAGTCAGCTTCGGTGGGAGGCCCGCCGGCATCGCCGCCGGCACTCGTGGCTGTTGCTTCGGCGGCCGGGCGGACAATCTGCTGGCCCGACGTGATGGCTTCGGTAATCAACGCAAAGACCTCGGGCCGGATGTGTGCCCAGTTGGCGTCCTGGGCCTTGGTGACGGTGATAAAGTCGCTACCGTAAAAAACGGCCGTGACGCCGTCAACGTTCATGAGCTGTGCTGCGAGCGGCGACGGGTATGGCGGTGCAATAGTGGCGCGCGGGCTGAGGTACTCGATAAAGGGCGCGGCGATGCCTTCGGGCAGGACCGGGTGGTTGGGCAAGAACTTGAGGGCGTCGGCATTGGGCGTGTTCTCGGTCTGGATGAAGATGGAGCGACGGCCACGGCCGGCGAGGGACCAGCTGGGTTGCTGATGAGCAGACGAAGAGCCGTGTGTGCGTGGGCGGCTCGACGAGGAGGAAGAGGAGATGTGGTAGGCGCGGCGCGCCGAGGGGGCAGAGTAGGAGGAGGATTGTGTCGAGGTCGAGGTCGAGGTCGGAGACGAAGAAATCGACGTCACTGGAAGAGAGGCAAAAGCGACGCGAGGGGCACGGCGACAAAATGCCGGACGCATGGCCGTCGCGGCGGCCGTGGCTGTGACGCGCGAGAGGCTAGACTTGGTCATGATGTGTTTTGGGGGTATCGTGGTCACTTGTTGGTGGTGTTGCGACGATGCGGTTGTTGGATAGTGAAGGAAGAAGAAAAGTCAAAAAGTTCCAAAAGTCACAATTGAGGATTAGAAATGCTAAAGTTGGGCAAATCCCATGCTCTAAGGGCCGAGAATTGCCGCCACCCACTGTAACTGTAGCGCTGTGGAACAGTGGAACCCCGGGCGGCCCCCTCTGTTCTCAGTGTTCCTTCCCCCAGTTGTGTGTCATTCGCCTGCTGACGAAAGCTTAGCGGCGCAAAAATGCATGGCACAAACGACATCATAGTTGCTTTGCCTGTGCTGTGATTGGCTGAATGGAAAACCGGGGCCGCGAGGTCGGCGGAAGCACCTAGAAGGCAGGTGCGACGCACGACGTCGGTCGTAGATTCCCTCTTGATGCGGTCATAATATATATTTAAAAGATATTTTATGGCTAAAATAGAGGCATTAATATGATACGGGCCTACTACTCTCATGTCAATTCTGGTAGATTTTTATAATCATTTCGCCTTTGATTTTGTCGGGATAACTTTTGGGGGCTTGTTGGCTCAGGAATTAGCATCTCCGGACCCAGATGCGGCCAATCCACCAATATAATTGAATACGAGTATATACGGGAACCCAGCAAAAGACTATATATCTAGCAAAAGTCTTGTAAAAAGTTTAGAGATCTGGTATTATGTGCATCGTATACATCGTACGTCTACATATATGTCCACAACCTCCATTGTTTCCCATTGTTGTTTTTAGTGACACAAAAATCCAAATGCTCGTCTCATACTCCGTATTAATTCAGCACGCCGGCTGGTTGAGGTCCGTTGATCCAATCCTAATATCGGCTCCTTAACAAAAAACCAATCAAATCTTCTCTTCTCTTCACCTCTCTCTTCATTACAACTTCCAGCTCTTCTCTCTCTCTCTCTCTCAAAAGAACTCGGCCAGAGCACGGCTTAGCACGATAAAGTCAACGGGCTTCGTAATGTACTTGTTGAACCCGGCCTCGACACACTTGTCGTGAACGTCCGACATGACATTGGCCGAGAGTGCGATAATGGGGAGTGGCTTCTTGAAGTTGGCCTTGGCCTCCCACTCGCGAATCTCCCGGCACGCCTGGTACCCGTCCTTGCGCGGCATATGCAAGTCGCACTATCTTGTTAGCACATTGTCCAAAATAAGTCGAGAAAGGGGCGCGAAAGGGGCGCGAAAGGGGCGCACAAGGGACTTACCAGAACCAACGAGTAGTAGTCGTGGGGCCGCGAAAGAACTGTATCCGTACACTCCACGCCGTCTGCCGCCATGTCCACGTCCACGCCCACCTTTTGCAGGTACTTGGCCAACACCTTCTGGTTCACCATGTTGTCCTCCACCAGCAGCACCTTGTAGACCTTGTTGCCCATACGCTGCGACAAGTCCAGGTAACTCTGCTTTTGCGTCTCGACCAGCCGCTGTGCATTGGACCGGTTGCGGTCGATGCTGATATCACTCTCGCGCTTGGGGTCAAAGATGACGGCGAACCGCGACGGCTTGACAGGCTTGTAGATGTACTGCACACGCGCCTCGGCCAGCCGCTCCTCATAGCGCGTACCGGCCGCCAGCTTGTTAACAGCCTGGCGCTGCACCGAGTCGGACAAGACCAAAACGTGAACCGTCTCGAGCATGGTGGACCGGTCGAGCCGGTCCACCACCTCTAGAATTTCTTGCGGTGAAGGCAAGTTGACCACCACGTGCGTAAACGGCTCGGCCTCGGCACGAATCAGCTCCTGCGCCTCGGCCATCGTGGCAACGGCCAATATCCGGTGCGGACGATCCTTGGGCAGCGTGGTGCCAATGTGCTGGCGCGTCGCGTCGCGGCTGTGCTCCTGGGGACAGATAATCAAGATGGAGAACGCCGCCGGCTGGCTCGTGGTGCGCTTGACCGTGGTCGGCTTTGCGGCTGCTCCTGGTGCGCCTGGTGTGCCCACTGTCACCGTCGTCGTCGTATCGCTGCTGTTGGGCGATGAAAGCTCGGGCGATATGGGCGACGGTGTCTCGTCACTGTTCGTGGGCACTCTAAACTTCATGTGCAACAAGTCTTGTCCGCTAGCACGAGCAGCCTCGCTAAAGCGTGCAAGGCCGCCGGTGTTGACTGACGACATGGACGACGAGCGTTCCGAAAACGAATGCGACTTGCTTGAGCGAATTGACGGGTCTGAGCTGCCGCTGGAGGCGCCCGCGGGCGATGTCGTCGATGTTGTCAAGCTTGATTCCACATCTGTCTGCGCACTTGAAGCAACAGCTGAGCCAGCACCGGTTGCAGATGCAGCTGCGGCAGCAATGATCGTGGCGGGGTCCATGAATGCCGGCGCGGCGAGGCCCATAGCCGTCAAAGTCATGTTGGGTGCTCTCAGGTTCGCCTCAGAGGATGGCGTCGTAAGGCCGTCGGGGTGGTCCTGCTCAGTCGGCAGATTGAAGATGGCCGTGAAAGTAAATGTCGAGCCTTTGCCAGGAACGGCTGAACCATTCATTGTACCGCCGTGGAGCTCCACGAGCTGCCGCGAGATGACCAAACCCAAACCACTGCCGCCGTGCTGGCGCGTGCTGCTGCCATCGATTTGACTGAATGGCTTGAAGATGAGGTCGGCCTCCTCCTTGGTAAAGCCGCGGCCCGTATCGGTAACGGAAAACTCGAGCTCGATCTGGTCGGCACCGGTGCTGCTCGTGTTCTTGGCGACGCGGCAGCGACTAAACACTTCGCCCTTGGCGGTAAACTTGATGGCATTGCCAATGACGTTGAGCAGCACCTGCCGGATCCGTACACGGTCACCCTTGACCCAGGACGGCACCTCGTCGTCGACAATGTAGTTAAGCTCAAGGCGCTTAGCAATGGCCATGGTCGAGACAAGCTCGTTGACTTCCTCAATGAGCGACCGCGTGTGGAACCACTCGAAGCTCAGCTTCATCATACCTGCATCCACCTTGGACAAGTCCAGAATGTCGTTGATAATCATGAGCAAACTGTTTGCACTGGTCTGGATGGTGTTGGTGTAGTCGCGCTGTTCTTCGTTGAGAACCGTGTCTTGCAGGAAGCTGACCATGCCGGAAATACCAATGAGCGGCGTGCGGATCTCGTGCGACATGTTGCTCAGGAAGCGCGTCTTGGAATCCATGGCCTCCTTGAGCTTCGTCTCGAGCAGCTTGTGGTCGTTGATGTCGGTAGCCGAGCCAAAGTACGAGTTGTATCCCTTGCCAAAGTCGACAGTACCTGTCTCCACACAGCGCACCAGGTGCCAGCGATACTCGCCCGCCTTGGACCGGAGGCGCACCTCGGTCGTGTATGACGGGCGGCCGTTGTCGTCAGTGGTCACCAGGATGATGCCGTGGCGTGCAAGCTCAGCCAATTCGCTCAGCTCCTCGTCGTTCTCGCCCGCTTCGTTCTTCCGAGTCCGGTCGCCCACATTGTTTGCTCCTCTCGCGGAGAGTGGAGAGGATACAGACTGCAACAAACGCTTGCGGCGTTCTTGCAAGTGTGCGGGAACTGGAAGGAAGCTGCACTTGGCCAGGTCGTCTGGGTGTACATTGTCCATGAAGCCGAGACCCAGCAGGTCCTTGAAGCTCTGGCCCGTGTACGAGAGCCACTGCTCGTTGGCAAACGTGATACCCTCTTCCTCGTTGGCGGTGAAGATGATTTGCGGGATGAGGTTGGCCAGGATGCGGTGCTTCGTCTCGGACGCTTCAATCTCCTCTTGGCGGGCGGCTTTCAGTTCCGCAATGTGCTGGTCGTGGATATCCATGTATGAGCCCAGGAACTGCATGATGCTGTTGCGGCGGTCGCGTGAAGCCACGGCACGCGCCTGGAACCAGCGGTACGAACCGTCGAAGCGGCGGATCCGTACTGTTCTCGAGAACTGGTCACCAGTACGGACAGAGTGGCTCCAAGCCTTGAGGTACTCATCGCAGTCGTCGGGGTGAAGGCTACCCCAAGGGTCTTCGGCCAATCCCTCAACAGTCTGCCCACGGTATGCGAGGTAGCGACTGTTGACCCAAACTATGGCTCCAGTCTGAGGCATGGCAACAAATACATGGGCTGGCAGCGAGTCCAAGATCAGACCCTTCAGACGGTCAGAAGGCGGCGGCATGTCCACAGGGCTCGACGACGCCACCGACCCGGCGCGAGATGGGGCCGATGGGGCCGATGGGGCCGATGGGGCCGATGGGGCCGATGTGGGAGGGAGCATGACGGCACTTGCGCCCTTAACTGCGACCGTGCCGCTGGGCGGCAGGGACGGGAACGTGGACGCGAAATCGGCTCCGTAGGAGTGCAGTTGGCTGTGACCGCTGTGGCTGTGACTGTGCTGGTGCTGGAAACGGGGGTGGCGCTGATGGTGTGTGCCACCAGGTGTGGGCAGCATCGGGCTGAGCATGGGCGTTCTGTCCGCAAACGCCAGTTTCATCTCTTCCGAGGTAGCAGCATCTCTCTCAACAGGCCGCTTTTTCAAATCGGCCGGTGGGACACCCGCATTATCACCGCTCAAGGCCGGTGCCAGGTGAGCCGGTCGACTGTTTGCTGAGCTGGAGAGTGCCTCTGCTGAGCTTCCCATGCCAGACTCGGCCGATGTGGCCCCAGAGCCTCTGTGAATTTGCTGAGAAGTAACGGGCGACTCCTCGTTGTTGCGGCTGATTGCTGGTGATGCGAGAGCTGCTGGCGAGTTTGTTGTTGTCGAGAGGTCGGGCAAAGGACTGCTGACGCGCTCGTCCTGTGCCGACAGAGTGACTTCGGGCAAGCGAAGAGCAGACAGAAGCTTTTCGCTGTGGGAGACGGAGTTCTTTCTGCCTCTCTCCAGTGCTGTGGGACCTCCGCCTCCACCACCGCCGCTACTGCCAGTACCGCCGGGTGTAGTGGCCGGTCGGCCAAAGGCACCCACGTTGCTCATCCTCATACCAAAGTAGCCATCGCCAGTTAGCGAGGCGATACCAGGGCTGACACCAGTGCCAGTGTTGGCGCGCCGTTCCAAGAACATGTTGAGAGCGGCCGAGTCCCAGCCAGGGGTGCCACCAGGCGAGCCGGCCATACTCCGTGATCTCGCCGAGTAGTCGCTGAAACTCGTCATGCTACCGGCATGTGACCGGTGCGAAATGGGATCCTCCGGTGTCAGGTAGGGCGCGTTGACAAAGTTGGACGTCGTCGGCAAGGGGTGGCCCTCCGTATCGACACCACCAAAACCGCTCATTTCATGATGGCGGCGGTTCAGACCGTTGATCTCAGCCTCGAGATTCGAGTAGTGCACACAGAGCGAAAATGACGTTGCCATATGAGGGGCCAGATGCTCCAACGAGTAGCGGAGATTGGACGGGTAGGGAATGATGGGGCTTAGAATAGACAAGATGGCGATGGGCATCTGCTTCGGGCGACTTGGAGAGGTCTCAGCAGAGTTGTCGGAGCTCTTGTTGTTGTCCCGTCTTGGCGATGACGGGCGCTCCATCTTGGACTTGTCCAGGCAGAAAGGCTGGGTCATCTTGGAAAGCAGCGGGTGGTACAGAGGAATGTGCAGGACAGTGCAGGAATTGTCGAAACCAATCGCCTGCAGAGGCCGTGATTCTTTGTAGTCCTCTGATGACAAGGTCGGGTTGAAGCTATCCTCATCAACAACGGCTTCGCTGAAGAAGGGGTTCTCGTTGGGGTCATGTCGGATGGCCGGCGAGGGTGCTGGCGATTGCGACCACGGTGATGGTGGCATCTGCTCGTACTCTTCGTACAGCGGTGACTTGGAGCGCTGGGGTTTCGCCTCTTCCAGCTTCGAAGCAATGCTGGCGCCAGTCAATCTTCTCATATAGCTAGCACTGGGTCTCACGCTGCTGCCTTTGGTGTGAGGCAGGCCGCTGTTCCCGAGAAGCGCTGAAAGCTTGAGACACGACTCGTGTTGAATACGCTGGCTGGATCCACTAGCAAGTTCGTTGGCTAGCTTGGACAGATTAGTGTTTGCCGTTGTTTCTTCATCCTCGTTCTCGGCAGGCGGCGGGTGTTGACTGTGCGTTGAGGCCGGAGCGGGCGCTGGTGTCTCTGGCTTCTTGGGCGCGATGTACGGGTATGAACGAGTCAGGGCCACGACATGGCCACGATCTAGCACACGCTGCACGCCGTTATGGTCAATCAGCGGATCGGCTTCGTAGTCAAGGGCTTGGAGAACAGGTAAGACTCTGCCGCGGGTATCGGCCTTCTGCTGTAGCGAAGATCCAGCCACGTAGGTGGTGCCGTGCGGGCCCTCGGCAGCATCGTGCTCTTCCAGGGCAGAATGCTTGAGTGCTGTATATGGCTTTGGCGGGGGCATCCCCGCTGGTGCGTCGGCCTTGGGGATATCGGAACGCTGCGTGGCGACTGGCTGCGAAGTCTGACATCTTGAAAGCGAAGGGCGAATCGGTGCGGCGGCAAATCGGTCAATCGTGACAGGCTTCGGCTCTTCAAGTTCCTTGTTCTCCTTTTGCTCCTCGTAGGTCGTGTATGAATAACGAGCCGTCAAGCTGGGGCGGCGCAGTTGTTCAGCCGGGGCCGGAGAAACAGCCAGTGGGGGCGGGGACAGAATGCCGGGCGTCGACAGTAGTGGCGTAGCATCAGACCCCATGTCGGTTGTGCCCGCGCCAAGGCTACCGTCACGCCCCATATAGCCTAAACTAAGGTCATCGTCCTTCCCGTGCGCCTTGAAAGTCGCCTTTTGGCCCCACGGCATGTTCTCAACATCGGTCGTATCAGATGGGATAGCGAGAGTGACACGCTCAGCTTTGTACCACTCGGTGGCAATGTGAACGACCGTGTTCCACCACGTATCCAATCCGGGCTCCGACGCCAAAGCAAGGGAAAGGTCGTATAAATTCGGAGTTTCGAACTCGTGCTGGGTGGGAAACCGACCACCATCCGGGGTACCAAGAGTGCCAGTTTCGCCATGATGGCCGCGGCCAGAGAAAGCACTGATCGGCATGAATGTGATGGCGGAAGCTGGTGTCGACGGACTTGACAGAACTTGTTCGGATCGGAGACTCGAAGAAGACTCATTATGCTGCGGGCCCGGTCGTGATTGTGACGATTTTTGTCCTGACTCGCCAGATGCGCCTGTTTGCAAGTGAGCTTGTGACGACCGGGCATGTGCAGACCAGGCAGCCGTTGATGCGAACGAAGGGCTCTGTCCAGCACCGGGCGTGACCATCCGAGGGAAGGGGTACGACGGCGTCCGTGCTGTGATTCCCTTGCCGAGATCCGCCGCACGCACAGTTCGTCTCGAGTCGGTAGATGCCGTTGTGCCGGAAGATGACGTTGACGGTGATGCAGATGGAGGAGCTGAAGAGAGTGTCGAGGTGACAGTAGGGGGGACAGAAGGGGGGGCGGTGGGTTTTGCCGGTGATGATGCAGAGGGTGCCGATGGCGAGCCTGACGCCGAGATCTTTTCCTCTTCAATGGGCGAGGGGCGTTTTGTAAGCGGGCTCGTCACCGGTGACGTCTGGTTGTTGACGCGTGCCGACATCTCACGTGCCAGCCGTTGGCGGTAGTTGCTCAGCTGGTGCTGGTGTAGTGGGCTCACGGCATCTTGGTGGTGTGATTCCTGGTGATCTTCGGCCTGATGTTGTTGGCGGTGTCGATCGTCGTCTCGATTTGATGACGTCCGGCGGCTAGTTTTGCGTTTCTCGGCGTTGGGCGAGGTGCTTCCGCTGCTCGATCGTGCACCGCTGGAGCTTGATCGTGACTTGGTTCTCCATTCTCTGCTGGTGAGCTCTGACGACGACTGTTGGTGTTGTTGCTGTTGGTCACTACCGTTGTTCATGGTCTCTGATGATGACGGCATGGTGGCTACGGTGCCAGGAGATGTTGGACTGTGTTGTTGAGGTGAAGGTGCGCCTCCTCGTCCGCTCTTCGCCCAGCTTGCCATTGCTGGCAGTTCATCTCAAGGCCTTGCCAGGCGAGAAGACCATCCGCGGGTGTCGACCAAGCCCTCGTCGCTGCTTTGCCACGTTGTCGATGTGTCAATGTGTCGATATATCGATGTGCCGTCGAGCCTCGGGATACTGGGAGTCGGGGTGATCGTTCGTAGGTCGTAGCCGGTGACGATGACACTGTTGCTGGATGTCCCTTTTGTCGACAGGTATGAACCACGAGATCGTCCAAGCTCAAGTAAAAGCTTCGCAGGCAGCGAGGTTTGTCGTCGAGATCCAGGCAAAGAGAGTGGAAGGTGTGTAGTTGTCGGCGCAGAAGGGTATCGGTGTTTGTTATCAGTGTTTGTTTTTTTGGAACCTGGTTTTGGCCGTGAGCGCGTGTCTCCTTCTCTGTCTTGGTCACAGCCTATATGGGTATGTTTGCTGAAGCAGGCCTGCAATCAACGGGAGGAGACAGTGGGAATGGTGCCTGCGCGGAAAGCGTGAGGAGCATAGAACAGGGAAGAGAATTGGAGGGAAACAGAGAATGGTCAAAAACAAGAAGCAGAAAACGAGCAAGCCCTGGCTTTCTCCGTCTGGTGAGAGTGCCTGAGGGCGCGCTTTGGGTATATTTGGTGGGTGGGGAGGGTATTCAAGCGGCGAGACGGAATCGCAAAACAGGAAAGGAAAATGTAGGACAGACGCAAGACGGTAGGCCAGCAAGCGCTGGACCTGTAGGGGGAGAACTCAAATAGGAGCAGTAGAAACGTAGAAACGAAAAGAAAAGAGGTGCAATGAAGGGGCAAAGACAAGGCAATGGGATGATGGAAGTGTGACGGCAACCAGGAAGCAAGAAGCAAGAGCGGATTCGGAAAGTACGTAGCAGGACAGAAATCAAGGCAGGCTGTGTTTCCAGCGGGCAGTGACGACCCAGCTAGGCTAGGGGGAGGAGGAAAGAGGGCCGCCTGCGAACGAGAATCCTGAGCAGTGGAAGGAGCGTCCGATGCGCCTAGTTAGGCCGGGGCTGTTTGGCTGACGGGGGAGCGAGGAGAGCTAACAGAGCGGCCAGGTGCAGGTCCTGTTTGGCGTGCTAGGCTGGGCAAACTACTGCAGGCCCTCAAGTTAAAGAAGGCTACCAGTCTGTCCAGAGAGGGCAGGAATAGGGCAAGGGAGACACAGATCGGGTGGTCTGAAGGGGGAAGGTGCGATGGGAACGGGAGTGGGGAGACACGGCAAGACAAGCCTGGAGAGAGAAGAAGCTTGAGAGGAGACAGGCTCGAAGGGGAAGGCGCGTGTGAGCACAGTAATTACTGTACGACGTATTACTCCCGTACAGAGGAAACAACGACCGTGAGAACGAACGGGAGAGAGGCGGAGTGCACGACAGCGACCAATTTAGCAGGATTGGAGGCTTTGTGGCCGTTTCTGTCCGGGTTTTGGGTATTCCTGGGAATTTACCCTGAACAGGCCAGGGGTAGGCGCGCGACAAAGCAGGCAAATTGAGGAATGGCCCTTGGGGAGACAAGGCCGCAAAAATCTTGGAGATCGGCGCCCTATGACGTAACCGGGGGCTGGGGGCTGGCAGCTGCAATTTTTTCCTCAGTGGTCGCGCGCAGTAATACCAGTAATACAGTGTAGCAAAGTAGCGTAGCGCATATTTTTAGGTGGGCCGACAAAATAGGCCAGCAAGGCCTGGACGGGCCTGTTGAAGCCTGTCCCGATTGGGGGTTTGTCTGGCTCGTCTGCGCTCTGGCCTGTCTCGGGAAGAAACTACGTCATATCATCGGATGCATCTTTTGCTAAAGTGGCAGTTATGGATGCCGGTACGGAGCTCGTGCTCTTTCCCTCCTTCCCTCTCTCCTCTTTGACAGGAGACAGCTTACAGCTTACAAAATGCGACCAAATGGGGCGAAATTAACGAATTGTGGCGGCCGCTATGGCAAAGAGGGAAGTCGCGATGGTGTGGTTTGCCGCCAGGCTGTGGGATGCTCCTTCCCTTTTCCGAGTATCGTCGTGCAAACGAGTCAGTGCGCGCAGTTGCCTTTCTGGTCGTCTCCCGCACAGATACAGCCTGGCTCCTTCCCGGTTTTGACGTCGCGCAAGAGCTAAACCGCAAGAGCCACAATGGGAAAGAGCGCGATCTGTCTCGCTCTGCTGTTAATATTAATGTCGAGCGTATCTCGTATGTAACGAGCATCGAGCCGTCCTATACGCAGATGTCGGCTGAAAGATGCAGTCAATGCCTGTCTTGGGTCCGCTGCCTTTGTCGTTACCTGGGACTGACTGACAATTGCGACTCTGCCTATTGACTTCTGGCCGCTTTGCCGTCCGTCTTTATTTGCTTCCTTTTATTTTTTCCTATTTATTCTTTGAGGTTCTCATTCCCAGAATCCTTCTCTTCTCTTCTCCTTCTCTTCTCCTTCTCTTCTCCTTCTCTTCTCCTTCTCTTCTCCTTCTCTTCTCCTTCTCTTCTCCTTCTCTTCTCTTCTCCGGCTCCCTCTGTTCTGTCCTGCCTGGCCCTGTTTCAAGCCCGTTCCATTGTTTACTGACGTTGCAGTTTTTTGTGCTTACTCACTCGTCTCGCTGGTGTTCAACAAAGGAACATGCGCGCCATGCGAGACAATACCGCACATCCAGCCTGCACATCTTTGCGCCTTTGCGATCCTCTTACACAGTAAACACGGAGGGCCGGCGGCCTCGTTTATGTCAGAAAGCCACTAAAATTCTCCTCCCTCTTTTTCTTCAGAGAACTGCACGTGTCCTCAATTCCCCAAAACTTCACGATCGCCCAGCCCTGTTAACTGTATGTCGTTGCTTTTTTTCCGTCACCCTTGGACAAGTGAGACAAGGTCGTATGCTTGACAGCATTAACCCAATTTTTTATCGATTTTCCATTCGTGTGATTCGTCCAAGGGCGACGGGAAAAAGCAAGATTGAGGGTTAAACATATGACGTAGGGGCGGGAGCCAATGCGGAGGTGGCGTGCCTTGCCGGCCAATCAGCGGCGGGTGTCCCTGCTTGCCGCTTGGGTCGCCTACTCCGTAGAAGCCAGATCCAACAGCCAAAAGGCAATCCACTTCCAGTGGTGACTGGTGACCAACAGCACACAACGACACAAGCAGCGACGATTGGCTGGCGAACGATTTTAAGTTTAGACTGGGCCATTCTTGTTAGAATGCTTCGACAAAAAGAGCTTCGTCATGTTTATCGATGGACCGTTTAGGAAGTTGAGAAAATGCTCGCTTCATGCTAGCCAAATCGCTGTTTCGACCTTGTGGCATTTACGCAACTTGAGCAGACGCAGGCGTTTCGGATCTCCCAAAGGCCTCCATCCCTGCGAGCCTGCCAACGAACGGCGTCGTGTCCCCAGATTTGCCGGGAGAGCGGCATAAACGGGCGTTGCTGATCAGCGAATCCGACGCACGTAACGACGCATGTAAAGTTCGGCAAGGCTGCAGCTGAGAAAAAGAAAATCGATGGAAATCGCTATTTGATATGTCGGTGGCATATATGGCCGATGCCGATGCGCAGAACTGTTATATCCTGCTCTAGGACGTCGCAAAAAAGGAAATAAAACACTCAAAATTCCAGCAAGCCGTATTAACCAGTGGCTTATATGTCAATTTTTTGCACCTTGAACCTCCATGAAGCTCCATGCCGTCAGAAGCTCTCATACGAAGCTCTGTTAAAGTTTCCTCGTCTCTTTCCTTCGTCTTCCCGTTCTTCCCATTCTTCCCGCCTCTCCTTCTCATCTCCGTAGATATTCGTCGCCCTCATCTGCTACCTCATCTTCCGGGTGTGCTTACTGCGCAAGGCCGAGCTTCCGGATGTGGATGCGCGGGTACACGCCCACAAGTATGAGGCCGATGGCCACCAGCACGGCCCACAGTCGAATGTCAAGCACGTTGACGTTGTAGTCTGTCTTGGTCGCCGTAGCCACCGTCGCAAGCAGCAGGGGCAGGACCACGGCGTAGCCGGACCAGCGGTGCTGCTTCCACAGCGCTTTGGCCTTGTCGACACGATCGGGCCCGCTGCCAAAAATGAAAGCAGGCGCCAGCCACACCACAAAACCAAAGACGTACTGGGCGACGAGCACGACGGCCGTCAGGACGCCGAGGTAGCCGTGCGTTGAGTGGAAGTGCACGCCGTGCGACTTGATCTTGTTGGCCTCGATGATGGCGACGCCACTAATCAAGATCAAAAAGGAGAGCATCTGCAGGGCGGCGTGGGCGTGGGCGCCGCGGACCTTGTCGCCGGGCGTGGCGGTCGGCTGCAAGACCAAGATGGCCTGGATGACGACAAACACACCAAACGACTGAAGGAGCGGGTGAGGCGAGAAGAGCGGGAGCAGCGGCGGGTGCCGGAACACGCCGACCCAGACGAGGATGACAAGCAGAAGGGCGCCGGCCTGTGCGAGCCATGCAGTGCCTGGAAGTTGTCAGAGCCTTGTACGTCCTTGAAGGTATATAAAGACGGGCTGAATGCTCACCTAAGTAAAAATTGGAGAAGATGCTCTCGCCCGGCTTCTGCAGGACGTCACCCGGCTGTCCCAGCAGCGGGGCCGACTCGTCGACGCGGTCGCCGTTGACCTGAATCGGCTCCTGGGCCGGTGATTCTGCACTGGATACCATTAGCTCTATGGTGGTTGAAACGTTTGATATAGTTCCGGTGTTGTTGATTCTCCTCGCATCAATGAAAAGAGGCCCCCACAAACGAGTAGTGCCCCGATTGAATGCTAGCTCTGGTTCGAAGTCCTCTTTTGAGCTCGGCCGAAGCTTGTCAAAAAGTTCAGAAGCTTCACGGCTATCGTCGTCGGATTATTCCGATAAAGACCGGATGTCGATGCCTTGGCGGATGTCTAGAGACCTAAAAAGGTTGAAGGTCGACAAAGTGCTATCACAAAGATAAAGAAGCGAAAGCGGTGAAAGAGGGGACCGTATCGCTGTTGATTGCGCCACGAAGAGGTCCGATGGCGATGCTGACGAAAGGGGGGAAGAAGCTCTCGTAAATTGCACTGTGATCCAGCGTTGCGTGCTTGCTAAAGGACAGGGGCTGATTGGCCTAGTGGGGGGGCTGCAGCCCTGGCGCCGGCTCCCCGCATTGTGTTGTGCACTGCAAAGCCGCTCATTGTTGGAGTGATTACGTAGGTTGCTCGGTCGTTCTTGCCCGCGGTCACCCAGCCGTGTCGGCCGTGTTGTGTCAACCATCAATAACATCTCCTTCCGCTTCAGGCAATTTCAGCAAATGGATGTTGTGAGGGTGCAATAGGCAAGAGCTTCAAGAAACGAGTCGCCCCATGCGCACCTCCCTGTCCAATTGGGAACTACCGTCCCATGTCGGTATAAGTATTACTCCAAGTTCCGTCCAAACAGCAAAACAGCAGGAGCGCTGCGGCCGCTATTACGTATTTTCGTTGGTGGGCAATCACCCCTAGAAGTGATTGGCGCGCGGCGGGAGAATTTCTACGCAGCATTCATCTCCTCAGTCAATGCTGTCCAACCCACTCCCACTAAAACCTAATTACTTTTTACTCTTTATCGCTCTATCGCCGTTTGAAGAGGGCGGTATCGGCTTAGTCCGATGGCAGGAGCTTGCAGCCCGACCGCGGCCGGCCGGACCCTCGATATCTCCACGTCTCGCGTACCTCGACACGCGATTGCGTTGTTGAAAGGTTTGATTTTTTGAGCAAAGTCGTCATCCTGAGAAAGGCTCAAAGAGTGTCGAAAACGAGATTCAAAACAAACGCCGTTGCCAGCACTTGATCAGGCTGTCTTTGTAACCGGTTGTCGTGAGTTCTAGTTCTGTTCTGGTCAGCCAAAGTCGAGATACAAAAACCCAAAAATACAACTGTCCGTGGCAAAACCGGCATTTTTTTTCTTTTACCTAACACTTCTCCATCGGGCCTAGAAGCTTTGTGGAGCACCATCACAAGCAATCCATTTATTCCTTTTCGCATTCTCAAATCCTTTTTTGGTTGTATGTTAATCCTCACCCACTATTTCGTTTTCAAAACCGTCGAGATATTTGCATTGGATTTCTTTTGGATATAATTCAGTACTCATAACTCATAACTAAAAACAAAAGAACAGGGAAACCACTCACTCTTATATACCCATATACCCACCATACACACATCCAAAATGTCGGAGCCGGCCGAGTACCCCCTGGAGGACGTCAAGGCGACGCGGATTGCCGCCGCGGACATCGACTCGACGTTCCGCTCCAACAGCATCGGTATGTGATGAGTCTAAATTGCGTTGGCCAGTGCACGTTTCTGCACGATGCCCCCCACGTTGTCTCTTGTCTTGTCCGGATTTGCACAAACTCATCTACTCAGTAGACCACATTGGCATGCATCAAAATCAAATCGCTCAGCAGCTGACCGCATCGCCCCATTACAGATCTCGTCTCCGCTGGCCTTGAGGGCAAGGTCCTCGCCTTCTCCAACCAATGGTTTGCCGATGCCACCAACCTGCTGACGCCCACGCCGCCCATCCGCGAGGCTGGCAAAATGGTCTTCAGCGGCGCCTGGTACGACGGCTGGGAGACGCGCCGCCACAACCCGGAGCCCTTTGATTGGGCCATTATCCGCCTGGGCGTCGCCTCGGGCACGGTGACTGGTGTTGAGATTGACACGGCCTTCTTCAGCGGCAACGAGGCCCCCGCCATCTCCATCGAGGGCTGCTTCAGCGACAACGATGCCGATGTCGTGTCGTGGGGTGGCAGCCGCGGCGGCTGGGAGACGATCCTGGGCGTGCAGCCCTGTGGCCCTTCGCAGCGCCACGGCTGGAAGCTGGCCTCGGAGACTACCAAGGCTTTTACGCACGTGCGCCTCAACATGTACCCTGACGGCGGTATTGCCCGGTTCCGCTTGTTCGGCCACGCCGTCCCCGTCTTCCCTGCCGACGCTAGCGCCGTATTCGACCTCGCCGCTGCCCAGAACGGCGGTGTTGCCGTCGCCTGCAGCGACCAGCACTTTGGCACCAAGGACAACCTGCTGCTGCCGGGCCGCGGCAAGGATATGGGCGACGGTTGGGAGACGTCCCGCTCGCGCACCAAGGGCCACGTCGACTGGGCCATTATCCGCCTGGGCGCTGCCTGCAACATCCAGCGTTTCATTGTCGATACTGCCTACTTCCGTGGCAACTTCCCGCAAAAGGTCAAGGTCGAGGCGCTGCAGTGGAACGGCCCTGCTGGCTCCGAGCCTGCCCACGACGATGCTGCCTGGGTCGACGCTGTGTCGCCGTCCAAGTGTGGCCCCGACCAGGAGCACGAGTTCAAGTCGGAGCTGCCCGCTGGACAGGTGGCTACGCACGTGAAACTGGTCATGATTCCCGATGGTGGTGTCAAGCGCATCCGCGTGTTCGGCACCAGAGCCATCTAAGTGTGTAGGGACCAGTGAATGAACAATTTGCACGGCGGCTTTAGCGTTTGGATAAAAAACAATAAAATTTCATGACCAAAAGCAGGTTGACCGTTGAATGTGAAGAAGAAAGCAAAGCGATATACTTCATGATATGACGATGAGACGAGACAGCCTCGCAAATCCACCACATCATCACAAGATGCCAGTACGACTAATTCAGTGCAGAATACACGCCATTACCATACAAATGGTAGTACATGACAAACGTTGATTACAAAATTATGAATGCAATGTCCACGACACTCAACCGCAGTCAACTTTGACAGTTACTCTGTGTGCACGTGATTGGTCACGTGTAAATCATAACTCCATATCGTACCAAGCTACCACAATATGGAGGCCTAGATGTCCACAGTAACTAGCTGCGTGCCAGTCTAATTTCCCATCATGGAGCATTGTCCCTTGTCGGGCACCTATCGGTAGATTGTTGAATAGACAAAAACGGCCTGGTGCTTTTGGCGAGAAAGCTGCATCTCCCTTTCTTTCTGTCTTTATATTTTTGCCCCTCTTCTGCCGATTCCAAAGG
Organism: Sporothrix euskadiensis; assembly: GCA_019925375.1. NCBI lineage: Eukaryota > Fungi > Ascomycota > Sordariomycetes > Ophiostomatales > Ophiostomataceae > Sporothrix > Sporothrix euskadiensis. The sequence continues at coordinate 286,735 of JADHKQ010000005.1, forward strand.
AAAGAAAGGGAAAGAACCACCTGGGATACCGACAACCGCGAAAAGTCCGCCCACTTTCCCTTGCTGCGGGCGCCGCCCATTAGTCGATTGCCCCGCGCCACGCAACGAGCCAGGGCAAGGCAAGAGCACCACCGCCATACCAGCAAGAACGACCGGTCACCAACAAGTAAGGCGCGCAGGTGCGACCGACCATTCCGCAACCTCCTGTCGTCTCTTCATCTCTTCGTCATATCTTTGACAACTCAACCCAACTCAGCTCCCAAACGCAGGCGATGCGCTGAGGGACAAAGGAGCGACAACCCCCATTTTGCGAATTCCATAGACAAGCAGCAGCACACGACTCATTGTTCCCCCTCCTCAACGTACAACACAACCCTGGGGTGGTGTGGACAGCGGCCCTCTCCCCCTCCGCGTCCTCCGATCACCGCCGGCCTCCTGAGGGGCCTCCTTTTTTCACTCGAACAGTCTCGACGACAGCCATCCCGGCCCGATAGGCTTCGGCTACGATGGATTCAGATGATGTGGAGAACGACGCCTTCGGCGGCGGCGGCTTCGCGTCGTCGGGCGATGAGGACATTAGCAACGGCAAGAAGCCGCGTGCGCTGCCGCTAGATCTTCCCAAATCGCTCGACGACCGGCGACGGCCGACAGACCTTGTGCCCGAGACAGAACTCTACGACGGATGGCAAGGTGAGCCCCCCTCCCCACTATAATATCAGGAAGCTGCCCCATTGCTGCTGCTAACATTGCCCAGGATCATCACAGTTCTTGACCTCCCCTATGCTTGCGAAACCGCTCGGCTTCGGAGAACTCACCCTCAACGACCCCAACTACAGCGAGGACCTGACCAAGGGCCCCGTCACCGACAGCGACACACGGCTCATGGAGATGCTGGCGGCACAGGCAGCACTCTCCAACAACGCGGCTGCCATTGCTGAGGATGAGGATGCCGTGGCGACCAACGAGGAACTGTCCGACGACGAGAAACGGGCGACGCTGCAGCGCATCTTTAACATGGCCGCCAGCAACGGCAACGTCGCGCAGGTCCGCAAGATCCTGGATGGCAAAGCACGGCCATTTATCGATATCAACGTACCCGACGAGGACGGCACGCCGCCCTTAATATACGCCAGCTGTTTCGGTCACGAGGGTGTCGTGGAGGCGCTGATTTCTGCGGGCGCCGATGTCGACCGGCAGGACCGTAACCACTGGAGCGCGCTGATGTGGGCGATGACGAACCGGCACAAGAACATTGCGAAGCTGCTGCTCGACAGCGGAGCGGCGACGGACACCAAGACATCGAGCGGGCGCACGGCATTCGATTTTGTGCCGCCAGACAGCGAAATGTCCTTTTACTTGCACGACAGCGGCTATAACATTGGCAGTGCGGGCGTGACGGACGACTTTTATAATCCGGGCTTCTCGCAAGACCGGTTCGAGGAGGAGATGGCCGAGAATGAGATGCGGCGACGAATGATGATGGAGAGCGCCCGCGACCTGGAGGTGGACCTGGGCAACGTCGGTATTGACGACCAGCCAGAAGTAAGTATCTCGGCGCGCATTTTATTTTATCTTAATTCTTGGGCCCAGGGCTAACAGAACAGCAGCCGGTGGACGAGTTTGAAGAGGAGCAGCAGGAGTTCGACTGGTCTCGCTGCTTGCACGACCAAATGTTTGTCTTCCAGGAGGCCGACCTCGACCGCATACTCGACATCGTCATCACCAACATGCAGCCCCAGCGGTCGCCAACACAAAAACCTGTGCCCGCCAACGTCATCTTTCTGAGCGCCCGCTATGCACACTACCACGCCAGCCAAGACCTGTTAGCGAAGCTGCTGATTACGGCCATGGACAAGATAAACGACGTTGTCGAGCAGCACCAGTGGGACATGACGATTCTAGCCTTTTGGATCTCCAACGCCACGCTGCTCCTCCACTACCTGAAGAAGGACGCAGGGCTTGTCGAGGCCACGACCGAGTTCCAGGCGCAACTGGCTGAACTGATTAACGAAATCTTTATCCTGATTGTGCGCGACGCCGAGCGCCGACTCGACAAGGTACTTGATGCGGCTATGCTGGACCACGAGATTATCCCCGGCTTCGAGGACATTACCTTCCAGAACGAGTGGAAGATCTTCAAGCGCAAGAGAGAAGTCAAAGAGGAGCCGCTCGAGCGGCGAATGCGGCCACCCTCGCCCAAGCAGCGCGCCAAGCCGGCACCACGCAACGTCACCTCGCTGCTGTCGTCAACGCTCTTTGTGCTCGACCTGTACGATGTCCACTCGGTCATCACCGCACAAATCATCTCGCAGCTGCTGTACTGGCTGAGCGCCGAGCTGTTCAACCGCATCATGTCCAACCGCAAGTACCTGGCGCGCACCAAGGCCATGCAGATCCGCATGAACGTTTCGATCCTCGAGGACTGGGCGCGGGCCAACAACCGCATGCCCGAGCACTACGAGCACGGCGAGATGCGGTCGTCGGGCGAGCCTACAATGGAGGCTGCGCGGCGTCACCTGGAGCCCGTCATCCAGCTGTTGCAGTGGCTACAATGCTTCTCGTCGCTGGGCGCCGACGATCTCGAGGCGCTCGTCGGCACGCTACAGCAGCTCAAGTCGCTGAGCCCGCAGCAGCTGATCCATGCGGCCGAGCACTACCGGCCCGAAGTGGGAGAAAAGGGCCTGACCAAGAGCGCTATGAAGTACCTGGTGGCGATCCAGCGTGAGGCACAACTACGGCGCGAAGAGATTCGCAACCGGCGCAAGACCATGTCACCAACGCCGCCAGCAGCAAAGACCACCGGAAAGAAACTGTCAAAGCCCGCCGCTGCACCTGCACCGCAAGCACCCGCTTTTGTCGTAAAGGCCGTTGCATCCGCTGCAGCCACCGCCTACGGCGCACCACCCGGCTTGGCCGATTTTGCCGGCTCGGCGGCCGTCAAGCTCAACGAAGCCCAAGCTGCCGAAGCCGCAGCACAAGCCGCCAAGGATGCGCCCTCTACACCAGCCAAGAACAAGAACGGCGGTACCCTCACACCGGCGACCACTCCCGGCAACAAGAAGCTCTTGGACAACGGCGAGGAGGACGAGGAGGACGATGCGCCCAAGCACCTGCTGCTCGACCCGGCGTTGATGCTGCCCTTCACACTGCCCTCGGCGACGGACATGCTGGTGTCGTACGGTGCCGGTTTCGGCGGTATGAACCGCGAGCGCGAGCACAAGTACATCCCGACGCTGCCGCCAGAGTTCTTGGCCAAGCTGGAGACGTCGAACGCCAACAACGGCAACCGACGGCCCATGTTTGGCGAGAAGGACTGGGAGAATGAGGAGGTGTAGAAGGTGCCGAAAACGGAAGGTAGTGAGACAAGAGTACAATAGACGACATTTTAGTCTATTCATCTGGGCTAGCATTGTAGACAACGGCATCGTAATCGGAGCTCTGTACTTTCTTTACGTTGACAGAAGCATCATATACGAAATATCTTGACGACACAGTTTTTGACATGTCTGAATATTTATATATTTTAGTGTGACTCTTCTTGACGTATCGGAAACAATTTGATTATTCAGACTTGCAAAGTCAATGTCTAACATCATGGATATGCTTCAACAATATTAATTGCAAAAACTGATCGTTTCTCCGAACGATTTATTCAACTCGATTTTCAATTTTCAAGTTTCAATTCGTTAACAGAAAATTATCCTTAAATCGAAAAAATCGAATGTGTGCAACCAAAAAAATGTAAAATCTCGTAATCGTCGTAGACAGCAATTTGTGTGCTCTTTTAAACGCTCACCCTCCGCTACTCCTCTTCTCTCTACAGATTACCACGCTCGGCCTGCTCACGCTCAATGGCCTCGAACAGGCTCTTGAAGTTGCCGGCACCGAAACCCTCAAAGTTGTTGCGCTCGATAATCTCAATAAAGACAGTCGGGCGGTCCATCAGCGGCTTGGTGAAGAGCTGCAGCAGGTAGCCGCCCTCGTCGTAGTCAATCAGAATGTTGAGCTGCTGCACGATAGCCAGCTGCTCCTCGCTAATGTGCCACTCGAGCTTGGCGCCGGTGCCGTTGGCGCTGGCGGCCAGGCGCTCGCGCAGGGCCTCGTAGTAGGTGGGCGGGACATCGATAAACTGCACGCCGCGGGCACGCAGACTCGAGACAGCCTGGATAATGTCTGGTGTGCGCAGGGCAATGTGCTGGACGCCGGCACCGCTGTTGAAGACAATGTACTCCTCGATCTGGGAGCGCTTCTTACCGGCAGCGGGCTCGTTGATGGGCATCTTGACGGTGTCGGCGTTGCCGCCGCTGGACATGACGATGCTCTTGAGGGCGCTGAACTCGGTGCAGATCTGCTTGTCGTCGACGGACCAGAAGCGGTGGAAACCCAAGCGCTGCTCGTAGAACTCACAGGCAGCCTCCATCTCGTTCCAGTCCTGGTTGCCGACGCAGTGGTCGATGCGCTGGAGGCCGACGGCCGGGGGAGGGGCCATGACGACAGGCTTAAAGGTGGTCGTGCCGGCGGGCGCAGGCTTGGGAGGAGCCACAGCGCGGAAGCCAGGCAAAAAGGGACCCTTGTAGTCGCCGCGGTTGAGCAGCGTGTGGGTGGTGTCGCCATAGGTGCGGATCACGGCCGTAGTGACGCTGCCGCCGTACAGCTTGTCGTGAACCTGGGTGGGCGGCTGAACACCGACGACCTTGGCATCCTTTGAAGAGGACACACCATCCTCGGCGGTGGCCTGCTGGTAGACGCCCTCGACCGAGTCAACAGTGAAACAAACGTCCTTGACGGCGTCGCCGTGGCGCTCGAGGTGATTGTGCATTTCCTTGAGGAGGGCACGGTCGGCGTCCGAGATGGGCTCGTCCTCGGGCAGATGGCGGTACGAGCGGACAGGCGACGTGAAGACAAAGCACACGTTGTCCTGGTTGTCCTCGATGGCATGGTCAGAAACACCACCGCCGCGGTGGTGGCCGACGGCGTACGAGGCGAAATACCGGCTGCCGGTCTCGAGGCCCCGGTAGGCAAAAGTGGGCAGCCCAAAGAGGGTGCTGTAGTAGTTGGCGGCCTGCTTGGCGTTGCCAACCCACCAGGTGATGTGGTCATAGCCGTGGAAGGTCGGCGTGCCTGTCGCAGCGCTCACGGCGGCATCGATGGCGGCTCCATTCTTGGTGGTAGCTCCTCCAAAGACGTTCCTGTGCGCGGTGTGCGGATCAGATACCGAGTTTCTCGGCGAGTCGGAGATGGCAGACGGGGACATGGACACAAAAGTGGTGAGTGTGTAAAGTGTGTACGTGTTTGGTAGTAATATAAAGGATGGGGACCAAGAGGAAGAGGAAGAGGAAGATGAAGAAAAGGGATATCAAAACTAGAATCAAAGAAAGAAGAGGGAGGCAAACGTGTAAAGGTTGGAAATGGGTTAGATATATCAAATATACAAACCAGCTACGAATTACATATCGAGGTACCTCCCGTCTCAGCAAATGACATCCGTCAGTATAGCAAGCAGAAGATCGCCGTGAGACACACCCAAAGCGCCCGGTGTACCTGTAATCAGGCTGTCTCATTCCCCGTCAGCGCTGTTTCTTTTATCAAAAACTCGTAAATGCGCCTGAATAAAAGCAAGTCAGAAAAGGCATTACCGTTGTGCACATAATTTTGATATGCTCCCCCCCTCCCTTTCAGTGTATCAGCAGGTTGATGACGACGTTGGACTTGGTTTTTGGTCACTTTCGGTGTATTTTGGTGTATTTTGGTGTAGTTTGGCAGTTTTGGGTGTATCTTCGGCTTTGTTAGTCGTCGCGGAATGCGTGCCGCTTGCCGTTCTTATCCCTTATCGCGGACTTACAAAGGGCTGCACTGTGGGGGAAGCCGCGCCATGCCGACACTGGCCGCCCGCCTTTTGTCGGCCGCCGCACTAAGCCTGCTTTCCGCCCTCTGCTCCTGCCCTCTGTGCTGCTGTCAGCAGTGCCGATGGCCCCACACCTCCCCATGCTCACCGCAAACGACCACCCACTGCATATTTCGCTTTGGGAAGGTGCTCTGCACGCCGATGCATTCCAGCCAAACAACTGTGTTTGATAGTGATTTTGTCGGTCGCTCCTGCACTGTGAGACTGCCAAAGCGAGCCTCGCAAATATTAGACGCGTTGTACTGAGTATTACCAGACTAAAGAAAGCCGATCGCTGAGCCTCGTGACTGGTCGCCCGTACCTTCCGCGGGCCGTCATCTTTATTGCCTTCCAATGACCTCGAATAATAAACCGAAGCTGTTTTTGATACGCATGTCACTCTCACGGTCTACTGCAACCTGCTTTTAAACCGTTTGTTTGTCGACATTCTTGAATAAATAATCATTTGTATATTTGTCTCCGTTTGTTGATATTACTTCGAGTACTCCGTACGGAATACCTCAATTACCTCATCACAAGGCTACCTGTTTTATATGTTCATTGTCTACACATCAACACATCACCACTTCACCTCGTCAACCACATCACAGCACACAACATGGCTGGCAACATTACCCTCAGCAGGCGGGACATTGACGTCCTCGGCAAGATCCGAGACCCCGAATCCAATCCAGAGACCGGCCTGCGTTTGGACCCCGCGCTGCCCAAGGACCCGCATATCACTGACGCTGCCGAATACGACGCCATCAGCCAGAGAGAGCGCGATCTGATTCTGGCCATGCAGCAGGCCGAGATGGAGCTGGCCGGCCTCAAAGATAAGACGCTGGCCGACCCTATCGAGGCATACCGGACATGTGTCGCCTCTCTCGGCAAGCTCGTCGACGAGCACCCGCAATATGCCAGCGCCCGCAACAACCGCACCCAAGCCCTGCGTCGCCTCTATGGTGACGACATACTGCTCGAGCCGCTCGTGGATGGTCCATTGCCCGGCTCTCTGGGTTCTTTGAGCTCGCCCCGGCCGCAAAGGGGCGTCGAGGCCATCCTGACGGGCCCCGCGGCCGACGACAAGGACCGCGCACAGGCTGCTGCCACTGCCCTGTCGGACCTCGACCGTGCCATTTCCCTTCTCATTCCCAGCACGGCATCCACGGCCATGTCACCAATAGCCGCCAAGACCCTGTCGCTCGCCTTCACACAGCGCGGCGCCCTCTACTATGCCACGTCCAAGCAGATGGCGTCGTCTACTGGCAGATTGTGTAACCCTGACGTCAACCGGCCCGAGGCGCGCTGGAGCAGGATGGACTTTGAGGAGGCGGCGTCGCGGGATTTCGCCATGGGCGGCCGGTTCGGCAACGAGATTGCGCGCGGCCTGGCGGTCGGCACGAACCCAACGGCCAAGCTGTGCGGCCAGATGGTGCAGCAGATGATGAAGGGCGAGTACGGCGCGGAGGCCGAGCAATGAGTCCATGCGAGGAAAGGAAGGAATATGGTTTCGCATGCGAAAAGCATCTGCTTTACTGCTTTGCTTGTTTATGCCGCAGGCGTCTTTGTGGCACTTGTCAGGCGTCTGTTGGGGCACGAGTTAGCAAACAAAATACCCTCAGGTTGTAGGATAGCAACACAACACCACCACCACCACCATGTACATAGTAGCATCAATAATGAGTCATTTGAGCACACTGCTCTCTCCCAGTCTGCACATACCTCTTGACAAGATCAATCGCGTCCTGGGCCGTCTTGCCCTTCTCCTTCTGCTCCCGGTTGATTCGAGTCGCTGCCGCCGACACGCCGATGAACACGGCGAAGATCGGGTCGGCGACCTTGGATATGATGTACGTCGGAGCAGGCATGGTGCGGTGTTTCGTGGGTTGTGGAGGGGCTTCGTTGAGTGCGCTTGGTGTGCTGTGTTTTGCGAGCGTCCGAATAGCCTCAGATGCTCTCCTTCCCACGATCTCCCGAGAGTTGGGAGACGGACAAGGAGCCAATCAGAGATAACATACCCACTTTTCTCCTGCTCACTAAAAGTGGAGACGGACAAGCTGGCTCAAAATCCAATTCTTGAAAGTGTCACGTGAGTCTCCACAACTTGCGTGGACCGAAAACCCCCGGTGGCTCAATGTACCCACCTATTATCCGCTTAGTCACCCACTCTGACCAATAGTTGGCTCTCATTGACGGCCCATCTAATAATTTTTTGCCCACACAAATTTTTTTTTTTTTCGCAATTTTGCGCGCGGCCCAGTCAGGGTGCGCTAGGGGAAAAAACCTAACCACTGCGTGCTCTCATTCTCTGCTCTCTCTCTCTGTGTGTGTGTGGTGGCTCTTTCCCTTTCCACTCCCCTCCCCTGCCTGCTAAGAAAGTTTCCCTTTGTGCACCACAATCGACAAAACCGACTTTTTTCGCTTCGACGCCCAATTTTCACGAAGAACAGTCGAGCCTCTTCCTTTCTTCCCCCTTCAACCAACCAACCCACCGTCACCATTCCGAGTTAAGGGAAATTCAGTTCTTTTCTTAATTCATCATGAAGTTCCTCAAGGTTGGCCGTGTTGCCATCATCACCCGCGGCCGTTACGCCGGCAAGAAGGTAAGAATTGATTGAGCGAGTTGGGAGGATCGAAAAAAAGTTTTTGTCTCGATGGTGCACGATGCAAAGGACGATGCGTTTGGAGGAGCTGGACGACTGGACAGACGAGAAACGACGACAGCGACACGACAAAAGCAGCGGCACGACGCCGACATGGAATTTTTCGACGCACCTCGAATTCCGGAAAACTTTGGTTGCGACCTCAATCCAGTATGACGACGACAACGAGGGCTTTCGATCGATGGGAGAACTGGACATTTCTGGCCTGCCGAGAGAGAAGGACCGCGGGACTCGAATCGACGACCGACAAAATGACTGTCATGCTGCTGCTCGAATTCGAGATGGACGGGGTGGCATTGGAGATTGAAGGATTGGAGGTCGAAGGTCGAGTCTTGTAAAGGGACGACGGGAATGGAACCATTCCATCGCACTGTTGGACTGGTCGAGACAAGCTTTTGTCCTGTTGAAACGAGAAGATTCTCTTGGAGATCGTCAGACTAACTTTTTTCCCACCAGGTCGTCATCATCCAGCCCGTTGATGCTGGCAACAAGCTGCACCCCTACGGCCACGCCCTGGTCGCCGGTATCGAGCGCTACCCCTCCAAGATCACCCGCCGCATGTCCAAGACCCGGCAAGAGAAGCGCAGCAAGGTCAAGCCGTTCATCAAGGTCGTCAACTACAACCACCTGATGCCCACGCGCTACACCCTGGAGCTGGAGGGCCTCAAGGGCGTCGTCTCCAACGACACCTTCAAGGAGGTCAGCCAACGGGAGGAGGCCAAGAAGACGGTCAAGAAGGTTCTCGAGGAGCGGTACACGAGCGGCAAGAACCGGTGGTTCTTCACCCCTCTGAGTGAGTTCATCCGACGACGACAAAGTCGTTACGTTACATCAACCCTTTATCACTGTTCACTAACTAACCTCGTACAGAATTCTAAATGTCACGAGGGTTCGCGCTGTGTTTTCGTTTTCCTCTTTTTTGTCATCTTGCGGGAGGGTCATGATGTTGTAAATTCCAATCAACGTCTGTTACAAAACCGGTCATATAAAACAACCAAAAAGAAAATTATTAAACCAATAACTCTTTTGACGATTCTTCTCTCATCTCATTCTCTTCTTTCTGTCTCGTCGCCACCCTCTACGCAATGCGCCATCCATCTCTCGCCATCCACCACGACTCGGTCCGGCACCAACCACTCGACGAGCATGGACATGGAGAAAGGACCGATGGTCTTGGTCTGAATGGATGTTGAATGATTGTGTGGGTGAAGGATGCTGGAGAGAGAGAGAGAGGCTTTGTCAATGTGCTATTTCAAAACATGGAAAACGGGGACGGGAAAAATGGGATGTGGTGAGTCGAGGCGAGGGAATGGCGTCGGTTTGGTCAACAAAAGGATTTGATTGATTTCCAGGAACGCATTAAAAAACTAAGGACGGGAGTCCTGCTACCACGGTGGTGGGACTTGCTGGGAACGATCAAGATACTTGAAATGATACAAAAAAACTTGAACAACTGCTACTACATTGTCTCCTGGTCTGTCTTAGAGCGTCATGCTTGAAGAACGGCATACTGATCTACATGTAGGTAAGTAAAATACTGAGTATATCAGGAAGCGCATGCTTATGGGAATTGTATTGTTTGGATAGCAAGGTTCTACCGCGACTCCATGGCCGTCCCCTTGGAGGTTTGTCTTCCTCTCGAAATAACTGATTATTATACACAACGGTTGCACCTGAAGACTTCTTGGCTTACCTCCTCTCACCTTCTATCCTCACCGTGCTATATAATGACCTGGACCATGCATCAAAGACAAGACAGATACAAACGACTAACAAGAGACAAAAACAAACTAAAAAATTGGAAACCTTCTATTAAGTAGACCTAACATATTACACCGCGTAAAGAAAATGAATAGATGCATCGAAAAAAGGGGGAACAAGATAAGAAAAAAACCATGCGAAATATGGTGAAGAATGGGGGAAAACAGAAAAATCAGTGGTTTAAAAATAAATATATATATACTCCGAATGCTCAGCGTAAGCCATTTCCATTCCATAGTCGAAAATAGAGACGCCTTTTAATTTTTTATGTTGTTCGTAGCCATACGAGTGAGTGTACTCCCAGCAAGCGTCAAGAATGGTGGGAAGTGGTGTTGATAAAAAGTTGTCAAAAAGAGAAAAAAATGAAGAGGCTCGGACACGTGAGTGATTAGAAGAGTAGAGCGTGGTGGCGCAATTTGCGCTGAAGAAGAGGGCGTGGTGTTTGGGTGTTTGGGTGTTTGAGTGTTTGGGCGTGGATTGATCATAAACGGACGGGCAGGTTGACCGCCGGCAGGCTGCTCGGGCTGGCCCAGGAGAAGACCAGCAGGACAACCGACAGGATGGCGCCGCTGACAATGATCTTGCGCAGAGCCGGGCGGGTAGCGCCAAGCTCAGCCCACTTGCGGCCGGTCTCGGCAGCGTAGCTCTTGAGGGTGTCGAAGCCAAGCTTGAAGTAGACCATGCCGCACAAGGCAATACCGTAGCCGAAGAACTGGAGGCCCGTAACGGGGGTGCCCCAGATGAGCATGGAGGCGGCGACCAGCAGGATATCCTTGAGGACACCGCAGAGGGTGAGGACAAGAACCGACGTCTTGCCAATGAGGAAGACGACCGAGACGTTGAGCAGGAACGCGCACAGGCCGTTGAGGAAAAACATAACGTAGCCGACGTTGTTGAAGTCCTCCATGGTAACCTTGGGCACCTCCCACAGGAGAGCGACAATCAGGTTCATGGTGGCGCAGACGGGCGCAAAGTAGTAGAGGGAAACGAGGGGGTCCATCTTGAAGTCGGCGGAGCTCAGTAGACGCTGGACCATGGTCAGACGCAGAGCCTCGAAGACGATACCTCCGAGCTGGTACAGGAAACCGGTCATGACGAAGCGGATCTCGCCGAGCGAAGCCAGGACGACACCGAACACGATAACCATGACGTTCAAGAAGACCTTGAGGTTGGGCTGCGAGACACCCATGGCCCAGCTGGCCATAAGGACAGCGACGGGGGTGGTGGCCTTGAGCATCTGGATGAAAGCGACAGAGAGGTAGAGGTAGGTCAGGTTGCCGCAGATCAAGGACAAGCTGAAGAAAACGCCAATGGGGACGATAGCCCGCAGGTAGACGCGGCCGGTCATCTTGACCGACTTGCGGCCGTCAATCAGGTTGGTGTAGCGGGCGAGGAGCTGTGTCATGATCGTCGCAAAGATCAGGTGGTAGGTAGTCAGGATGACGGGAAAGCCTGTTAGTAGAAAGATAAAACGGTTAGCACATGGCGACGCTTCTTGGCACTCAAGGCGCTGTCGTCCCTTCCTGCTCTTCTCGAGAAGGGCCGTCCAAAACGCTCAGAAGTAGACGATATCGATTATAGATGGTGACGTACGGAAGTTCAGGGTGCTGAGAATCCACTTGTTGAAGAGAATGACGGACGAGCTCAAGCTGATCCAGGCACTGCATGACTGGTTAGCAAACAATCTGATGGACGAGTCGAGAGTGAGAGTTTGAGAGGCGGCTATCTTGGACGTACACCACGTAGGCGGCGGCAGGGATCGCGGACTTGGGAGCCGGCGACTTCTCGGCGTCGGGGTTGACAGTCGGCAGGACGGGGGCAGACGAGCTGGAGCCGGCCTCACGGGGGCCCTCGCCCGATGTCCGCATCTTCTCGTCGCTCATTGTGAGAATGTGTGTGGGTGATGAGTGTGGAGAGGAGAGAGGAGAGAGAGAAAGATGGAGCGTGAAGAAGGGTCGAAGAAGATCGAGATGCTTGGCGACTGGTCTCGAGAGGAATTGAAGGTCGAGGTCGAGTTTCCAATAGCAGGAAAAGAGAAGAGAGAGACAAAAAAAGAGAAGAAACGGGAAGAGTGAGATAGGATGCGGTTGGCGATGGGTGTGTGTGGAGGAGCAAGATAGATAGAGTGGTGGAGGAGGAGGAGGAGAGCGTGAGAGCGTGTAGGCTTCAACTCGTTCAACTTTTTTTCTGGACAGGAGAATTTGGCGTAGTTTTTCGCTCTTGGCTCTCTCTTTTGCAGTGCGTTGCGCGTCGGTCCGCGACAATGACGAAGCGTGGCAGCTTTTCTTGTCCTCTCTATGTGCCTTCTTTGTGCTCTTTGGGGGGCTTTTTTAGGGAGACAAGGGGAGCAAGCGATGCGTTAGTGCGCGTCTTTTCTGATACGACTGTGGTAGACAGGAATTTGGCGTTTGTGTTAGCAGCGGCGACGAGTTGGCTGTGAGGGTCGAGTGGCCGAAAAGGCGTTGGGGCGTCTGGGAGTTCCAGAGAGAAAACGAATGGAAAAGCTTGGTTTGCAAAAGATTGGTCGAGGCCTTGGTGCAGCCCCAGGGAAGATAAAAGAGGATACGCGAGATAATTACGGAGCACAGAAGGAGAAGGAGTGGGGGAAACGAAGAAAATAGGGGGTGGTGCAGTGGTGGCAGGTGCGCTACGGGGCACGGAGAAAGACAGGCTCGACAGGCAGGAGCAAAGGACACTGCCCACCCGCTGTTGCTCCTCGTTATTTCCAGTTTGGCTGCACTAAGAAGAAAAAAGGAGAAACTAGGAACCGGCACTAGAACAAGGTTAACACCAAAAAGAGAAGGCGAGACGGGCCTTGAAAGAAAAGAGATAGCAGGAGCTAGTGGGCAAAGAGGGAAAAAGTCCGTAAAGATAGAAAGAACAATGTTATCTTTGGGAAGGTGCTGTAATCTCTTCAGTACTCCGTACAGTGGCAAGGAAGGAAACCAAGCTGTTCCTTCCTGCTGTCCTCGCCAGGCACACGAAGAACTCTCACAGTGTCGTTCAAGAAAAGAAGCTTTCACGCTGTGGACCCAGCTTTTTTCTTTCTTTTTTTTTCTTTTCTTTTCTCTTATGAAAACTGTCATGATGAACGACGAGACTGGAAAAGTGAGGAGCGTGGGAAATTGGCTTCGGCCTGCGGCCGGGTACAGAAGAGAAGCCAGCAGGATCGGAAAATTGCGTGGTTTTGCACAGCCATGATTTAATCAAAAAAGGAAAGAGAGAGAGAAAAGGGGAACGGAAAGTGCCAGGCCAGGAACAAGAGGTGACGTACGCATCTGCTATCTGTTAGCGCGAAAAGATACATTGCACCACCTGCAGGTCAGAATGGTCAGAATGGTCAGAATGCACAGAATGCAGGTACTCTTTTTTGTCCTATTATCGGCAAGCTACTACCAGATGTGATAGTCTGTCTGGAGACGCGCTCACCACACAGATTGGCAGTCTTCTCTCCTGTTCAAGCAGCTCGCCATGACTTGCGGGACAGGAAGCAGGGTTCCGTATCTTGTGGGATGTTGCCGTTTGTACATATACGGAGTATACGTCGTATTGCTGTCTGTACTCCGTACTCTGCACTGTGTATACGCTGTGGGATATAATGCTTAATTCTGATAGATTCTGGCTGTTGTTAGCAGGACGAGACATGTTCTTTCTGTGCCGTCGTATCTTACTTGGCTACGTTCCGCCGGCTACGGAGTATTCTCTTTCAAACTTACAGAGTACTACTGCAACGGTGCGACTGCCTTGATTCTCGCCCCGTGAGCTACAGTACCGCTCGGCTGGAAAGCAGTCAGGCAGTCCAAAAAGTCAAGTTTGGCTATCGACATTCCCTGAATTTATTCGTCAAGCCCATATTCAAATTGAGCAGGGGAGGGGGGGGGCATGCTAAATTAGCAGCTGGCAGTGTGAAATTTTATGAGTTTCTCGAAAAAAAAAAACACTCCTCCGCGCTAGAATCAATAGAGTGGACACCATATATGGAATGTCGACTGTGATAGTGGAAACATTTGGGAAGGGAAAAGCGGGAGACACAGAAGAACGGGCCAGCGAGGGTCCCGGGCACAGCCAATGAGCAGGCCACGCAGACAGAAAGCCAGCCTGTTGGATAACCTTCTTTCTATCGATGAAGTGAAAGCTGATTGTTGGAAAGGGGGGTGGCGAGGGAGGAATCGAGATGCAACGCCAGTCTGCTGGCTGGCTGGAGTTGAAAAATAGTTCCCAAAGTGGAAACGCACCCGCGTTGCGTGCTTTGGGTTGAAGTTTGAAAGAGCTAAAACAAGATGGGCAAATACTTGGCTGAAGTGCCGCTGCTATCTTAGTATTATCTCCAGATATCTCTGCTGAGTATCTTGCCTTGCCATGCCTGCCCTGGGTAGTTTTTTTTTGTTTCAACACGTGCAGATCTTCATATTTCTGTTACCCAGCTGTGTTGTGAACGGAGGAGCTCTCCCTGCAAAAGAAGGACACAGAACAGTTGGGCGTGATGGAATTGCAGGACTCCTGCTCCCCCACGCGAGCCCACTGTAATTCGTTTCTTGTTCTCTGTGTGCAGAGAACTGTCTTTTTTGAACCAGGACATTCAAGTAGAAAAACCGACCGGTAAAAGTTAAATTGGACCTCTTGTCGCAAAGATCTATTAGTTACTTCAATGCCTCGGCGATTTAACAAGATGCTTGTATATTTGGCTGTACGGAGTACAAGCACTCTTGATGCAACTACCCGTCCGCAAAGCGAGGGCTACGATCTCTTGTCTTAAAAATATGATATTGAGTCGGCAAAACTTTAGGATCGAATTCCAATCTGATATTGGGGAAACCTGTCATGCTGTACAATGGCCCGCTTGGGAAACTATGGAGTAAATCCTTCCATCTGATTGTTGCCCCAGAGTGAGAAGCTCTTCTGCCAAGAGCTTTGGAAGATCTTGGCGATGCCGCTGCACGTTGACGTAAAAATCCAATTGGCGGACTTGTGGCCAGCAACCAGTAACTGCCGCGAGCTTGTGAGTACCGCTGACGGACCACAGTCGATATAATATCCTTGGAGATACGACGTACGGTACACTTGTACCTGCAATGACTTTGGGGGGTGTTTTCTACGTTGTGTATGTGTTCATCGTCCGTGTTAGCATATCCACTGCGACGATGTGTTTGCGGGCCAGGCCGGCTGACGCTTTGGCAACACATGGCCCGGGTCCAGGTCAGGCCCTCTTCCCATTGCACAGTATTTATCTAGTCCATATGTGTGGGCAGAGGTGATGGGAACCAATGCACGGAACGAGAGACAAAAGACGAGATCTGGTGTGATGGCGCGTCAAACAAAAGCACACTACGAAGTATTACATCGTATCTATCTCAGGACATCCTGGCCTGGCGCACAGCCAATCTGCATTGATAGACATTGCCAACGGCCGGCCTGGGCCCTGCCGCTTCCCATTGGACCGAGTAGAGTCGCATGTTGCAAGTCCATGACATGTCAAACCCGTTGACGAGAGGACAGACGAAGCGGGCCGTTTTCTAGCTATGAAGTAATACTCAGTACAGAGAGACACGACCCAAAATACAAAGGCCACTCAAAATGACACCCGTTTGTCTCATCTTGTGCTTCTGCTTGGCGAGTAAAGCAACCAGGGCCAAGCTAAGCATTTCGAGCAGCAGGAAGCCGTCAGCCTCGCCTACCTAACCCATTTGCCTGCGGGAGAAAGTGTCAGGAAGGACGCTGGGGAGTTTGGTAGGAACACTACCAGGCGTCTGGCTGTTCACGATGATTTGCAGATACGAATTACGTCGAGCATCAGTGCACATCGACGACGACGTTGTAGTTCATGATTTATGTACAAAGGTGTTATGGCTTTCAGGACAGCTTGATCGCCGACAAGACGATATCGAACGTGCTGCTCACTCTTTCATTAACTTGCAGAACCCCCTTGATAAACTGCGTCATGGACTGCGGGAGAACTCTTCAACAGTCTTCCCGTATACCTTTTTTATAGAGCCTTTTTATACTGAAAATAGAGTGCCTGCTCCGTCCATCTTGCCGAAATAACAGGCGAGCGCAATCTCTGCCCACGTTTCCTGGTCATGATTTGCGTCCACGGCAAGAAGTGCAATCTCTTTTTTTGTCGGCGGCTCAGATCACTTTGGTTGTCTTGTCGGATAGACGTACCTTACCCCTTTTCCTTTTATTCCCCCCCATATTTTATTCCAGGAACTGTGCCATATCTCTCATATCTCGAGGCCCGGATGAAGCCCAGATCATAAACAAGTACCAGGGAAGAAAAAGAAAAAAGAAAAAGAAAAAAGAAAATACATCTGGATATATTTTACGGCGACTTTCTTAATCTGCCATCCAGACCATTTCTTTTCTTCTCTTTTCTTCCCACAGAAGCCCTCCAGCAAGCTACCGGCGTAATAACAAATTTGGCCAGTGGAGCGCAGCGTGAAACAGAGCCAGCCACAGAAGACCAGACCGTACCGAGATCTGGTGTCAAGATTGCCTTTTCTCGAGAAAAGTGAAGAAAAACAGGAGGGAGAATGGTAGCTTTCAAAATAGCGCCCTTGGGCTTGTGACAGCACTAGCAAAGCTTTAAACAGTAGGCCATTTTAGAGGCGGTCTGTGGTTACCCGAAAGTCGTAATACTCCGTATTTTCTTGGGCTTTCGTCTCCTTTACTCGCTGCCCCCACTCAACCTCAACACTTCTTCTCTAACGCTAGCGCACTCACTGGCAGGCTGTTGGACAGAAAAAAAGAGACAAGAGATAGGACAGGGGTCAGGGGCGAGGGGCGACTGAGTGGAAGGAAAGAGGGAGGAAAAGAGAAGGGAAAGAGCGGACCTGGACCTGGCGACGGTTTTAACCCAAATAAAGAAAGAAAGAAATCCAATAATAATTTTACTGCTCTACTCGGTGCCCCGCCAATCACCAATGGAGCAAGACCCCTTTTGGGCCTGGACTGGCCTGGCCTTTTTGGCTGGCGACCCAGGGGAAGGAAGGTGGAGGGGGGCACGTTTGTCTGGTTGCTCTTTCTGATCTTGGTCGCAACACAAGGGGGCAGGAACGATATTCCAGAAGAGAGAAAGAGCGAACGGACGGAGCACGTTATTTTTATGAGGACTATTATGATTTGATTTTGACTCCTTTTATTTGACGCTCGAAAGAAAACAAACCAGGAATAGCTTCCGGGCAACCAGCACAATCTGTCGTTGCTTGTTCCCTGCCCTGCTTGCTCTCGTCGAGGTTCCTTTGTCAAAGACCCTTCTTTCTCTCTCTCTAGAGCTTCCCCAGCCTTGCATCCCCTTACCGCTCTTCTTTGCTTCTTTCTTCCCCATTTTCTGCCCCTCTCCCCAAATCTTCTTCCTCAACAAACCACGAAGACAACACATCCGCAACAATGGCTGATATGTACGTTTGCTATGTTCTTTGTGCTTTGTCAATTGGCCCCGGGTCGTCAAGAGCTGACCCTTGCTAACTTGTTTGCAGCAACGTCGACGTTCTCGTTATCGGTGCAGGCCCGACTGGTCTCGGTGCCGCCAAGCGCCTCAACCACATCGTACGTATTCTTCGCATCTTTTGCAGTCTTCTGGACGGCGCAATGCTTGCCGTGGCAGCTTTTACTCTACCCTCTCAATGCTTCCAATGCTAACAGCTTCCCGCAGAACGGCCCCTCATGGCTTATCGTTGACGCCAACGAGAAGGCCGGTGGTCTGGCCTCGACCGACGTCACCCCCGAGGGCTTCGTACGTGATGCGCCCTTCTCCTCCCCCCCACTCCCTCTCTCTACGAGGCCACAGGCTTTCTAACAATGTACTTTTGCCTACAGCTCTACGATGTCGGCGGCCACGTCATCTTCTCCCACTACAAGTACTTCGACGACTGCCTCGACGAGGCCCTCCCCGAGAAGGAGGACTGGTACACCCATCAACGCATCTCCTATGTCCGCTACAAGGAGCTCTGGGTCCCCTACCCCTTCCAGAACAACATCTCCGTCCTGCCCAAGGAGGACCAGGTCAAGTGCATTGACGGCCTCATTGACTCCGCTCTCGAATGCCGTGTGGCCAACACCAAGCCCGCCAACTTTGACGAGTGGATTGTTCGCATGACCGGCAAGGGCGTCGCCGACATCTTCATGCGCCCCTACAACTACAAGGTGTGGGCTGTCCCCACCACCAAGATGCAGTGCCAGTGGCTCGGTGAGCGTGTCGCTGCCCCCGACGCCAAGAACGTTATCCGCAACGTTGTCCTGAACAAGGTCGCCGGCAACTGGGGTCCCAACGCCACGTTCCGCTTCCCTGCTCGTGACGGTACTGGTGGTATCTGGATCGCTGTGGCCGAGACCCTACCCAAGGAGAAGAAGGTCTTTGGCAAGAAGGGTGAGGTGACCAAGGTCGACGCTGACAAGAAAATTGTCACTCTGGGCGACGGCACCACCGTCGGCTACGGCAAGCTGGTCAACACCATGGCTGTTGACAAGCTCGTTGAGAAGATGGAGGACAAGGAGCTCGTTGACCTGTCCAAGGGTCTGTTCTACTCGTCGACCCATGTCATCGGTGTCGGCCTGCGTGGCGAGCGCCCCGAGCGCATTGGTGACAAGTGCTGGGTAGGTCACCGCCCCCTCTCCCTATGAACTAGAATGCATCTTGCTAACGTGTCCAGCTGTACTTCCCCGAGGACAACTGCCCCTTCTACCGTGCCACAATCTTCTCCAACTACTCTCCCTACAACCAGCCGGAGGCCGACGTCAAGCTGCCGACTCTGTACCACGCCGATGGCAGCAAGCCTGCGTCGAGCGAGCCCGAGGCCGGCCCGTACTGGTCCGTCATGCTGGAGGTGTCGCAGTCGGAGCTGAAGCCTGTCGATGAGGAGAACCTGCTCAAGGACTGTATCCAGGGCCTCATCAACACCGACATGATCAAGTCCACCGACGCCATTGTGTCGACGTACCACCGCAAGTTCGTCCAGGGTTACCCCACGCCCACGCTGGAGCGCGAGGGCGTCCTTAAGGAGCTGCTGCCCAAGCTGCAGGCCAAGGACATTTTGTCGCGCGGCCGCTTCGGCAGCTGGCGCTACGAGGTCGGCAACCAGGACCACTCTTTCATGCTCGGTGTGGAGGCCGTCGACCACATTGTCAACGGTGCTGTCGAGCTGACCCTCAACTACCCCGACTTTGTCAACTCGCGCCAGAACACCGAGCGCCGTCTGGACCAGACGTTTGCCTTTGGTGCCCAGGCCACTCTCCCCACACGTTAAGAGGCCCGTCCAGGGTGTCTGTTGATGTGGACAATGGTCGTGCATGGCAAGTAGAGGTGGCGAGACGGGGCGAGTATGCTTTATATGGGACGAGCATAATATCCAGTTAATGGCAGCGAATATATTTTTGCGAGACAGAAAAGGGACGAAACGAAAATACGAGCATGCCAATTTGGTGCTCAGAAAGACTCAAGAGCGAAATGATTACTTTGATTTAGTTAGAAAAGGAGATTTATAGAACGCGCTGATTATCCGATTATTTTCCCTTGTTACGATTCCTCTTTTCTGCTATCTCTTCTCATGCCTGGTGCTGACAGAGTAAACATGCGTTTTACGGTTCGTGCATGCTCGATCTCGTCTGCGACGCAACATTGCAAGCTTACCTGTCTGCAGAAGATAAACAACTGCTATGAGAGCCAAGGAGTGCATTAAAATGTTCACCGTTTCGTATATCATGAGTATGTCACGTTATTTGCATGTGGCCTGACTTTTTAATTGATTTTTGATATGCCTTCTTCTTTTAAGCTACCTGATTACTCTTGTTGCGAGAACTCACTCCAAATTATACTTCTTTGTGCGTACTCGCAAAGTCGCATGACAAGAAATGCGCCTCTTCAGGCCACAGACACCAGGAAAAAGAAAGCTTTGAGAGGTATCCCTCTTCCTTTCTTTGCTGTCGTCAAATTTCGTTCGCTACAGCTTTGCACAGCTCATTCTAACGTTCTAACAGCTCTAATCCCCGGCGTTTGTCCCTTCTCATCACAACGTCGTCATTTTCTTTCTCTCTTTGTTCTCATCCTTTTCGTTATTTTCTTTTTCGATTTGTTCTCCCCGGTGTGCCTTGCTGTGCCTGGCGCAAAGGAGAAAAAGAAATCCACTTTCTCACGATCCCGCTCGCTGGCGTGCGCCTCAAAATTCTTTGTCGTCACTGCCTGTAGTACGTCGTACGTACTCTGTAAGACACGGCTGCATACACGCAAGCCACTGTGGCGAGCCTTTTCTTCTTCTTCTTTTTCTTTCCATTTATTATTTCCAAAGATAGTATTACAATGGTTGTGCAGTTGTGGCCTCGCTCATGGCCAGCACAATTCTTCAATGGCGGTGACCACAAGCTCTTTTTGGGAGAGCACAAAGCAGAATTGAATTGCTGTTTATTAATTACTCCGTACTCAAGTGTAAGACAGTTTCCTTTGGGCAGGAGTGGGTGGCTTGCCCATTGGCTGTTCCTGCGACCTCCACTGACATCATGCCGCTTCTTGCAGCCAAAATTGCTTTCTTTTGAAGATTTCGCGCAGAAAGAACGGGTAAGGAATAAAGTAGCCTATTTGTACCTGCTAGCGCGCAGTTCGCGGAGCATTTTACACTAGAGGTACCTATCTGTGACCTTGCGGAAAAGAGAGCCACTCTGCCACTCTCCTCCCACCTCCGCGACCCAATCTCGATCACCAAAAAGCAGGCTTGTGTCGCGGAAGGAAAGGTAAAACAGGCACAGCAAACCAGGGAAGTAGCGACTGTCAAAGACAGGAAGAAGACGTGATAATATTGGCACAGAGAAGGCGTGCGCTTTCCTTACTGTGAGGGCGTGCATCGCGGCCTCGAACTGCTCTTTCCTCGTTTCTGTGGCTCCTTCCTTCTTTTGCATATTTGGCTCGCATTAGGAAAGTGCGGGCGAGCAAAACTACACGCAACTACGTTTGTACACAACAGTATTCTCTTGACTTGTCCAGAGAGGGAAGGAGGCACACACACAAAGCTCGATACACTCGCACGCTCGATGCATCTGACTGCACCTTCCTCACCCCTTCGCACCTGCCTTGATTGCTATTTGCACCCTGAATGCACCTGCGTTTTTATCATCCCGTACCAACCTTCTCTTTCCCGGTCCACGATCGTGGGATGTGATCGTACCTGCACCGCGACGTGTAGCTTCGAAACGCTTCACTCTTCACGCCAACAAAGATACGCACCGACTCATCACCCCCCTGAACGGATCGAAAACCGTTTTCCGTTTGGCGCCTGATTTCTCGCCATCAAGGAACAAAAAGAGGCACACAAAAAGGCAAAACGGCAAGAGCCAGACGACTTTAGCGTACGCCGCCCACTTCTCGCTGAGTAAAGTGGGCAATTTCGTGAGAGAAATCGCAGAGACAAACAAAAACTCCCAAACACGCCTATGCTCTAGCTCACTTCTCTGTTCTTTATAGCAGCAAGGAAGAGAGGAGAGACCCAAAACGGCACTAGGCCAGTGCCCAATAAGCCCAATAAGCCCAAGAGTGGCTCCCAGATTGCCGCACCTCCGTGCTGGGAATAGGAAGCCGTCGCCTGTCGCCTGCATATCCATATTCCGGTGGTGCTGCCTATCGACTTTCCCATCCTCCAAATCGCCCGCCCCGTTCGTTCTAGCGATACACCGATATCGAAGGAGGCAAAAGCAAAGAGGGCCTTGGACAAGGAGATCGAACGTCAACGGCGAAAATTGAAAAGTCGCAAAGCCTGTGCGCACTTGCGGTTTCTTGTTTTCTTCACGAAGAAACAACGACGACAGAACACAACCGAGTGGCTGGGCAGCAGCGCCTCGAAACACCAAACGAACTCGGGACACCTGTATTACACATTCCACTGCAGCCCTATCGCAGCCTTCCCGCTTCCTCATTCTCCGACTCCCGATATACGAAACAACACCCCATACAACTTGGCCCGCGATAGACACGTTCGCCAAGCACGACTGACGACCTCTTCCTTTCCGTTCACCTGTACTCCGTACTTCACATCCAGCAAAGCCGGCCCGCTTACCGATCGACCCTGCCGCTACCCGACAACGATGCAGCCACGCCGGACGTCGAGACAGACTGGCAGCGACTAGAATCACATTCGAGGAACACCCTCTCAGCACAGGAGCCCGAGCAAGCCGCTCTTTGCATCGACAGCAGCATACGCGAACGCTACATTCCCTCCACAGAACCGGCCCGTGACGGCCCTCGACGCTTGCCCACCATGGATCCGGGCAGCGCTGGACCGTCCGTGGACGACTCGCTCGATCCCCCGGCACGCATCTTCGACCGGCTTCGCCAGATTGCCGGATACACATGGGACGAGACCCAACGGCCACTACACACAAGCTACGACAACTGGTAGGTTACGACAGAGAATGCATCGTGGTGGTTGTGGCCTTGCATACGGAGTACTAACGTCCCAAGGCACGTCTTTGGCACACGATTTGTTTCCCCCTACTCAACATCCTCAATATCCGCCGTCTATTCCAGCCATGTCTCGAGCCCATCGCCTATCGGCCGCATGGTCTCGAACCGCACTTTGCCGGCCGACGGCTCCCTCTTCTCTCCGACATCTTCCGAATTAACGAGCGCCATCCACACCGGGAGCGCATCCCCAGCACCGAGCCCCGGCGCCCTGGCCGCGACAAACGAAGCCCTTATCGAAGAAGAGGTGGTTGCGCGGATATCTTACCATGTGCTGCGCGAGGAACGGTCCTTTCACATTATCAAGAACATGAATCAAAGCGTCGACCCGAAAGGCAACCATATTGCGAAACCCATCGACCTCCTGCGCCTGGCGCCACACCCCAGCGACCGCAGCCCGCTCACTGTCGCCATCTACCAAAGCCCTGGACGCAGCGGCATGGCCAAATTCATCGACCTCGGCCCGGCATTCTACTTTGCCCGCCGCGTCGGCGACTCATGGGAAGCGTATATCAAACCGGACATAAACCTAGGCCCGCCCATCAGCCTCGAGCTCTTTTTGGAGTTTGCCATTGGCGCAACCGAGTGTCTCGAGCTGATCCACCACAGCCAGAACACTGTTCATGGCGAAATCCGCGGCGACGCTTTCCACTTCAACCCAGACACCCACAAGGTCAAGCTGGTCTCGTTTGGTTCCGGCCTTCGGTCTTTCGAACACGGCCTGATGAGCACAGGCTGGTCAACATTGTCCAAGGAGCTCGGTGCCAAGAATAAACTGATGTATATCAGCCCAGAACAGACCGGACGCATGCCCGCCGAGCCCGATTCACGGACCGACATCTACTCTCTGGGTGTTCTTTTTTGGACACTGCTGACCCAGCAGCCCGTCTTCGAGGGCGATGTGCCCCTAGACATTGTCCAGGGTGTCTTGGGTCGGCGCATTTTCAACGTGTCTACGGTCCGCCTCGACGTGCCCGATGCCATTGATCGCATTGTTCAGAAGTGTACAGCCAAGAATGTCCATGACCGCTACCACTCGGCCAGCGGCCTGCGTCACGACTTGGTGGAGGTGCGCAACTTCCTGGCCAACGGCGACCTGGCCTCCCTCAAGGACTGGCAGGTTGCTTCACGGGACGTTTCGTCCTTTTTTATACTGCCCACGGACATGATTGGCCGCGATGAGCCGCGGGAGCAGCTGCTCCGGGTCATTGAGCGTGCCGCAAAGAGCCACGCCATTAACCACAAAAATGGCAGCAGCCGGTTCTCGGACGGCTCCAGCTTCTCAGCCGACTTCCCCGAAGCGGCCGATGGATCAAGTGAAGGTGGTGGAAGCTCGCTGGACGGCGCTAATGCCCGGAGCGGCTCTTTTACTCATACCGTTGCATCCGACTCGAGGGCTCTGCGGACCAGTCTCCACCCTTCCTTCCAGTCTGCAGATTCGCACACGATCTCGGCCGACACTATATCGTCAAATCACTCTAACAACCCGCACCCTGCCCGTCTTCCGCAGCGGTCCTGGGAGCGCAACCCTTCTATCTCGTTTGAAGGCAAAAGCCCGCTGGATAGTATCCTCGCTGAACGGGAGGGCTCCTCTCGCCATACGGGCGGCTCCCTGACAGCGGAGTCCGCCAGTCTGTCGCGCCAGCTGGGCAATGCCAAGTTCCGCCGCCGCGGCCACTGCGAGATTATCACCATCGAAGGTGCCGCCGGTCTTGGAAAGAGCTGCCTCGTACAGTCTGTGCTTAACGACGCAAGACGGCGTGGCTACTGCGCGACAGCCAAGTTTGACAAGGCCGAAAAGACGGCATTTGGACCACTGTTGGGCCTGTTGTCTTCGCTTTTCCGCCAGGTCTGGGGCGAACGGAATACCGACACGCCGTTCCACCAGTCGCTAAAGCAGTACGTGTGGCCGGTCTGGCCCATGCTGCACCAGCTCCTTGGCCTCCCAGAGTTTCTGTTCAACACGCCCGATGGAGGAGGAGGAGGCCTGCAGACCAATGCTTCCCGTGTATCTAGCCCACATATGTCGAGCAGCTACTCCGGAAGACATTCACGCACGACCGAGCTCCGCCGCCGCCGCGGATCGTCGCCTGGGTCATCGGCGTCCTCGACCTTCAGTCCTATGAAGAACGGGTCGGCGTCGGGTAGCACCCGGTCGTCGAACCCCGCCAGCCAAGACTTTCTCCGCGCCGGTGCGGCGACCAAGTCCATCCGTCTTATGAATACGGTTCTTGATGTGCTGCGTATGTTTACAAGCCACAAGTTTATCTGCTTTTGCATTGACGACCTGCACTTTGCAGGCGACGAGTCTCTAGAGCTTATCACCCAAATCATCGGTGCGCGCCTTCGGATGGTCATTGTGGTTACCTACCGCCCCGAAGAGATTTCGCCCGAGAAAGTGACGAACATTCTCAACCCGTCCGACTCGGATGACTCCAAGAAGAAGGGAGGCCCGACAATTACTAGAATTCAATTGCGGCCCCTCAACGAAGAGGAAATCATCAAATATGTGTCGATGACGCTGAGCCGGCCCGCAGCTGACGTCATCGCCCTCGCTGTGGTGCTGCAGGCCAAAACAGCCGGCAACCCCTTCTTTATGAGGGAAATGCTGAGCGCCTGTTATCGGAAAAGGTGCATTAAGTATGACTACCACGCCAGCGTCTGGCGATACGACCTGAACCGCGTGTTTGAAAAGTTCCAAGGTGACAGTGACTATGATCTTCTGAACACCGACTTTATCACAAGTCGTCTGATGGAACTGCCGCCAGCGTCGCGTGCCATTCTGGGTTGGGCCGCTCTTATTGGAGGCTCCTTCTCGTTCGACCTGATCTGCCACCTCCTGAGCGGCGAGTTCATCTTCTTCGACAGCACTTGCCCGCAGCCGCTTAACGAGCACTCGCACGTCGCCTTCTCGCAAGGCGATGCTGTACAGGGCCTGCAGGTCGCCATCCAGGCATGCATCCTCACTTCGAGCGAGACGGACGACGGCTTCCGCTTTGCCCACGACCGGTATATAGCCGCTTCGAACGACCTGGTGGTCTGCACCCCTCGCAAGATGCACTACGTCATTGCACGGACACTGCTCGAGTACTATGCCGACGACCTCCGGATGCGGGACATAACGGCTGCCCACATCTGCGACTCGATTGACATCATCAAAGCCCGTGTTCCGAGACGGCTGGCCTATCGCAGACTGCTGTCCGACTGCGGCCGTATTGCCACGGAGAACGGTGCGCGCCCGACAGCCGCGAAATACTACAGCAATGCGATCGCCCTGCTGCAGGCCGAGCCGTGGGAGGACGATGGCGTCGATGCCACATACGACGAGACACTCCAGCTGTATCTCCGCTGTGCAGAGTGCTACCTTTATGTTGGCCATCAGACCCTGGCCAACGGCATCCTGGCAACCATCTACAAGTGTGCGAAACTCGCCATTGACAAGGCACCGGCCTGGATCATCCAATCGCGCATAGAGGCGCAGAGCGGCAACGTCAAGGAAGCCTTGGACAACCTCAAGAAGTGCCTTAAAGACCTGGGTGTCTCGGTCATCGACAACCCCACGTACGAGCAGTGCGACGAGGATTTCATGAAGCTCTCGGCACGCATCAAGGCCATCGACAAGCTCGACCTTGCCAGCCCGCCCGACGCGGACGACCCGGTCATGGCGTCGATTGGAGCTGTTCTGGCCGAGGCGGCAAGCATCAGCTGGTGGAGCGACGGTATCTACTTTTACCACCTGTTTATCGTCATGGTCAACATGCACCTCGACTCGGGCGCGTATCCGCAGTCGGGCATCGGCTTTCTTCATATGGCGATTGTCGCCATTTCTCGCTTCAACCAGGTCGAGTTTGGCGCTGATCTGGGCTTGACGGGTCTGGAGCTTCTCGACCGTTTTCGTGAGCCCTTTACTATGGCACGGGGCTACATGATTTACGCGACGTTTGTGGGACACATCCAGTACCCTCTTTCGGTGACAGTCACGCAGTTGGAAGGCTCGATGGAATATGGCGCCTCGGCCGGAGACCGTGTTACTGCTATCCTCGGATTCGGCTTCACCGCCATGATGCGCTTTTTTGCCAGCGAGGTGTACTCCGATCTTGAAGCGTTTTGCCAGTACTGCTGCGAAGAGATCCCTAACTGGCAAGAAGACGCGCGGGGTGGCACGCTTTTGATCGCCGTTGGCCAGGCCAGCCGTGCCCTGCAGGGCAAGACAAAGAACGAGAGCCCGCTGACGATCATGGACGACGATCAGCACTGCGCCGAGGACTACAAGGAGTGGCTGGTGTCGGGCAAATCCAACGTGGACCGGGCGGTGCTCATCTACGAGACCATGGAGGTCGTTCCGTTGTACTTGTATGGCCACTACGACCGTGTCATTGAACTCAGCGAGCGGTGCATGGAGCGGCGGGGCCTGATTCTGTCGGCACGAAACACACGCCTCGTCATGCTCTTTTACGGCCTGGCCCTTGCAGGCATGGAGCTGCGCCAGCAAGACTTCCCGCAGCCCGACGATGTTGAGAGTGGCAATCTGCGGGCCAGCCACCTCGAGTCCACGATTTCCAAGATCAAAGAACTCAGCAAGCCGATCCGCGACTGGGCGGCCGTCTCCAATGTCAACTACTTTGCCTGGTACACGCTCCTCGACGCCCAGGTCTCGGAGCTCACGCAAAATTGCGGGCATGCGATCCGCCAATACGAGGAGGCTCTGGACCATGCCTCGGAGCATAATTTCCTCTTTGAGGAGGCCCTGGGCAACTACCTGATGGCGGGAATTTTTATCCGAAAGCGCGCCAGACGGTCGGCCCGTTCTGCTCTGCGTGATGCCGTCGGCCTCTACCGGCAGCTTTCCGCTGTTGGTGTCGCTGACCACATTGAGGAGGAGCACAGCCTCCTGCTGCGTGGACCAACACGCAACCTCCGCACTCTAGATGCGGGTGTCCAAACCGACTTTGCTGCCGACACGACCACCGTCCAGTACCGTGCCATTGAGAACGAAGAAGGCCAGCCCACCGGCGACGTTATGGCCGGCGGCGGCGAATCGAGCATGGCAGAGATTAAGGGCGAACGGATTGGTGTGTGGCGTGGCGCGATGCAGGCCGAGTCGGAGAGAGCAGAGCGAGGCGCCGCCGGTCTGCCGGCGCTCGACATGATTGACCTGCACGCGATCCTGCAGTCGTCCCAGATTATCTCGTCGGAGCTCCGTGTCGACGAGCTTCTCAAGACCATGTGCGATGTCATCTTACAAACATGTGGTGGCTCGGCAACACAGGCTGCCATTGTCGTCCAGGACGAGGGCGGCTCGGCCTCGGACTGGTGCGTCGCGGCCAGCGGCGAACCGGAAAAGGGGGCTGTCTCGCACCGCCCCGGTGTTCCCCTAAAGGGCACAAACATTGTGGCCGAGAATGTGGTACTGTATAGCATGCGGTTCCGCGAGTCCGTCTTTGTGCCGGACCTGATCAGTGACGAGCGGTTCGGTAACGTCAGCGACTGCTGGATCCAGAAGAACCCGCACAGCAAGTCGGTTATCTCGATCCCCATCTGCCACGCATCAAATCCTCTGTTGGGTGTCCTGTACCTGGAGGGTCTGCCTGGCGCATTCACAGATAGAAACGTGACCGTCCTGCAGCTCCTGGTCAACCAGATCGGCATCAGCTACTCCAACGCCCTATCCATCAAGGCCATCGAGAAGGTGTCGGCCGAGAACCGGTCCATGGTCACGATGCAGAAGACGGCACTCCGCAAGGCCATTGAGGCCGAGAACAAGGCCAAGGCTGCCGAGAAGGAAGCCAAGCGCAACGTCATTCTGGCCGAAGCCGCCGAAGCCGAAGCGAAACGCAATGTCAAGCTGGCCGAAGAAGCCACCAAGGCCAAATCCATCTTTCTCGCCAACGTCTCGCACGAGCTGCGCACGCCGCTCAACGGTGTCATTGGCAACTCGGAGCTGCTGCGGGATAGCAACCTGACGCCCGAGCAGCAGGAAATGGCCGAAGCTATTCGGCTGTCTGCTGATTTGCTGCTGATCGTCATCAACGACATTCTCGACTTTTCACGCATGGAGGCCGATAAAATGAAGCTCTACATTACGGCCTTCAACCCCAAGGAGCTGATGCCAGAAGTCGTGCGTGCCGCCTCGTACCGCAACCAGGACAAGACAAAAGCAGGCGTCGTCGAGATTATTAAGCAGATCAACCTGCCACCAGACCTCTTCGTGTTTGGTGACCCGGTTCGTCTGCACCAGGTGCTCGGCAATCTTATTGGCAACAGCATAAAGTTCACCGAGCGCGGTACAATCACTGTCGGTGCCCGCGTCGAGTCTGAGACCGAGGGCACAGTCACTCTTACCTTCTGGGTCGAGGACACTGGTATTGGTATTCCGCCTGAGCAGCTCGCCAAGCTCTTCCAGCCCTTCAGCCAGGCCGACGCCAGTACGGCTCGCAAGTACGGCGGTAGTGGTCTAGGCCTCAGTATCTGCAAATCACTCATTGAGACGATCATGAAGGGCAAGATCTACCTGGAGAGCGTCGAAAATGCTGGCACGCGGGCGTGGTTCACAGTGACGTTCGACAAGGCCAAGGAGAATGCCACCGCCGGCGATATCCCAGCGACGGTGCCTGCTTCGTCGCCTCTTGGTGACGACAACTCGTCGAGCCCCATCACGTCTTCTTTCAGCCTCGAGTCCGCCCTGACGAACCCGGCACTACAACGATCGTCTCAGCACCCGCACCCGCACCCACTCTCGCTCCGGACCATCCCGGCGGCCGTGCCCGACGAGGAGGTCATCTCGACGAATCCCTACATGGACCTCAGCCACATGGACCGCGACCAGCTGCGCGTGTGCATCGCCGAAGACAACCCCATCAACCGCAAGATTGCGATCCAGTATGTGCAGCGGCTGGGCTACCAGGCAGCCGATGCCTACGATAATGGC
The DNA here is from genome assembly GCA_019925375.1 of Sporothrix euskadiensis. Classification (NCBI taxonomy): domain Eukaryota; kingdom Fungi; phylum Ascomycota; class Sordariomycetes; order Ophiostomatales; family Ophiostomataceae; genus Sporothrix; species Sporothrix euskadiensis. The sequence goes on from JADHKQ010000005.1 coordinate 316,413, forward strand.
CAAAGGGCCGTCGAAGCTCTGCGGGAGAAGGCTAAAGAAGGCAATCCCTACCACATTGTGCTGATGGATGTCCAAATGCCTGTTCTGGACGGCTACGAGGCCACCAAGCTTCTCCGCCGGGACCCGATCAAGGAGGTCCGCGAAGTGCTGGTGATTGCCATGACCGCATCAGCCATCCAGGGCGACCGCGAAAAGTGCCTGGCCGCTGGTATGAACGACTACCTGGCCAAGCCCGTCAAGTCCGAGGTCCTCAAGAGCAAGTTGGATGCGTACATCTCGACACCGCCGGGCAGCAGCCCCTACCCGACCAAGGGTCTGTCTACACCGCACGAGGTCCGCTACAACGGCGGCTTCCCGAACAATGTTAGCACTGCTGCCTCGGGCTCCACGGCGCCACAACAGCAGCCACCACCACCGCCGCCGCCGTCTTCCGAGCATTTCGATGCAGACTCCCAGCCAAACTTCTTGTCAAACGCACCGGACGCATCCAACAACACGAAGCGGCAGCCCAAGAAGCTCACCAAGGCACGGGCCAACAGTGACGGTAATGTCGTCTTTGTCAGCTCCAGCCCAGCTCCTCATACTCCCTCGCCTCCTCCCGCCGTTGCGGCCGCTCCTGGCGCTCCTCCTGCTGCACCCCCGAGCAACCAGGAGCGGTCCAGACCTGCGCCGGTTGTCTTACAAAAGAAGACTCTGACTAAGCGTCACGGTAACAGCCACAACCCAGAGAATATGGAGAGGGGTAGCGGCACGGCGGCGGCAAACAGTACCGAGAACGCTGGTCTTAATCTTAACGGAACCAGCAACGGTACCACTCCGCCATCGTCATAGAGCACGTCAGTAAATTTTGGGTGTCTCTTCCACACATTCTTCATTTAAGCTTCCTTTTTTTTTCTTCCTTTTTACTTTCATACCTTTTGTCTCTCATCTTGGAGTTCCGATTGGCGTCTTTTTCTTGTTGTTTCCATCTTATCACCGGTGTATACGGCCATGTACGTTTTTATTTGTTTTTATTTGTTTGTTTCATGTATTATTGCATCTTCTTTTTTCTTCTTCTCTTCATTTGGCTCTGTTTTTTGTCTGTTTTATTTGCAAAGGGGAAATGCACAGGCTCTTTATAAAGCTGGGATCGGTATACCCACTATGAGAAAAAAGAATGGGAAAATAAGGCAACACAACGGACAATACACACACGCGCGCGCACACACATATGGGAACTGCATATGTATGCACAAGGGGGAAGATAACATTTTGTTCTGTATTTTTTGTCTTTGTTGGTTTTTGTACAAGCTCCAACGCGAGAGCCGAAGAGGGCAGAAGGGTTGTTGTGAGCGGCATCTGGAACGATTGGGAGAGAGACAACATAGGAAGCAAGTACTCGAAAAAAATCGTAAATAATACCTTGTCACAATATCCCGCTGTGTATGCATAATGAATAGCCAGTCCGCAAACTTCAATCACTCTCCAAGAGAAGTAAACAATGCAGTTCAGCAGCACCAGAACCAGAACCAGAACAGCGATGGCCATAAAATGATGTCAAGGATTTTGGGGTTTTGGAAACATGGATAAAGTGAGTATCGGATGAAAGTAGTATAAAGCGAATACCGGATGAAAGTAAAAAAGCCGACCCGATATGGTCCCGAAGTTTCCCCTTCCGAGCCTGTTTGTTTTGTTTTGAGTAAACCCCCAAGAGTATCTCAAAAGGGCATGCCCAGTGACGCAGCAGCCTGCTGCCCATTTGTTTGACAATTGTCCTCATGTGCCTCTGCATCTCGTATATGCACGGATGGAGAACTCATATTAATCAAAGATGCCCAAAACAAGCTCGCGCTGCTCTCCCCTCTTTCCAAAAAGGTTGCAACCGTCTACACGTAAACACCTTTTTCTGCTCGTGCATGTTTTGGTTTCTACAATACTATGTATTATTCTACATTTGGTCTGCTGTGCCGCCCGTTGTGTGTTGTAAATCGCTTTGGGCTCATCGTCAATATTGACATAGCGCTGCATCTGTGCGTTGTCGTGCTCTGTGCTGCGCAGTGCGCACTGTCTAAATGCTCTTACACTCCCTCGCTTTTTTATATATACTATACAAGAGGCCTGTGCCGCTGGGTGTCGTGGCTGCCTTTCGTGCCGCCTGCCGTCCGCTTGTGGGCCTTTTACTCGCTTCTCTTACTCTTTTTATGCTAGAAGGGAACGAGGATGCCCTGCAAATCATTGTGGTAGTCCAAGGCGACCCATAAGGGAGGCCCAAATTGCATGCACAAATATAGCATGCAGGACGCAGGATAAAAGTGGAAGAGAGGGATTAAAGAAGAAGAAAAAAAAAGACAAAAGCGGGAGGGTAGAAGTTTCGCTGTGCTGTGCTTCCCTCCCTCCGATCTCCCTCCGCCCCTCTCTCTCTTGGTGTCTTCGCATCGTGTCGATACCTTCCCGTGTGCGGCTATTCCGTCGTCTCTCTCTTTTTCTCTCTCTCTTAGGCACTATGGCCTCCCGCTTGCCATGTCTTCTTCTGTGTTGTATGTTATTTGGTCGGCTGATGAAGCGTTCCCTTAATCCTCCCGCACGCCTCTTCCGTAAGTCGCTCGCTCTTTTTTGCTATCTCTAGATTCTCGCTAGATGCTGCCGAGCCATCCATTCCTCCTTTGTAAAGTGAATATTTGATCAACCAAAAGAGTGTGGAACACAGTAGTCATCAACAAAAATGCACATCCGGTCTTACCATCTTTCCCATTGCGGGCGTGTGCGGGACTCTCCATTTACTTTGTGCCTCTTACAGATAGCTCCGCTACACCCGCCCATTATTTGGTTGCCCTTGACAAGACCAAAGAAGAGGAAAACCACTTAGGCCGACTCTTCCATAGTAAAATCAATACTAGAAAAGGAAATCGACCGAATAGACGACGTACATTAGCATGCTATGTCCATTGCCTCAAACAACTCGTAGTCGCCTCCTCTCCCCGCAAGACTATTTGCTCCCGAGCCGCGACCTGCATAAGTAGCACGAGCTTGTCTTTTCGGTCCTCCGTCTCCGTCTGTTTTGTCCCGGTTCGGGTATGGCGCAGCCTTGCCCGGTGTCCACACTCTTTGAAAGAGGCCTCACATCTACGCAAAACGCTAATATGCCAAAATGGGCTTGACGAGGCCCCCCTTCTTTTCTTTTTCCTTCTCGAATAATATCCCCCACCATTTTTTTCCTCTTCATTGGCCTCGTTTTGCTTCTTTTCTCGCTAGAATATGGGGTCAAGGGAGACTGTCCGTCACCCCGATTCGGAGTATTATTCCATGTGCTCCACGTTTTGTTAGTTCACTTTGATCCACCAACTACCTCAAGGTGGATAGAAGCAGGTCGAATTCGAATAAAGGGGAGAAACTATCGTCGACATCAAGTGGATGTAGAAAGTCGAATATTTTCAATTCTGAGGCTCTTAAGGTTGCAAATTTGCTACCCAAATGGGCTTTGAAAATAAGGATATGGAATGCCGCTTTCGTCAGAATGCTCTGATTATCTCAAGATGGCCAGCGGCATCTAACTTGATATGATCTGGGTGACTGACTGGGTGGGCAACAATGACCTCAAGAAAACGACATACGACATCAATCCCGGTTAAGTAGAACTTTCGCGTAGTAGAGACCACCATGACCGAGATGCTTTTTACACCGAGAAGCAGCGGATCCGCTTTGCCCTCTCCTTGGGATACCTGCATATTCTGGGTCAGTCTGGTGACTATGACTCTTGCTTCACCTTTTGCTGCTTGTTGCTTCTGTTCCTTTTGATGTCTCGGCTCCTTTTGCCATTTAGGGGTTCACCTACTGCAAGCTATTTGCAAAAAAAAGCTAAGACATTATCGGAGCCGAGGACATGGTAGGGCACCCTTACAAAGAGCGTTAGATCCCGCACACAAAAGAAAGTAGAGGGCCATCAAATATATGGCACAAACAGAGACCGATAGGCAGATTCGTTCATCAGCATCAGAAATGTCGCCGAGAGATTGAACGGCAAAGACCCGGCACAAGGTCCACTGGTGTGAGACATCTCCGGTCTCTTATGGTAGACTACGCCGCCGCCGGGTAGCTGTCACCGTGTGGTACGGGGTATCACACCATGCCGATATATACCGTGCCAAGACAGAAAGAAGAGTCAGCGACAAACTGATATAGCAATTCAGGACCCATTTGTTGCGACTTTTTATACTGCTTAAACACGCCCTGTATAGTTCTTCCACAACACTACAGGAGGCAATCAATTTTATATGATGATGGCTTTTTGTTGGACCCCGTTCTCAATCTGATACTCTCCATACTGTGTTGAAAGTGTTCTCCATCACTGGCCGAATGAAGTCAATGAAGTGGTGCCCACTTGCTTCATTCGGAAGTCGCGGGCGGCCGGCTCGGACCACTAACACGGTTCGGGCAAAAACACGCTAAACCAGTGCCTAAACCAACAACACAGCAGTGGATGCTCTTTAAAGTGCTCGCGGAAAATCTAACGCTGTCGAGTCTGACACAGCGAAGGAACGTCCCTGAACCGGTGCCTTTTTAGGCGGTTTAAATGCTTCCAGCCGTGTGAGGCCCGCTGGTCGTCAGTGGACTGTGAAGTCTCTAGACTTCAGTGGGTTTTGTTGCAGTTCTGTGTTAGGAAGGCACGATGGAGAGGTCTCCATAAATGTACAAGTATATTAAAATATCGGGATATTCTACTAGCGGAGACCCTTGTGTAAGTTCTGTCATTTTTTCTTGGTGAGTTCTCATGCAGATATTCAATTGAAGATGAATTACAGAGCTAGAAACTCACCGCCCAACAAAGTGGCTTTAATCGGGGTTGGCAATTTCTGCAAAGCACGTACGGGTCATTTCTTCAATATAGCTACCCTCAAACAGGAAAGCTGCCTAAGCAGCTCAAGCAGCTACCCGTTCAGGTGAAAGAAATGTCGTCCCATGACAATGTAAACTTATCCTCCTATTGGATTTTCCGTCCAATCCCTTTATTAGTCCGTGAACCGGAAGCCACCGAGACAGTGTCTACCCAGGTTGAGTTTGGGGCTCTTTCTTTGGTTTCAGATACTATAAAAACTGGATCTTGAAATGTCGTATCACCTATATCTTTTTTAGACATCTACGGAGTAGTGCTTTCTCCATATGCATGTCAGGTCACGGTTGGGCCCAAAGACATTTAGTAGCAATCTACTGTGTATTAACATATGCATTCATCTCATGTGGAATCCTTTGCCCGACGATGCTGGTCCTTTCGTGTCTCTTTTTAATTTATTTCTGTATTTTCTCTCCTCTTCTCCCCTCTTCTCCCCTCTTCTCCCCTCTATTATAAACGCCTTCCTTCCACAAACGGCTGCATGATGCGCGACCGACCCGGTTGTACAGAGTATCCTACACATACCTTGAGGGAGCAGCAGCTGAGCTGTATGTGTCAACACAATCAACAAACCCTTGCTTGCCCGCCTACTCTACACCTCCTGTCACAGTCCTGTCAGCTCTTGTCTTTTTGATGCCTTGGACGTCTACATCCTTCCGTCTGGCAAACTTGCATTGCACTTGTCCAGCCCTGGCGTAGCCTAGTCAGGTTTTGTGTCGTGACCAAGGCGCGCCAGCCTCCATATTCGCTTGCCGCGTACCATTGCATGAGACTATGAAAACAAGCGCCACAACAGTCTTTGTGCGTGAGAAAAAGAAGGATAAAAAGAAAACAAAATGTATCTTCAATAAAGCATATACCAAAAAACTAACAGACAGGAGGCGGTGAGAACGATGTAGATTTTCTTATCTTTTTTCGTTCTTCAGATGCATGCCAGGTTCCATCTCGTTCTTTTCGATTCTCTTCGCTCGATTTTCAAGCCACAAAAAGTCAAACCGATGCAAGCCGTATGGGCAATATGTAAGGGCCCTCGCAAACCTAGTTAGGTCAGGCCCTGCTTTCCGACGACATGTGTGTTCTGATAATGCTGTAGACTTGTAATGAACGGGGGAATTAATTAATCCTTCCGATATCTGTTTTTCTTTTCTGTTTTCGGTCATGTGTGTGGCCCGCTAGCTCCTTGTTGACGCCTTGCGTCCTCCAATCGACAACATAACCACAAGGGGGTTGAAAGAAGCGGTAAACAAAACAATTTAGAACATTTAAAACCGAAACTTGGCGCCAACGTGGCAAACCCTCCGTTGCGTGTGTGCAGTTGATCTACGAAAGCTTCCCTTAACCGACCTTTCATGAGGCAAATTTACTGCATTTACGAATTCGGTTATTTGTTTTGATTTCTCTCACAACATGTTACTCACGTTCCCTCCCCTTTCTTGATATTTGAATAAGAAAACAAACTTGATACATGTATCATAGTCCCCCGTACGACGCACATGTTCAGGTGAAATGCTTGTTCCCGTTTTGGAGGGGGGTCGAAGCATGGGAGGGGTGCCAGAAACGAAACACTTCCCGTTCGGACCTTTTCAGCTGGATAAGAGCTTGGTATACGACGTAATGAGCGCACAAAGCACGGCAGAGGACTTACGGATTGCTGCATATGAACAGCAACGAAATAAAGACAGAAAAGAGAGAGCGAGAGAGAGACTTTTCAAGTGTTTCATGTTGTGGCCGCATCAGGCCAAGCGCAACATCAGGACGACCAGGACCCTTGTCTGAAGACAAAAGCTGAGGAAGAGAGGTGGTGGGCAGCCAAGAAAGCGTGAAAACACCAACCGAGAATGCCACCCTACGACGATGCATACTCCATATGTGTCTCCATTTCAAGCTCCATATTTTTCTTCAGACGTCCTCTTTCGGACAGGATGTTGAAAAGGATCTCTTTTTTTTTTTTTTTTTTTTTTAAATCCAAGAAAAAGCACGCCACAATGACGGCTGTGCTCCGTATTCGTATCTTACAACATATCACGGGAGAAAAATTAAAGGGCATCATATGGAAGCTTGTGAACGGTCAGGACCAGGGGCCTGGTCTAGAGCTGAGTCTGGGCCGGCCCTTTTTTATTCTCCTTGGACTCTATCGCTTGCCTTTTGACACTCTTGTTTGACGCTTTGGGCAATTGTCAGCAATGACTCTTGTATTTTGTGTACAGTAAAAAGGTGCGCGAGACAGCTTCCGGGGAAACGTAAGAATGTATCTGAAAGAAGGAGAACTTGCAACCGAACTGGCAAACTCTTGGCAGGGATGACACGTCTCTTCTTGCAGCTGCAGGAAGGAGTGTCTTGTTTAAGTTTACTCGCTCATCGATGACATACCCAGACAAGTCATCATGCAAGATCCACAAAACGACGCCAGTGCTCAAAAAAAGCAGAGGCCAGCCCGCCAACGGAGCACTCGGTATCGCGTCGCCCGCTGTCGATCGGTCTCGAGCTACGACGTATTTCTGTCCCAGAGTCCCAGGAGAGTTGCAGTTGTCCCTCTCTCGATGGGCTTGTTGTGGACGGTGTGGACCCCAGAAGGACCCGGCAACATCCCAAACCTGGACAAGTACAGAGTTTTGTGTGCTACGGTGTGCACACTACAAAAACCAAGGGAATAAACCAGCAGTTCCAGATACGTGTATGGGGAGCCTGGCCGCCCCCAGCCTCCAGTGGTTTTTCTTTCCCTCTTGTCGACGATAGGGCAAGGTGAGTTGGCGCTTGGGAGGGTAACAATGATGGAAGACGAGGAAGGAAGACGAGGAGGAGGGGCCTATGCACCAAAGGGGAAAAGGGGAAAGCGCAGATACTACCAGACACAGCCGGGGCCATGTGGGATATGAAAAAGACAGGCAACCGTTGTATGTGTCGCTGTTTGGCGTCTTTCTTAGTTGAGAAAATGGCTCAAGAAAGGGAAGAAAAAAGAAATCAGATAATAATATGAGAGATACTAAGGTCGGCGGCTGGCCGTCTCATAGGCTGAGAATGAGGTCGAAAGTGCATGTGCCTATTGCGTTCGTTGAGAAAAGTTGGAAATACGACGTGTGTGCTCTAACCTCTCGGTCATGGGATTCTCTTCAACACATCATCGCCACCATATAAGCCAACCCAAACTGGCCTCGAAATCGACAGCTCTCGACAGCTTGCGGCTCAGTGGTCGAGCAATATGATTCGTGCTTCGGGAACGTTTTTCTTCCCTTCTGTATTTCAGGAACATGTGCGAGGTCTCGGGTTCGCTCCCCGACTGAGCCCATCGACTCACCATTGATCATTTTTTTGTAGATTCAAGAGCTTAATCTTCCCACAAACAGCACCTAGAAGACTAAAAGGGGCGAGGCGTTTTCTACAATCTACACTGTATTAGCTTCTGCGGCAGTCATGCACTTTGCCGCGGAGTTGCTCGCGTTGAATAAACAGTCAGGACAAGCTTACGCAGCTTGTTGCACAGTCGTTGGTTCTTTGCCGGCCGCCAGAGTCCTTGCCTGGGGCCGTAATTCTCATTGTGTTTTGTCCATATTCCCCTTCATATTTCCGCCCAAGACAGTTTGCTTTTTTCCCTCGTTTTAACATACACTTTCGCTTTTTGCTCGTCGATCAGGTCGCCTCAACCAAACCTTTACCAACAATGGCTCGACCTGGCGCACGACATCACACCCCATCATGCATCATACGTTTGCCCGTGACTACTTCGTAAGTGAATATGTGGCATGCTAGAGCACGGGACAGTTTCGGTACAGGTGCAGTAAATGTACGTCGTATCTTACACCAGTTTGAAATGGACATTGTATGCCGCGCACTGTTAGTTGTGTCTTGTGACCATCAGTCTTTATTTGTTGAAGGCGAAACAAATGCCGGATTAAGATATGATAGCGAGGCGGACTAGTTGATAAAGTAGACAAGATGCACGGCTTCAAGATTCAAATATGCGGCTCTACAATTTCAAGTTGTACAGGTGGCCATTCTATTTTTGACGGTCGTCAACTGCAGTTGCCGCTTGATTGTCTACACATAAAAGGTGCAAAGGCTGCATATTCGGTGAGAGTTTGCCATGTGAAACTATCAGGTTTATAGTAAGATATTCTGCATACGCTGCAAAGCAGAAGCAGAGAGGACCAAATTCAAGTCGGTTCACACAAACTGTTTCATTTACCTGCAAGATTTTTTTAAGACAAGTCTTAATTCAGTAAAGGAAAATAGGAGAAAGGCCGTTCAAAACTGCATTCGTAATCATGCATTCGGCGGTATCTCTTTTGCCTGCGACCACATTGCTGCCTACTCGCCCTCCTTTTATATTCTCGGTGCCGTACGGAGAATAGAAAGCTCCGTGGGTACAGAGTCGTACGTCTTTTGCTCATGTGGAACAAAACACGGGGAGGAACGGCTTCTGGGATGCCCGTCGGTGTGGCGCCGGAGGAATGAAGGGCAGGGCGGGCAGGAAGAGAAAAATAAAAGAAAAAAGATGGTGGGCAGGAAGTGGACATGAGAGCGTGGTCGACCTCATTTTATAATTCAGATTTTTTGTCTTCCCAGAAAACGGGTTATTGTGATACAAGGCGTGCAGCAGAGACACCTTGTGGTCCTCGGGGTTGTAGAAATTTAAGCTCTGAGAGAGTAAATAAAATGGTGCAGTGAAATCAAAGGTAAATAAGAAATTCCCGGCATCGTTTGACTCTGTTTTGGATAGTTTAAGCTTGTTTGTCATTTCCAATTCCCAACCAGTTTGTTTTTATTTACTTCCCTTTACAGATCTGTGAGGCGCCACAGTGATAGTCTCAGGTCGTCCGTTTCGTGTTGTATATTTAGATCACAAGCTGGAGGGTGCATTTACACAGTATATTTTGCTCGCTTTTTTGTGCCTCTCCTGTTTCCTTTTCATTGTCTATTTTACACACAAATAATCAAGCCTCGTTTTATTTCAGCTTACCCACGTCGTCCTTCTCGCTTCTTGTGCCCTGTCCTGGTCCAGTGCGTTGCCGATGCAGATTTCGGTGTTTCCCCCAGCCGACGCACGGGCCATCCTTCTTGTATTTCTTATTTTCTTTATTTTCTTATTTTATTTTACGCTTTCGTTCACAACTCTCACTCCATGTTCCCTGGGCTATTAATATTTAATACGACCGTGACACTCTGTCGATGAATGGTCGCCGCGAACTGCAGACATGCCCAAATAACAATGACCGCACGGTCGACGTTGCTTCCGCACGGTCGACGTTGCTTCCGCACACTGTTCAGGGCCTGCCTGGCTTGGAGGCGATCGAAATAAAACCAAACAATGAGGACAGGAAATAAAACAAACTACGGAGTACAAAAGAGGGCCACTACATACTACTGTGTACGACGTATTGCGCAGTTGAATCTTCCCCACGCCGTTGTTATCTGCGCTCTTGACGCTCTAGATATCAAAAGACACGGGCCACCCGTCCTCGTCCTATGTTTGTAATGTCTCAGCCGCCCACCGTCACAACCTCGTCGAATTTTGTGTTGTCGAGCCTTCTTTTTCGTCCGTCTTTTCCCCATTCAGACTTTACTCACAGCCGGACCCCCGCTCAAGCTCAGCTTTGAGCCCCCCCTCCCCCCCATACTTGTACCTGAATCCGTCCATAGCCCTCTCATTCTGGTCGGCCTCGTCACCCGTCGTGCACGGCAAACGGTCGGTACCAAGGTTCGCGGGGCCCTGGACCCTTTCCACTTTGTGTCGTCTTATGAGAGTCATCTTGTTGAGTGGAGGGTGGTATGGGCTGTCTTTTTTTTGGTCGCTTTGGTCTTGCTCGTCCTTTTCGGACCCGGGATTGGGCAAAGGCGCAAAAGCAGTTGCCAGCCTCTTTTTGTCGTTTCCCGCTTTCGGTCTTACTGGTTTATTTTTAACCTTTGCTGCCGCGTCTGCTACACCGTGAATGTGACTCTGTGACTCTTCTGGGCTTTTCACGGTTGTCACTGCATAAACAAACTCGAAAAGGGAAGAAAAGCGACTCTTTTTAGGGACGGACTTTGCATAATATCTGACGAGCCGGCGCTTGCGGACAACAAGAGTGGTTTGTGGAACAAAATATAAAGGAAAGCCGAGAAGAAAATCAAGGGACCTTGCCGGTATAAATAAAGCAGTTGCCAGCCGGCGTCTAACGGTGTGTGATGTATCAATGGCCGGTACAGATCGGCGGTAATACAGGAAAGAGTGGTGTAAAGTTGGTGCGGGATGAGATATTCATTGTTTAAAGCTCATATTCTGTGTTTATTTTCTAAGCTGTTCTTTTTTTTAAAAAAAAAATTTGCAAGAAAAATTTGTTCATAACATTACAGCAATAAAATACAGCGAAAAAAATCATAATCATCAACGACAGAAGTTTTAGAGAAAACTTGGGATACCTTTCTCTCCAGGCAATACCTACTGTGTATTACACCACAATCTTCTCTTTGTATGGTCTGTGGAGATGCACTGCATAAAATACGACGGTACGCAGCCATGCACAGCGATGTCGCAAGCCGCCATTGCTAGAGCAAAATAGATATAAAAAGAACAGATTCAGAAGAATGCACATCGAAAACGCACACGAGAGACACGCAGAAGACACAAAATACATAGGGCACAGTGCACAAGAACACAAAATGTCTTAGTCAAGCACCATGTGCCGGGCTGTCTCACTGTTTCTTTTCCTTGCCATGCCTCTCTTGTTTCCTCATGCCGTTTCTTTTTCCTTCGCCCCTCCTATTTCCCGCGTGTTCGTCACGACTTACAAAAGCTCGGTCAGAGTCATACACGTCCCCCTCGTGTCGTTGGTTGTCTTGCCGTCGCGTGTTGCTAGCACCGATCCTCCGACGGCCAAGCCAGATTGTGGAGCGCATTTTTCTTTCCTTTTCCCTTGCTTTCTTTTCTTACACAGCACAGAGCTTTCTTTACTTCTTTGCCTCCTCCAATCTCCTTCTCTGTTACGGAGTAGCCTGCCAGTCTGCCTGCCGCATGGACCAACGGCCTGGCCAGGCTGGGCCGGATTAAAAAATGGCGTTAAAGCAAGACATCCTGCGCCCTGCGTCCTGCGCCGGTTTCATTTTGGCGGCGGGCAATCGGGCAATCGACATCCCATCTCGCGTCTCCGGCGCTATGCGTGATGTGATGTGCGTTGTACATACATCTCCATATGTACATATCCAAAATGGAGGGGATAAAGGGCGATACGCGTCCATTATGTAGAGGAGAAGTGACAAAAAATACGGAGCCCGCCGGCTGTCGCATCTGCACGGATCACTCGTCTCTCTTCTTCCTCATTTGTGTGTTGTTGATGACGGCCAAGGCATGCAGTTGGGCCGATTTTCTTCTGTGCGTGCATTTGTCCAGTGGTAGTGCAGTTGCAGTGCATATACAGTGGGCTGTCCTGCATATGCTTTTTTTTTTTCGAGACCGTCGTATCTGTAGTTCTGAACCTGTTGAGGTACTTTCTTGTTTTTTCTCTCCCTTGTTTATTTTATTTGTTTCTGATTTCCAATATTTCTGTGATGATTATGTTTCGTTTGTTGATGTGTATATCATCCTCATATTTTGTCCCCCCCCCTGTCCCTTTCCGCCATTCCTCTCTGCCGTCCTTGATCATTTCCTCTCTTCTCAATCCCATCTGGTGAGAAGCTTGTCTTGTAGCTCGTTGCCTGTTTAGGCGACTCCAAACGAAGTGCTGCCGTTCTTCTCGCGTATTTCTTCCCTCTTGGACTTTCAAAAGGCTTTGCGCTCGCAGCCCTTTCTGTTTCCAGCCATTCCTGGCGGGGCTTTGCGGGCTTTCTGCAAACGATCTGTTCTCCTCCTTCTCACCTTGGATGGCCTGATACGTGTGGATGGAGAATGAAGAACAATAGCGCGTTCCAGACGGACGCCTCCGTAATCGACTGGCCGTTGGCTTTTCTGATCCCTGCTAGTCTGGTCCTGTCCAGTTTTTCTTCTCGTTTTCAGTCTCGTCTTTTTCGATTTTGAAGCACTCTTTTTCTCCTTTGGTGCTGGCTCCATCGGCCGGGCTTCAACGTCGAAGCTAAAACGGCGGTTCGCCCTGCCCATGTGCTCGTCCAGGTGTGCTCGTGCCAACAACGCTCGCCTTTGGCCCGTTTTGGTCCTTTTTCACTGCACATCGGACAGGGGTCTAGGGTTGATCAGGGGAATTTTGAATAGAGAAAGGTACGGAGTAGGCCTGACTGAACTGACTCTGCTGACTGAACCTGGACCTGGACCTGGGGCGGGCGTCAAAGGGAAACAAATGTGGATATTGACAGGCCTTTCACAGTCTTTTTTTTATTTCATTTTTTTTTCTCTCATGAACTCTTTTGGACTACTCGTGTGGCACGGTGCAATCTTTTGTCTTTGATTCTTTGATAATCTCTTTTGATCGTTGCGAGGCCTTTCTCATTCAGCCCTTCACATTTTGCCTGCCACTTTCTCCTGCCCCCACCCCCAGAGCCATGGCTGGCTGCCGTACGGTTTCAGCCATCCAGCCCTGATCGGACTGCTGTAACTTTAGGAAGCATCGGGCAAAGTCGGTGCCTGGACCTTGCTTGCCCTGGCCTCTTGTACTGGCCGCGTCTCTTTCCCTGCTCGTTATTGACCGTTGTATCTGGTCCGTACGAGTTGACGAGAGCGACTTTGATGATTTTCCCGCGAGCCTTTATCCCGTGACGATACAACGTCGCCTTGCTCGTTTACCGTTTATGAATGTTTGCTGATGTTGATAATTCTTGCGGTCATACGTCGTACATATAAGATACAACCTGTGTGATTCCACCACTGAAGCAGCGTTTCGATATATCTTTCAGGGTACCTAATGGTCCACTGTAGATATGTGGCAAAACACGTACCGATCTTGCCGCGATCAACCGTTGCTTCTTAGCCTCTCCTCTTTTCCATCTCCCTTGTTTTCGTTAATATACGGAGTATGGATGGGCAATAGCGAAGAAAAAAAACAGTAAGACTCAAGAAGTACACCGTGAAAAAAACACAACCAGAGGCACGTACTCTCTGGCCTTCCGCCATTTCCGCGTCTGCTTGTTCCTTGGTTCTCACACCCATCGCGCAACAATATTCCGGGGGAACCATCCGATGGCAAGGCCGAGAGCACAAAATTTTAGACTCATGAATAGCTAACAGACTGGCCGTGTGTTTTTTTTTTTTTTTTTTTTTTTTTTTTTTTTTTTTTGCAGAGAGGTGCTTTTTATCCAACGGCAGCCTTTCCATCTGACAAACACCGAAGAAGCTAAGACCCGCGTGCTGCGCGATGAAATTGGCAAGGACTTTAGCAGGCGAAAAAAAGCGTGGCATCGGTGTGGATGGAGGGCGGGCCAACTTGCTTTTTCAATGTTTCGTTTCGATTTTTTTCTAGCTCTTTGATTTGTCCATTCTGTCTAACCATTTTTCTTTTGTTTTCTTTCGATCTTATGATGCTGTTTCCTTTTCCGAAAATTCGTAACTTCATCCTTGTTTGATCGTTTGTTTGTTTCTTTATCTGTATCTCACCATTTCCGGTTCCATCTCCAGTCTCTAACGGAATACAGTTGAGACAAAGGGATCGTGGTAAATATAGCGTTTGTGTTCATAATTCTGTCTAACTATGCCGTCATTGTGTACACAGTACAAGCATATGTATGTACAAGGCAGGTGGCTCTCAAAATGTGTGCATCAGCACTTGCCACAAAAACTCCGTATTCTTCGCGGTGCTCATGCTCCGTGCAACGGGAAAGCACGCCGAACTCAAACTCGTAACTTCCTCAAAAGACATCCCATAACCCACCTTTCGAGGCTAGCTAGCGCACAGCTGGGACCAAGAAAAATAAGAAACGCACACAAATGTGGCAGCCGCAGCCCAGGAGCCCAACTGCCCAGCTCGCCGGCCAATTATGGTGGATGGAGCAGGACCCAGACCCTAGCAGTTGCAGGCAGGTGCAAAGGGTCCGCTCCTGCCCCCTTCATCTCTCTCGTTCGCTGGGTCGTCCCAGACACGCGCTGCGTGGTCTCCGTCTCTCCTGATTGGGCGTTTGCTTGGCTAGGGGCGTTCTTTCCTTATTTTGACATCGTCGGCCTTTTGCAACTTTTTGTACTTTGTCGTCGGTCACTCTTTCTTGTACTTCTTTGTCCTTTTCTAATATATTGATTGCCAAGTGGGAAAAAAGTACAGGTACTATTGCAGCCTCGTTGGCTCTTTCCTTTTGACGGCCTGTCCTTCCCATCCTTTAATATGCGCCCCGGCGTTCCTGCCTGTCAACACCCCCTTAAATTCATAAACAGTGATCGCTCTTTCCACAATGCGAAACCAAAACCACCCACACTGCAATAGGTCACTTTCCCGTTTCGCGTGCTGACAGAGATCACTGCAGATTCCCAAACAACCGTCTGCGGATTCCGCAACCGCAGCCACGCCACGCCACGCCAGCTCTTTCCGCGGACGCGCGACAAAAGGCTCCAAAAAGGGCAAAGGGCACTTTCTCAAACAGGCGAAACACGCTCAACTAACACAAAGATACCGTAAGCCAACAACAACTGGCAACTGCTGGACTGCTCCTCCCTCCACCCATGCACATGCCTTCGCGGAGGAAGGAGCTCTCTTCAGTCACGACGTACTTTGTAATCGTGACCCTTGTCCTGACCCTGCCCTTTTCCCTTTTTGTTCTTTTTTGTTGTCGTCTCTACGAGACCAGGTCAGCCTCAGCTTTGCCAAACCTGCCAGAGACGAACTGGGGTACATCTTCTGGCGCCTCGTACATGCGCCTCGCCGGACTCCTTGCACATACGGCGCAGCAAGCCATGCATCGAACGCGCATCTTGAGAGGTATTATTTTATGATTGTCCTTATTACGACGTATGTAGCTTGTGCTCTTTTTTTCTTGTCATTTGCACCGAGTACCACCACGCCGCCGCCGCTTTTCTCCACCGCAGTCGACATGGTTGCAAGATACCAGCTGCGTTTTTCTTGGCCTGCCTCTCGTGCTTGCTCGCCGCCATGGCCGCCACCCGCTTGGGCCAAGCCCGAGCCTGGGATCCCAGGTGACAATTACGGTGCATATGGGATCCGTGCACTTTGTCCATCTTACGAGCACGGAAAGCAAGCAAGGACTTGGCTGCCACTTTGCCGCCACTTTGCTGCAACTCTTCCCAAGCGCAAGCACGAGAAGACGAGACGAGGCGGCCAGCAGAAGAACACAGGACAGGCCTCGCGTCGCCCAGTCACTCATGGCAGATGCCAAAAACCCCCATACTTCCAAGCGGCGCACAAAAAGCCATGACGAGTACGCCGGAACGTGCAGTTTCTGCAGAGCGTGAGAAGCTGTTTACCGTATGCACGGACGTCGTGTAGGATCCAATACCTGTCCTGTTCAGGCCGGCAGGATGGCGCCAACTGACACCGGCGGCCCATTTTTTTCTGCGGTGCTCATCCACATAGTAAACTAAACATACCGAACTTGGTGCACTCGCATCTTGTGGGCACAGCGTATTTTTTAGACTCGTCTTAGACCCACGATTTTACACAGTATCTCTATTCGACGAGTGGTCCTCCAACTCTTCTTCTCAGGCGCTGGCCGCGTCCAACAGCCGCATTGCACCCGCCCTTTGCCCTTTCTGATGTTGTGCACGTCTACGGCACGGCGAACAGGTCGTGGCTCAGCTTTCAACAGCGGCCCGCGCTCTGTCTCTATTCTTTTGCTTTCTGTTCTTTATGTAAGTACGTTCGTACTGTGTATATGTATCTCTGCATCTTCTCTTCCGTACTGTTGTTTATGCTTTCCCCTTCCCCATCCGTGTACTTACACGCCCCTCCCCCTTCTCCAATACCCTCCTCTCTTGCTCACCCCCTTCCCCATTACCCTTCCATCTTGCCCCCTGCCGGGTAAGTCGTGCCCTCCGTCCCCCAAAGTCGACACAAACGCAAATCCAGTTCAGGTGCCTCCACTAAGCCGACTTGGAACTAGCGCTGCCGAACGCACCTTTTTTTCTCTCGTAGACCTAAAAACATAAAACAGATAATAAACTGGCCAGGCCTGGCCTGGCCCTACACGGTAACTACTCTCACCACAACCCACCCCCCTGCCCCCCCCCTTCTTTCTGTCCCCTTGTCCCTCCTCCTCCCCACAACGACAGCTCGAAACCAGCCTTGTCTCTCCCGGTCGCGTGGGAAACTTTGGAGTGGCGGCCAACAGCAGCGGTCGTTCAAAATAGGAAAAAGGCAGCAGGATGAAGGGGGGCCCAGATACAAATACATAAAAGGAAAATAGATAAAAGGCCCACGCAAAGAAGCCCAAAAGGGAATAAAAGGAAAATAAGAGGGGCAAGTGACAGGACAAGGTTTTTCACGAAAGACAAGGAAAGAGAGAAAAAAACGCAAAGTCGAGAAGGAGATCGTAAAGGAGCCGTTTACGAAAAGGCCGAAAGAGGAAGTAGCAAACACGAAGACTTCTCTCCATTCTCTATCCCCGGTCCGCAGCTTGTGTCTTCCCTTGCAACTCTGAGCTTGCATAACCCTCGCCGTGACCTGTTGTCAACCTGCGTTTCTCCCATCCACATCTCTCGCTCTCTTTCTCTTTCTCAGTTTCCTTGCGATCTCTACTCCGTATCTCCTCCATCCTCACCACACCCCCTCTCTTATTTCCTACCCCCTCCCCTTGCTATGCTTCTTCACCCTGGCAGGTAAATCCGCCGCCGCCGCCGTCCTCAACTCGTCCTGCCTCGCCGTCTGTGTCGTTATTTGCCTCCCTCAACCCCTGCTCTTGGGTATCTTGTATCACACTCTTTGTATCTTAGTCCAGCCCACAGTGCTCCGTAAGTCAACACAACCCGACCTACCGGCGGCAGTCCGTGCTACTTCGCAGTCCCTGTCCATTCTTGGTCGGGCCTCTGGTGTCTTTTCTCCGTGCCACTCTATTTCGTTCTCGTTCGTTCGTTTCTGATGGTACTTTCTCTTTCCTCTTTTCCTTTTTTCTTTCTTTTCTTGACTTGCCATATCTTTCCTCCCCGATCCATACACCCCCCTCCGAATACACCGTCAGAGATCGTCAGCTCTGTCATTTCTCTCTCACACCGGCTGTCGAACTGCCTTTTTTCCTTTCTTGGCCCCGGCGTCCAGCGCATGGACCAGGACAAAAGGCAAGCCTCGGCCGAGCTGATCAGAAGTCAACCCAGCAGGATCGAAAAGCTCTCACAGCAAACGACACTCGCAGCAGTTCTGTCGTTCATGTGCTAGATTCTCGCCAACACTAGCTGCCTGCTTACGGAGGGCACACAAAATACTCACGAGCCACGGCACTCACGATATCGCCAGTGGTTCTTTCTGGCTTGAATCTCATTGGCCTGCTTCTCTCCTTCGCTCTTTCCATCCTTCTTACCTAGCACACTTTACTTCTTCCTCTCACCACGAGAACTTCTCGTTCGCTCCCTCCCTCCGCCCGTTCTCCAGCTCTCTTCCAGCTCTCATTCCGTGAGGCTCTTCCTATTTGATCATCTTGGGAGGTCCATTTCTTTCTTCACCTCTCTCTTTTATTTTTCTGACGGACATTGTTTTGCTGGAGTGCACTGGCACGCGTTGTGTTCTCAACATACGAATACTTCTCCGTAACAAATAGCAAACATACTTTAGAGGAAGGAGTAGCCGCCACTCCTACCTTTTTCGACGCACATACGCCCAACTAGGCAGGAAAGGTAAAGGCAAGCCTGGCTCTTTCCTCACTTGCACAACTCTCTGCACACTTCCTTCCCTCTCTGCATCTCTCTCACTCACTCCTCCCCTGCCCTACACCACCACTCCATCGCTCCTTCCTTCGACCTCTGGCCACAGGGCACCAGCCAGGAACCAGGGTAGTAACAGGACAGGCCAAACGAAGGGTAAAAAAATAAGTTGACACACCAACACCGAAGAGGAAAGAAACTGCATAAGAGGCAAGCAAAGAAAAAAATAAGAGAAGGGAAGAAAAGGAAAGAGCGACCGAGAAGAGGCATAAACTCGGAAACCTCGCAAAAAAGGGGTACCAGGCCGAAAACAACACAATCATCTTCCTCTTGTTTTCTTTCCTCTCAAACCTTCAACGCCTCCAACTTCTGCGCCTCTGTTTCCCTTCCCTTCCTTTCCCAGCTCGCCAATCCACCTCCTCTCCACACTCTCTTTTCGTCTTCCATGCTTTCTCGCCTCCTCTCTCTGTCGTTTACCTCCCTTCCGCTCGCTCACTTTTGTCTGACGGCCAATAGCGAGCTTCAGCTCACGCCAGCCCGAGAATTTCAGTCGTTTCACCTTCGCCAACGACACCTTGCCGCTCTCTCTCTTACGCACACGCTCGCTCTCTTCGTCTTTCCCTCGATTTTCTCAACTCTTTCGTCTCTTCTCTGGACCTCTTCTCGTCCTTCGTTCACGCTTTTTGTGTCTCACCATTTTCGCCCATTTTGGGCCTTGTTAGTCGCCGCCACCATCCACCATCCACAGTTCCTCATCCACCGCCATCCGCCACCGCCGCCGTTGGCCCCTCCCCGTTCGTATCCGCTTCCCGGCCTAACAGCCAGGCCGCAGCTGCAGAAAAGGGACAAAAAGACCCTCGACAAGTCGAGCGCAGATCAAAAAGCTCGACTAGGAACCTTTTTGATTGACAGACTCCACGCCTCACACACCTCACATCCCACACCTTCACCCACGGCTTCGCTCTCCGTCCTGCCACACCGGCCGGTTCTCGTTTTCAGTCCTTTTGCTTTCAACGGCCCATTCCGCGTCAATCTGTGGACTCTATCTTGAACTCTCTCTTTTGCTTTTCCAAGAAGCGGTCCAAGAAGCGGCCCACCAAGAAAAGGAGAAAAAAGACCAACAAGGAAAATCAAATCGATACTGAAATCCGATCCCCCGACAACCAACAACACAGTAAAACGAAACTATCGCCGTGTTGGCCCGGACTGGTTAGCTTAGCTATTGCATGCGTCTGACTCTCCCAGTTCTTTTTTGGCGTTGTCTCTCTCGATGTCCACATGAGTTTCGGCCTGGGCACGGCGTATTTCCTTCTTCATCCATCATCCACCCGACCGCTTCGACTTGTTCCGTCCTGAGCTGGCCGCCACCTCCACCTCCACCTCGAGCTTGTTTATTTCAAGGTAATAAGATCCTCTTCCCGCTCGGCCACTTGCCGTCTGCTTCTTCTTTTCCTTGCTGTTTCCTCATGACTTTTCCATTCTCATTTTCCCAATGATCCCCATTGGTTCATTTCTTTGCCGCCCTTTGCTTTGCACCTCTGCATCCTCTGCCTCCCTTTTCACTGCACGCCTTCCTTGTCTTGTGCTTTCTCTTTCTTGATCCTTTTGTTGCCCACTTGGGTTACAACGGGCTCTTACACCTTTTAGTTGTTTTCTGTACCTGCCACTGGCTGTTTTGCGACCCCTTGCACTCGCCTTTCTTTTCCAAAACAACCCTTCATCGCCTTTAAGCCAACCATTTTTGCGCTTGGAATACTTATTCCAGCTTCTTTTCGTCTTGATTCGTCGATCGCATCGTCCCTCTGTCCAGACCGCCTCCACCACGCCCTTAGCTCCTGTTGCCTCTCGTCTTGTCTTCCCCTGTCCCCCCCCCCTCTTGTATTCTTTGCCTGCCACCACCTCGACTTTTGTTTACCAATCCTTATTTTCTCCTCGTACCCAGACTTCATCCGCCCAAGTGTAGTGTTTGTAGACGCTGTTGGCGCCAACCATCCTTCCTCGTACCTTTTTCCTTTTTCACAACCTTTCATCCCATCCCCTCTCTTTGAGCCCTGCCTTCTGGCCTCTCACAAACAAGGATGCTTACCATAAAACAGCCTTTGCACAACGGCTACCGACCTGTCAATGATCTTCCAAATCCGCCAAACAACTCACAGCCCTCACCGCCCCTACTCTCCTGGGACCGGGACATTCAACACAGTACCGCTCTCGTCCTATCCCATCATCGAAGTCCGACGACATCCTGCCAGCAAATGTCAGCGCCTCAGCGTGGCCTGCCTCCACCGGCGGCCATGACGCTGGCTCAGCAAGCACCCCCGCCGGGCCCGCCACAAGCATCACCGCAACCGCATCACCTACCACAACCTCCCCAGCTACAATCACAGCCACAGCCCCCGTCACCCGCCACTATGCAGCTTCCACCACCGCCGCCATGGCAACAACACGGCGGGGACGAAACGATGCGCGCCTGGCTACTGGCCAAGGCAGAGATAGAAAAACGCCGCGCCGAACAGGAACGAACGCACCAAGAGACACTACGCCTCGAACAGCGACGGACCGAGCACGACATTCTCCGGACATCACTTGCCGGCGGGATTCCACCACCAATGGTACCAGTAGTCTTTGCCGGCATGGCCGGAGGCAACTTGCCTCAAGCCGCTCTGGAGTGGGCTCATCAAATAATGATTCCGCATGGTCCGCCGCCACAATTACCACCTCCACCTCCGCCGCCGCCACATAATTTGCAACACCAGCAACACCCTCAACAGCACCCTCAGCAACAGCAACAGTCTCAGCAGCAGCAGCAGCAGCCGCCGCCACACCCGCAACTTCTCCTGACTGGCCCTCCCGGCGGAGGACACCATCCGCAAGAGTCCCCACGACAAGATCCTCAACAACAGCATCCGCCAACACAACCACCGCCGCCGCCACCTCCGCTGCCTCCACAGCAACAGCAACACCAGCCTCCACCACCCTATGGACAGCCACAATATGGGCCTGGAGGCCGTGAAGGAGGCGTGTCTGGCAGTAGCGGAGGAGGGCCGGGATCCGGTCCTTCCCAAGGAGGAGCGTTCGTGCCGCCAAACCCGCCATCGCCAACTCGCCAACGCGGATTCACTTTACCTACGTCCGGTGGTCGACACGAGCGGGGACCGACACCACAAGCCGGGGGCAGCGGTGGCCTTTCAAATCTACCCACGCTGAACACTAACGTTGCTCACGGGACCTTTGGGCAGCAACAGCTCGACTTGCAAGCCTCTCCGCCTATTCTGTTCCACCACTGGCAACCTCCAGGTGTAGGAGGAGGGAGCGGTGGAGGGGGGCCAAGCGGCGGAGGCTCCGGAGGTGGCGCAGGTGGAAGCGGTGGCGGCCCAAGTCAGGCCACAGCACTAGGTAGGTCGTCCCATCGATAGTGATCTTCTTCGCCCTTTAGAAGCAAGGCTGTGACGCTTGATACTAACTGTTTAAAAGTCAGCGAATCACCCAAGAAGCGCAAAGCAACCGGACCGCAGCAAGCACCACCACCGCCCAGCTCACACCAACGATATCGGTCACCGCCATTCTCTCAAGGCCAAAGCTCGGGCCCGTTAGGAAACCCTCCGGCTGGTCGACGTAATAGGGGACACAACCGCCAACGCAGCGACATATCGTCATATAGGGGACCGGGTCGAGGCGGCTATGGAAGCGGCGGGGGTGGTGGCGGAGGAGGAGGAGGTGGTGGTGGGGGCGGCCACTCTCGAGGCATGTCGCCATCACCATACTCTTCAGCACCACCATCTGCGACGAGTTCCTTGCGTGAGGGAGAGGAGGGAGGACCGAATCGCCAACAGCAGCAACAGCCAGCACAGCCCCGAAGTGGAGGGGGACATACCGTGTCATCTCTGCTGTCAGAGGATATACCTTCGCCCGGCGGGCCATACAGCCAAGGGCAGCACCGTGATGCACAGGACCGGAGCTCGCGCGGTGGCAGCGAACGCCGCCGCTCACCCCACCGCCAAAGCGATGACAAGAGAAGAGGCAGCGCAACCGGTGGCCATGGCGAAGGAGGCGACTAGAGGAGCTTCAGTTGCGCATGGGCAGGCCGCGCTGGTCAGGAGAGTGGTGGCCTCTTGTCGGCTATTTAATGCGATGCGCCAAACAGAGTGGGCCACATGCCGACTCGATGGAGTAACGAAGCCTTCAAGAGCCGTTTGGTAGCACCGCATTTTCAATAATCTCGGCTTGGATGCGACGTGGGAGAGAAACAAAAAGATCGGCTTCTGAAACCAACATTCTGTCTCTCAATCGGTTTGGCGAACTGATTTTTTTTGGTTCTTTTTTTTCTTTGTGGGTTTTTACCACGGGGCATCACGCCAGTTTTATTTCCCTTTCTCCCTTCTCTCTCTTGGTACGCTTGAATCGCCATACGCGCAACCGGCGGTTGACCTATATCGCGATCGACAAAAAAAGGGGGTCCCGCCAGCCACGAACCACGGCGTAGGATTGCCCCAGGTCGCTATGCCGCTTTCACTCGAAATCAATCTTACAGCCTCGCCCAAAACCGACGTCCAATTTCAGTTGTCTTGTTGGTGGCCCTCTTTTGCTTTTATTGGGCTGCTTTCTGTTTCTGACGGTGGCTACGGCATTTGCGGCATTGTTTATTTTCCTTCATTTCCTTCATTTTCTTCATAACATTTTGTAATATTTTGACGACCGGGTCTCTGTATATTGTATTTGTATATCTACGAACGGCTTTTCTTACTTTTTTATTCTTTTCTGTCGGGGCCCTTTTCTTTTCTTCATATTTCATTCCCATCTTACTGTTGCATTTCCGTGCGCAGAGTCTTGAGACGGCTTAATATTCTGCACGAGCTGGCGGCGATCTTGCCTTATTGCATCTTTTCTAATTTGGTATGCATCTTGTCTAGAGCGGTGCCAGTTTTTGTTTTGGTCGGTGCTTCTTTTCTTTTCTTTCCTATGCCTTTTTGCCTTTTTCTATCCTATACCTTGGGCAATCGCATTGGCGGTCTTATGCATTATTGGAAGGAGGACTACTTTTGGGGTCATTTAAAAACAAAACAAACGGGCTCTGACGGGAACTTTGGAATCATACAGGAGTATCAACTCATAATTTCTCTACACAAAATTCTGCTTCTACCAAATCCTAATTGTATTGACAATCCGCCTCCGTACCTTCCTACACGTGATACAGAGTCAATCACGTTTTTATAGTTTCATCTGTGAGTTATGTTTTCAAAGATCTTAGGTGTGCTTGGAGTCAATATGTATCAATAAAAGACATTGGTATTTGAGAAGGGGAATAAAGACTAAGAATTAAAATAAAAAGGCTGTGCTGTGAATGAAGTATATAATAATCTGTATAAAAAAAAGTAATCCGGGGGGTATCTTGTAGGGGGATATTTCAAAATGCTATAGAAGAGGAATAAAAAGGAAGCGAAAAGAAGAAAAAGCAGAAAAGAAGAAAAGAAGTAAAAGTAAACAAACGGAAAGACACAAGGAAAGAACAAAAGAAACTGACGTCAAAGTCGTGGAAGTGCGTTCCTCTTTCCTCGTGACAGAAACGCTAAAGTGAAACGAAAGCCAAATCAAAACAAAACAAATGAAAATCAAATGATCGTTGGTCCCATCAATTTGCACCGTCTACTCTCTCTCTCTCTGTGTGTGTGTGTGTCCGAGAGTCTCTGCGAGACTGTCGTCTCGCCCGCTTTGGGGGCCTACCTCCTGGCCTTCCTCTTCTGATATCTCTTCCACTCGGCGTGTACGACCTTCATTAACAGGTCCTCGTCCTTGATGGGCACCCACGAGGTCACGGCTTTCATGGCGTTTTCAAAGTCGGCATCCAGCAACACTTCTTGGAGACCGTCAATGAGGGCCGTGCTCGTGGCGTGCAGGATGGCCAGGTTGGCTTTGCTGGCGGTGGGGGCGGGCGCACTGGCAGTGATCATGGCGGTGGCGGTCAGTTCCACAGGAGGCGCGCCGGTGTCCGTCGAGACTGCTGTGCCGGGCCGTGTCGTGGCGGCCGTGCCGGGCCGGGCGCTGGAGCGCGTACCAGGGCGGGACGACGACGACAGCAATCCAGAAGAACCGCCCAGCAATTCATTATCGGCATCACCCAGCAGCATAAAGACGTCCCAAATGCGCAGCTGCGCCGGGAAGGGGACCGACAGGTTGAAAAGTGTCAGATACCAGCGCGTGGCGTAGGTGGTGGCGTCAATGTTGAGC
Organism: Sporothrix euskadiensis; assembly: GCA_019925375.1. NCBI lineage: Eukaryota > Fungi > Ascomycota > Sordariomycetes > Ophiostomatales > Ophiostomataceae > Sporothrix > Sporothrix euskadiensis. The sequence goes on from JADHKQ010000005.1 coordinate 341,213, forward strand.
GAAGTCAGCTTCTGGGCGACGCGGCGGTTGCTGCGGGCGAGCCACTGCTGCTCGTACTCGCCCAGGGCCTCCATCAGACCACCGAAGCCGGGCTCGTACAAACGCTCGAGTCCGCGCAGGTGGAAGAGGCGGACGAGCATGACGAAGCAGCGCTCCTCATCGTAGTAGCAGAGCAGTGTCGCGGCAAGCGAGGCCATGCCCTGGACATAACCCGTGGCGTGAAAATAGAGCGACAGGGCATGCAGGACACGGAACAGGAGGCGCTGGCCACCACGGTAGCGCTTGCGGAACATGACGTGGCCGTTGACGGTGCGGGGCACATCCAAGTCGATCTGGACGTCGTCCGGAGAGGCAGTGTCTTGCAAGCGGTGGAAGGCGGCGATGATCTGTGTTTCGGTCTCGCCACCGTCGAGGATGGGGGCAGCAGGTGCAACTACAGGAGGCGCTGTTTCCGCTGTCCTCTCTGCTGCTCCTTCCGTCGCAGTACCTGCTGGCACTGCAGGAGGTAGTGGTGGCACCCGTTGGGCCCGTCGGCGCTGGGCGCTCGATGCAAGAAAGGAATACCAGGCGGCCGCACGCCAGCGGTCGGGAATGCCCTTCCAGGTGCGCTCAACGAGTTTGGGGTGCTGCAGATCAAACTCAAAGTCCATACCGGCGCCTGTGCCCACCAGAGGTTTGCTTTTGCTGACACTGTCTTCATTGCTGCTATTGCGCTGCACCTGCACCGTCTTGGCCATGCGGCGCCACTTTTCGGCGCGCTCCCACTCTTTGCGCTTGACAATGTCGGCTAGACGCTCGGCATCCTCGTCTTCGGCGATATCGGCGAGACCCGGCTCGAGCGTGAGCATCTCGCCGGCCTCATCGATCCAGCGGCGGTCTTTGTTGTGGGGCAGCTGGTTGGCGGCAGAGCGGATGGTGGAGCGGGCCGCGGCGGCGGCCGTGGCGGTTGTCGAGGTGGAACGGCTGGTGTGGACGGAGCGCGAGCCACCTCCACCCATGCCGTTGCCCGTATTAAAGGTGGGCGAGCGTTTGCTGAGGCGGCTGAAACGGCGGCCAATGCCGCTGGCGAGGCTGCCACTGCTAGAAGCCTTTTCGTTGGCGATGTTGCCGTTCACGGTCTCCTCGTCGGCATCGCCTTCGCCGCCACCACCGTCTGTGGCTGCTGTACCTGGCCGGGCGCGGCGCACGTGGATGAAGCCAAAGCGGTCGACATCGGCAACGTCAACATCCTCCCAGTCCTCGAGCCCGCCAGCCAGCTCGTATGCGTTCCGGATGGGAGACGTTGCCGTGCTGGTGGACGCGGCGGGCGCGTCGTAGGGCGATGGTGGCTCGGACGGCTGGGGTGTGGTAGAGGGCACCAGCGAAAGCGACGATTCTGTTCCTTCGGTCAGTGCGATGCCTGTGGAGGCGGTGGTGGCCGAGGTGGCCGAGATGATGGAGGTGCGGGCGTCATTGTTTGACGCGGAGGCGCGCGCGGCGGCGTCGGGGCGCAAGTGGTCGGGGGAGGCGGGCGTGTCCGCGACGGACAGAGACGAGACGTCCAGCGGCGTCGGCTCTTGTAGAGGTTGGGGTGGTAGAGGAGGCTGTGGTGGTTGTGGTGGTTGTGGAATGTCTTGTGACGGTTCTTGTTGATCAGACTCTTCTGGAGGAGGAAGTGGCTGCTCGTCTATTGTCTTGGGTATCGTCGTCTCCTCTTCGGGCTTGTCGTTCGTCTCACTCGTCTCGCTCGTCTCGTTTTCTTTTTCGGGTGTTATATCGGTTTTCTCGGTTTTTTCGTTCATCTCGTCTTCTTTTTGTGGTAACGAATTGGAACTGGAACTGCATATTGAAACTCTCACGTCATGTCCGGTGGGAGAACCGGCGGTGGAACACGGCAGTCAGCAGACGCCCGTCTTGACGAGTGGCAGGGTGGTCGGCATCAACGGCAAAGGAGAAGAAGTGGAAGTGGAGGCAGTGGCAGAGGCAGAGGTAGAAGGTCCATACACAGCAGCAGCAGAAATCTCGCGACCGTTGTCCTCAGCAGCACCCCGGCCCGACGCGTAGAGCGAGCGCACCTGCAGCGACTCGCGCTCGACGGCGGGGGTCAGCGGGGGTAGAGGAGGCAGCGGCGGCACGTCCATAGGAGGAGGGACAGAAGAAGCGGCAGCAGAAGAAGCAAACGGCGAACAGGTCGTCGACGCCACTGAAGCGGCCGAGGCAGACGAGGCAAAGGCGCGTTTTCCGCCAAACATGAGGCTTCCGCGTTTCGAAAAGGTCAGCGACTGCAAAAAGTCATCCTCGAGCAGGCGCTCGGTTGGGATGGCGGTGTTGATGAGGGGGGTCGTCGTTGTCAAAGAAGGTAAAGGCTCGCAGTTGACGACGTTCCTCTCCCGCTTTGTTACTTTTTTGGTCATCTTTTCCTTTTCGTCCCTTTCTCTTTTGGGGTTGGCGTGATTGGCATTGGCTTTTGCAGCAGTGGAACTGGCCCCAGCGTTGGCTCCGTCAGCGGCGTCGCGGTCGTGGGCCTGGCGCTTTTGGCGCGAATCGGACATGGACAGGACACGGAGGAGGAAATGCGGTTGGGTTGTAGTAGGGAGAGGGGGAGGCGTCGAATGGATGTTTGCGTCGTTTTGCAGAGAAGACTCAATGGCGGGAATATAGGGAAGGGACGGAGTGGGAAAGGAGGCAAACGACGAAATGGACGGAAGCGGATGGGAAGGAAGGGGCAGGTGGGAGGTGCTCGAAGGGGAGGAAGGCGCGAGGGGGAGCGCGTGCTGCCAGGGCTGTTGGAACTGCTGGGACGGCGGCTGCGACGCTAGCATCGGCGGCCAGGACGGATTGGGCTTAGAGAGCCTGGCAGTGTCTTGCTGCTGCTGCTGCTGCTGTTGTTGGCGCTGGGCTGTAGGGGAGGAAGGAGCTGAAGGCCCAGCTGAAAACTGAAAGGGCCCCGCAGGAAGCAAGGGAGACTGGGCGGTGAAAGCCGGCAGATTTGGCTGTGGGCCAGAAGTGCCTGTGGCCATGGCCATGGCCATCGCGCCTGCCGTGCCACCGCGATTCTCGTGCTCGTGCTCGTTTGCTGCGGTGTCTGGGACCACAACGGGAATGAGGCCATCCTCGTACTGGATGGGTGTGGAAGGAGCGGCTGGCACAACCGCAGCAGTGGCTGGCACCTGCGTGGCATCCGAATCCTCACTGGCACTCTGCCTGTTCTTCTTCTTGCTGTTGCGCTGAAAGGTGCTGGCACGGAAGCTAAAGGACGTGTGAGGCAAACGCCAGCTCTTTTCGCGGGTGACAGTCGTCTCGACTGGGATGTCCATCGACGGCCTGGCCGACATGGAGGGTCTGGCCGACATGGAGGCCCTGGGTTCCACACGGGAAGCTGCATCCACAGTCGTGGGGACTTGGTTTGTCTCTTGGGTGTCTGTTTGTGTCTGCGGCGGCGGCGGCAGGGGCGCTTCACGGACGGGCGGAGGCGGGCAAACGACAGACACGACCTTGCTGCGGCGGCTGGCACTGCGGCACATGCAGCTCGAGTAGCCGTCGTCCTCCTCGTCGTCTTCGTCCTCGGCGTGCTGGACCTGCGTCTCCTGGGCCTCGCGGGCGTCTTCCTTGATGTCCTGGACGGGGACGTCCTTGGTCTCAGTGACCTCGGCCTCCTCCTCTTTGGCTTCTTGGGCATCTTCTGGCCACATGGAGACGGTCGACGCCGCCGACGAGGCCAGAATGGAGTCGCGTTTGCACGGGTCCGACTTGTCGTTGTGCTTCTCAAGGACGGACGCTCTCGGGCGGAGTGTTGTTGCGGTCGTCGTAGTGACGGGAGCAATCTCCCCTTCTTCGTTGACCTCACCGCCCTCCTCGACAATTGGGTGGAAGGTGGGTGTGCGCAGAGCCGGGTGCTGCTCAGTGGGCGGCAGGACCAGGCCAGGCGGGCGCAGGATGACCAACGGATACCGGGTGGCCGTGAGAGCCGTGGGAGCCGTGGGAGCCGACGAGGTCGGCGAGGAGGGCGACGGTGTCGTTGCGGCCGTTGAGACGGACGTGGGCGATACAGACGGTGTCAGCAGTGGCATAGACATGGACGACGAAGAGGACGCGGTCGCAGCATTAGCCGAGACTGTCGTGGCCTGTGAGCGAGTCGACAATGTCGACCGTGAACGGGCGAGGTACGCGGAGCTGCTCATTGTGCTCCCGCTTCCAGAACTGCGCGTCTTTGTGACCATAATGGGCGGTTTCGCCTGCACAGTCTCCTCGTACCGCAGGGCCACAAGATTCGAGAACCGCGAGGTGGACGACCTCGAGGGCGGCGACGTCAGTTTGGTGGAGGGCGACACAGGCGAGCACGGCGGTGAAGACATAACCGATGTCGAGGACGGCGAGGACAGGTTGGAAGCCGACATTCTGGGTCTTAACCGGGGCTTCTGGTGGAGGTTGGAGGTGCTGCTGGTGCTGCCACCACCGACGCTGTTGAACCGGTGCAGCGTCATTGTGTGACGGGTATGAGTATGCTGTGAAGCAGTGAAGCAGATGTGCTTGGTTCTTTGATTGTTGTGAGATGCCGTGAGCTGCTGTGGAAGTCTCGTATTCGTGCAGTTGTTTCCGTAGTGTAAGCTGTAAGCTGTATGCTGCCGTGTATATTGTATTGCGTCTATATATTTTCGTGACGGTGCAAGTCAAAGATGTAGAGAGTGGGACGTATAATGTAGGACGTTAGTATGTCTTCTAACCTTTGGCAGGTGAAAGAGCAAATGTAACAAATGGGTATAAGCTGATGAAGTGAAAGAGAATCTGGAAAGAATGAGAGAATATAAAGAACATCAAAAAGGTTTAAGTAAAAGGGAGAAGGAGTAAAAGAGAAGGGAGTATAAAGAGAGAAAAAGGGTTCGTGGAAAAGAAAAGGGAGAGACAAAAAGGGTACCAGGGTAGGTAGGGTCGGCATAGGAAAAGAAGGAAAGAAAAGACGGTAAAAAGATAGGAGACAAACAGACAAACAAACAGGCATCCACAGCTCCCAATGCAAAACGCAAAACAACGAGACAGCAGAAAAAACACTGCGGCAAGACGGACGATAGTTTGACGGTCGCGGCCGTTGATAAATGCGTGCTTTCTCACGCTTGGGACACAGAGTCAGAGTGCGTACAGATCGACCAAACCACAACACCGCCAGGCCACCCACACCATGCAGGCACACACAACAAAAAGAAAAGAAAAAAAGAAAAGAAAAAGATGTCGTCGTGGGGTCTGCGTGGGACGTGGACACCGGACGGCACGGCGGTCGTTTAACTCGACCCAAAAAAAGTCAAAAAAGCCAAAAAGGGCACTAACACAACTAACACGCCGACCACGCTAGCAGGCTAGCAAGCAGGGGTCTGGGGTGGGTGGGCACCCTCCCAAAAGAAAAGAGAGAGTGAAAACTGTGTTCGTTGTGGCCGACTCGAGCTGGACTGGTTTGGCTCGACTTTCTTGGACTGGACCCGAACAGCGACAGCGGACGGCAGGAAGCAAGGTACTCCGTACACATGCACTACGAGTACACATGCACGGCGGACGTAGGATGGCGAAGGGAAGGAGCGAGGGGGCCAGCGGTTCCGCGCAAGGGTGCCCTTTCTGGTTATTCCACTGGGGTTGAGGACTCTGCATTTGACGAAGAACGGTGCACGTCGTAGAGGAAAGAGCAAACGACGACAGAGAGAGACTTGAGGAAAGTACAGTGAAAGGTGCGGTGTGGAGGTACCCCCGTACCATGTGTTGCCGTCCTTTTCGTCCTTCTTTTTCGTCCTTCTTTTCCTTTGCTCTTCTTTTGGGTTCTTCTTTACTGTGCATGCACATCCTTTTCGTCTGTTCTTTCATTGTTCTTTTTTCTCTCTCTGTTCTGTTTATCTTCTCCCCTCCCGTCTAGGCCGTGTTCTTGTCTCTCGCTAGTTGCGCCATCCGTCCAGGGCAAATTAAAAGTAGGGGTGATCTCCCCAAGGGATGAAAAGAAAAAGCCAGGAAAGGCCAGAGCACAACAAAGCAGACGGAAAAAGAAGACAAAGAAGCGTGAAAGGCACACAAAAAGAACAGACGAAAGGGAGAGACAGACAGCCAGGAAAAAAACCCGTGAAGGGGGGTACAAAAGAGGAAAAGAGAGGCAGGGCGAGGGACAGGGGAGGACATCCGATGCGAGACAGTTCGCAAGTCGGAGAGAGCAGAAGAAGAGAGATGGGACGAAACTGCCGTTGGCTTGCTCATGAGTCTTTTTTTTCATTCTTTTCAGTCGTCGTTCTTCTTTTTTTCAGTCGTCGTTCTCTTCTTTTCTTCTCATCGTCCTGGCCTGGCCTTTCCTCTACCGTTCGCTCCTTCCATCAGCCACAGCCAGTCAGGGCTTGCCACCTCAAGGACAGGGGTGTGTGGCTCTTGCAGTCTCTTTTCTCTTCTTGCCAACGAACAGAATAGGCGGAGGCGGGATTTGCTGTCCTCTCTCTCTCTCTCTCTCTCTCTCTCTCTCTCTTCCTTTTTTCTCCTCTTCCTTTCTTTCCGTGACCACTCCTTCAAAAGTTTGCCTCTCGACGGAAACGAGATCAACATCCGGTTCGTTGGTTTTGGGAACTGGCCGTTTTCAGGTTTTCCTTTCTTTCTTCTTGCATGAGCTCAAGCTGGGAGCTCAAAGCTCAAAGAAAGCTCACAAAGAAAAGTAAAAAGAGGGTGTCGAAATACAAGGGCAACGGGAACCAACGCGGGGAACAAAGGAAAAAAGGGGAAAGGTGTAGAAGAGATGCTACAAAGATACAAAAATAGAGAATCGACGCATTCAACAAGAAGACAAATAGAAGACGGAAAGTATCTCATCAAAAGAACACAGAAGAAGAGAAAACTAAGAAGAAAAAATTAGGCAGCCACCTGTCCCTCTACGTTTTCTTCGGTGGCTGAATTTCTCTCTCTTCTTTTTTCTTTTCTTTTCGTCGACTCAAGGAGTCAAGAGCGCCCGTTTTTTTTTCTTTTTCTTTTTTTTCGGCCGTTTTTTGGTGCCTGGACTTGGACCGCCTCGGCCGTCAGGCACTTGCTTCCCCCTAGACCCCTGGCACCCACCCAGGCCTAGGGCCTAGGCCACTCACAGGGCACCCAAGAGCCAACTACAGCGTCCCGAATCGGGTCCCAAGTCAGACAAGTCCAGGTCCCATGCATTAGTTTCTGTGCAGTCTTTGCACTTTTCAAAGTTTTCACAGCTTTTCTCTCCTGCTAGCGCTTTAGTGTCTGCCGATGCGACCCCATCGAGCCCGAGATGCCCACCTTTTTCTCGCCCATTCCCGTCTCCCGAGCTGCCACACCTTCACACTTGCCCAAAAAAATAGAGGGGACGTATCCACTGTATCCACAATCAGCCACCTGCTGGCCACCAGCGAGCCACGCAGACTGGCTTGCCATAAGCTGTCCCAACGAACAACACACCAAAAATGGCGACCTCGAATCATAAATCATACCCAATCTGCTCTGCAGGAACAGCACGCAAAAAGAGAAAAGAGCTCTGCAAACACACCAACTCACATGTACACTCATGCAGCCACACCACACATCCCTCCCGTTTTCTGCCGTCGGGCTGCGTTTTTGGGGGAGAAAAGGGGACCCATCGACCGTTTGGTTCCTGAGTCCCTGACAGGGCTTGACGGCTTAGGAGGCTTGACCTGCATGGGAGGCGGCCGGGAGGGAAGGGGAGCGAGAACCGGTAAAAGGGTCTGACGGGAGAGAAGAAGAAAAGAGAAAAAAGGCAAGAGAGATGCTGTGTAGACCCCTGGTCCTGGCTGTTGCTGACAAGGATGAACCCGAAAAGAGCAACGCATCGACAAACTGCGAGAAACAGAAAAGGAAAGAAAAAGAAAAGAAAAAGAAAAAAAGAAAAAGAAGAAAAAAAGAAGAAAAAAACATCTCATAGTGTACGCCGTCACACAGCAAACGGTCGTCCTTGGTCATCGTAGGTAAAAGGGGAACTCAGACGGAAGATTTTATGAGGGTGTCAAGGAGTATGGGGAGGGAGCGGGAAGCTTGGCCGAGAGACAAGACAGACAAGCTCGACAGGCTATCTGGTCCCAGCTTGACAGGGTCTTGTTGTCTGGAGTCTGGACTGAGACATGCAGACAAGCTGTCAAGGTACGATAAAATGAGAGAGACAGAGACAGCTCAAGACAGCTCACAGCTCAAGACAGCCCGAGACACTGCACATGCATCGAACGAGGGGAAAGGGGAAAGGTGACAAAAGACAATCAGCTCGACCAGGGTTGTCTTTGAGCTGTTCACACCATCGCGGCCGATCCATCTTCGCGAGAAGCGCGCGTCAAAAAGTTCCCGAGATAGAGTAGATTGCATACTAAATGCAAACTGTAAATTGCAATATTGCCATGCATGGTCCCTTTTGTTCGATTGCCTTTATTTTAAACAAGCTTCTGGGTGAGGGGAAGAGAGATCTTGAATTTCGGAGACCTCATCTAAATCTCGATAATATACGTATGCGTGTAATCTCTCTTACAGACTAGATGCATGTTTTATACGGCCTCCAAGAAGCGACGAGGGCAATCACAATGTTTGTGCCAAAGACTGTGGTTGTGTTTATTTCCCGGGATGCAAACGTCAGATAAAGAGCACAAAAAGGCGGCCCGGTCCAAGGGGAGCGGCAAAGACAATCAAAGTCCCCAAGAGATGGACGAGCTGACCGTGGTCATCTTCACGAAGAGGGACAGGAAAAGGGGAAGGCGATCGGGGACGATCCAAGGCTTTCCCGAGTATTCCTCGATAACGGCTATCGTCGCCGTTTACCATTTGCCGTTTGTCTCTTGACACGAGCCTAATTGAACGCGACCGTATGAGACAAGACGCGCTTTCCAAGATGCAAGTCATACTTTTTTTTCAAGACAAAACACAGGACCTGCGTCGGCGATCTCTTTTTGTGCTTGCCCCCACAAAAGAGTGTCAACGAACGCCGAGTTGCGGCCCATTCTCACAGCAAGGAAACTTTGGCAACGAAAAAGGGGGGAGATGATTTTTTTTCACTTTTTAGAGGGCTATTCTCTTTCACAGCTCTTTGATGACAGCTCTTTGTTTGCTGGGTGAAGAGGAGGGCACAATGCGTTTTCGACACCCGCCCGTCTCCCTGGCATTGCGGCGTTGTGATGCCCGTCTTTTGTTTGTCGGCGGCTGCTGTTATCTCCTTCTACTTTGTCTTACATGCCCGTTTGCTCTTTTCCCCATGACAAGCTTACAAAAAAGAGATCAACCAAATGCGGACACGCCGGGATAATGGCGACATCGTCGGCCACGTCGAGAGTGTTTGTTGGGAGATAGACCGACTCGAGTATGGCGGCGGCTTCGTCGTTTGAGCCTTCAAGCTCTCTTTGTTTGTTAGATGCCTGGTGTCGTCTGCTCGGGTTGCATTCTGCAATACGTCGTGCTTTACGACGTACTCCGTACACCCTTTTCTCTTCCCTGCATGCACGCGGCCCGCTGTTGTTTTTACAGCGCATCATCCAAGGAGGTGTGGTGTCGGATGCAGCTTCTCTTTCTCTGTTGTTCTTTTGTTCCTTCATCTTTTCCCTCTGTGTCATCCACGACGGAGAGAGTGGTTGTGTGCAAGTGTGTGCATACTTGCGTGACATTTCTTTTCATCCTTTTACCGCACGCATATGGACATCAGCATCGTCCAACCAGATGCGTCCACGAGCAGCCGCGCCCAACCTGTCGCTGTTGTTCCGTTTGCAGTCATATTAAGAACAATGAACATCAAAAGTACGTCGTAGTTCTCGGTAACATACCACTCTCGAGGCATTCTCGTTGCAAAGTGATTACGAGATGCAAACCAGGGACTCCATGTTCGGGAGACGAGGCTGTCCACTTTGCTACCGGCCCAGATTTTCAGATTGAGCCGGATTGAGTTTACCTGGAACTGGTGTCGACCTGCGCCTGTGATGTCTGATGCCTACGGGCAACGATGGACTCTGGATTGTTCACGGATTTATAACAGTGCTCGCTTTATTTTTCAATATTTTGTATATTTCATTTCTACATACGGGGAGCTAGTGAACTTGAAAAAGAGGAGAGAGAATGGTTTTTTCGTAGGACAGGGTTTTTTGGTTATTTTTTGTGTTGTTCACATCCTCCTTTCAGCTCATCAAGACTCGTTGTCGTTCTCATCTTCAACAGCAATTCTCACCCTTCACTACCTTCAATCATCTCCCCTTTTTTTCCACAACCTCTAAATGGTATCGCCCCTTTGGTTTGTTTGGTTGTTCCCTTCCTTCCCTTTCCCGTTTTCCTTCCAGTTTTTCGAAAAATATCTGAGAATTGTGCAAATGCGCAACGTCAAATTAAAAACAGATAACAAAGCAAGATAAGACAAAGTTGATAATGAGGAAATGAAAAAGCAAAAAGATAAAGGTACCAATAGCAGCGAAAAAAGAACGAGGGCAAAATATGGAGAAAAACGGGATTGCAAATGTAACAAAAAGATAAGGAAAATTAATGAGAACCGGACATGATGGCAGCCAATATCGAAACGAGGCGCAACGGAGCCGCACGCACGGAAAGGACGCGGCTGAGAAACAAGCTGGAAGATCTAGACGCCGTATAACTCCCAAGCATCAAAGTCGCCATCCTGGTTTGCTTTGGTGCCGCCGCCGGTCGCCTCGAGCGTCGCCGTGCCTGTCGTCGTCGTCGTCTTCATCGTCGGTGCCTTGTCCGTGTAATATACAGGTGCAAACTCGGTTCTGAGTTCTTCACCCAGTCACAGCTCGTCGTCCTGCTCCAGCTCAGACGGCTTGAGCAGACCAGACACCTTGGACCGCCGCTCGATATCAGCCTGCTTGGCATCGCTCTCGGCCTGCTCCTTTTCGGCCAGGTACAGCTCCGCGTTGTCGCCCGAGAACTCGCGCAGCGAGATCAAGAAGTCACGCAAGCTCAACCGGAACTTGTCGTACTGCGTGTTGAGCGTGAAGAGGCTCTCGACAAAAGCTTGGATTTGTGCACTGCATCATCTTAGTAGGAATTCAGGAAAAAAATGTTAAAAGGAAAAGAAGGATGGAAGGAGGAACGTACGGCTGAAGGTTGCTGAAGGCGTTGCGCAGCAGGTTGCTGACGTAGTTGGTCAGGAACTCGCGGTTCGGCGTGCCGGCCTGTGCCTGGTCGGGCTGGTAGATGGGGCCTTGGATCTTGGCAGCCGAGCCATCGGCGGGGTCGACCAGGTAGAACATCCGCACCAGCAGGGACGACTGTGTCTTGAAACCGGCCTTGTGGTCGGTGTCGGTGAGCACGTAGAACACGTCCTGCAGGATAAGGATGAAGAACTGATTGAAAAACGCGTTGGCGGTCGACGTGTCCGTCTTCTCGGCGACGTTGTTGATCAGCTCCAGGCACATGCCCAAACCGGCCGCCTCGACATCGCGGTTGTCGTGCTTGCTGGCCCACAGGCAGGCGTCAATAACGAACTTGAATTGCCGGTTGTCGAGCTTCAGCAGCGCAGGGAAGCAGTGCAGGTTAATAGCCCGCAACAGGTTGAAAAACTCGACGCGGTGCTCGGGGAACTCGGAGAAGTCCTTGTTGATCATATCCAGCGTGCACTCAAACACGTTCTCCATAATGATCGGCACCTGATCCTCCATGAGGCTGCCCAGCTTGGAGATAATAGCTGCCATAGCCTTGAGAACCTCGGCGTCGCGGGCGTTGGGAACGTTACGGTTGTAGTCGACCAGAACAGAGTCCAGCAGCTGCGGGACCATCTGTGTGCGAACAGCCTGGAGCTCCTCGGCCTTGTCGACAAACACCTCGATGAGCTTTAAAATTTCCTTCTTGATTGTCCGCAGACCACGGACCTTGGGTGTCTTTGGTGCAATTTCACCGTCGCGGGCGACAGCCTCCGAGATAAGTTGGCTGGTGGCGCGGTACATCTGCAGCAGGTCGAGGTAGATACGGCCGATCTGAGGGTAGAAGTAAGGGCCGATCGATGTGCATGCGGCAACGTTGGTCTTCATGATGTTGCCGATAATCTTGATGGTGTCGGAGTCCTGGAGGATCGAGGGGTCGGCCGTGGCGGACTTGATGATCTGGTCCCAGGCGCTGTTGGGCAGCGCCATCAGGTCGGAAAGCAGACGCTCCTGCTGGCTACGATTGCCCTGTGCAGAAACCATATATCCACAGGCCTCGTAAAAGGTGTGCACCTGCTGCGGCGTCAGGTCGCAGGTGATTTTCTGGAGATTCCGGACAATCTCATCAATGAACGGCTCTTGCTCGCTAGGCTGGAGGGCAACAAAGTGGCGCCGGCACTGCTTGGCGATCTTGATGAAGGTATCGCAGGCCATGTCCTGGACACCCTCGTGCGACTCGTGCATGAACTCGAACAGCTTGTTGACGACCGTCTTCAGGAACTTCCAGTGGGCCTTGAGGAAGCGAGGGTACTGGCCGACAATGTACATGATATTACTCGCGACGACGGCCTTGTTATCCTTGCCGCGCTTCATCTCTGTAAGGCCTAGCAGGTCCTTGATGACGGTAACCAGGAACCGCTTCTCCGTCTCCTCGTTCATGGCCAGCGAGATCGAGCCAATGGCCCAACAGAGCACGTTGCAATTGTGCCATGACCACTCCGAGCCGTCGACCTGGCGGGCGAGCTTCTCGGTCATGATTTGTTCGGTGTCGACGACGTCCAGATGTGTAAGGTAGACGAGACACTCGCGAATGGTCTTATAAAGCTGCACGGTGTCGCTCTCCTTGACGAACTCACGGACGATCTCGCCCTCGTCGTTCTCAACAATCAGCACCTCCTCGGGACGCACCATCTTCTCAATCATAACGATACGGAGGTTGGACAGGATCTCCTTGTACTTGTGCTTCCGCAGAGGGTAGTTGTTGAGCAGGGCGGGATTGGGTGCGCCGTTGGAGGTAAGGGTGCCCATGGCGAGGAGGGGGTTGGCCTCGGACATGGGGAGAGACTGCATCTCCTCGTACAGCTCCTGCACCAGCTTCAGCCAGTAGTCGAGGCAGATCTTGAAGATCTCACGGTCGTCGATCTGGGAAATGCGGATGAGGTAGAAGTGCGCGTGTGTGAGGAAGTCGCGGTTTGGTAGGTTCTCGATAAGCTGGGGGAAAGCGTTATGTTAGTAAACAAAGAAGGAGGACCATACAGTAACAATTGCCTTGCGCAGTAGCAGGCCAGAACTTACGTTGAGATGCATGGTGAAGAAGTTGCACAGGAAGAGCGCCAAGTTCTGCACAAACTCCTGATCCCGAGAATTGCTCTGCGGGTAGGTCGTCTTGAGATCCATCGACAGCGGGATGATGGTGGCAATGGTAGTGAGGACCTCGGTGAACATCTTGATAAGCTGCTCGTCGTAGTTGCCGACCTGGCCGGGGCCGGACGTCTGCAGACCGCCAATCTCGGTCAAGCACTGCAGGGTGATGTTGCGGAACTCGGGAACTTCGAGGAAGCGTGTGCGGAGGGTGTCGATAAGAGGGGTCTCGAAGATGTAACCGAGGGGAATCCAGTTGCAGAAGCGCAACAGGGTCTCGAGGGTGGCCTTGACGAGGCTGGTCTGGGTGGCCGTGTTGAGAATCTCCGTGCAGAGCTGGAAGATTTGCGAGAACTCGGCGCACATGGTGGTCTTGAGGTTGCGGGTCTTTGTGGACGTCATCTGCTCGGCGGAGTAGTCGAAGACCTCTTCGGAGAGGAGACGCAGGATGATCATGTTGTTCTCGCAGATCGACAAGCTGGAGCGGCAGGCGGTGATGATTTCGTTGATGAACGTGGGCCAGTTGTGGGGCCACTCCTGCTTCAGAATCGAGATCAGGACGAGGTTGAGCTTGTTCAGCAGGGTCTTGTGTTCGCGCAGGGCCTCTTCCGAGTTGGAGCACTGGATGATAAACTGCACAACAAAGTTGCGAATGCCCTGGCACTGGTCCCGCGGGAGGACCTTCCATCTCGTCATGATGACATGGTCGAGCACCTGCAGGGCGAGGAACTTGGTCTGCGGGTAGGTGGCCTCGGAGAGGATCTTGTCGACTATCAGCCACGCATCAGGGTCTTCCTTGAACTGGTTCAGGGCGCTCTCGGCTTGTTTTTGCTATAATGGAGAAAAAACGAGGCATACGTTAGCTACGGGACATGTCATGGTACGGCAAGCGGCGCAGGAAACAAAACAAAGCAGCATGACACAAACAAAAGGCAGGGGGAGAACGAACCTGCTCGCCGCGGCCCTCGTAGAAGGCGCGCACGACCGAATCGAGCTCTGCCACGGTGGGAGCCATCGTGAAAGATGTTCCCTAGGGGGAGGTCGTATCAAAGCAATAAAGAGACTCGTCAGAGACGGGGAGGGGTGTTTGCCAGGAAAAGGCCCAGCAAACCAGCTGTAGTCGGGTAAGATATGCGGTTCAGCAAGGCTGCGGGAGCCAGATGCAGGTCTTGTGAATGTGAACGTGGACGTGAACGTGACCGCGAGGTGAGTAGAGAAGAACTAGGCTCGACAAGCTCGAGGGTGGAGAGATTTTGTTGTCCAAAGAAGGCAGCCGGAGTGGGGAGAGACAAGACAGGATTTGCCGGGTGGATGCGTTTTTTGGGCGGAGCTTTGTGAAGCAAGCAAATGGCCAAAAAACGTGTCGAGGATGCGAGGTGCGTGCTGAGGCTGAAAAGCTGAAAAAGCTGCAAAGCTCGTTCAAAAGCAAAAGCTGAGATCGGAAATAAAAGGAGATATTGGGGAAATGTCGGCACAGCAGGTCGTTGTGTAGAAGCAGAAAAGCTGGTGAGACAGGCAACGCGCTCGCTGTCTTTCGCGTTTCGGTTTCCCTGGCTGCTAAGAGGTGTTGTGGTGGGAAAGGTTGTGGCGGTAGAGCGTCCAAAATCGAGTTGTTGTGGACAGTGTTGTGTTTCGGTGAGGAGGGAGACGGAAGAAATGCGGTCGGGAGAGAAGGGAGTCTTCGTGATGATGTCGTCGGCAGGTGCAGGGTCGGCAAAAAGAGTGCGCAAGGGATAGGGAGAGGGTGGAAAAGGGAAGGATCGAGATGGAGGGAAGAAGAGGGCAGGAGCGAACGTCGTGCGTAGGCGAGAGAATGGGCAAAGGAAAAGTGAGGTGGCGGGGTCTGTTAAGAGAGGGAAGGCGGTAGCCACAGCAGCAGCAACAAGGCAAGAGCGATGGACACAGGCAAAGAGAATCGGTTATTCCGGGACAGAGACAGCAAGAGACTGCAAAAAGGAAGGCAGCGAACAGGCGAAAAGGGAAGGCGAGAGGGGCGGAGGCCCGGTATGGAGACAACGCAGGGCTACGGAGGACAGAGAAGGAGCCAGGCCGTGAACCAGGCAGAACCGGCAGCTTCGAAAGAGTTGGACAGCCCCGCGATTTTGCACATAAATTGGTTTGATTAGCAACCTTTCTTAGGCGCTATTGGAGCTGTGATTTGGGGGTCGATGGTTGCTGTTGCGTGTCCGCGCGGTTGCCATGGAGGGAAGCTCTGAGCCTATTTGGCACTATTTGGCTGGCAGAGGGGAAAAGCGCGGCACCTCGTTGGGCCGTTTGGGCCGTTCGCCTCTCAGGCACAGATGTACCTTTGTGCGCCAATTTGTATGTAGAAATACATGCGCTCTCCAACGACGTCCAGACCTCGCCTCCAGCTTCGGACACCTCGCTTTCGCGCCGCTTCTGCATCGCTTTTAACACTTTCCATCCTTCCCGTTTATTAGTGAATTGACACGACGAAGCTGAAAGAGCCGGTCACTCGTATGTGGCCACAGCAAATGGCTGACGGTCGGCGACCTGTCACACGAAACAGGCCAGGAGACGAGGGACCGAGGGCCTTGAGCTGTGATATTGTCTGCGACTGACAAAGAGTTCCGAATGTAGATTGCACATTGTATGTGACTGTGATATAAGTTGGCGCCAGCCTGCTGGTAGCCGCCAACAGTCAATCACACAGCTTTACCAAAGGTTGATGACCCTTGCAATCTGCCGCGCGCCGTTACACCCCAGACGAATTTAGAACCATGACCTCTCGCACTTTCTTTATTTTTCAAAGAGTAAAATTCAATTGATGGGAAACTCTAGAAGGACATAATCTACTTTCTATAGAGACACCTCTTACGCTTTTTGGTAACCAAACTCGGCCAGACCCTCCTCGAGCGCCTTGAGGGCGCGGTCGATGTGGCCCCGCTCGGGCTCCAGCTGTGATGGTGTTAGTGTTTGCAACAACTGTGAAAGCGGAGGAACAGAATGGGACGAAACGTGGTTGAAAACTTACAATGCTGACACCCATGTGGCCGAAACGGATGTACTTGGTGGCAATCTCCTTGTGGATGCCACCAGCGAAGACAACGTTCTTCTTGCCCAGGCTGGGCAAAATCTGCGAGATCTGGATCGTCTCCGGCAGGTAGATGGCAGTCATACCGTGGGCCTGGTCCTCGGGGTTCGAGGCAACCTGCTTGAGGCCTAGCTTGGTGATGGCAGCCTTGATCTTGTCGGATGCCTCCTTGTGCTTGGCGAAGCGCTCAGCCAGGGGCACAGACAGGATCTGGCCCAGGGCAGTGTGCAGAGCGTGGACGAGCTGCGGGGAAGGGGTTGCAAAGTAGGAGGGCTTTTTGGCCTCGTAGTTGCGCATAATCGGCAGCCAGTTCTTGATGGAGGCGAAGTAGGCGGCAGGCGGGGTCTTGCGGTTCTCAACGGCCTTAATGGCGCGGCCGCTGAAGAAGGAGATGGACAGACCGGCGGGGACGCCAATGGCCTTCTGGCTGGCGGTGACGACACCGTCGAGCTTCCAGTCGTCGAAAGCAATCTCCTCGCAGGCGACGGAGCAGACACCGTCGACAATGACGAGGGTGTCGGGCGAGACACGATGGACGAGCTCGGACAGGTTGCGCAGCTCGCTCAGAACGCCGGTGGAGGTGTCGACGTGGGTGACGGTCAGCAGCTTGTAGTTCTTGGCCTTGAGGGCGGCCTCGATCTCGGGCAGCTGGGGGCGGCTGCCAACGGGGGCCTTGAGCTCAGTGACATCGGCGCCGTAGACGCGGAGGGCGTCAGCGAAGCCGTCGCTGAAGTAGCCGGTGCCGAGGACGAGGGCAGCATCACCCTTCTCGATCAGGTTGGCACCGACGATATCCCAACCAAGGGTACCGGAGCCGGAGATGACGAAAGGCTGGGCAGCAGGGTCGGTGGACTGGAAGAGCTTGCGGAGGCTCGAGAGGACATCGCCGAAGACCGAAACGAAGGCGGGGCCGACGTGGCTCTCGCTATATTGTGAGAAAGGTTAATAAATGATGGGACAAATTGGTATAAGTGAGAAGGCAGAGCGGCACAAATATAGACACAATTATCAAGACAAAAGTAGACAATTGCAGCATGACGATATGTGACAAAAAATCACATGCGGAAACCGCCGACACGGCACGAAAACAACACAATCAGGAGCCAAATTTTACCTGTAGTGGCTCATAGAGTTAAGGACGGCATCGTCAAACTCAATGGGGCCCGGGATGAGCAGTGTGGGGTGGTCCGGCTGTGACGACATGTTGGGCGATGAAAAGGCAGATGTTGTGTGAAGAGAGCGGCTGTTGGATGTTGATGTTGATGGGGTGGAGGAAGGGGAGGAATAAGTAGAAGTAGGACGGGAGGCCGAGGAGGCGGCTAAGTGCCCAGCAATCCCTGCTAACCGATGCACAGAGGGGCTGCTACTGCCATCGGTGATATGGCGATGAGGGGGTGCCATAATTCTGGAAGTAGGCGTGGAAGGAGAGGGAGTGTGAGTAGTAGCGCGGTTGTGGTTGTGGAAGAAGGCGCGCTGGGTTCCGCCTTCGCCTGCGACTACCGTCACTGTACCTGCTCCTGCTGTTGGCGTGCCTGCTGTTCCTGCTGCTCCTGCCTGTCTTAGTAATGCTGGCTGCCGACTGGCTGCGGACGTCCATGCACTAAGAAAAGCACTCTGTTGGCGACTCGGCAGGAAGGGACGAGACCAGCGTGCACGGCGGAGGATGGTGAGATGCTGCATTGTGAAGGAGAGAGAAGGGAGGGAGAGGAGAGGAGAAAAAAACAGGACGAAGCGCGGAGACGACACGGGGGTCGCAGGGCAAAAAAATCGGTGAATTGCCTCAACTGGGCGGCACGGCGCTGCTGTTCCACGGAAAAATAGGTGCGGGCGGGTGCGGTGAGCAGTGTAAAGTTGTTCCTTCCCTCGCTGAACGGTGGCTCTTTCCTTAAATTCTTCTCCTCTTTGTCCTGGGGAATCGTTCCTGCCCGCCTGTCTTCTAGGAATTTGAGTGTTTTTATGGTTCAACTGCCTTTAGTGACTACCTTTCACGACGGTTTTGGCCCTAAATCTCCGAGCGAACGCCGTGTCCCGTCGTCGGCCTGGTCTGGGTCGCTCTTTCTGCTTTAAGTCAATCGAGTCTGTTCAGTCGGCGGGGTTCAAAACGCAATTGAGCGCTTCTCTGTGCTGATCCATAAAAGACAGTTCTGCCCCGCCCGAAAGGGGTCGTCCACTGACTGCTAGCATTTCCCTTTCGAGCCTTTGTCGCATCCGGTTCCGATATTCGGGGTGCTGCTTGACCTGGTTTACAGGGCTTTTGTGGCTTGATTTCCAGTGCCGTCGTGGCTGGTGCCCGTTTTGGGGAAAAGAGAAGAAAAGGGAAGGTGCGAGGTGGAGTTGCTGGAGCTTGCCGTTCTGGGAAAGCTTTCCTGAAGAGGTAGCAAAAGATTCCCAGCCACTCTGCCCGTTTTCCCACTCTCTGACGCTTACGTCCCACACTAGCAAGCGCAAGCACAAGGCCAGGCAGGAGCGATTGGGACACGGCATGCGACGGGACATTCCTCTCCTTCTCATGCACCTCGACCGCCACCGTTGATAGCCTTCTCCCACAAAACGACACAGATTGACGACATCTCCCCAAAATCAGACTACACCGCACACCCCCGTGCTGCACACCCCCTTTCCCCTTCCTCCTTTACTCCATCTGGACCCGCTGCGGAACGTTCCCCCAGCGTTCGACAGCGATCGGCTACGAAAGGAGCGACTCTCAACTGGTCACTACTGGTCACTCGGAGTAGTTGGAGACGGATTGGTGATTCGCACGAAGCTCGACTGTTCCCCCACGCCTGCTACAGACTCTCTCTTCTTCCTCTATCACCATGGCGTTCCTCATCCTCGTCATCGGCGACCTGCACATCCCAGACCGGGCTCTGGACATCCCGGCGAAGGTAGGCCCCTAGCTCTTCATATAAGGCCACCATGATCTTTGTACTCTAACATGGCGTCTTCCCCCCTCTAGTTCAAGAAGCTCCTCGCCCCTGGCAAGATCGGCCAGACCCTCTGTCTCGGCAACCTCACCGACAAGCACACCTACGAGTACCTCCGCTCCGTCGCCCCGGATCTCAAGATCGTCAAGGGCCGCTTCGATGTCGAGGCCACGGCCCTTCCCTTGACCCAGGTCGTCACTCACGGCGCCGTCCGCGTCGGCTTCTTGGAAGGCTTCACGCTCGTTAGCAACGAGCCCGACCTGTTGCTGGCCGAGGCCAACCGGCTGGACGTGGATGTGCTCTGCTGGGGCGGCACGCACAAGTTTGAGTGCTTTGAGTACATGGACAAGTTCTTTATCAACCCGGGCAGTGCGACGGGCGCTTACTTTTCCGGCTGGGGCGGCGACTCGGACAAGCCCGAGGACGAGGTCGTGCCGAGCTTTTGTCTCATGGACGTGCAAGGAATCTCGCTTACGCTGTACGTCTACCAGCTGCGCAAGGACGCCAACGGCACGGAGAGCGTTGCGGTCGAGAAGGTGACGTACACAAAGCCCGTGGAGCCGACAGGATCGGCCTCATAGGTGTGTGTAAAGTGAGAGATTTGGGATACGAAAAAGAGAGCATGTAATGCCCGTGTTTTCTGTTATCCGTTGTTATGATGTTTGCTTCGCGTTATTTTATTTTTGTAGCAGACATGAGCAGCTTGCTATTTTGCCCTTCTCCTTTTTGGTGACGACATCTGCATGTACCAACCCTTATTACATCAAGGACAGTTCGAATTACTGATCAAGGCTGCCATATTCAAAGAAACGCTCATGGTTTGTCGAAGGAGTTACGATGTGAGTTTGAAAAGTTTGAAGCTTGCCAAATGGCATTGCATTGAAGAATCGAAAAAAGGAGTGACGAAATAGGATATCCTAAAACAATATAACGGCCGGTCGCTGTAGCAGTTTCCAAACGCAAGGAAAGAGAGAAATGCAGTTAAACCAAGAAAGGCCAAGAAGAACGAAAGCAGAAGCGCGGTAAGAAAAAGCAAAGAAAAAAAGAAAGAAAAAGACTGTGTATATAAACAAAAAGAAAAGACAACGCCGAAACACCATGCTCGTGTGGGACCACAGTCTTGTGGTGTTTTTTACTCTGTCGTCTTGATCATTATAACATCATACTCCGCCGCCGTGAGATTCTGTCTCTTGTAGACAGTGCCCGGCCCTCGATCGCCTGGCCATCGTCTCTTTCTGCTGGTGGTTCGTAGGAGGAGTCGGCCGCATCGTCTTCGTCATCCTCAAGCATTGACCCTCGCTTCATGCCAACCATTGAAGCGCGCTTGCGTGCTGCCGTTGGCCGGGTGTGCTTGTCCGCCGTGTCGTCCCGTGCGTTTGATGTTGACGCCCTCCGAGTTGTTTTGAGAGAAGCCCGGGGCGTCGGCTTTTTCGATCTTCCCTTTCCCGTGCCAGCTTCAGATTCCTCGTCTTCAGTCTCTTGGGATGGTGATGATGAAACAGTGAACTCGTACGGGTCCTGGTCGCCGGCGGAGCTGCTAGCATCGTCGGCCACGGGTGCTGGCTTGCCAGACGTTTTTTGCTCGCTAGCCGAAGGTGCTGCCTTCTCCTCCTTTTGTTGTTGCTCTTCAACCTGAGGAATCACGACGTCGGCTTTAGCAAGCGCCGGGATCCCAGCCAAGTCTTGGCCGTCTTGCTGGTGGGCGAGGCTGTGGCGCTGGGCGTATTTGCCCTCTCCTGCAACAGCGTCGAAGAGTTCCTTTGTCGGGCGACGCATCTTGTCGCGGAGGTTGGGCTCTGCATAGCTCACTGACGCGCGCGACCGTCTGTTAGGACGAGACGTCTCGCCCTGAGAGGAAATGTCGGCCGGTGGGGGCGTATCGCGACCTTCGGTGTGAGCAGGGACGAGGCGCTGAGAGGTCAGGATTGTTGTCGTTGCTGGAGTCGGTGTGTGAGGACACGAGACTTCTGGATCGAGTTCGGGCAGCGGCTTGCTGCCAGTATCAACAGGTGGTGCAGGGTCTTCCAAGGGCAAAGAAGCTGCGGGCTTCTTGGTGTCGTTGCCCTTGTTGTTTTCGTCGATCTTGATATCGACAGTTGCTGGTGGCGGTCCATCCGGAATCTCCACGACCAAGGGCGACTTCATGCGATTCCGCATACGGCCTCCCTGGGGCGCTGCTTTGTCGGCATTGACGTCCTTGTTGTTGCCACCCTTTGGCTTGCCAGAACCATCAGCAAGGGCTTGCTTCCGGGGCGAGGAGATGTCCTCGTTCGTGCTCTTCGTCGCAAGGGGCTTTCTTCCACCAGCTGCAGTCTTCACTTCACCGTGGTTCTCGTTCGACTCCTTCCGGCTGTTGACGAGGTTTCTTATGCTTCTGGGATTCTTCAGCTCGCGAGTCGGAGCAACGCCGTCGTTTTGTGCCAAGGCCTTGACATTCGCATCACCGGCCTTCATGCCGCGGATAGCGGCATTCTCGTCGTTGACGGCGAACTTTCTCTTTCCAGCAGGCTTTGCAGACGGGGTTGAAGACACAGAAACAGGGACGGTGGAAGGAGCAGCAGCAGGGACAACAGATGTTTCGGGTGCCGTGGGTGGTGCCGTGGGTGGTGCTGTTGCTTTCGTGTTTGTGGTAACGGTACGGAGAGGAACGACCTTCTTCTCGGGTTCGGGCTTCGGCTTTGCGGCGACAGGAGCTGGTGCTGCTTGTGCTGCCTTAGCCACAGGTGCCTCCGTCACCTTGCGGTCCTTGATTGGCTCCATCATGGCAACTGGAGCTCTTGGTTTCGATGTATTGTCTGTCTTCTGCACGGTGCTTGCAGTCGCCTTCTTCGTCGGGTCGCTGAGGAGGCGTGAGACAGGCGGAGGGCCAAGCACGGGGGAGCCAGCCGTTCCACTATCGTCGGACTGGAGAGCGAGAATTTCCTCCCGGCTAGAAATTGTTAGCACCGAAGCAACAAAGAAGGACACCATGTCCATATTCACGATATTCACGACATTCACGCATTCAACATACCTTAATGTCTTCCGTGGGAAACTCTTAGTTTCGTAGATGGGCGGCAGACGGCCTTCCTGGATGGCAAGACTCTCAGCCTCGCTTGGCGAGAGAGCTGGTGGTTTTCTGTGCAGCGGCGACATGATCTCGCTCGAGAGACTCAGTCGTGCGGGCTTTTCGGCGCGTCGTGGAGCAGCGGCGGGTGACTGTCTCTTGGTTGGCGGCTCGAGACCGAAGCTGGCGAGAAGTGAGCCGAGCTCGACGAGCTGGGCCTCCATCTTTTGTTTTATTTGGATTGCATGGTCGGCCACGCGCTGGGACCTGTCGTCGTCAATTTCCTTTTCCAGACGCAAGACCTGGCCTCGGAGCTCGAGGTTTTCGGACAGGAGCCGTGCACATTCGTTCTCGAGGCCGCGGATGCGAAGCGACTGGTTGGAGTTGACACGGGCGATATCTCTGTTCTGGCGTAAGAACTTGCGACGCACTGTTGTTGTTAGCAAGAAGAGCTGGATACTGATTCAAACACGTCCCAAGCACAGAAATTGAAGCGTCAACGCACAGTTGTCGTAGCTATCGACGAGCGCCGGGGGTTCGTTCAGTCGCGCCATCTCTCATAACGGTGAGGAGACCGACGGTGTGGTGGGAAAAGGAGGACAACAGTATCGTGAGAAGCGGCAAATATAGGGCGAAGCGATGCCGGAGGGGAATAGGGCGTGGGCGTAGGGGAAGTGGCTGTCGTCGTTGTTTGTCGTTGTCGAAAAAGGGCGAGGTCTGGTCGCGCGACGAAAAGTTGGTGATTGGAAGCCGTTATGTTAGTATTGGCAGTTGCACGCAAACAACAAGGCCGTAGATTTTTCTGTGCCGGGCCGTCCTTGCTCTATCGCTGGCAATAATACGTGGTGTTTGGTGCCAATGGCACCTGCTCGATTAATTTTGGTGTGTTGTTTACGCCAATCTTATTTGGGCAGGGGGGTTGGCCGGGCAGCCCTGGCATAATAGTACTCCGTAGTTGGGTCGATAATGTGGCTCACCACGCACAAGCCACATGCCAGCCAACAATGCCCCGCCATCTGGCAGCGGCTCCACTCGCTGACTTGTCGCATACTGAGTCTCTGTCGAGCATAGTGAAGACTTGACACGTTCAACAGCATTCGACGACATCCAACACTTTCGCCACCGCAACTTGCAACAAGCCCAATTTTGAACCGAATTCGACAACATGGCCTATTCTTCACGATCGATGCCTTCTGGGCACCTGCGACAAGCATCTGTTTCCAGCGCATCAGCCGGCATGTCGCTTCAGGCGCGCGTCAACGAAAAGCGCGAGGAGCTCGAGAACCTGAAGCAGCTGCGCGATCTCAGTGCGGCAGTCGCCGGGCAGATGGAGGCGCTTGAGGAGAAGCTGTCGACACTGTCTGACGGGACAGAGGGTATGTTGAGGAAGCGAGAGCCTGCTCTCTTTTGAGCTTTGGGTCCCATAACTAACTTTGATTGTAGCAATCGCAACTGTCATGGCCAACTGGCATAATGTGCTGCGGGCAATCAACATGGCATCCAGTATGTTCTCCCACTGTTCTGTCTGGTCAAACTCCTGCACGCTTCCATTCTAACACGGCATAGCAAAACTACCACGAGCACCGACCGAAACAGAAGACGGCTCCGTCGCCCTCCCACAGATGCTTGTGCGCATCCCGACCGAACACGCCCCGACTCTTCAAGCACAAGCAGACGAAGCTGCCGCTGCGGTCGCTGCCCTAGAAGAGGAAGATGAAGCATCATGAAGCAACGCCGGTTAGCATTGCCTTTCCATCACTCCTACTCTCTCAAACGACCGGCACGGATGATTCTGCCCCGACTACATCCTACTCCGCGTCGAAGACAGAGGTCATAAACAAAAGCGGCACAGATGCAGCGTCCCGTAATGACACGGGCCGCCGTCTGTCACGCCGTTGTCAAAGTGTCAAGCGGCCGGTGCTGGCAGAAGAACTCTCACGACAGTTTGTGGTACCTGTCTGGGCCGCCCCACTTTTAACAGCTCTCAGTCCAACCACAAAGTGGCAAGTCGCGTCAAAACCGCGTTTATTAGTCATCCAGGTTGTTTACAGGCTGCGACACAAAACTGCACCATTTTGCACCGGGTGTTTCTAATATACGAGTAGAAACGGGCGAAATGGTTTACGATGTACGATAATTTATCAATATGTATGACAGAGCCAATATCAGAATGATTGAATGAATTTGAAATCTCCAATTTGTGCCGTATTTGTAGTTTAGACTGCATGCGCTATATGCGCCCTGCTGAATGAGACCAGCTCAGTCGCTCCTTCCTCGTAAAATGCATGCGTGGTCCGTCTATCGTTGACAAGGAAGGAAGCAACGATGGATTCCTCGCAGGCTTTGCTCCGCTCGCTCCGTCACCCTGTCCGATGCACTTGGCGTCCCACCTGCACCTTCCCGCACCCACGACGCGACACCTTGCTGTTGAACACGGAAGGTGCGCGAAAAAGCGCAAGAGGGGCAAGAAAAGGGAAGGAGCAAACAGCTCACAGCTGCACACAAATAAACAAAACTACGGCCAGAAGGGCAACGCACAAAAACGCATAAACAACTCCATCTCAACTCGCTCTTCCTCTTCTTTTCCTCCTCTCTCTCCTCTTCTCAACCTTTCTGTCCACACCCTCAACTCGCCCTGACACAACACCGTTTTAGCCTCATCTTCTACTCAATAGCAGTCATCCACGCCTATCCATCCCAAAGCATAAAGAGCGCCGAAAATCAGCAACAAGCCGTTTCACGACTCGTAACCACCCCCTGGCTCCCCGAATTGGCGCTTTTCCCAATTCCATCGACCACGAAATTGCTGCCCACTGTGCCTTTTCTGCACCCCTGTTACTGACAACCCGTCATTTCTTTACCTCTGTGAGAGAGGAGAGACGCCAGCACTGAGAGTGGTCCGCCCCAGGTCCCAAGGACACCAGTCTGCCCGTGTTCGTTCCATTGGCATTTTTGGCCGTTTTTTGGGTCGTGTTTTCCGTTTTCCTCGTGGCTCGACCGTTGTTTCAAAGATTCCACCCCCTTGGCTGGCCTGAACCGCCCCTCTGAAGAATAAATCCGGACCCCTTTTATCGACTTCTTTGCAGAGAAAAAAAGGGCGACGTCGCTGGCGTGCCCTCGAACAGTGCCTCGACCACATGGCCCACCAACAACTACAACCCAGAGATCATGCAGATTTCGGTTTTGATTTCGTGACGGGCTCTGAGAACGGCAGTCCTTCCAGACTTATCGGTGCGCCTTATTCCACGCAATCTACGAGCAACACGATCTTGGACAGCAAGGGCCCCAATGCGCCTGGCCGTTCATCCTATCTCGAAGAATTGAACATTGGAGCGCTGCAGAATGTCCAGAACCTAGCGCGCATCACCACGCCACGCAACAAGCAGACGCACCTCAAGACCAGGAGTGCAGTCGGTTTTCCAAAACAAGTAGATATCGTCACACCAGACTCGCTGGCCGAAGATCTGAGTAACTTCCATATCTACAGCCCTCCCGAAAAGGAAGCAGTCACTCTAGAGCCCGAGTCCAGCAAAGCCACCACCGTACGACAGACTCAGGAGGCTGTCTCTTCTCCTCTGTCTCCTCAGACGCCCCGACTCCAGAAATCAACTCACAAAGCGAAACACGCCCACTTCGCACTCCCAGAACAGCCTTGCGAGAGTGTTGAGGAGTCAAACAAACTAACAGGTATGTGCGACTAGCAAACTAACATGCAATTCTTTTTTTTCTCTTCCCGACAATCTAATTTTAACTTTGCGATCATGTCAGGTTCAGTCAGGAACGAGTCCTTTTCTAAGCTACTTTCCGAGTCCGACATCCAGTCTACCATTGAACGGCACGACGCAAAGAACTTTAACTGGATTCTCTCTCTTCCTCGCGACGCTGGCAATTTCGTTCGCGCTAAGCACTTGCGCCGCATTTGCTCGACGACCGACCTGACAGATAGTGCCAGTCAAAACCGCAAGGTTCTCTTTGGCTGCAACGTCTTGCGCCAGAGATCGTTGTCAAGAAGCTCTGTCACAAGCAGAGACCGGGCTGCCAACACCTACACCCTCATTGCCACTCCCTTGGACGCTGCTCACGCACCGACCGAAAACATGATCGATACACTCCTACCGCCGGGTGCCGCCGGCATAATGGCTCCTGACCTGAGCGGCCTTTCGCCAAAGGCCATTGGCGCACCACTTGACACTGGCTCATTTGAGCGTGCGCAGTCTGTGCCCCGCTCGCCAGGGAGCTCTGTAGCGCGTATTGAAGATACTCTGGAAGAGCTGGACAGACTGGAGGACCAATTTGAAGCGGTGCATCGTATGGTTCGGATCAACCGCGTGGCGTCCCCAGACAAAGAGGTCCGGGATCAGAAAACTGCAAAGGCCGGTACAGGTGCTGCAAAAAGCCCCGCGGCCAAGACTGGTACCACTCGCTCGAGCCTAGGCCGAACTTCGTCTGTCCGCAGATCGACCGGGGCAGCTGCCCCAGCAAAGAAGCCCACCGAGGGTTCGCCTGCGGTGAACGGAACTGCCACAAAGAGACTGAGTTCTACTCGCCCGATGAGCCTGCTCCCACCGAAGCCGCCCGCAAAGTCGACCAAAGCGCCTACGACATCGACATTTGAGCTCCCAGGCGAAGCTGTCGCCCGCAGACTCAAGGAGCAGCGCGAGGCGCGTATGGCAGCCGCCGCTGCGGCCGCTGCCGCGGCGACTAAGCCTGCAGTAAGCAAGCCAGGGGCTGGACAACTCCGCAGGGCCCGCTCTGTGAAGCCGCCTACGATCCCGACCTTTGAGCTTCCTGGCGAAGCCATATCACGACGCAAGAGAGAAGAACACGAGGCCAAGCTCAAGCGGCAGGAGGAGGAAGAGCGGAAGCGCCGCGAGTTCAAGGCCAGGCCCATCCGACTAAGCGTCACCCCAAGCACAGTGCCGCGGGAGACAGTCTCGAGCCGTGCACGGACGAACCGGACTTCAATTATCGGCGAGAACGCCGCCACAAACGGTGGCCTGAACGTGCCCGGGTCCGCACCGCCCGCCAACAGAAGACTGTCGGTTATCTCGTCAGACTCAACGGGTCGCACCAACGGCCAGGGTCAAGTGCCTCGTGGCCGCGGTCCTACCCTTGGATCGTCTCCCACGGCTGCTGGACAACTGAGCCGGGCAACGTCGACATCCACTGGTAGCATCAGCGGAAAGCGGAGCACAATCTCGGTGGAAGACGTGCAGTACCAAAAGATCCGCGGTCGCGAGATTCTTCAGCGCGACAGCATCCTGTCGTCAGACCGGGACCGCGAAAAGCGCGAGCGTGAAGCAATCGCTAAGCAAGCCCGCCAGGCGGCATCTGAGCGGTCTAGAGCACTCAGCCGGGAGTGGGCTGAGAAGCAGAAGCTGAAGGCCAAGAAGACCGCAGCGGCCACGACAGCATGAAGCAGGGGCTTCAGTAACGGTAACGATGACCGAACACAACGAGTCCCACGAGGGCGGCTATGACTAACGACAACACATTCATTTTTTCTCTCTCTCTTTTTCTTGTCACTCTTTTTGGCACCCGCATTATGCAAGCCTTTGGTATTTTTTGTTTTCTTTTTTTCTTTCTTTATTTGTTGCTTCCATCGGAATACCCATATGGGGAGCGATGGTTGGTGCATTCATTACTGGCCACGGCGCATAACTCTCAATGCATTAGAGAGCGAGCGCGCATATTTCCTTTGTTAAATTGGTCTTTTTGTGAGGGTGTTTTGGTCAGCTTACAAAGGCATGGAAGGTATGGTGGTACAAAACCAAGGTGAACAGTGAACAGTGAATGGTGAATGGTGAATGGTGAACGGCCGAAGAGCTGAGTGAAGGAGGAGGATCAACCTCGACCTCGAGTTTTATCATTCTTGACAGTCTTTTTTGAGTCTTGTTTATTTTGAGAATTTTTTGGTCTGCATTGAAGCAGTTTACGCAATTGAACAGTTCATTCACTCTCACTGTACCAGAGTCAATGTCGAGGCGATGTTGATTCGATATCATTGAACGCGAAAAGACGTGCATTATACGGAGTTTTATTTGCGGAGAATTATGTACATATGTCGTGCGACGTACTAACAACTAACAAGGCTGTCATCTTTAGTCCGAAGTCCCAAGTCGCCCCGGCTTATTGCAACCGAGGATTCACAATTAGGTGCGGACTAAACTACACCAAGCCCAGCCAACCGTCCATTGACACTAAAACGTCGCTTTGACATACTCCCTCCATACGCAACAAGCGGGATGTGGGCACGAAATCTGCCGCTGCAACCACAGTTCTCATTCACTCTCACTTTCCCCAGCCCCCATAAGCGGGTGACCGCGTAATACGGCACAATACGACATATATAACCAGACCCAATTCCGCTTTCGCAGAGCGGCCTGCCCTCTTTTTCACGATGGACTCTCCTTACCATCCGTGGCTCTCGTGGGCTTTTCTGTCAGTCACTGTCACAGGCGCCGTCGTGGCTCGATACATACAGCAACAACGGACAGCCCGAATTCACCAAAGCGGATACACAATGGCTCCTCCTCATCCTCTCCCGCCTCTTCCTCCTCTGCCTGCTGGCGCCACCGACAAGATCGATGCAGGCGTTGCCGCCGCATCAGTTGCCGGTCTCCCACCGCCCTGTGTGCGCCTCCCTCAAGGAACCTACGAGGGCAGCGTGGTCGCTGTCGGCCAGAACGTCGTCGAAGCGGCCAGCCTCGGCTTAGGTGTCGGATCTGATGGGCCACCGCGTCCGTCAACCCCGAAACCGAGCACAAGCGGGCCCCGGCCGATACCACAGCAAGCTGCTCTACCAAAAGCCCTCGATGTCTTTTTGGGTATCCCCTATGCACAGACAACCGCCGGCAACAACCGCTTCCGCTCACCCGTGCCCATCACCGTCGATGAGCGTGGTCTCGGTGACCAGCACAGCCGTGTTATCCCGGCCACACGGCTCGGCCAGCGGTGCCCGGGTACCTTTTTCAACCCGTTTGTCCCAGAGGGCGAGGACTGCCTGAACCTGAATGTATACCGGCCATCCGCCTCCACGACGACGGGTTATGATGAAGAGAACGGCATGCCGGCCGGCCCTCTACCGGTCGTCGTCTACGTGCACGGCGGTGCCTTCAACAATGGCATGGGCGTGGAGCGGGACATGGCGAGCTTTGTTGGGTATGCCGAGACGGACATTTTGGGCGTGAGCTTCAACTACCGGGTGGGCACACTAGGCTTCCTGGGGTGGCAGACGGCGGCCGAGGACAGCGACGAGGGCGACAGCGCTGAAGACCCGGCCCCCCTCAACCTCGGCCTTCGCGACCAACAGGCACTCTTTGCCTGGGTGCAAAACAACATCCGCTACTTTGGCGGTGATCCCAACAACGTCACCATAATGGGTCTGAGTGCCGGCGCCCACTCCATCGGCCATCACATCCTGCACTATTCACCCGGCAAAGCTCCTTTCCACAAGGCGATTCTCGAGTCGGGCGCGCCTACGGCCCGTGCTGTCTGGAACCCGAGCCACCCGCGGCCGCAGTCGCAGCTCCGCGAGTTTCTGGCTGCCGCCGGCGCCTTCTCGCAGGAGCAGCGCAGCCTGCGCAGGCCGAGTGCAAACGAAAACCGCGACATCCTCGAGTACCTCCGTGGCCTCCCACTGGCGACCATTGTCAACGCCACCCGCAAAGTCTGGAACGACTACTCGGCCAGCGTCTGCTGGCCCTTCCAGCCTGTGATCGATGGCGACATTATCCCGCGCACGCCCCTTCGCACCTGGACAAACGGCTTCACCCCACAGATTCCCATCATGACCGGCTTCAACTCCAACGAGGGCACCATGTTTGTCCCCGGTGACACGGCCCGCGCCGACACCGACGCCCATCTCCGCAAGTTCTTTTCGGACCTGGTGCCAGGGCTCACCAGCGAGGATCTGGACGAACTCTCTCGTGTCTACCCAGACCCCGTCACGGACCCGGCCAACTCGCCCTATGTCATGCCCACACCCTACGCTCCCGGTGTCACCGGTCGCCAGTGGGCCCGTCTCGAAGCCGCCTACGCCCACTATGCCTACATCTGTCCTGTCATGCAGTCCGCCCACTACCTGTCGACCAACCCCAACACCAGCAACGTCTATCTGTACGAATACGCCGCCCACGCCATGCACTGGAACACTGCCAACCACGGCGACAACCAGTCGTGTGTGGCGCACAGCATGGCTGTCCTGCGGGGCAACCCCGGTCTCCTCCGAGTGGCCGACGCTATGAATGCTGCCTGGGTGCGGTTTGCCGTCAGCGGGAACCCGAACGGTACCAGTAGCGATAACAAGCCCGACGTGGAGTGGACACCTTTTGTGTCGCCCTTTTCGCAGCAGGTGCGCACGGCAAACGCGGGTTCGCTGATGGTGTTTGGCAAGGGCAACGACGAGCGGGTGCCGCCGGGGCAGCGGACAGGCGGATCGGAGGCGAAACCCGGTACGACGGCGGCTCTCCGGAGTCTGTCAGACTATGAGCTGGCGCAGTGCCGCTTCTGGTGGGACCGGACAGCGCTGAGCCAGGGCGATGGCCATCGGGACGCCATTGCAGCCAAACGGCGCGCTGTCCAGAGCCGTCTGTAGACGGTTAGCGTTTGTATATTCTTACTACAATAAAAGTGCATAGCAAGCATATAAGCAAGCACATCTCCCACATTTACATAGTTCCACGAATTGTACACAATCATAAAGAGCATCTTCACCAAGGCATATTGAGACAAACAAGTCTAAAATAAAAGTATGCAAATTAGAATAGTATTGGGTATTTTAAGGGCTCCCTCTATGTACCCAAAAGTAAGAAACAGCTTTTGTCTTCCTCCCCTGATAACCAAAAGAATAGACAACAAAAAGGCATTCGAAGGATGCTGCATGAAACGAGTTACAATACAAAAAACAACTAAACCAAAAGCCGCAAGGAAAGAAGCTATGTGCAGAGAAACAAAGAAAAACAAAAGCACTCGAGATATGTGGTTACACACCCCAAAGCATTGCATGTTCTTGTCATTTGTGGGGTGGAATGTCGAGTTGACGGATGTGCGGAAACTGTGTGTATATATGGATAGACGTAAAAAAGGAAAGGGTAGACAAAATTAAAACCGTATCAAGGAGGAGACACACAGTATGTGGAGTGTGTGTGAGGGTGACAAAAGAGAAGAGGTGGAGAGACGACAATAAGGAAACTTAAAGACACAGAAAGACCGTTAAAACGCTGTAGAGAGAGATGTATACAAATGAAAGGAGGAAGAGGGTGGAAATGCAAAAAAAGAGGACGTCGTTGAGAGATAACCAAAAACCGAACAGAGAAAACTTGGTATCACAAAAGACTAAATCTAGAAGTTTTGTGACACATTGGCACTCTGCTGCGGGTAGTGTGCCGGGCTCTCGATGCGGGTGTTACGACGTGCCGGGTTGTCGCGGATAACGGGAGCGCCGGCCAGCTCAGAGGGTCGCGGCGGGCTGCCGTAGGTGTTCTCAGCGTAGGGGTTGTTGCCGCCATACTGGTTGTAGTACGTAGCATCTGCAGCATTGGCGTAGCCGGCCACACCACCCTCGCCCGAGCCGTCCGAGCGGGCACCAGCACTGTACGAGGACGAAGCGTTGGAGGGACCTCTGCGGACATCACCGGCACGGTTAGCGCCAGCAGACGGGCCCATAGCGCCCAGGATCTCGCCCTCGGGAGACTGTGTGCCGTCGGTGTAAGCAACATCGCCCGAGCGGCCATCAGAGGGACCGCCGCGCGTGGGAGAAGTAGCGTCAGAGAGAGCGGGACCAGCAGCAGCGCCGCCGGACATGGTCGTCGAAGCCTTACGTCCAGTCGAGCCAGCCAGAGTCGTCGTGCCCCAGCCGCGGTAGCCGGAGGAGTTGGCGTCTTCCTTCATCATTTCATAACCGTTGGCACCAGAAGCGCCGCTCGCAGCCATAGCGGCCAGGTCGCGGTCGCCGTTAGGGTTGAATGTGTAGTCCTCGACCTCCTTGCGGCGCTCCTCCTCGGCATCCTTGCGCTGCTTGCGCTTGCGCCAGAAGTAGATACCAGCAAGCAGGAGCAGAGCAACAGCGGCAATGGGGACAACAACAGCAACAGCAATCTTGCCGCCGCTGCTGAGACCGCCGCCGCCAGAACTGCCAGTGGGGCCAACAGCACTGCCGCTCGTGGTCGTGGTGCTAGTCGTCGACGTGTGCGATGGGGATGTTGTCGAAGGTGTCGTGGTTCCCTGCGTGACCGTGAAAGTGCTCGTGCTGGTCCCTGGGTCCGAAGGTGTCACGTAGGTGGTGCTCTGGGGAGGGGCCGTCGAGGAAGTCGTCGGCGGCGTGGGGGTGGAGGACGTGGTCGGCGGTGTCGAAGAGGTAGTGGGCGGCGCTGGTGTGGAAGACGTCGTCGGGGGAGTCGAGGTCGTTGGTGGTGTTGTGCTCGTAGCCGGCGGTGTCGTGGACGTCGTCGGCACGGACGAGGTTGTAGGAGTGGTGGGGTTGCTCGTCGTCAGCGGCGTAGAAGCTGAGGGAGAGTCAGAAGGCGTGCTCGCATCGCCACCAGGAGTGCTAACTTGAGCCGAGGGCGTGGTAGCCGCCGCCCCCGGGTCACCGGTACTGTTGTTGGTAGACATTATGAATCTACTCAATTTTCTGTTGGGGAAAGCGTTGTTAGCGGACGGTCTTCGCGGTAGCATAATAGCAGAAGAGCATGAAAGTTGTGTATGAAGACGAAGACGCGAAACATCGTCGGGATGCAAGACAAGAGGGTGAAGTAAGGAAGTGAGGTCTGTACGTTAAACGCAGAGCGCCGATCGTCCATCCCGTTGGAGGCCGCATGTGGCGGAAAATAAACAGAGGAGGGCGAACAAATTAAACAAATTGAACGAATTGAGCGAATGAACAAATGGAAACCAAATTGAACACGACTGCGTGCGAGCCCGATGTTGGGACAGCTAAGCTGGTCGATGGCACAGCATCCTGTGGTGATACACCAGCGTGTACACGAGCTCGTGAAACGGTCGCTGCGCGCAGTCCGTTTGGCCGCTTGCCCATGTACCTTGCATCTTCTTCGCATCATCGCGGAGGTGCGAAGCGCAAGCGCCGGGGAGACGGACGAGGCACGAAGGCACGAGAGACGGGAGTAACGAGGGGAAACGACAAGATTCAAGGCAAGGGATGAGGGAGACGAGACGAAGCACTTAACGCGAGGGGTAGACAAGGCTGAAGGAATCAAAACTTACTCTGCAAACTAGATCGTTTGGGTAGGAATGACGGATGAGAAACGATCAAGCAAGGGCAAGAAAGGCCACTCGAAATTCGTGAGGCTCTTATCGAGAAATGCGACGAGAGCCCGAAAAAGGAGGTGGCGAAAGGAAACAAGCAGGCTTGCCTAAGCTGCTGTTGTTTTGGGGTTTGACAGAGTCGGAGACAAAGCGACGCAATGCTCGAGCGAGTGGCTGAGCGCGGCTCGTTTCTCTTGAGAACACAAAACAGGGGTGAACTGTGGATGTGTGTTGGTGTGTGTATGTGCGCGTGGCGGACGACCCGAAAGCGTGGCCAAGAGAGCCAACGTGCTGACAGGACTCGCAGGGACAAAAACACGAGATAAAAATAGGGCAGTTGGCCGAATGAAAGAAGATCTTCAGCCCAAAAAGCGCGGAGGATCCAAAAAGCTTAGAAAAGTCCGAAAGCGATATCCAAAAAAGAACAATGTGCAACCGGCAGGCGAAAACAAAAAAGAAGAAGAAAAAACAATCTCTGAATCGTCTCTGGTAGGAGAGGAAAGGAAGAGAAAGACTCGAGAAAAGACGGGCGGGCGCGACGAGAGTTAAGAGGCTGGAGAAGTCGGGGATCGTGTCCAGTTGTTGATCGAGCTGCTATATTGCGGGTGAATAGCAAAAAGCAGGAGAAGAGACTAGATGGAAAAGAGAGACACCTGGTACGAGGCGTTCGTCTGGCAATAACGGGGCGGGACCAAGAAAGCCAAGAGGCGATAGAGTGGCCAAGCGGGCAACCAAAAAAGAAATATTTTGACAAAAAGACGAATTAGGTAGCTGTTGCGATAGCTCAGGAAGCACAGCAGACGAAAGATTGAGATCGTTTTGTGCGTTCTGCAAGATTGGCCGTTTGTTTTTTTCGAGTCGAAAAGAAGACGTACGGTCAGGTGGTGTTTCCGTTGCTTTGTGACACGTTCGGACAGTGTCAACTGAGCTCTGTGTCGGCAAGGCGAAAGACTGCGAGTGTCGTTTCGTTTGTAGTGGGTTGCAACGCAGCGGAGAAGTCGAAATGGGTGTTGTGTTGACTCTGGTTGCTTATTGATGGTCCTCGTGAATTGAATCAACAACGGATTGGAGATTTCGCTGTCGCTCTGGGCGGGAAGGGAGAGAGAGAGAGAGAGCTGTTGTGGTCGTCTCGTCTCGTCTTCTGGCTGTGGTGTTTCGGCGGGAATGA
Source organism: Sporothrix euskadiensis (assembly GCA_019925375.1). NCBI lineage: Eukaryota > Fungi > Ascomycota > Sordariomycetes > Ophiostomatales > Ophiostomataceae > Sporothrix > Sporothrix euskadiensis. Next base: position 375,891 of record JADHKQ010000005.1, read on the forward strand.
GACGAAAGGGGGAGAAATTGGTGGGTGGGCAGAGAGTGGGAGATCTCTGGGTCGAAGCGGGAAAGAAAATGAAAACAATAGGCGTCGTAGCACGGGAGTCACCACAACCAAGGAAACTCGGCTGAAAATAAGGATGGGAGGTGACAACAAATGAAAAGTGAAATGACGGTTTTGGGGACAAGGGAATTGTCAATACTAAGAATTAAGAAACGAAAGAAGAAAGAAAGAAAGAAAGAAAGAAAGAAAGAAAGAAAGAAAAGTGAAGAAGATGAAGCCAAATGGAAGCCTTAATTTCGCGTGGTGAGAGAGAAAAGGTCGGAAAGAGAGGGAAAGAGAGAGAAAAGAGAAAGAACGCAAGAAAAGACAAAGCCGGATACGAGGGAAGGAAGAAAATTGGGGTGGGTGAGCAAGAGCCGTTGTTGGAAGGAGCGTGCAGCAGGCAAGCTGCAAGGTAAGAAAGAGCAAGAGGGCAACAAGGACAAAATGGGAAGGGGACACCCGACAGACACACGCCAACATTACTTACAGTAGCTTCTTAGCCTCTTTCCTGCGTCAGAATACGAGAAAATGGAAAGTGAGTTGGGTGAGGAAGGAGACAACGGCACCAAAAGAGCCAAAAGCAGGAGGCGGCTACGAGCTAGCTAAGCCGCGAAAAAGGAGGGAAAGTGCGAATGGCGCGACGTGGCGGCGGGCCCAGTTGAGCCAGTGCACGCCGCCGGTTTTTTTTTGGGGTGGATAGGGTGGGTTTTGCTCAGTAGCAGATCGTGTGCACACTAGCATCCAAAAGGGGGAGGTACTTCTGTGCCCAGAAACCAATGCATCGGTACATGCAATTTCGTCAGTCTGTACGGAGTAATACGTACGGAGTACGGAGTACGGAGTAGCCATCTTACTTTCGGGGTTACTTTGGTCGTTCCTTCCTTTCCTTTTTGCACCTTGGGCACGCTTTTGGCTTGTGAGCGTTCTTTCCTTCTGTACTCCGTACGAACTACCTCTGCTACAAAGCTCCTTCCGGTCGGTCTTTTTGCCTGTCGCGATGGCCCGGCGCTCCTTCCCTTTTCCACACACCACCGCGCAGTAACACAGGGCAATCGCATGTGCTTTCCTCTCAGGCTTCTCGAGCCTCTCTTTCCTCCATATTGTCATTTTCGTGAAATTAATTCATACCAAAAATACCGTTGGCAGCACTAACGCTTGGGACCTCTGTCACCCTTTAAGCTCTTTCCCTTTCAACCCCCAGTTCCAACAACGCAAGGTCTCCACCCTTTCTTTCGCTCGCTCCAGCGCACCTTCCCTATCTGACGGCGGAGATGCTCGATTATTCCACCTTCCCCGTAACGAATGCTCCATACGACAGACGTGCTCCATATTAACTTTTAGGACTCCTCATCCTCCTTGCGGATGCTACGAAAGCTACCTGCAGGACGACGCCAGCAGACGCGATTCTCTGCTCCCAGCTGCGCGAACATTCGTGGCTTGCGGGCACATCGGTCCTCTTTTTGTTCTGTTTGTCCTCATTTTGTTAGTGCTTGCTCCCCATACCCAGCGGAAGAAGAAAAGGGCCAGGAGCCAGGGTCTGGCAAATATGGCAGCACCAAAATAGAAATCCTTCTTTTTCTGTGTTCTGGGTCGTGTCGCCTTGTGTCCTCTTTGGTTTGTCCATCTTTGTTTGTTGATCTCGGGTTGTAGCGAATGATTTTCGCAGGGACGCGTCTTGATTAAGTCGACATCCTCCACCAGAGATCGAAGAGGAAAGAGGATAAAGAGCAGCATGCCGCAACCAGATGGACAGATACATATACAATTAGAGAGTATGCAGAGAGCCAAGAGGATCTGAATATCTTTCGTTGATAGTTTTAGTCTGATGCAGCTCCTGTCTATTGTCTGCGCCTTACGGCTTAATTTTGAGATTGCAGAGGCACCAGTGCAAGACAGCGAGACAATCAAAAGTAGGAGAAAGGGGATATGAAGCAGATAGAAAGTATGGCGCGTATGGGAAGCAAAGCAAACAAAGAAAACAGTGCGTTGTACGGAGTAAATAGTAGTGCATTTCAGTGCATGTCAGTGCAGTAGAGCAGAGCATAGCACACAGCGAGCATTAGGAGAAGTGAGACATGTTTGATGGGGGAAATGCAAAGAGCGGAAAGGATTGACAGGGAAAGCGATGGGCAAACAACAATCAGATCCAAAATGGACAAACAAAGAGATTGCGTCACAAACAGAAGCTTTTGGAGTCTCCAGGGCTCTCCATGAGTTGACAGGGCAAAGGGCAAAGGGCAAAGGGCAAAGGAGCCCGGATCTCGCGATGCACAGGCGATTAGCGTCACGATGAAAACACACCTAGACCACACTGTAGAAATCGGGATACGAGATCCCGACTGACGAGGCAAACAAGGCCTCCGGCTTGTCAGATCAAAAGTTAGATAAAGTACGTCGTATATGTTTATCTTGTAGCCAATGCCCCAACACAGCCGCCAAATGGGTGGTGGGATACTTGGAGGTACGAAACCAAGAACACAGGCTGGTCAAGTTTGGGGGGCAACATTCAGGTCCAAACTTGCCAAGTTCTTTTTGCTAGTGAGAGTAGTCAACAAACTGGGTTAGGGCTCTGGCGCCTGTTTAGCGCAGCCCGGTTTGCTTTTCACGCGGTGCCTTTTCCTTCTCTGTTTATTATTATTTTACATTTGACTTGGTTACTTGGTTCCTTGGTTCCTTGGTTTGGTTTCTCCCAAGAGAGCGAGAGCCGTAGAGCGGCAATGTTTGGCAGATGGAAAGTACGCCTCGAGAATTGTGGAAAAAATCAACGGAATGGAGTGCACATAATTTTGGACGGCATCGACGGAACCAGGAACGGGCCCCTGGAAGAATACGAAGCCTTCTGTATTGCATGTATTACAGGGCATCGCCCCTGTTGATGACGTTGGGAAGAATGGACAATGAAAGAAAACCCAAAAGAAAAAAAAAAGCCGAGCCCGTCGGGTCCACTCTTTTTTCCCTTCTCTTCTCTCAAAACGAACGTCTTGACGCACGTCAGAACCGGGAGGGTACATCCAGGGAGGCAAAAGAGGCATCAGGGCAGCTGGCAGAAATAGACAGAAAAACGAAAGAACGGCCGTTGCAGATCGTCGAAGAAAATACTCGTGCCTCCGATTAAGTTTCCTCAACTTTTGATGGAGAGAGTTGGTAGTTGGCAGTGGCTACTGAGCAAGCCACCGAGCCAGAGGTAAATATGGTCAAAAACGAGGCAGCTTGCGAGACCCGATCTATGTAACAAACAAGGCAAATGCTCAAGGGAACGAAAAAGGCGCCGAACGCAACGTTGAGCCCACAAAGCATAGCAAACAAACACGGCGCGGGGCCAACTTGAGCCACAGGAGCCACAAGAACCACACGGGAAACGGGAGTCCACCGGGGTGCACCCCGGACGCTCCGGACAGTTGTGTCCACCGAGCCCACTTTGGCGTGTGTAAGATCCCAAAAACTCAAGTACGATGTATTTGCAAGTGACCTCACACGATTCGAGCCCGATGCCGATCTCGAGATGACAAGACTGAAGAAGAGAAAATGCAGACGGTGAATGCGGCATAGCGCTGACAGGTTGCACAAGCAAGCTGCAGTCACTGCAGCCACTGCAGCCGAATATGCATATCCAGTTGGCTACCGTGTACACTACTGGCCGTTTGCCATTGGACAAATCATGTCTATGCAGTGACCAATACTGGCAGATACTCTTCAAGAGAGGCAAAATAACGTGATCTTCACTCATCCCAAAAGACTTTTCAAAAAGATCAACAGCGGGCTGAGCCTCGTTTGCAACGTTTCGCGCGGCAACACAAACGATGAGATGGATGTATCTTGAACCACTAGCCTTGCCTTGCCTCTCTATTCAAGCCATTTGTGCGCGTGATGGGTGTTGTGTGCTGACTACTCCAGCCACCAAGAGGCATCCCAAAACGAGCCCAGCTACACGGCAACAAGCTCTTCCGGCTTAGCTATTGCAATATTTCCCATCACATATGGGTCAAGCACAGGGAGAAAGGGAGAAAGGTAGAGTTAGGAAAGATTATTATGCTGCTGGTCGCTTTTTACCGTTGCTTCTTTGTACTCTCATCTGGTGGCTTGCAGGTAATAGCCAACAGCCGCATCGGAAGCAAAGCCACACACAGGCCAAGACTAGCCCATGCTGTACTCCGATGGTGCAGCTCACACCAGAATACTCATTATGAGCAACAGCTGTCCGTATGAGCAGACATCCTTCACGTCTGCCAAGCTGCCAAGTCGGAGCAGAGTAGCTAGTCACGGAGATTCCATCACGGCTGACAGCCCTCTGCAGGAGAAGAAAAAGAGGTGGTGGGATTTACGATACTATTGATAATAGACATTTTGGCACTATTTGCTTTGATGGCTGCCACACATCTCGGTTAGTACCAGACGACGGTGTGTACGGCGTATGGTACGCCTTTATCCCATCTTTGCTATTGAAAAAACTAGTGGACCTGAAACCTCGGGAGTGCCCATATTGGCACAAACGATATTGGTTGAGATGAAAAGACGGACTTGAGTTTATGTACTTGTACGGCTAGTATAGTAGACCGAAAGAGACCAGAAAATAAAAGGGTACAGATGATGATAGTGAACCGTCTATATGCAACATCCGTCATGCGTGGGTAAGAAAGAGAAGGGAAGACCAGTCATGGTTGTGCTGGTTAAACTATGAAACCGAATATGTTTATCAGAGTTCAGCCAGCTACCAACTTTTCAAACCGGCTACTTCCATTGCCGTCATCCGGAGTATGTAAAGAGAAAGAGCTTTCAAAAAATGGTTCATCTTTGTCATTTGCTTCTTGTTGTGTAAATATACAAAGATGTAGGTAGGCTATGCAGCGCAAGAAACGATGTGTGGAAAACGAGAGTAAGAAAGAGAAAAAGTGTTTGAGGGAAAATATGAGAAACAAAAAAAGCTATGAGATGAAAATGAACAATAAGATTCAAGCCTTCCCTTATGTAGTAGTCCCTCGTGAGAGTTAGAATAGAAAAATAAGATAGAAAAAAAGAAGAAGAAAATTTAAATAGTGCTGCTGTATCGAGTTCATGGCCTTCTTTCTTTTTTTGAAGCAAAAGAAGGATTAAGTATAGAAAATGGAGAGTCCTCCCAACGCCGGCATATGATGCAAAGGAAAAATAGAGACAGAAGAAAAGCAAAGACATTAGCCAGTTGAGATTAGTGTCGTGCAATGTGGCAAGGTCGAGTTGATGTGTGAACGATGTGCAAGCGAAGCTGGGACGCATACGCTATGCTCATGGCCGGAAACCCCAAGTAGGCTTGAGCTGGTCGGCCAGAGCAGCCTGGGTAAAGACCTGGTCACCGGGCAGGCGACTCACACGACCGGCGCCGCTACGGATGGCGGCCTGGTTCATGGCCGAGATACCACTGCGGTTGCTGCGAATACTGCCTGCATCGCTCATCGTGTCGGCATCCTTGAACTTGCGCGGCGGCGCAAAGTCCAGGCCCGTAAATGTGCTAGATTTGCGGAGCAAGTGAGGGCTGGGCAGTGCGGCCATCTCGTCAAAAGAGGACACCAGGGGCGAGGCAACAGGCAGGTTCATCTGGTACGGCTTGCGCTCGCCGAGCGGGCTCTGGGAGCGACCGCTGGTCTGGTCACGGAAGGTCGGCGGGGGTGCAAAGTCAATAGCACCCACCAACATGAACGAATCGTCCTTGAGCTTGCTGGGTGTGGGCAGCGTGATCAGGTCCTCGGGCGGCGGCATCGGCTTGCGAGGGCCGTTATTGAAGCGGCCAGACATGTTGGACGCAGAGCGGCCACCGGGCATCTGGCGGCTCGACAGAGACGAGCCAGGGCGAGGGCCCCATTGGCTAGACATGGACGAGCCGGGGCGCGAGCCACCCATGCCCATCATGCCAGGACCGCCAGGACCCATACCGCCACCCATGGAACCGTGCATCGGACGGCCAGGGCCACGAGGACGGCCACCACCGGGGAAGCGCGAGCCCGATGGAGGCGGCGTCATAGCACGTCTCTGGACAGGCTGGGCGTATGGCATCACGAAGGCGTTGGACTGCGGGTCAAAGTAGGCAGCGTCACCACCCATGTTGTTGTGGTACGACTGGTCGTAGTCCTCGTAGTACTGGGCACCACCGGTAGCTTTGTTGTAATGAGGGCCGTTGCCGCCGGCACCGCGCCACTCAGCAGGGACGCCCTGCGGCGGGTAGTGCTGGTTGTACTCGGCCATGTCGGGCTTCGAGTCGTCAAAGTACTCCTTGTAAAACGACCGGATACGATTGGCACGCGTCTCCGGGTCTTCAGACTCAATCAGCTCGTCTGGGGGCAGAGGGCGGAAGCCAACAGACAACCGGCGGGTGTCCATCTGCGGCAGACCAAGAGCGGACTGGCGGACAGTGCTGTCCTGGGGGTACTCGGACGACTGGCGTCTGTGCAGGGCGCGACCACGGCCATCGTCGTCCTCTTGACCAGGCTCCTTAGGGAAGAGCTCGCCGTACTGGTGAGGCTCAATGATAGCCGGCTGGTGCTCGCCCTCGGGGGCGACAATGTGCGGCAGAGTCGCGTCCTCATGAGTCGTCGTTGCCTGGCCAGGCAGGAAGTTCTCGTCGTCAAACGGACCGCCCAGCGTCAGCTTCGGCAGAGATGATGAGAGCGGCTCGCCATTCGAGCCTCTGTTGTCCTTGGGTGCGTCTAATTTCAGGTCAAAGTCGGCGTATGTGGAAGAGTCATGGCGCAGGCCACGGTTCGGCGAGTCGTAGATGAAAGGCTCGTCAACAGTGCCAGTCGTCGAACGAGGGTTGGCAGCAGTCTCTGCGGCATCCTGTGGCCGGGGAGACACGGGAAGACCCTTACGGGAGATCTTGGTCACGGCAGGCTCGGGAGCTTGGAGCTCAGCAACAGCCGGGACATTGCTGCCGTCGGCCTCAATAGGGCGCGCCTCGGCAGCCATCTCAGCGGCAGGGAAGGCAGGCTCAAAGTTGAAGCCGGTGGCACCACCAACGGCAGGCGCAGGTGGTGAGGGCATCTGCAGAGGTTCTGACGTGTTTCCGCTGTTCTCACCGTAGGGCGACGGTATGGGCGATGTGGTGCGAGGGGAGTTGGGGCCGGCAGATAGGCGGCTGGGCCGCGGGGGAGCCATACGGGAACCAGCAGCGCTGGCGGAACGGGAAGCATTGCGGTCGTCAAAGGCGCTGGTGGCACCGGTCCGGATCGAGGCACCGTCACGGGCATCCTTCTGGAAAGAACGCATAGACGCAACATCGCTGCCGGCGTACTGGGTAACAGGGCGGTAGGGGTCCTCGTTCTGGTGCAGGGTGCGGGCCAGTGAGTGCAGAGACTCACGCGAGTTCTGCAGCTCTGGCGGGAGAAGGTAGGGGCTTGACAGGTTCATGTCCATCGAGAGCTGACGCGACTTGGGGTGGAACATGTCCTTCTCACCACCGAAGAAGGAGCTCTTACGCTTCGACTTGGCAGTCTGCTTGGTGGCGTCCATGGCCATACCGAAATCGAGTGACTTGTGGGGATCCGAGGTGTCTTCCTTGCGAAGACGCTGGACGTTTCTCCGATGAAGGTAGAGCAGAACACAGGCAATGACAACAAGGGGGATCCTGTAACTCATGTTAGAAAATATGACCACGATTATTATTTGGCCGTATTTTGCCTTTGTCAAACGACGTCGTCGTGTGCCATTCAAGTACTTACACAACACCAAGAACAATAGGAAGCGTCAAGGAGCCGCTGCCTTCGGGCTTTTCACAGAGGTTGCTGCCATCTTTGTCGCATGTTGTCGATGAGCTGGCACGGGCAATGATCTTGCTGGGAACGTTGCGTCCGACAACTCGTGTGGCCCGTTCAGCGATGCTGTTCACGGCCGAGGGGACCCGGGGGCCAAGGCGGTAGCCTTGTCCGAGCGCGCCCTGAGCAGCCGCCATTTTTGATCAATTTGTCGTCGAGGTATCTATCGGAGATGCGGTTGTCCAGAGGATTGTCGAGACTGGCGGGAAATGCCTTTCGTGATTCTCGATGTCGTTCGACGGGGTATTGTAAGGGGCGATGTTCGAAAAGTCGATGCACGTCTGAAAACGCGCAGAGACAAGTCTATTAACCGAAAGGCACAATAGGGAAACCAGAATTCGCGAGTGGTGGAAAGGGAGCCGTTGAGTCGAAAGCCAGATTGGGAAAAGATGAAAAGCAAGGGATGGTGCGTTGTGAGACCGTTGGTTGTTTTGCAAGGAGAGTCCAGGCTCTTCCAATCTAATCAGGGCGTGTGGAATCGAGAGAGAAAAACAAGAAAAACAGTCCTGCCGTGAAGAGATGTTGACTGATGCTTTCGCGAACCTCGAGGTTTTCGATTTCTTCTCCTGATCAGGCGACTTGGTAAACAGAAACAGAAAAGGAATGGAATAAGCCTGGGCTGGCAGGCTTTGTGGTAGAGATCGTGGGTTGAGTAGAGAACGAATGAATGGTAAAAACCGAAAAGAAAAAAGGAGTGGACGACCGCCGTTTGTAAAAAGGAATGAGCAAACGAGTATGCCGGTCTTGTTGGCAGTAAGGAGCGTGATGTAAGTCGAGAACGAAGAACGAAAAAGAAAAAGACAAGGGCGTGAAAGGAGAGGCTGAGGCAGACGAAGAGAAGTGAATCAGTCCTGCATCGTGAGAAAAGAGAAAAAGGGAAGAAAGAAGAAAAAAAGGAACACGAGTGAAGGAGTGAAAGGGAGGGCGTGTGAGGGCATGAGGAAAGAGCGGAGACCCAAGGCCAGACTGGAGGGAAAGGGGAAAGAGCGAGAGAGGCAGAGAAGAGAGGCTTTGCCAGGCGTGCGCGTGCAGGCGTGCAGGCGTGCCAGGGCTGGTGTGAGCGAGCAAGACAAAGCGCGCCTTCCGTGCAGTAGTCAGGAACAGGGGAGAAGGCTCGCAGGTCCTCTCTCACTCTATTTTCGCACCTTGTGCTTGTGCCTGGCGGTCCATTTCTTCCAGGCCCTCGCTCTTTCCCAAAGCAGACTAGACGCACTGCGCCAGGAACGGGCAGAGGACACAGAAGTGGGGCTAATCAGTGGTGCAAACACAGGGGCAGTTCAATATGCGGTGCCATCGAAGGAGAAGAAACTCAGACAAGGAGAGCAAAGGGCGGGCTACGGCGGACGGCCGTGGGACGTGGCCCAGACGTGGGGACGCAATCACACAAAGATGAAGAAAAGAGAAGAAAGAGAGGGCCACAGGGCGCGCGAGGCGAATCTGTGCGGTTCTGCGCGCATTAGGGCCATTTAAGAGCCTTAGTGAGGCATCTTGAAGGATGAAGGCGAGCAGCGAATACGCAGATTTGGGATCCAACAACTGTGTCACTGTCAAGCTCACTGTCAAGCATGTCTTTTGTCCGTCTTTGCTCGTATCTCTGCGTTCTTCAACAGTGTATTTTTCCCGCAACATGCCAGAAGAGCTCGCTCGCTCGCTCCTTCCAAGAAAAGAAGAAGAAAAAAAAAGACGGAAACTTTGCGGCACGGGAATTAACTGAAGATAGCAGGAGCGGTTTGCCTGCCCGCCGTCAAATAGGGAAACTGCGAACGCGACACCACTGGAAGAGAACCTCCGCCTGCCCTGAAGACCAGGCCTTGGTATCCTCTTCTAACATGATAAAAGAGAAAAGACTCGCAGAGAAAAACTTGGCTGTAGCCAAGACTCGCCCAGGCAAGGCTTGCCAAAAGATAAGGGGAGCGCACTGGAACACTGCATGTCTTTTTAAACCTGGTGCAATAATAGCAACATTGCAGCCCAGAGCGGGAAGGTGTGCGGGCGGGCAATCGTTGTTTCCCAAAAACAGGAACAGAATGCTCTGATTGGCTGTGTACCTGAATACCAGCAGAAAGGGATCCACATGCTTTTCCCAAGACGGATTGGCCGCCGCCGCCAAGGGGCCCCCGCTTCCTTGGGGCGGCGCTAATCTCCTGACGGGACCCAGCCAAATCAACCGAAATGAGCAGACGGGGCAGGAGGCAAGCCCAGCGAGTCCAAGTGCAAGAGAGGCAAGAGCGATGGACAGCGGGATGGAAATAGTGAAAAGGCTTGAAAGGGGACTTTGGAGGCTTGTTCTGTTACTTTCAAAAGTCTTGTTCTGCTCGCATTCCACCCACATTCGATTCGACAACTCGAGATCCAGCTAGAGGCAAGCGACGTTGCCTTCCCGCACCCTGTCTTGCTACACAGTAGAGCCCCTTTTCGAGATTTCTTCTTTCACAGTGAAAGCCCAATTAGATAAGCCCCTGGCCTTGTCTTCTTAAGTTCTTGCAAAAGAGTTTCTTTCTCATCACTGGCTTGCCACCCTGTCGAGCCTGTGAAACAGACTTATGTCCCATGAACCCCTTACAAGTAAACAAGCAAGCTTGTTGACCAGCCGGCCACCGTCTGGTCTTCCTCCTGCAGAGCGGTTGATGAACCCAGATTCGGGGAGAGAGAGATCGTACCTTCTTGCAGATGCAGGTCTAGGCCCTGACGATCTTGGGAAAGGCCTCTTTTACTGTGTGCCTCGGATATCGTCTCGTTCTCCCTACGTCCAAGAAAGGCGTGTGAGCGTGTCTGAACGCGTGCAACCTTAAAAGTGCAGTCTCAAATCTAAAAATGGCCACAGAAAAAGCAGGCCCAGAAGGAATACGCCGTATTCGACGCATGGACCACGCTTTCAGAACTTTTAGAGTTTCTTTTCTCTTCGTCCTGCTTTTCGTGCAGCAGCTGGACCTTCTTACCCCCTATTTCTTCGGAGGTACGGAGCACATAATCTACTGTTAGAAAAAGGAAAATGGCTAATTACTTCAGCAGGCTTGACCTCTGTGTGGTCTGTTTCGGTGGGCCTGGGGTCTCTGGCCAGGGAAACTTGTTCAGCTGCGCCTCGTTCTAGACACAGGGGTCGTTGGCCCCCAAAAGCGTCCAGGTATTGCTACTGTGTGCGGAGTATACTTGCAGTGTCGTCTTTCGTGTATCGTCGCAACAGAAAGCCTCTTCTAGCCTGTGAGTGCTGCACGGAGCACGGAGCTCGGAGCTCGGGGCAGGCCACGGGTACGCGTCGCACGTTGTGCCTGCAAAGTAACCTGTATGCGGTATTTACTTCGTGGACTAAGATGCAGTAATTACAGGGCACTGAAATATTCTCGATGGTCCTCATGAGCATTTCTCTTTCTTTTCTCTCTCTTCAGGAACTTATGGGCCTCGCTCTCGCTCCATCTTATTCTTCCATCAAACTTGGCAGTGGAAACGGACCAAGAGAGTCTCGACTTCATCCGGTATGCAGAAAACTCCCAGTTGTGCAGGTTTTATCGCAGTTACTCGGAATGTGTGGGTGGCGCTTTGCAAAAGAAGGGGCCAGATGCGCCGCATTACACACAAGTTTGTGTACAGCTGAATCGTCCCTTTTGCACCAGAAAAGGTTATGTAACAGATGTACCTGGGCCTTGTTCTGAGGAATGTACACAGAACTCCGTACTCCGTATTACGTCGTATATTCGTCCGATGGTGCCTGAAACTAAAAAGGTGCGAGGCTCCAGTCGAATCTACGGAGTACGTAGCTGCATGGTACGACGGGGATCGTGGGGAATACACTGCAGCCGATGTGTACATGTACATGATTAAAGACCAGGGTTGGAAGGTCAGAAACGTCGAGAGGGTTGCGATATTCCCCTCGTCTTCTCGTCCCAGCCAATAGGGCCAATAGACGGCCCCTTTTATTGTGTTGCACTCGGTCGAGTTGTGCATGTTCGTGGACTAGTCTACTGTTTTTTCTTCACAGCCTGTTTTCTTCTTTCTGCAATATATTTGCTTTTATTCCTGCAGTTACTTTCAGTCTTTTCACTGTCATGAGTTTATGCGATGATGACATCCGGCTGGCGGTACACAAAATGTGCTCACTCTAAAAAAGGGTAAATAAAAATCAAACGTGGGTAGCCCGTGAAAGACAATCAATTTAAATTTAGACAAGAGAAGAAAAGACAGGCTTGTCCGCCCTTTGGTCCATGGGAATTGCCTTCTTGTACAGAGTATTACGCCGAAAACGCAGCAGCTCTGAATGATAACGCAAATGGGCTTTCCTTTTCCCTCCCTTGTTTCCCATATTTCAACCAGACAGAGCCCGAACTCGGGAGGTAAGCCACGAGATGGGTTTAAACGGCACGACTGATTTGCAAAACAAGATGAGCAGCAGGCGACGTCAATCAACGGAAACGGCCGACAAACCTTGCGCTGTGTGGCAAATGTATATAGTGTACCATGTACATCCTTTGGTCAAGGGCGGACCGTTGACGCGGCCGATGAAAAAGCAAAGAGATACGACGTACTTCGTACTTCGCAATATGAGAAGAAAGACCTCGCCCATCTAGAAGCCCTGCTGTGCACAGGGACAAGGGACAAACTGCTAGAAACAATCAAAGAGCCCCTTGATACTCCGTAGTACCGTACTGTGCAATTTGACAAGAGTGACAATTCGACTCGGGCACCAAAAGACACCAAATTCTGACAGTTGGAATACCTTGGAAATGCGTTGTGGGGTACAAGATGGACAAGGCATACACAGCCCATGTTCGAATGTATTTAACAATGTACTCCGTACCCAGTGTTTCATGCCCCCTTTCCCCCTCTCTATCCTATCCTATCCTATCCTCGACTGCTGCTTTTCTAACGAACACCGTACGCGATGTTTTACCCCGTGGTCTCCAGCGCACATTGCAAATATCTCACAAGCCCCTTTCTCATCTCCGTTCTGTCGTCTGGTAAAAGTCGGGTGCATACTCGAGCAGCCACTTCTTCTCAATCTTGGTGATGTCGCGGATGTACGTCTTGTCGCCCGTCTCCATCACCTCGTGGAAAATAACCCAGTCTGCTTTGCGATTAAACAGCAGTGAGCTCGGGTGCGCATGCAGTACTGTGCCGCCAGATACATTGCGGAATGTGCCGTCCGCCTGCATCCGCGCTGCATGTGCAAAGTAGCCCGTCGTCAGGCACCGCCGAATTTGTTCCGCCTTGTTTGCATCCTGCTGCTGTGCCTGCTGCTGCTGCCGAACATCCGGAATCTCGAATCCAAATCGCTCCATAAACCGTCTCAGCTGTGCTCGCACACTGACGGCCCGCTTCAGCATCTGGAAGTTCAGCCGGTTCTCTTTGCAAAACTTGGCCTCGCCGTTGCCCTTGGTCACAAACGCCTGGTACACGTTGAGCAGCGTCAGGTGGTCGCCCTCGTCGGCCGCAAACCGACGCCGCACAAGCTCGACCAGCTGCCGCTCTTCCTTGCTCCGCCCGCCGTCCTGGTTGTCGATCCACACGCTGCTGTTGCCCTCGCGGCTCGTCATGGCCGCAATGGTCAGCATCTCGCCGAGGCAGCCAAACTGCGGCGCGACCAGCAGTGTCTTGGCCATCATGGGCTCGACGGCCAGCTCGGCCATACGCAAGCCCAGCGGCTTGGTCAGCTTCGCGTAGTCATCGAGAGCGCCCAAGGAGTACAGCAGCTCTAGCGCTTTCGTCATCAGCTCGGTCGGTGGTGGCGTAAGGTAGGGGAACCGCAAAACGTTGTCGATGCCCAGCGCCTTGAGCTGCAGCACGACAGGTGCGAGATTAGACCGCTGGATCTCGGGCACGTTGGCGTCGGGCAGGCCCAGGTACGAGTCCTCGGTATATAAACGAAAGCATTTGCCTGGTTTGGTTCGACCGGCACGTCCCGCTCTTTGTGCTGCCGCTGCCTTGGACACAGGTGTCGTCGTGAGTGTTTCGATGCCGGTGGTCGGGTTGTAAGCTCGCTGTTTGACGAAGCCGCTGTCCACGACATAGACAACGCCGTTGATTGTTACCGACGCCTCGGCGATATTTGTCGCGAAGATGACCTTGCGCGTGTCTTCGGGTGCCTCGTCAAACACGTACATTTGTTCGTCTGCCGTGAGGCCCGCGTACATTGGTAATGGGAGCAGTGCACGCTTTGCAGACAGCGCATCTTGTGTCGAAACAGCCTCTGCCACAGCCTGTACGGCCCGCTCAATTTCCTCTCTTCCTGTCAAGAAAACAAGGATATCGCCGTCGGGCTCGTCCTCGTGTATTTGGAGCACAGTACTGATAGCCTTCTCCACGTAGTCCTCGGCTGGCTTTTCGAGGTAGAGCATGTCGATCGGGTATGTGCGGCCTTCTAAGCTGACGATGGCACCAACTCTCTCTTGGCCTTCGCCGTCGTCTTCGTTTCCATCCTCCTCATCTTCTTCGCCCGCTCCTGTAGGCGCATCTATCATCGCGTTGCTGTTCTTCGCTTTAACAGCCTTGTTGCTGCTACTAGACTCGTCGTTGGCCGAAAAGTATGCAAGAAAGTCTTCAGCTTGCAGTGTGGCACTGCTGATGATGATACGTAGTTCTGGCCGCCGTTTCCGTATCTTTCTCAATAGGCCCAGTAGGATATCTGTACTGATGGAGCGCTCGTGAGCTTCGTCCACCATGATCACAGAGTATCTCGACAGCAACGGGTCCACAAGAGCCTCACGAATCAACAGACCGTCGGTCATAAACTTGATTCGTGTCGCAGAAGAAGTGACATCCTCGAAGCGGATGGAGTAGCCCACTTCCTTGCCGATTTCACAGCCATACTCCTCGGCGACGCGCACAGCAACGGTGGTCGCAGCAACCCGGCGTGGCTAATGAGAGTCAGTATGTGTGACACGATGGAAGTTTCCAATGTAGAGGATGGGGGTGTAGACTCACTTGTGTTATCGCAATCACTTTTCCATCTGCGCACCACCCAGCCTGCTCCAAGAACTGAGGAATCTGTGTCGTCTTTCCAGAGCCTGTCTGGCCGACAACAATGACCACTGGGAAAGTCTCGATGAGGTACAATAGACTCTCTTTGTGTTTTGCGATGGGGAGCAGAGCTGCCGGCTTGTGAAGGGCCGGGATGAAGGCCGCAGCCAAGTCAAACTCGGCCATGGATTCTGCAGGATCCAACCAACAGACTCAAAAGCTTGAGACTGTGGTGTTATCTCCGTCTCGTCGTCTCAAGAGCTCCAAAAAATAAAAAATAAAAAGCTGAGAGCAGGCAGCAACTTCAAGGCATCTTCATTTGGATCACCAAAAGTTGCTGTAAATTGGCCCAAAAAAAGACCGAACAAGTACCGCAGGAGCTCTCACTGCGTATGTTTTCACACTGCTGTAGAACCGCTCGTAGCTCTCTGCATAAGAATTCGGTTGGCTGCCGAGCTCGTCGTTGTTGATGTTAATATCCCCGTGTTGAGTAGCTCACGTGAAAGCCACAGCAAAAAGATTGGCTGTGACCACCACACGTCATCACCAAAAATTCACCACGTGACCCACCCCGCCATACGCACTTTCTGCCCAAACCTGTGCCAAGCCCGACACTTTATTGGTCTTCCGCTCTCACAGCATCACAAATGTGAACAGGTCACTAGCCACTCGGGCAACCGTTTCCCTCTCTTCCATCTCTCTTTTGCTCCACAACTTGCCGCCCGGCATCTTGAGGGATCTTTGGTGGTGAGAGTTTTGAATCGAAACAAAAAGGCATTTGCGCTTTTGGACACCGTGCACGATACGCGTCGTGCCTTCCTGCCTCGTTTGCCAAGGAAGGACGCTTTCCTTTTCTGTTGTTGTTCGCTCCTGCCCTTCTCAGCAACCTCGGGCGGTCCTGCCCATTTTTTGTGGACTGTTTTCTATTGGGCGTTCGTTCCTTCCCATCTCCAGGTTTTGACCGCTTTGGGGATCAAGGAGACGTGGTTTTCTTCCTGCCCCATCTGCCATCTCTTTCCAACCCGGCCACGTCTCGTGTCTATCGCTCCTGCCCGTCTCTGTTTCGGTGTGCTGTCCTCCTCTTTTCGCTCCAACGAGGAAAGAAGAAAGGAAAGACTCCAGCCTGTGAGAGCAGAGACAGACCGACCCGTGGGGAAGGTGCATATCGCAGCCATCGTTCTTTACCTGCCTCGTGTGGTTTGGCCAGTGCCACCGCCGCGTTATTTTCCGGGCAGCCTCATTTTTTTTCCTGCACAATATTTCGTGTGCAGCATCGTTGCTTTTGCCTTTTGCTTTGCGTTTCTCTACCATCTACTACCATCCTGTTCTCCGC
Organism: Sporothrix euskadiensis; assembly: GCA_019925375.1. Classification (NCBI taxonomy): domain Eukaryota; kingdom Fungi; phylum Ascomycota; class Sordariomycetes; order Ophiostomatales; family Ophiostomataceae; genus Sporothrix; species Sporothrix euskadiensis. Next base: position 391,992 of record JADHKQ010000005.1, read on the forward strand.
CACCACCCCGTCGCTGTTCCTCATACCACGTTGTGGTTGACGACCGGCGGTAGGGCCGAGTTTTTGTACCCGCGTTTTGTACGCGTTGTTTTGGTGCGCATAGATCGATCCATCGAGACTATCATCACCGTCTTTTCTTTCCTGCCTCTTTTCTTATCTTTGCTTTGCGTCTTTTCTTCCACTGCCCTTGTTTTACCCGACATCCGACATCCACCTCCAGAAAGCCATTGGTCCAGAAGAGTCCATCATGGTAAGGATATAGTTGCAAAAGGTGTTTGCAAAAAGAAAGAGTTGACAGGGACCAAGTATTTCTAGGTTTGTTGTGTCAAAACTATTATTGCTTGAAGTATTCATAAGCTTCTAAGCTACAAAGAGGAAGACGAAGAAGAAGAAGAAGACAACAAGAGAAGAAGAGAAGCATGGGCCGCGAAAAACGCAGCGGCCCCGGCCCGCTGCCAGGAGGCCATGCCAAAGAACGGCATAAGAAGAGGCTCCGAGCGCAGACGGTTAGCAACCCGCCGGTCTTGAATGCCAGGCCAGAAGTCCACAACCTGAAATCAAAACACCACTCGTACTACGAGATCGTCGAGAACAAAGACAAGAAGAAGAAGCTGGAGTTCGAGGTGCGTCCTTTCTCTACTGTACACATATGGTCGAGCGTCCACTTGTCATATCACATATCCAGATGGCCTCGTCGCCGTCGACTACTAACCCGCTTCTGTCCGAATTCAGATCACCAGCAAGAGAACGCCGCCGCCTGGGTTCGAGTTTGTGCCCATCGGCAACCCCGAGCTGACACAAGCCTGCAAAGAACTATCGCGCGAGCGTGATGCTATGATCTTCATCGTATCGGTATGGGTATCTCATCTCTTATGTCCAGACCAACGCCCAGAAATACACAAAACACGGAATTACTGACCTTGCTTTGATGTGTCTACAGTATGGCAATGGCGGTGGATTATCTCAGCAAATGAACCGCGTTGGTCATCACATACGCAGCGGCATCGTTGAAGAAGCTCGCCGGGAAGTTAGCGACAACGGCGATTCTTCAGACGGCCAGCTACCGCTGGGAGCACCGGAGCCCATTCCCGAGTCTCAGGAAGAGATCAACGCCCAGGCGGATCTAGCGATAAGAGACCTATTTCCCCGTATTCCCAACACTGACCGACAAACAATCATTGAGCACTCGTTCAAGAAGGTATACAAAGGCTGAGTAGCTATAATACCAATGGAGCACCACTGTCTAACACTGCTACAGGGCGCCACGAAAAAGGGCGAGCCTCTTGTTGGCTTGGCCCGCGATATCCCACTCTCCCGCCGTGTGCAGTTGGCTGTGCTGGCCCATATCCGGCACACCCATACTCGCTACGACAGTCTCCTGAGAGAGACGACCTATCTCAACGCCAGAAAGGCCGTCGAAGGGCTTTGTCTGGACGTGCTCGTCAAGTGGCGTGGCGATGAAGAAAATGGCCGTGATCAGTTGGACGAGATTCTTCGTGAAGTGATTGTCATTTCCGACTCGGAAGACGACGGCGATGACGATGGCGAAGATGGCGAAGATGGCGAGGACGAGGAGGCCGACAGTAGCGGTGTTGAGTCTGGGGACCTCGCCGCGGAGCCGAGCTACCTGCCCTACCCTGCTGCACCGTCTTCACGGATGCGCTTGGATGCCAGGCAGCCTCTGGAGGCACCCCGGCCACGGCCCCTGGTCTACGGCGAGCGTGCGTCATGGCGTGATGAACCCGACCACGGCTTTGCACCCCCACAACGCCAATATATCAGTCAGCGGAACATGCCTGCTATCAACGGTGCTAGACGCGGATTCAAGCGGTATGAGGCTGCGCTGTCAGCGCGTTGGGGTGCGGCTGTTGATCGAGCTCGTCACCAGAATGGCCGCCCACCGGAAGCAGCCCCTCCCCAAACTGTCGAGTACCGTCTCTATCCCTCCTCGTCCCGCCAGGAGCCAAGGCGCCAAGAACAAGGGCCTCCACCTGGTCGTCTTTACTATGTTGACAATGCCGCGGAATTTAGGAGCCTCCGGGGTGGTGAAGACAACTCTCCGCGTCCAATGGATTATCCTGCCAGAGGGCCGATCCCGGCCCGGATGGCGTCGGATGCTGTGCATCGGAGAAGCCCATCTGGTGGCCTCTCGAGAGGCGCCAGTCCGTATGCTGACCCACGACATACACAGCAGCCGCAGAGGGTTGTAGTAAGATCCAGCGAGGCTCGTGACTTTTTGGTGCCGTCAGTTGAGCCCCTGTCTCTGTCTAGTGAGCAGCCGCCTGCCGCTCCAGTGTTTGTTCGGACCGTGTCGCCTCGCCAGGTATCTCGCCCACCGAGGGGGCCTGTGGACGATGGCCGAGCACCTTACGACTCACGCAGCTCGCCAATCCGGAACGGGGAAATCGTGACTTTGAAGCGCAGGCGGGTCCCGATGGACGACGAGTCGTATCCACCTCGTGATCCGCCACGCCATGAAGCTGCCCCCATGCGCCGGTTGGCGAGTGATGGGTGGCAGCGGCCGCCGGTGCACTATGCTGTATCACGGCCGCGCGAAGAGTCTCCCCGCATCCTCAGCGATCGAGAATTGCGGGGACATCTTCCGCCTCGTCCGCCGCAACACGTTATTAGAGTCCCTGTGTCTGCAGCTGATGGCGGCCGGGCCTATTATGAGAGTCCCCGGTATGATCCGCCTCTGGGATCCGAGCGTGCGCCCATTGTTCTAGATGACTCGGAGATGGACCACACTCCAGCCGCCGCTACATTCCCTGTTCGTGACTATCGTGGAAACGTCATCTCGGAACGGCGGGAGCCAGCTTACCAGGTCGCGGACACGCGCTACCAGCCGCCGCCGACTGAATACCGCCGGCCTCTACCGGCAGCAGGCTATTCTGGTCCTCCTAACAATGAGAACCACGCACCGCGATCACATGATGCCCTTCCTATCCGGCTTGGGCCCAGTCAGATCGAGCGCCCTGGTGCATATGACCAGCAGCCTCCGTATGCGGATGCACTGGAGCCTCGGCCGGTCTATCATCCCCCTGCATATGAACCTGCTCCTCCCCCTCCCCCTCCTCCTTCCCATTACCAACACCAGGGCGGTTACGAGCCTGCCCCGGTGTTTGTTCGACCTGTTGAGCGGCATGATCAGCCGCCGCCGCTGGAGCCTCGTGGGCAGCCTGAGTGGCACCACAACACGGGTCCACCACAAGAATACCAACCTCCTCCAACCGAAGGCGGTTGGGCACAGTAGGTATACGACTATCACCAATTATCTCATCTCATGTACTAACATCGAATTTAGTCTCGCGCCTTCTTCGCAACAAGGCCCTCCGCCAGGTCATCCGCCGCCGCCGCCGCCTCAGGGCAATTATTACGATCAACCACCGACAAGCGCTTATCAGCCCACGTACCCTCCGTATCCGTCCCAGCCGCCACCGGACGAGTACATCTACGGCGGCTATCCGGAGCATCACAACCACCACCAGCACTACAACCAGTCAGGGCAATAGGAAACGCCCTGGCAGTGGCAGGGTCAGCAACGCAGGTCGTCTTCGTCGAGTTGTTAGTTTTGACGACGTGGGGTGGTATATTCTGTGATTGGGGTTGCTTGTTTTAGCATGCACACACACATATTTTTTAGGTCTAAACGGGCGTTTTGTACTTTGATGATACCCATTTATCAGCATTCATCTTCTCGGGGAAGAGGTAGAGCGGGGGTAGCATTTGAAGTAGCTTTGTATTAAGACATGGTTGGTAGGTAATTCGGATGTATTTTTGATGAAGCACTTTATCTCTTAATCCTCGTGTAATAAATATGTTACATGAAAAGGTAAGGGAGCACGCAACGTTGTTGTACCTGTACACTTTCACGTATTTCTTTACTCTATTCAATTTTATTTTAGTTGGGTTCATTTTAATCTATTTCGTTTCCATGTCGATGTTTTTCTTTTCTCCTTCTTTTTTTTCTTTAAAAAAAAAAAAAAAAAAAGACACGCAAAGTAACAAATCAAGGGCAAAAGATAGAAATAAAATAAAACAAAACAAATATATGTATACGAGTCGCAAAAGTCTCACAAGTTGAAGAATGCAAATAGAGAGAAGTCACCATAACAGAAAACTGAAGCCAAGGCAAAAGGCAAAGGTATCAAGTTAGAATCGTGTACCCGTCTAAATCTCACGGTACGCACACATATCAAGAGGTTGACTAGACAAGGGAAACAAGAAGAAAACCCAGATTTGTAACAAATTGAAAGAAGAGCACGGGGTTCTCACAAAAGAGACCCCTCCGCAAAAAGAAAAGAAAACCCAACAATGCGCATATTCTCCATCACCACATCTATTTCTTGTCCTCGACCAGGCTGTCCGCCATGGCCTCGGCAGCCGCCTTGCGCAGCCGCTCGGCATCCTCGGGGGACGTGGACGAGGTTGACGACTTGGCATTGTCAGTCTTGTCGGCCTTGTCGGTCATGTCGGCAGTGGAGTCGGTCTTGCCACTCTTGGTCGTGGCTGCCGTAGAGGTGTTGTCCTTCTCGTCCTCGCTGTCGCCCAGGCTGAACGGATCGTTGTCGGCCATCGGGGTCGGGTCGACAGAGGACATGGGCTGCCACTTGCTGGCCTTGGTGCTACCGGCGCCCGTGGCAGGCGATGCCGAGCGGTTGGGGCCGTCCTTGGGCGGCAGCTTGGGCGAGGCGCCGTACGTGTCGATAGTCTCATCGCGATCGCTAAACGCAACCTTGCGCTCGGAGCCGGGGCGGGGCGAGGTCGACGAGGGCGGCGGACGAAAAACGTTGGGGTTCTGTCTCACGGGGGCTATTCTTCTGTTAGCAAGCATTCGCGATTTTACTCAAAGAAAAAGGGCGTAACCTACTGCCATCGCCGTGCAGCTGGATACCGGCAAAGTCGTCGCTCAGGAGCTCCGGGTCGGCATCGTAGTCGCCGCTGCGGCGCGGGGGCTGCCGCGAACCGAAGCGCGCATAGCTTGTGGAGCTCTGGCCACGCGAGGGGCCGCCAGGGCCGCCCTGCTGGTGCTCATCGTCGTCGTTCTCGCCGGCGTTCCACTCCTCGTTGATCTTCTTCTTGATGCCGGTAAACCAGGTGTTGAACTTGGTCTGGGTCTCGGCGAAACCCTTGCGCAGACTCTCCTGGATCACCGGGAGGTCATCGTCGAGGAAGCTGTGCTCCTTGTCGCCCCACATCTCGTTGGGCTTGAGGCCCGTCTCACCCCGCTGGTAGCCACCACGGCCACCGCCGCCACGGCTTGTGCGTGCCTCATAGCCGCCGTCCTCGGCCTCGTAGTGCTGGGCGAGCTGCCGCGCGTACTCCTCGTCGGCCATCATCTGGCTATACGGGGACAGGCGGCCGCCGCTGGGGGGAACAGGGTCGCGCTGGGCAGGGCGGGGGGGCTGCGGTGGCGGGGCGGGCTCTTGCTCTTCTTCTCGCTTGGCAGCCTCGGGGTCGGTCATCTCGAGGAGGGCGTGGAAGGCGGCATCAATATTGCCACGGCTGGCCGACAGGACAGCCTTGATCACAGCCAGGTCCACAGCCGGGAACGCCTCCTTGAGTGTCTGCTCATTCTTCTGCTGCTCGGTCAAGGGCCGCGGGGGCTTCGGGGGCGCAGGCTCGTCAGAGGCCGGGGCAGAGGCGGCCGTCTCGGAGCTTGCCTCGGTCACGGAAGCATCGGCAGCTCCGGTAGCACCGGTAGAAGTGGTCGTAGTCGCAGCAGCATCACCCGAGGTCGTCGAGTTGGCAGCAGAGGTGCTCGTCTTGGAGGTGGACGTCTCCTCCGGGGCAATGCTGTTCTCCTGAATGTCGTCGTCGTCCATTTCGAGAGGGCGGGCCGTTGTCGGCGATTCTGGGGTCGGGGACTTCTGGATCGCGGCGGGCGGTTAGTACGGACTCGCAACGAATCGCAACGAAGCTTGCCAGAGGACAGATTGATGCAGAGAAAGATAAGATGAAAGCGTAAGAGCGAGAGAGAGCGCGATCTTGAGCTTTTTCTAGCTCGCACCGCATAAACCACCAAGGCAGCTCATAAAAACAAGGGGCGAAGCCGCAAAAAGTGGGTACAGAAAACATACAGGATCAGCCGCCATTCTGAGTTTGGTTTTGCTTGTTTTCGCAGGGTCAACAGAGTTGGAGAGTGGGTGGAGGATGTTGTCGATGATGGGGATCTTATGCCGCGTCGATTGGGAGCGTCGAGGCAGTCGGGTGGAGAGCGGTGGAGGGCTTGCGTGGAGGGAGAGAAAAGGTGACTTTCGATGAAGGTCGGAAAAGGAAGCCTAGTTTTAAGGCATAGGGCCCGCAGAAGGGAGAAACGTGGGTGATACCTCGTCGCCCTTACTACGGGCGTGCTAAGATTAAAGAACAGCAGGCGCTACCGGCGTAAGGACGTCAATAATAGAAGGAGCGATGGAGAGCTGGGAGCTGGGCATATGCATTACGCTTCAGGGGGTTTTAGATGCTAAAGAGGGAAAGAGGATAGGGAGACGAGGAGAGCGCCCCACGTTGCCTGCCCGCAGCGCCACACTGACAGACAGAGCAAGAGCGCCTGGAACAGCTCAAACAGGAAGGAAAAGGTGGGGTAGAGGACGAGACGGGACTCGTGGCCGCCACTTGTCTGTTTCCTGTTTCCTGGGCGGCCGCCAGCAGGATTCCAGTTGATGACGGCAGCGCCTTCCCCTCCAAGAACCGCAACCAGAAAGAGAAGGAACAGGCTGCGAGCTTAAGCCACATGTCACATGCGCGCCTCACTCACAGCTATTTTTGTGACACTGTCGTCTGAAGGTGTCTTAGGTCTGAGAGCCCGTTGTTGTATCTTACCTGTACTGGTACCCCGTTACCGCACCAATTTAGCCCCGCCTTTTAGTACTCTTTCCTTCTACGACGTAATTATGTCTCGTCACTCCGGATAACGGAAGAGAGGCTGGCCCGAGTCGCAGACCCAACACCTTCCCAACAACCACAGCCAAGAGCAAGGCAGCAAATCGATTGGACGGCTCGCATGGATGATTGCAATTGCTGGCTCTTTGACGACATCAACGACTGACGAACACTGAACGACGACCAAAGCTCTAGACTTTCCGCCTCTCCCCTATCTTTGACCGCTCTCTTTGTTCTTTCTTTTGCTTGCGACAACGCCTCTACACTGCCACACCCAGCGAATACAGTCTGACAGCGACAGCCTTGTTTCTTTTCGCAGGGATAAGCGCTGCGATTGGATGATCCCGACGACATTCCCGGACGACTTCTGGCCACGGGCATTGCACGACAACCGACACCGGCCCTCGAACGGCTGCTGCCTTATCACGCTTGCGCACACATTTGACGACGAGCAGGAAGGCAGCGATTTGACCGGAGGCATAGCCCGGTAGATTCGGAACAAAGAGGAGGGATTGCACGGAGCGGAACTAAAAAAGGGAAGCCCGTTTAGTTGTTGCAGCCTGGCCGATTACGGTGAACTGCTGCCGCCGAGATGGGGAACAACGGGAGCCGGGTCACGGCCCAAGATAAGTGCGTCACACATGCACACAACACGACGGAAGTTTTACAGCCAAGAGCATGATTGCTAACTTCTTTTCCCCTCTCTTCAGGGCCATCCTGGACCTCAAGATCCAGCGCGACAAGCTCCACCAGTACCAGCGCCGCGTCACCGTCCTGACGAACCGCGAGACCGAGATTGCCCGCGAGATGCTGGCACGGGGAGACAAGAAGCGCGCGTTGCTGGCTCTACGACGGAAAAAATACCAGGAGTCGCTGCTGACCAAGACGGACGCACAGCTCGAGCAGCTGGAGAAGCTGACGTCCAATGTGGAGTTTGCGCTGATCCAAAAGGATGTCGTCTTTGGCCTGCAACAGGGCACCAAGGTTCTCCAAGAAATCCACAAGGAGATGGGCGGCCTGGCGCACGTGGAGAAGCTGATGGGCGACACCGCCGATGCGATTGCCTATCAGAATGTACGTCTCCAGCCCCCTTTCTTTCTGTTATGCTCTCTCGGTACACATTACTAATACTAACCACCCGCTTATAGGAAGTCAGCGAGATGCTGGGCGGCAGCATGTCTGTTGCGGACGAAGACGAGGTAGAGGACGAGCTGGCAGCTCTCGAGGCCGAGCTGGTACCCGCACAGCCGGCCAAGGTGGTGCTGCCCAACGCGCCAAACACACAGCCCGTGGCGGCGCAAGACCCGATAGCGGCCGAGGAGGAGGAAGAGCCGCAGCCGGAGCGGCGACAGCTGGTGCCGGCCTAAGACGCCCAAGACAGGGCTTCTTTGCAAGAGGGGACGCTGTACATACGACAGGGATATTATTGATATGGTTGGATAGTTGCTAGACGAGCGTTGTCTTTCTTCTCTCTCTCTTTTTTTTGTTACTTATTTTTTGCGTCTCCTTCTATTATAGCCTCGGTGTTTGTCGTGTGCCTTTTTATTTCATTCTTATACACTATTTCATCCTCGAGACGGTCCGTTTCCGATGGTTTCTTGCTTTACGAGGCACACTTTTCTACGCACACTGTACCTTACCCGCGGCTCTGTGCAAGCCACATGGCACGCAGGATTTTGGACTCGGCCTGGGCCTATGCAGGTGATAGACAGGCACCATCTGCTGTGTACGGAGTAGTCATGTATTATTACGTCGCAGACAGGCACCGCCAGCATAAAGACGCGCTGCCGGCCGCCGACCCGATTTCCTTGTTCTGGGCCCTTCTTCTGCATGCCTTATTCCCATTCTTTTCGCGTAAGGAAACCAGTCTTCGACTAGTGTGTCCGCAGCAAAGCGTTTTTTTCCCAGATTTTTTTTTTGTTTGAATTCGTGTCGTGGCTCTTTTCGCGGCGCAATTGCGGGTTGAAACGGGCCCCTTTCAGCCTCGTGGTGCGGCAGCAATTGGCGTGGTTATTTTTTTTGGCGGTAGGCGGCCCTAGACAAGCTCGACAACAGGATGGGTCCAGCGGCCGGGCCAGCGACAGACACATGTGCCAGCGGAGCCCGCTGATTGGACCGGCAGGATCGCCCTTCTCTGCTCTTTTTTTTTGCTAACGTCGAGCGTGCAGAAGGTGCAGAAGGTGCAAGTAGCACATCGTATATGCGAAATCGCACGGCCTGCATTGCACATCTGTGCCTGCCCATTTCCATTTTGTGCCCTGTCAGTTGACGGCTTTGACGAGGGAAAGAGCGAACGGAGGAGGGGAGAAAACGGAAGGCGCAGAGGGTCCTATCCATGGCCGGAAAATAAAAGGGGGAAATGGACTAAAAGTACTACATGTTCCTCTATGTGTAAAGTACTTTACGGACAAAGAGGAAAAACGATATCCATCTAGAAGAATTAAGAGTAAAAAGAGAGACGTCTTGGCGAAACGAACAAGTGACGCGCGTGAGAGGAGGGGGAGAACTTCCGCCCAACCAAAAGCTCTGCCGGCTCCGATCCAGCTGCCATTGGGTCTTCCTGGTGCCTGGTTTGTGACAGCCGCCGGTGCCGATGATCCTCTCAGCCGTGTATGTTGCATATCGTGAATAGCAAGTTTCCTGGTGCATTCGAATGCCTATGTCAAGGGACGATGTATGGACAGCGCCGAAAAGAATCAAACAAAAAAAGCGGAGCTGCACTGTAGATTCGAAAGTCTTAGTCGCTGCTTCCCAGCTACTAGTAGGATGCGGTTCTGCGAAACTCGAACCCCACCAGCCTATTTTCGGGGCAGAGAGCTCTTGCCCGTTGCCCACGCGCGCGGTCGCTTACCACCCCTCAAGTCTCTCCTTCCCCGTTTTCCCTTTCTCTCTCTTTCCTCGATTGCCCTTCTCTTTCTTTTCTCGTCACTCCTGTCTCGATATTTTCTTTCTTCTCAGTTCGACTTCTTCTTTCTTTCCTGCAGCAATTGTCTTGTTTACGCCGTTGCTCGTGAACCTTTGATCGCCATCGCCGCCGTTGGACCGTTCTGTCGCCCGATAACCATCACCTCCCACGGTATCTATCGCTCCTTGTTCGCACTGTGTCGCAAACTGTATTACACCAAAAAAACGGCGCGCCGGAGAGACAGAATCAACGAGGCAGCTGCGACCGACTTCAAAGGTATGACGGCACACCTTCCCCTTTGGTCTTCCCTCTCTCTCACCACAACTGGCCACCGCGCGCGTGCCTGGCTCTTTCCTCTTGTTCTCAGCATACATTCCCCTCGTTCCTGCCTTACTCCGGCCGGGTGTTTGCGCGCACAACTTTTTTTGCGCGCCTGCCTTCGTTTTCCCTCGAGCTCAAGATAGAAAGAGGCGACGGACCACGTCCCCCCAGCTTCGTTTCTGAGAACTGACAGCTTCCCACAGCTCACGAGGTGCACAATTCTTCTGCACAAGAACAAACCCGGTACGACTGTACGACCACGAAAGAAGAAAAAAGAAACACGCCCGGCTCTGTGACTGGCTCGAACCTGCATTGAGCTTGCATCGTCCTCCATACTCGGTAAGCAAAGAAATCCCCTCTGCTGGCCCCCCCCCGCGGCGCTTGCCGCCTTGGATCACCGAGTCCAATGGCCGGAGCCCCTGCTTGTTTGCCTCTTGACTATTCAAGTGCTTCGGTCTATGTCTGTCGGTCTTCTGTGTCTACTGTCTCTGTTATGTCCCGCCTTCATGCCCGCCACCCCCACGGTATCGGGTGTTTGCCCATCGCTGCCCCCATCGACCTCACCGGTGCCTCATTTCTCGCCCCTCCGGGACCCCATCGGAAGCTTCCGTGATCTTCCGTCGACCTTCAGCTCTATCTTCTCCCGTATGTCTCTACCAGGACCGTAGATCCTGGCCGTTTGCATGTCCATGAGTACAGGATGGTGAAGCTGCCCACAAATAATGCAAAGCTGGCGAGGGAGAAGAGGAAGAGGAAGAAGTTGAAAACCATGAAAGAACACCCAACGCCAAGACGGTCCCGGAAAGCTCCCGCATCTCTCCGTCGACATCCCACGGCCCCCACACTGTCGGCGAGCTCAAAAGAGAAATCGGCCCCGACGAGCACGACTAGAGCTTCCAGCCCCATCTTCCCCAGCTCCGCAACCTTCCATGTCCCTCACCGTGTGGCTTCTTTGGGCATGGTAGCCTTCCTCATCTGGAGGGACAGTGACCTGCCGTCTTGTCACTGCTCTTTGATACGAGGGCTTGTGTCATCTTTCTCCGCATATCTGCATGCCAGTTTGCGTATTGCAGTCTGGCTCTGGTGGGGATACAAGGACGGGCAAGCCGGACCACGGGAGGCCATGGGGATATATCCTGCTATAAGGAGCAGGAAACAGAAAAACGGCACATGCGCACCTGCATACACGCAACATACGCACTTGCGCACATACCCCAGAAGACACGCGCGCATATACACCACACACTCGGGATGGGGCTGCGAGATAAAAGACCCTGCCAGATTACCGGAAAGCAGCAGACCATATGCACGGGAGCGAGGCTTGCAGCAGCTAGTTTCTGCCCGACACCCCCTTTTGGACGGGCGAGACTTGACGCCACTGGCTAAAGTCTTGTTCGTTCTTCATAAAAGGCGCTGCAGTTCGATCCCGAGCGTCCAGCCTCCTGCACCTTCTGCACACCTTTATATTCCCCTCCTGCGCCCATCCCTCCAGCCTCAGTGCTGACCTGTCCTGGCCCTACCACGCGCCCACGTGGAGAGAGAGAACCTGTCCCACCGTTCGACCAACCGCCAGGGGCAAGGCTTACAACCCAGTTATTGCTTTCTTCTCCCATCTCACCCCGCCATCAGCCATACAACCAACATACAGCAGACCACAACAGCACAGAGACAAAGACAAGACAAAGATCGACCGCGCAGAAAGCTCCTGCATTTTCGGACAATATACTTGGCCAAGCCTGATTCTAACATTGCTGACAGAAATACTACTCCGCACAAAGAAACTTGTATTTGAAACTCTGAACGAGGGCCTATTTTCTTCTCTTTTCTCGTCTTTCTTTCTGGGGCGAGCCCCCCGGCCTTTTGGCTCGACAGCTGTAGCTTCTCAACATGTAAGCGAACCCCCACCTCTGTCTATCTTGCTCATTGGGCTTCAGTCAACTAATAGCTTCGTCTCTTTATAGGAAGTTCGGCAAGCAGATTCAGAAGCGGCAGCTTGAAGTGCCAGAGTATGCAGCAAGTTTTGTCAACTACAAGGCACTAAAGAAGGTAAGCTTATATTGCGGGAGCTATGTGTTTGTGGGAGGACAAGGAAGACGAATGCGTAGGGGGCGACTTGGATCGACCCTCGATCCAGACCATTCCACGGGCCTCTACTCTCTTCCCTTACCCATGTGCTGGCCACGTTTGCTGACAAGTGGCTCATAAACAGCTCATCAAACGCCTCTCGGCCACACCTGTCCTCGGTGCCCAGGATGACCTTCACCGCTCGGCCACCCCTGTAGATTCCCAGGCTGCTCTGCAAGCCAACAAAGCTACCTTCTTTTTTCAACTTGTAAGTCAGACACTGACCTCCACCTTTGGTCACCTTTGCTTCGTCTCTCATGCTCCCGCACATGCTGCTAATCACTCTTACCCCGGAACAGGAGCGCGAACTCGAAAAGGTCAACGCCTTCTACCTACAAAAGGAGGCCGAGCTCAAGGTCCGCTTAAAAACACTGCTCGACAAGAAGAAGGTCCTCCGCGCACGAGGCAATGGTATTTCCCGACGCTCCGCCAAGTTCACCACCCTCCAGGAGGGTTTCCAACAGTTTGCCAACGATCTCAACAAGCTGCAGCAGTTTGTCGAGATCAACGGCACCGCCTTCTCCAAGATCTTGAAGAAATGGGACAAGACATCAAAATCCAAGACCAAGGAGCTCTACCTCTCGCGCGCCGTCGAAGTCCAGCCCTTCTTCAACGCCACCGTCATCAGTGAGCTGTCTGATCAGGCCACGACAAGTCTGCAGGAGCTCGGTGCCTGGGCCGAGGGCGACCACGAGATCCGTTTCGATGGCCGGGCTGCGGCGCCCGACCACATTGTCAGCAGCCAGCATCTACTGGGCACAGATGAGGGCGATGCCGACACGCTCTTGCTCGACACGGTCCTTGCCGGCCACCTCGAAAACCTTCGCGACCTTCTGGGCCGCATGCAAGCTTCTGTCACAGATACCAACGGCCAGGAGGACGGAAGCAGCAAAATTAGCAGAGACATAGCTCTGAAGGAGCGTGTGACGCGTACCTTTTTGGCGTCAATCAACGAGGGCTCCAGGGATGCCCTGCAGGTGCTGATCGACACGGGTCTTGTCGACGTTCAAAGCGAAGATGACATCAACGAGCGGAATTGCTTGCATCAGGCCACAATCTACGGCAACAATTTTGTGCTCGACTATGGCCTCAAGAACGATGTCTCTGTCATCCGTACCGACGTCTACGGCCGTGTGCCACTGCACTACGCCAGCATGCACGGTCGCCTGGATATGCTTGACGCTCTCCTTAAGGGTAAGCTGCTCACGCTAATTCTTTATATTGATAAGGACAGTTGCTGACATCAAATGTAGTCGGTCCCGAGGCAATCGACCTGATCGACCACGACAACTTCACACCCCTGATCCACGCCATCATCCACGGCCACCTTGGCTGTGTCAGCCGTCTGCTCGAAAAGTCGGCCCGCGTCGACCCCATCTCCGATGCCGATCACGTGCCCCTGAACTTGGCCTGCGAACACGGCACCGATGCCATCGTCGAGCTTCTCCTGAAGCACGGCGCCAACATCCTCCCCGACGCGGAAGGCCTGTACCCGCAGCATCTTGTTGCCCGTGCTGGCCGTGCCCCCACTTTGCTCCTCCTTCTTCAGCAGTACGGCGCCGACTTAAATCAGATCGACAAGCTGTACGGCTGGACACCGATTGTCCACGCTGCCAGCGAAGGCAACGTCCCCTGCCTCAAGGCTCTGCTCGAGGCTGGTGTTGATCCCAACATCCTCGATGAGAAGGACCTGCCGGCCATGTACTACGCCGCATGGGAGGGCCATTTGGAGTGCATGAAGCTTCTCACGCCGTACAGCCGGAAGAAGAGCAGCAAGGTCAAGCGGGATAGTCCGTTTGGTCTCAAGCCCACACCGGATATTGGCACGCTTGATGGTTTTGGTGCACATGGCGCTGGCAGCAGCACGGCACCGGGACCCATGGCCCTGGACCCGGATGCGATCCCAATTCTCGAGCTGCCGCCACCCATCATCCCGCTCCGCCGCTACGGCCACAACTTCCTTGACACCAAGACGGTGGTTCAGATTAACTTTGAGGACCAGAACGGCGAGCCGCCACTGGTTTTCTTCCACGACGGCAAATACCCCGCTGCACGCCTGACCATTTCGTCCAAGGTCGCCGACCTGATCCCCAAGAACATCATGCTCCCCTTCCAGGAGGATACCCGCCTTGTGTTCTTCCAGGTCGACAACCTCGACTCGTTTGTGCTCGATTTTGACGTTTTCCCGACGTATGGTGCCAAGATTATCGCCAAGACGGTGGCTCTGCCGAGCACGTTCCGCACGCTTTTGGGCAGCTCCGGCAGCAGCTGCTGCTTGCCCCTGTTCGACCCCCGCCTCCGCGCCATCGGCCAGATCAGTTTCCACACCCAGGTCATTAAGCCTTTCCCGGGCAAGCCGCTGGAAATTGCCGACTTTGAGACGTACTGGAAGGCCACCAGCCAGCTTGAGGGCCACCCCAGCAGCTTTGTTGCCGGCTCCAGTTTGTCGGGCGACTACGTGCGCCTCTACGTGCAGCACACTAGTGACGGTGTGCCCGTCCTATGGCCTACGTGGACGGTGCGCTGCGGCGGTGGCCGTGGTGCTCTTGTTGAGAGTGCCGATGCCATGGTGGACGTCACGGGCGACAGCAGCGTCATCGACGTCCCCGTGGCGCGCATGAACTACGCCCAATTCCGCGCGGCTACCTCGACGGCACCCGGCCGGCCACACCTCGAGACTCTGTCGTCCTCTCCCCTCGATGCCGTCTCCCACGTGCACCGTGTCCTGGCCACGTCCGGTGTGGCCCTGCGCGACGCCCTGGCCCTGGTGCCTACGGGCATGCACGTCAACCTGCAGATTCTGTACCCGAGCGCCGACGAAGAGCGTGTTCTGGGTCTCGGCGGCGTGGGCAATGTCGACATCAACACCGGCGTCGATGCAATTTTGGCCGTTGTCTTTGACCACGCACGTGCCCAGCGCGTTCATACGCCCGATGTGGTGCGTTCCGTTGTCTTCAGCTCGTACAACCCGAGCTTGTGCACGGCCATCAACTGGAAGCAGCCCAACTTCCCAGTGTTCCTGTGCAACGACCTGGGCCGAGAAGACGACGCCACCGTGGCGGCGGCTGTCCCCGACGTTGTATGGAGCACCGGCCGGCGGACGGCTTCGGTCAAGGAGGTTGTGCGCACCGCCCAGAGCAACAACTTTATGGGTCTCGTGTGCAGTTCCCGACTTCTTGTAAGTCTTCCTTCTCCCCTGTACGTGATTCAATGTTTACCCGCTAACTTCTTGCAGGACATGGTCCCGGCTCTTGTTGATGCCATCAAGTCGGAGGGTCTGGCGCTGGTCATTGACCGGTCGGCTGAGGAGACACCCGATCCCAACGCCATGATCGACCCCTTCCCGCGGCTGCCCGAGGGCATTGACGGTGTGCTGAAAAGCGACGGCGTTTTGCGATTTAACGAGTCTATAGACATGTGATTTTTTGATTGTTCTCTTTTTGTGTTTGAGGAAGTCGAAGGGAGATATACCAAGTGGGGGAAATATGCGAGAAAAAGGACGAAAGTGGCTCTTCTGGCAGGGCTCAAAATATGAACTGGAGGGCTTTATTTGATTTCATGATGGGAGATGGCATTTTTCATTCGCATCTACTTCTGTTTATTTTCCAACGTTTTGTATTTATTCTTAATGGAGCTTTTAGAACGACGGCATTGCATTCGTATATAGGAAAAACACAAACTAACAATAGCATATATTTGAATCTAGTCACGATGGACAATCACGATGGACAACCTTACTGGGATATTGTGCTAGCCCCTTTGTAATGGACGAAGTAAACACAGCCGCCGTCTTGTGACTTGAGGGGGCAACTAGTTTACGAGTCAAGACACAGACTTTAAGGTTTGTTTGTATCCACGAGCTGAAAAGGTATCTTGATAACAACGAGCGTGGTATATTTTGGTAGGACTGTAGAAAGTGGTGAGCTTGGAGCCTAGGACACAAGACTGGAAGATAGACCCATAGCCAGACGACAGTGATATTGGCCGGCCCCCCTTTTCAACATCTCCTACACTAAAGGTCGGCTTGGCACAGGCCACACGGCTCGTCTTTGGTATTGTTGTCTCGGCTTGCTTTTTCGGCCGTCGTTGTCGGGGTCCGTCATGATTCGGGTCTCACTATCGGGTTCAGTTGCGTTGATATGTCGGAGGGTGGTGTCGGTATAAATTTGTAGTTTGATTCTCCTGCCGGCAGTTTTTTTTTTTTTTTTTTTTTTTTTTTTTGAAGACTCTTGTTGCCGTATTATCAGTCTTCTTATTCTTCACCTCGGCATTGCTCTCCGCGCGGCACATCACGAGCTCTCCTTGCCCACAAAACGGGCAGAGAAGAAGGACAAGTCAAGAAATGGACGACAAAAAGAAAATGAAAAGAAAATGGACAGAAATCTCCTCTCATACTTCACCAAAAAAGAAACAAAATGGTATGCTCCACGACAGCATAAAGCAAATAAACTCGGCACGAAGGCCCGCCATGATTCGACATTCTCCCCCAGCCTCCTCTCCCCCCCCCCCCCCCCCATGAACCGACACGTAACGAATGTTGTAACTTCCCAAATCTAGAGCACACTCTTTTTTTCGCTTCATCTCCTTCTCTTTCTCTCTTACCCACTCCACTGAACCCATCAATTCTAAAACTGAAAAGAAAAAGAAAAAAGTCAACGAGTGATTGCTCAGCATCTAATAATGATGAACCCATAAAGAAGCGCACAAAAGCAAATCGAGGGGCACAAAACCCACAAGAAACATACATCCACCTCTTTTTGAAGAACAATCAACAAAAAACCCACGATATCACAGAAAAGTAAAAAAGGTTCGAAAAAGGAATAAAGAAGCAAAAAAGCAATGTTATCCATAAAATAAAGTAGAAGATCCCATAAATGAAGCGAGCTAGAAAAAAAGCGCAAAATGAGGAAACATGACGAAACATGGAAGATGATAAAAGAATTGAAAAATGAATCAAAAGCTAGGTGGTGTAGCGAATGATAAGAAAAAGGTGACGAAGAAGTTTGGAATAGGAATAAGCGGTTGGAAGCGCCTTGCGGTGCTTTTTGAATATGCGTAGTCTTCATTGTGTGTTTTTATGAGGAAGGCAAAGCCGTCGTTTCTAATGCTCTACCGAACGGCACGGGATTTGACGCCATATTTAGATTGCGATGCGAAAGTGAGGATTCGGGCACTGCTAATGCTCGTGATGGATAAAGAAGCGGAAAGCGAGGTTCGAATGTGGGTCGTCAGGGTCGCTGTTTCGCAACTCGTAGTTTATTAAACGCCAAAGAACTCGTTCATCTTGCTTTCGACAATCGTCATGTTGGCCTTTGCTGCTGTGAGAGCCTCTGTTATCCGGGCGAGGCAGACGCTCTCGTCTGTTTCGGGAGTGCCGTCAAGCGTCATCTTCTTGCCGTACTGCTGGATGACCTGGCAGTGGTCCTTCACCTTGTCGAAACCGAGAGCTGCTGAGGAACCCTTGAGGAAGTGGCCAAGGTCCGACAGTTTTGCGAGATCAGCATCGGCACTGAAAAAAGCGTTAGCAGGGCGATATTCGAGCATAGTGAGAGCAAAACAGAGATGGTGAACTTCACTTACACTGCTGCGTCCATACCCTGGAAGGTCTCCTTGGCCTGGTCGAAGTAGTCGTACACGAGAGTTTTGCTAAAGTCGCGATTTGACGGGCTGTCGTCCATCTCCAGGATCTGCTCAAAAGCCGCCTCGCTGACACTATCGCCGAAGTCGAAAGACATGTTGGGCACCGTTTTTGCTGTGTTTTGACCTAACAGAAGGCTGTTGTTCTGGTTTGTTGTGAAGGTCCACGTATGAAACGTCTATCTGCATCATTAGTTAGCTATCGTGCCCACGAAAACAAAAGGCATTATTAAAACACGACCCAATATATGACGGCGACAAAAACATCATACAACAGACGCAGGCTTTACAAATATAACTCAAAGAGGGCCACTTGAAGCAAAATGACGGAGGGCGGTGTGTGGGTATGTTGACTAGGCAGGGATGCGGGAGAATATCAAAGGGCGAGGCTGTCTTGCCGGTGATGCTTCGTCAAAGGGATGTATAAAAAAAAAGCTTCTGATAGGAAAGGCGGCGTAGGAGACAAGCAATAGAGAAACAAAGGAAGAAATAAGGGGGGGGGGGCTGAAGCGAGGAGGAGGGGAAAGAGCCACGGAGAAGCAGCATAAACAAGACAGCCCAAGAGAACTGAGAAGCCCTTGTCTTGTATCTGCCGGGAGAGCCCGAGCATGGACATATGCACTTGCCATCAATCCTGGCTAGCGGGCCCCAATGCCATATGCCAGACGAGTGGGTGAGAAGGCAGACGTCGTAGATGAGTGGAGAGTTGGGAGGGGGTAGAAGGGAAAGGGTAAAAAAAGTAAGAAAAACCCCGCGTTCTCTGGGTCACAGCTTGTACGCAGCAGCGTTGCGGCAAGACATGGCCGTATGTCCCCATCCCCAGAAGGAGAGAAAGTTGAGAGAGAGGACAAAAAGGTGGGTTGGTTGGTTCTGGTGCCTCTCATAGGACAACGAAGCACAGGCCAAGGCACACAGGATGACAGATGGTCCGGGGCCAAAATGCGCGTCTGCATCTGCGCTCATGTGAGAGGAACATGAGACGCAGCCGGGGCAGTCGTTCCGCAGACAGAAACACAGAAAACAGGTGTCATACCATGCATGCTGAGCATGCTGAGGCTCCTTTCCCGCCCCTCGGAAGAGAAAAGAACTGTGCATCTTTAGGAAGCAAAGCAAGCTAAGGCAGCTAGAGGCAGTAGAACGACCGGGCAGGGGGGATCTGTGCAGAGGCAGCAGCCGCTCGGCGCGAGGTGAGGAGGCAGGCGGTGGGATGGGTATCAAGAACAAGAGATAATCTGGTCGAGCTCGCTCAGGTTGGGTTCGGGTTGCGACCACCCGCAGAAAAGAACATAGGGCAAGATAGGTACGAGCTTTGCGCCAGATAACAATCGTGCGAAGGCGTGTCAGATCGGCGCCCAGCGCATTGTCATATACTCACATTGGTCGAATCTGGCAAGCGGTTTGCTGCTGTGGAAAGAACGAGAGCCTCGTGCGGGGCGTGTTTTGTTATGGAGAGGTAAGACTGTTGTCCAAGTTCAAGCTCCGGGATCGTTGCTGGATCTTAGCGTAAGCCGAGAGCAACGGGGAGTCGTCGTCTGTAGTCGTGTCGCCGTGTCGTCGTCTCGTGGAGTACGAAGCTCGTGCCTTGATATATAAGCACGGTTTCTTCGGGAAGAGCTGTCGAGTGGCTGTTTCGAGGTGCTTCGGTGTGGCCACCAAGGGCTGGCGCCTCTTTCGTAAGATGGGTCAACGAGCTGGTGCTGTGTATCTGTGGCGCTGAAGCTGCAAAGGTAGAGAGAAAGAGAAGATGTGGCGATGGGATGCGACGAGCGGGGAGGAGGTTGACGATGATAGTACTCGATAGAGTGTTGTTTTTGGGAAGCAGGAGAGAATGGAAGAAAAAGAAGAAAACCCAAAAGACGGAGAGACAAGCGAAGCGAAGAATAGTGGAACGGCACGCGGGCAGCTAACGGGGAAAGAAAACGATAGTTGGGACTACGACTTGAGAGGGATTGTGTGTGCACACGAACAAACACAGTAGACGCTCCTGGCGGTAAAGGCCGAATAGGGTTTAGCTTCGGTGGTTGGTGGAGGATGCAGTTGACGAGGGGGACGAGGAGCTTCTGCTGTGTAGAAGTGCGTGCTTTCACAGAAATGCTGGTTGTTGATGAAGTCAAACAGAGGCGACGAGGTTTCTTTGACAGGAGGCTTTTTGGGGGGTTGGATGCTTGTTTGGGGAAAGGTCAACGGCGCGGCCAGTCGAGTTGACGGATTTTGTCTACGACTTGGAGGGGGTTGCGTGTATTGCTGTTGCTGAAGGCTCGACCTGTCGCCTGTGACCACCCCTCCTTCCTCCCCCCACCCGCTAGAATTCCGCGCTTCCGCTGGGGCCAACGTCAAACTCCGGCTAGTGAGGGCACTACGGGCCCAAATGGTGTTGAGGAAGGAGAGACCAGCCATGAAAAGGGGGGCCGCTCCACTGACGCCAATGCACCGTCGACTGCCACACAGTGTGATGCTGGTGCTTATCGAGAGTAAGAAATGCCGTCGGTCGTCTTGCTCTCGTTATTTCCCTAACTCTTCCCTCAACTCTCTGCATTATTCTAAATATACAAGATATGGCCTTGTGGTTGCCAGGTATATTGAGTAGTGAAGCCTGTCTCTTTCTGCTTTGTTTTTAACTTTGGAGCGGGGGTAGGTCGACCGGTGAGCGCTGTCGGTCGTTGTTTCCCTAATGGCTGCCCCGAACAAAAGAATATGCATTGCGTTAGGGTGGCGCGGACAACGGCCCCGGTCTCTCCTTCCTTCTTCGGGACTTCTTTGTACGGGAACGGCAGGCGCTCGTTTGGCGAATTTGTCCAGATATGCATCTTACAAATTGTGACTGCAAGTGTCTTCTTGCTGCCACCTGCTCGTCTCGTTCTTCCTCTTCTGGACGCCTGGAGATGCGCCTGCCGACGAAAACAAGCAGGGCTGGAAGCCACAGCGTGTCACTGAAGACGGAGCCACCCACTGAGCCGGCTTCTGAGGATGGTTAAATCCCTGTCTGCTTGTCTGTTTGTGTAAATAGTATGTGCAGCCTGGCTCTTCTTATTCCCTTATTGTGTCCCATTTCTGTTACCCGGGAAGTTGAGTGTTCCATCCCCTTATGATTTTATGTTTAAGCTCATAGTTTTACATAAAAATGCTGTGCCTGTCCCCAGGGGCGCTCTTTCCTCTGCTATCCATTTGACGCCTAGCCCACTGTCGTTTGCACCTGCCCCACCTGTAGGCCGCCACTATTGCCCGCGGCGCCCTTGCCCCTGCCTGCCACTCCTTATTTTTCTTCAATTTCTTCTTTTTTCGTCCCATTCTGGGAAGGGATCGTTGCTGCAATCGCTGGTTGGCATCTCTCGGAGCCCCCTCTTTTAAACCGATTTTTACTGCCCTATTCTACCCTACGCGCCGAGCAACCCACCCGTCATGACTTATTTTACCTTTTTAACCCTTTCCCCTCCCCACCTGCGGTCTTTTTTATTTTTATTTTTATTTTCCTTTGTCCAAGAATGGAAATCGTTTGTGGGAAAATGTGACCCTTGCTCCTTCCTGACTTTATCTGTTCTTCTTCTTTTGTTCTCTCGCACCTTCCGTCTGATGTAAATTGCATTGTCCAAATAATATGGCTAGCCCGGAAGAAGGCAGGCACAAAGCGTTAACCGCCCCTCTCCGAGCCTAATAAGACTCTATGACGCAATGGTTTCCACAGCCCAAAAGCCGGCCACGCAGAGAGAAGGCACCCACGCACCTAAACCAGCATTCCCTTTTGGTGGGACAAGCAGCACCCAAGTCTGCACCCTGGGCGAGTCTGGGCATCGCACAAAAGAAGGTGCGGCAGCCATTCACACTTTTTTTGTCGTTCAGAGTGCAGTAAAAAAGCAGTGCGCCTTCCTTTTGTCGCCGTATCTACCACATTCTGTTGAAGAAGGAGCAAAGGGCTCAAAATAGGGGCTACTGTAACTGGGTAAAAAGGAACAAGCTCTATCTTGGTGCATCCCCCGGGAACGTTTGTTGTTGCTTCTCATGAATCCTCGACTCTCTTCATTTGCGCCACGATCCACACACAACAAGACATACTCCCCGTACCCATTCCATCAGTCATGTTTGGTCTCGCCCCGATCCTTATCCTGTACATCGGACCCCTCTTCGATTTTATTTGGCATAATTTTGCTCGGTATTATGGATTGACCATTCTTCTTTACCTGGCCACGCGAGCTTCTCCCCTTTTTCTTTTGCAACCGGAACTTGCCAGCGACCCGCCACCCACTCGTCTCATCAGCACTACTGTATCTCCGTGCCAAATGGACCTACACAATAGCGTACAGCCATGGGTGGAACTAGATTGGTTCATGTGCGACGATGAAGAGCGGTGAACTCTTCTGAGCGTTGCTTCTATTGCCAGTCTGCAATGGAACATGCTGAACTGAACAAGCCACTATGCTCTCTCCATGCGGCACTGCAAAAAGAAACGGCTCTTTTTCAGTCTGTGTTTTCTTCTCCCGCCCAGCAAGGCATTCTTTTTGAGGAAGCCGCAGCCGAATCTAGGGGATTTGAGATGCAGGGTCCAATCCCTGGGTAGCCATCGGCAGCGCAGTGCTCGAGCAAATCGTGCAGTCGGCGGCCTACCCTACGGGGCCTCCATCATGAGCTATTACGGCCGGGCTGGACAATCGACCTCCCCTTTTGAGATCGTTCTCGGGGGTGGGACAATGCTTCGGAAGAAGGCACTTGCGCAAAAGGTCAGAAGCGCCAACTGTCTCCTTGCGGCCACGCCGGCGGGACCCTTCTTTACCTTCCACTCCATACTCCCTTTTGAGAGAGAGAGAAAGCCGAGGACGGGGCTAAACACGCCCTCAACAAAGTTGAGAATGTCGTCTACTTTGATCATATTTGCCTCTGGCTGGGGTAAGCGAAAGGGAAAGCTTGCGAGGTACGTATCTTACAAGACAACGGAAAGGGAAGACAACATTTCTCTGCTCGTTTGCCCTTTCAAGTATTATCATTGTTACCCGTTTCCCCTCCCCTTGTACCCGTTTTCATCTTTCTAAGTCTTTTTCTTTTCTTTCTATGTTACCTTTACCGTTTCCACGAGAAATCCTTCCTGCGAATCCTTGTCTTAGTATCTTGCACTCACTGACCTACATAATATTGCCTTTTAGTCACCCATACGACTGTATGCTTGTGCAATAAAAGCAGTAATGTACGAGTATGGAGTACACGCAGCAATCAGCTGCCGGCGCTGCAACAATGAACGAACAGGCTCGACAGGGAAAAAAACTCTGAGAGTGCCTTTTAGCGGCACAGCCCACAATAAGATACTTTCGCGGCGCTGTTCTCTCCTTTCCTCGCCCCATATTACGTCGTGAGCTGCAGGAGGAACTAAGAGCGCCCCTCTCTGCGCACAGAGCATCCTTCCGACGTCATAGTAGCCTGCTGCTAGGCCGCCCAAGCGTCACCAACCGTTCCACTGCAGCTGCAGAGACAGGGGTTCACTTCTCCACCCACCACACTTCTTCCGGCCTACTTTGTACGCCAATCAGAGACAGCCGGGATCTGTCACTTTATTTTCCAACGACATGGCCTCTGGCCCTAGTTCGTACTCAGAACAACAATCTCCCCCTCTCCGATTGTGTCCCGCAGCGCCGTTCCCATTCCCAGCACGCCCACGAGTACGGAGTAAATATACTCATACGCAGCAATAACACCACACCGAGTTGGTTTGGGTATGGCATGGCCGCCCTATCCACATCCCCTCCCTCTCCTCCTTATGGATTCCCCTTATGGAGTCAAGGCAGATGGAGACGAAGATAGCAGGCCGAAGCGGCTGGCTGCCCCGGAGGAAATAAGAAGAACGAGTCGGGGCCTGTCCCAGTCCCGGTCGCTTGACTGAAAGAGGCAAAGAAGCAATACGAGTAATGATTTACTTCGTGGTCAGGCTCCTCACACAGTCCTGTCCCCAGAGTCCCAAACGCACCCAATGTGCTACCGCTATTGAGGCAAAAGAAAAAAAGAAGAAAAATAGAAATAAGAAGCAAGAATGAGGTCATGTTGAACGTTCTAGACGCATCGGAATTGTCTCCCCAAGTTATCGACGTCGTCCCTAGATCATAACGCTAAATAACGGTGCATTTTCGCCATTGGAACTACGGCTGCCATGGTCGAAAAGTTCAAAGGAGTTCTTTTCCACCCCTTTCACCCTTGCCTTTTCTCTTTTGCGAGCCTAGTTTAGGGTTTTTTTCTTCTGCTTTTCTGCAGCCAGAATGTGAGTTTTCCCCCTTCCCACGAAGCGACCGTCAACAATCAAATTCCTATTGTTTTCGCTTGCTTTAAATTCTTCAGATGCCCTTTCTCAGAGGGAAGAAGCAACAAGGGACAAAATACTGTGCAAATACAGTGCTAGTCGCACATTGTGTTCGGAAGTCGGCACCACTTGGTCCCAAAATGGTTGTTGCCAAGACTCTTACCAGACCGTCGACTGGATTCTGGTTTTTTTTTCTTCTTCCATCGAGCCATCCCACGCTCACACGCTGTCCCTCAAAATTGCCTGTGCACTTATCTGGGGCAGAAAGCGAGAGGGCCTCCCTCTGGCACTGGCTGAGAAGGAGAGGGACAAATAAAACCGCGGGCGGAACCAAAGAAGTCTTTGAAGGATTATCAAGAGCCTGTGAGGCTGGCCAGACAGTTTTTTGACTTCTGGTCCAAGCATCTACATACTATCTTGCGATATTGCCTTACGTATTTTGAAGACTCAGCCGAACCGGAGCCGGGCTCTTGTCCCGTTGATGTCCACAGCACAGTCATCGAAACTGCGTGCTTATGACGCCCCCTATTTTTGGCTTCTTCTTTCCTTCTGAACACGGGCCGTAACTGCAGGTATTATTCCCCTGTGCTGCACAGGGCCGCCCGAATCAACAAATGGGCCTGCCAGATATAAATGCCGCTCGGTATTTGGACATTGCCGACAAAAAGAGAGAACCGAGTGCTGGCTGCAGTGATCTTGAGACACACAGCAAAGGCAAGGCGAGAAATCTGAGCATAAAGGTCACTGTGGCACCGAACAAGACGATTGTCACAAGGGCATAAACCAACCACACCGTGGCAATGCCCTTTTGAAAGACTCGTCAGGCAAATATCGTACGCACATCATCAACTTGCAGTTTGCAGTTCTTTGAACAGTGAGGCAGCTCACTTCATTTATGAGGAACACTATTCTAGTTACTGATCTGGCCTCGGCATTGACTGAGTCGACAGCAAACAGAATTCTGATGCGAAATATGACGAGTGTGCTTGCAGGGAGGAGCAAATATATTGAATTGAAAAAGGGGGTCGTATATTGAAGACGAGAAGAGCAACTCCACAGTGGCGCCCCCAAAACAGACTGGCTGCTCATCGAGCTCACCTTGACCATGCTCACTCACGCTTTCACATCCACCCTATGATGAGCCGGGGGCCAAGCAAAGAGCTTCCACCATGTTTGGCTCGGCTTGATCAACAATCAGCCTTTTTGTTTCTGCAAATATTTCTACACATCCGGACACACAAACACACACAGACGAAACGAAACGAAACGCACGGCGTCGTGCTGCCGCCGGGACAGTTGAAGAACACACTCCCCCCAATCTGTCACTTACACTTTTCCAGTTGGAGAAGGAAGAGACAGCAAAAAAAAAAAAAAAAGAGTCTGGTTGCCCCCAAAAACCTGTTTTTCGTACATACGATCGTGCATCAAAATCGGACGGCATGCATTGCATTTTCATGCTATTTTGCGTCTTCTCCGAGACCCATAGGCCTGGCCAGACCCTTTGAAGATCGTCTCCGGTCGAGCAGACAGAAAGCAGACAGAAAGCAGACGAGAATTAATAACAAAATAATAAGAGAGCAACGGGACATTCCTGCGTCAGGATAAGAGGATGAGGGTTCTTCTTGGCATGGAAGCTTACCCCTATCGACTACTCGCAGCGCACGCATACGTCAAGCCTCAAGGGGACCAGGCAACGGCAGGTGGTAGGGAGGGGGCGTGACCGGCTGCAGGTAGCCCGAAAGAGAAAACGAAGGGAGGCCAGAAAAGAGACGAGAGCGAGTGGAGGAAGAAGAAGAAGGTGAAAAGGGACGGCGTCCCTCTGGCGAGCCAATCCTAAGTCTGCACGCTCGCTTCGTTTGCCCTGCATCTCTGGGAGTCTGGGTTAAGACGTTTATTAAGCATTATCCTTGGGGCTCCAGGATATAATAGCAAGGATGATATTGGATACCTCTGCGGCTTGGAGCCCGATGTGACGGAGCAGACTTGCGTGTTGTGCAGGTGGCAGTGTGGATATTCATGAAAGAAATGAGGCAAGAAGGATTCCCCTGCCACGAGAAAGCAGAAGGAGGAAAGAAGAGAAAGAGTTCAGAGAAGCAGGGTCCTTGTTCGTCTCATGCCAGCAGAGTGCTACCAAGGCGGCATGAAGCAAAAAAGAAAGTTCACAAACCAGAGGCCGATGGAGTATGTTGCCGTGTTAGGCAAAGGCTTCCTTCTCTTGTCGGCCATTGGAGGATGGGGTTAGCAGCAGATGATCTGTCACGGATGGCCCGGTGGAAAAGGGTTGCGGTAAGGTGAGGTCGTATTGTGTTATTATGTCCTCTATAGCAACAAGAAAAAAAGGGAGACGCTGGTGTTATCTAAATACAGTCTTTCTATGATTTGCTCTTGGCTTCCCCTCCCTTCTACTACAGAATCACCTTGGACGCCACGCTCAGCAGCCACGCAGCATCCTGCCAGGTGCCCTCGTTGGCACCGGGCGGCGGCGGCACAGGCTCCTCGGTCGCGTGGCCCTCGTCGCCCTCAAAGCGGCGTTTGTTGGCAGCCCACGTTGGTGTCTGCTTGTTCCAGCCGACGGCCGACCTCCGCTTCCGAGACCGGCGGCGGCGGCCATTGGTCGCAGCCTTGCCGTCCTTGGCTACAGCGGCGGCAGCTTCGTCGAGCACGCTGCTGCTGCTCTCGGTACCCTCGGCCTCTGTATCGTCATCGTCTTCCGTTTCTTCTTCATCGTCCTCTTCATCTTCCTCGTCATCCTCATCGTCGTCGTCCAGCTCGCCCTCTGTCTCCTGGACGGAGAAGAGCGACCAGCCAAAGACGCTGCCGAGCCACGATCCCATGACACCGCCCGCCTTCTCGCGCTTGACCAGCCGCCGGATGTGATCCTCGTCCTCGAGGCTTGTGTCCCGCTGGTGGAGCTCAATGGCCTCGAGTGCCTCGTCGAGGTTGACAAAGTCGGGGCCCGCAGGTGTCGCGAGGTTGTTCGTGCCGCCCTCACGGTACTCGTCGTCGTCCTCGGCCACGTCCGCGTAGTCAAAGTACCCAGGCTCGCCCGCAGCGGTCATGCTAAACAGTTGTACACGGCTACCGACACGGCTGTGCGTACGGCTACTGGGACGGCTGCCCAGACGGCTGCCAGCACGGCTTCCAAACCGGCTACCCGGTTTGCTCGCGGGACCGCCATGGGAGGCAACGGGCGACGTGACGACGTCGTGATCCAAGCTGCCGCGACGACTGCCGCGGCGGCTGTTGCCCGAGATGCGGTCCAGATACTCGCGCTCGCGCGCTAGCTCTCGCTCAAACGCGGCCACGTCCTCGGCCTCTTCGGCGCTGCGCAGACCCGACAGACTCGTCGAGCTGGCACGTGCCGCCAGCCAGCTCTGGCCCTTGGACTCGCGGGCCTCGCTCGTTACAATGGCAGCGGCACGGAACAGCCAGTCGTCGCCGCCCTCGCTGTGGTTGTGACCATGGCCGTGGTGATTGTCCGTCTTGCGGCGGCGGTGGTGACGCGAGCCGCCATTGGCGGCAGAGGAGCGGACATGCTGGCTCGCGTCAAAGTGCAGCTGTGTCGTGGACAGGCTCTTTGCGAGAGCATTGGCATGGCTCTTGCTGCCGCCAGGTGTGCGGGCGCCGCTGCCACCGCCCGAGACTAGTGCACGACGCCCACCCTCGTGGGAGTGCGAGCGAGACGCGGTCGGCGATTTGGACAGCAGCCGGGGTGTAGCCGGGGCCGAGCGGCCTTGGATATAGGAAGGTATCCGCGCGAGCGCAGCACTGTTGCTGATGCCGCTGCTGCCGCCATGGTTGTGGGCGTTGGTAAAGTAGGAGTGGCTGTCGATGATGTCAGTGCCGTCGTAGTCGTCGCGCAGAGGCAGACGCGGCGTGAGCGGTGCGAGAGTGAGGTGCTGCAGGTTCGAGGCCGACCGGTTCTTGCGGCGCGCCTGCTGCTGCTGGGAGTATGCGAGATCCATCTTGTCTGTGGAAGATGGATGAGACGCGGTTTATGGTCGTTGATCGTGTGGCCGCAGCTCGATTCCCCGGGTAATGTGTCGTAGTTTATCGTGGTTTTTGGTCTGATTCCGGATGCTTTATCGGGTCGTTTTCGTGGTGGATTGGCCAATCGGCGCGATGGATAAAGGGCTAAATTCGACAAACAAAAAGCTTAAACGCGTGCAGAAAACGAATTTTTGTATGATGGTAGAAAGGGACGACGACGCTCGCGGTGACGACAAAGATAAGGAGGAAGCGGTGTACGTTGCAAAGGTTGCAATTTCTGTTGGGGAAGAAAGGTCGAGAACCAACAGTGTGTCGACGCGGTAAAAACTCGAAAGTGAGGAGAAAGGAGGCGTTCTTTCTCTCTTTCCCTCCCCTTAGTTGTGGCTGGCTCTTTGGCTCTTTTGGCAGGAGCTAGGGGGAGCAGCTGAGAAAAGGGAGGAAACTACGGAGTAGCAAGAACACAAGTGCGGAGGTGGTGGATTCTCAACTATGGGGGAGGGAATAGGAGCCGAGGAATGCTGGGGCTGCTGAGCAGATTGGCGCGTGGGCCAGCCGAAAAAGAGAGAAGGAGGGAGGAGGCCAGGAGAGTCAGTTTGAAGCAGGGAAGTCACAAACAAGACCAACCATCACCGCGCCGCTAAAAGAGGAAGGCAAAGCAGGCACCAGTCGCAGGACAGGGAAAGAACGATGAAAACGAATATAAAAGTGAAAGAGGCAACACTGCATGCAAGGGAAGGCGAGACAGACTAAACAAGAGCGACAGGAAGCTGCACAACAAACTGTCACCCGACAGGTAGGCAGACGGCGCGATTCTGACTCTTATATTGGTCTTTTGGCAAGGGTTCTTCCGCGATTTTTCTTGTTTTCTTGCAAGCTCACTTTCAGGTGCTTCCTCGGCCACGACAGATGATACTAGACCAAAGTGCCACGCAGTGACGAACAAAAGTCGGAAAGAATGGGCGAGAAAACAAGACAAGACGACAAACGACCGGGCATTACCAACGGTCTATTTCTAGGTTTTTATTCTGTCAGTTTTCTTGCAAGTCCTCTCTGAAACTTTTTGTAAGGCTCCCTTTATCTTTTCATTGTTTTCGTTCGTTTCTTTCTTTCTTCCCGTAGACGGGCATCTCACCTCATCCTCGGCCGTTTGTCTCAGTTCAACAGTACGACCTGTTTGTGGCTCCGTCTCCGTCCATCGTACTTTCTCCAGCGAACTACCACGTACCTGCCGTGTCCCAAAGCAAAGAGACTTCTGGCAATTGGTTGTAGAAAAGGAAAGCGCACCATATTTGTTTGCTTGGCACGATTCCTGGCAAGAGCATTCCTGACTGCGATAATTCTCTTCAATCGCTTCACAATCGGCTTGAGAATCGTCTGGTCAGCTGATGTCAGTCTCGTCACAGTGACACAGTGAGAGGTTGAGAACTCACATTTTGCATCTTCTCACGACATCACCTTCTTTTCTCCGAACGTCAGTGATACTGTGACAGCTTGCTTTGAAGCTTTTGGTGTTGTCCGTAGATTTCGAGTAGTCGCACTGTCCACTGCTCTCACTAAAAGCGCTGTAGACTGCTTTGAGAGCTGCCCCGCACAGTGCCACCAAACTACACAGCTCATCACCAACAGGCAAACTTTTTTTTCACATCCATCGTGCCTTCCCACTGTGAACAATCAGACGAAACGAGTAACTGCAACCGCATTCTTGGCAGAGCTCCTGCCCAAAACGCATAGTAGCTGCATCTTACCCCTTTTCACCTAAACAAGCACATCTACCACGACAAAGACTTCACAGAACACTCGTCTGGTCTCACTCACCTCTTTTTTTTCTCCCACACGCCGTGCTCCGGACCCCGTTGCGCCCGATCCGCGCCGGCTACCCGCCATGCGGAACCTTCGCAACATTCGGTACGATGTGTGCCACGACGCCACCGGTGCTTCAGCCGCATGCTGGGATGCAGGCCAAGATGAAGTGATTGCAGCTTTTGGCCCCTCAGAGGACGAGCCCAAGGTGCGGCTGGCCCGCATTGTTGATCAAAACGAGTTGTGAGTACTATCCTTCATATACTTGTCATATATGAGCCTGAAACTGGCCCCGACGGGCACTGCCTCAACATGCTAACAGAAAATTATAGGACCAGCCATGATATTGCTACATGGGATGCTCTGAGTCCTACCCCAGACCTGGCCGTGGACCGCATCGTGAGCCTGCACTTCTTTGGTGACCTGGCCACGGTCTGTGTCATAATGGCCGGCGGCGACATTGTCATGGTCCGCGAAGAGACTGCTGGCTCACTTGAGCCTGTTCACATTGAAATTGTTGGCTCCGTCGACCCGGGTATCGCAGCTGCCCGCTGGTCGCCCGATGAAGAGGTGCTGGCGCTTGTCACAACTGGCGGCAACTTGATATTGATGAGCCGTGGCTTTGAAACAATCGGAGAGACTCCTCTCACACCCGCTGATCTGGCTGCCTCCAAGCACGTTTCTGTCGGTTGGGGTAAGAAGGAAACACAGTTCAAGGGCCGCGGTGCTGCCAAGGCCATGCGTGACCCTACCATTCCTGAGATCATTGACTCTGGTACTCTGAGCTCTCAGGACGACACAGCTGCTGTGACTATCAGCTGGCGTGGTGATGGCGAGTACGTCGCCGTCAACGCCGTCGAGACAATCGAGGGTGTCGAGGAAGCCAACGCATCAGAGACAAAACGGCGGCGTGTCATCCGTGTTTACAATCGCGACGGCGTCCTTGACAGTGCTAGCGAGCCCGTCGATGGTCTCGAGAGCTACCTGAGCTGGCGGCCATCCGGCAACCTCCTGGCCACTGTGCAGCGCAAGTCTACGGGCACTTCTCCAGACAAGTTCAACATAATCTTCTTTGAGCGAAACGGTCTGCGTCACGGCCAGTTTGAGCTTCGTCTGCCGTCGACGGGCGCTGCTGCTGGACCTGTGAGCCTCGACTGGAACACAGACTCCACAGTCCTTGCTATCACATACGAGAGCGTGGTGCAGTTCTGGACCATGGGCAACTACCACTGGTACCTGAAGCAGGAGGTTGTCACTGATTCACAACGGCCACTCACGCTTTGGCACCCTGAGAAGCCACTACGTCTCGTCACGTCAACTTTCAACGGCCTCGTCAGCGCAGAGTACGTCTTCTCCACAGCCCGTGGAGCTCTCACACCGCCCAATGACCACGGCTCTGTTGCAGTCATCGATGGCAAGGCCCTGAAGCTGACGCCGCTGCGTGCGACAAACATGCCGCCGCCGATGAGCCTTTTCGAGGTTTCTACCAACCTCCCTGCCGTCGATGCTGCCTTCTCTCCCATAGATGATGCTCTTGCTGTCTTGACCTCGGCTGGTCTCGAGGTGTTCTCGTGGGCATGGTCTGCCACTATGAAACGCCCACCACCTCCAACACTGACGGCATCGGTCTCATTTTCAGACGATGCCAACCTTGTTGGGTTTGTCCCGCTCCAGGTGTCCTTCATTCAGGGCTCAACGTACAATGTCTATGTTCTTGGCTGGGATGCGATGTCTCAGACACAGATTCTATCCTATGTTTTTGATCGCGAAGGCGGTTATTTGACTCCTGCGGATCCGGTTCCAGTCACACGTGGCCCGATTCTTGCAACTTCCCGTGAGGGCCGTCATCTTTATACCCAAGATGCTTCGGGCGCTCTGACCCAACTGAACGCCGAGAGCCTCGCATCTTTCCCTTTCCACGCAAAACTGCCCAGCCTTCTTCCCTGGGTTGAGGTCGTCGACTCTGGTGAGACTGGTCATCAGTTCGCCATTGGCCTGTCGAGGAACGGTCACCTTTATGCCAACGAGCGGCAGCTGACCAAGAACTGTACATCTTTTATTGTGACGGACGACCACCTTGTCTTTACGACGAGCAACCACCTCTTGAAGTTTGTCCACTTGACGGAGGTCCACGACCTAGAGATCCCTCTTGACGACCCCGAGGTCGACGAGAGGTGCAGAAGCATTGAGCAGGGCGCACGACTTGTTACCTCGATCCCTTCAAACCTGTGCGTTGTCCTGCAGATGCCCCGCGGTAACTTGGAGACTATCTTCCCGCGTGCCATGGTGGTGGCCGGTATCCGCAAGCTGATTGATGCGCTCGACTACGGCAAGGCTTTTGCTTTCTGCCGCTCCCAGCGTGTTGATATGAACATTCTGTACGATCACAAGCCGCAGCAGTTCCTCTCTAATGTCGACCTGTTCCTCAACCAGCTCAAGGATGTCACTTCTATTGACCTGTTCCTGTCGTCTCTGAAGGAAGAGGATGTATCCCAGACCATGTACAAGGACACCAAGAAGATCAAAGCCACCACACCATTTGGCCTGCCGCAAGTTACACCGCCAGCATCTGTCCCGACGTCGACATCCTCCACCAAGGTCAGCACTGTTTGTGATGCTGTCTTGGTTGGACTGGCATCTCGGAAGAAGACCAACCTGCAGAATATCATTACTGCGCATGTGTCCAAGCTACCACCCGCTATCGACGATGGCTTGGCTGTGGTGGCGCAGCTACTCCACGACAACGAGACGGCCGCAGCCAGAGCTGTGTCGGCCAAGGCCGTGGAGCACATTTGCTTCCTTGTCGATGTCAACCAGCTTTACGACCACTCTCTGGGCTTGTACGACCTCGACCTCACAATGGCCATTGCCCAGCAGTCGCAGAGAGATCCTAAGGAATACGTTCCGTTCATCCGCACGCTGCACGAGATGCAGCCTATCTGGCGCAAGTTCAAGATTGACGAGCACCTTGAGCGCCATGAAAAGGCACTTGGCCATCTGGCGGACTACGACGACTTCAACGAGTTCCTCCAGTACACGAACAAGCACAGTCTCTACAAGAAGGCTCTTGGCATCTACCGCTACAATGCTGAGCGCCTTTCTGCCATCACCAATGCCTACGCCGAGTACCTTGTCACGCAGTCCAAGTTCCGTGAGGCAGGTCTGGCGTACGAGTCCCTGCAGCAATTTGCCAAGGCCACGAGCTGCTACCAGTCGGCCGGTGCTTCCTGCTGGCGGGAGTGCTTGTTCGCTGCCCAGAGTCAGACTCCGCCGATGTCGGGTGATGTGTTCAGCGAGCTTGCGTCCAACCTAGCCGATGCTCTGCTGGAGGCGCGTGACTTTACTGCAGCAGCCAAGATCCAGCTGGAGTATCTTGATTCCGTCGAGGGTGTGCGCACCCTGTGCAAGGCCTACGAGTTTGCCGAAGCGATGCGGGTTGCAGCACGCTTCCGCCGCGCGGACCTGCTGCAGACACATGTCGATCCAGGCCTGGGCGATGCTTTGTCGTCGTCCACGGAGCTCCTGGCTGACTGCCGGTCCCAAATCAAGGCACAGGTGCCGCGTATTCTCGAGCTCCGGCAAAAGGCACTCGAGGATCCGCTCGGCTTCTACGAGGGCGAGCGTATGGGCGGTGAGGATGTACCCGACGACGTCTCGGTCGCCGCCAGTTCGCGCATCAGCACCAGCGCCAGTTTGTTCACACGCTACAGCACCGGCACTGCTGCCACGGGCAAGACAGGCCAGACCGGCGGCACCACCACGACGCAGCAGCACCGCAACCGCAAGAAGCGCGAGGAAAAGAAGCGCGCTCGTGGCCGCAAGGGCACCGTGTACGAGCAAGAGTACCTGATCAACAGTATCCGCCGTCTCATTGAGCGTGTGGAGCGGGCCCGGCCGGAGGTGCAGCGCCTTGTTGTGGGCCTGATTCGGCGTGATATGGCGGAGCGAGCGCGGGCCATTGAAGCTTTGATGGCAGAGCTGATTGAGGCGTGCCAGACTGCTATCCGCGAGGTTTGGCAGCTTCCCAGCGGTGCCGGTGCTCCTGGTGCCCAGGGAGCGCCTACTATGGCCAATGCCGGCGTGGAGAACGGCGCTAGTGACCAAACTCAGGGGGACGGCGAGATGTCAACAAACACCAACACTAATGTGGCGCCCGTGATTGTTGCTTTTGAGCGTTTGTCGCTGCTGGGTTAATTCACTTGTCGATGTGGCACACGATACAGCCTGTGTCACCCAGATTGCAGTGAGTGAGCTGCTGTGGGCGGGTGGTGCCCCACTTCACTCTTCACTGTCCTCCCACCTCGCCAACACTGCTGGCCAAAACGGAAGGAACGACCAGCCCGGCCCCACCCACGGCCGCACCTTCCTGCCCGGAGAACATCACCGCAACCGGTCGCACCTTCCACGTACGGCAAAAATATTCTGAAAAAAAAAAGCCAAACTGGCAGTGCACTAAAGTTTATAAGGTCGTCCAGCCAAGCACTTTGCAATCCAATTGCACCTACGAGGGGGCAGAGACCCCGCTCATGGTGCAGTTGGATTAACGCGTTCGACCAGCTGGGGATTGCCCACCGGGGCAATCTTGCAAAAACCGCCGCGGGCTGTTTTCGTAACCACCACCGTTCGAGAGTAGGAGAGGTTCATAAGGGACGCCTTATGAACTACCTATACCTCGCCGGGGGTGGTGAGCTTTTTGTCTTTTTCTTTTTTTCTCTCTTTTTTTTTCTCTTTTTTTTTTCTTTCGCTTCTCATCGTGATGCATTTTTTTGTTTGTTTTTATCTGTGGTTTTGGGATTGTGACGTCGTGTTTTGGGTTTTGCATGCCTCTGGGGATGAGGCCAAAATAGAGGCAAATAGACAGCGATGGTGATGCACGGCGCACGATGCACACTACTTTTTTTCTTTCTTCTCTTTCGGCAATAGGTTTTTTTTACGTTACGATATGCATGATGTGATCGTCTAGAGGAAAAGCAATGCATTGTATTTGTAGAAGAGACGATATGGCTATGAAAAGTGGCAAAAGAGAAAGAGAGAGAAACAAATCCTAAATCCAAAAGCTGCGACGAGCGCGAATGGAGCACCCATTAACCACTGTTACACAGCGACAAACACAGCGCCCATTCACTTTCTCTTGGTAGGCTTGCTGCCTGTAGCAGCAGCTGCTGTTGTTGCTACCACTGGAGTTGTCGACCGGGAGACGATGACCTGCGGTTGAGGTTGTGCCTGCGGCTGAGCAGCTGCAGCTCGACCACCATTTGCTCCTGCTCCTCCCGACGGCACCGCTTTCGACGGCACGACATTCTGTGCATACTGCTCGGCGTCGCGTGCAATCTTTTGGATGTCGATGCGGTTCTGCAGTGCATCATTCACTCCCTCAATCACCTCGCGCTCCTCCATCGCCTCGGCCACCAGCATCACTTCCCGCTGCCAGTACGCCTGCGTGCGCGCCCGCAGATCCGTGTCCCGCAGCGCCGTGTTCTTGACAATCGCGGCTGCACTCAGTTTGCTCTTTGTTCCCGTCAAGCCACGCGTGACGGCCGTGACGCGGTGCGCAGGCGAGGGCGGCGGCAGCGCGCCAAATAGGACGACGCCCAACAGACCCAGACGAGGCGAGCTGTGGCGGCCCGACGCGGCCAGATACAAGACCCCTGCCAAAGCAGCCAACAGTCCTCCACAGGCGACGGCACGGTAGGAGCGCATCGACCAGTAAAAGAAGTCGAGGTCGGCGAGGCGGGTGGCGCGGGCGTTGGCCTGGCGGTTGTAGGAGGCGACAACATACAGGTCGAGGGCGGCAAAACAGAGGATCAGCAGAGAAGCGGGCGTGCGCCAGCGGCGGATATGGGTGGCGGCAACATCGTAAGCATGGTCGGCATGAGACTCGCCGTGGCCGTCGAAGTCGGAATGGATGTGTGCGGCTGCTTGATGTGCGGTACCCGACGACTTGCCGCGGCGGCCCAGTAACAAAAGGGGCGAGGTGACGACGGCGATGAGGGCCAGGTTGGTGAGGTGGGCGGCAATCAAGTCAATCATCGCATAGTACAGATAGTTGACGGCACTGAAATTCGTGGCCGAATCGACACCCGTGCCGCCGCAAAAGGGGCAGTTGGCAATCGCATCGGGGCCGTACTGCAGGTACAGCAGGCGCGACTCGAGACTGACAAGACGCTGGCGCAGGGCCTCGTCGGCGGCAGTCAGAGTGTGGTAGGGGCGACTCGACGCCAGGCGAGTAAAGATGACATCGGTGGGCGCCTGCAGACGGGACTCGGTCGCAACAAAGACGTTCTCGGGCATGCGCAGGGCGGCCGGCAGACGGAGTGCTTTGCTGACCGAGGCGGGCAGAATAAAACCGCCGGACAGCAGCCAAGCGAGGGCGGCCGTCGTCAGAAAACTGAGAACAAGGACCGACCGGAAGGTCAGTGGCCGGGCCGTGGCAGCCGCACCCTGTTGGCTCTGCCGTGCGCGCACAGCAGCCTCCGTCTTGAGGCCACGGTACATGCCGATGGCTTTGGGCAGCAGCATCGGCCCAAAGAAGATGAGCAGGGACTTTAGGCTGGAGCAAGAGTTAGAGAGGGCTTATGATAAGTCAAGAAGGATGAGAAGGGATGCGACTTACGTCCCCCATGGAATCGCCATGCTGTGGATGGTGGGAGCTCTGCGACTCGGTGACGTCGATGGCGATGGCGATGGCGATGTTTGGTTGGAGCCCCTTTTGTTTGAAATAGGTGCCAAATAAATCTATCTGGCCGTTGTATGGTTTGAGCCAAATATCTTCTTGTAAAAACCTTCTTGTAGAAGAAAAAAAAAGCCGACAAGTTGCATGCAAAAGGAAAGAGCAAACGTCAAAGACACAATGCGCATCCATATTAAGACGCGAAAGACGTGTGCTACTTTAGGACAAAGCTGTCCTTCTGCCTTGGCCCCCAGTTGTATTAAAGTCCAACGCAGGGGAGCTCTGAGAAGGAAGTGGGCCGCTCCTCCCTGTTCCTGAATACAGCAGCCAATGGCAGTCGCTCTTTCCAAAGTGTGCCATATCGCATGTGAGTTAATCACTGCTTCCTGAGAGAGGCACGTGACCTCCAGTTACTGTGGGCCTGTCAAAGGAGTCCATAAATTTGGCAGCACGAAAAAATAGCTGCAGAAAATCTCAATCTCTTCCCTTCTCCTGCCAAACCAACATTACCAGAAAACACAACCACGACCACGACCACGTCTCGCGATCACGCCAATATGCCGTTGCGCATGCCTTCTGCAGGGCAAAGATTTACACAGCATACTCTCAGGATACAGGCCATGGAAGGCACGTTGCTGCCCTCCATGTATCGAGCCTGTTCTGAAGTGTGCCGTGCGATCTTCTTCTTACTTTGTGATTCTTCGTGACATCTACCGTGATACACGGGCACTTTCGAAGCTTTGATGGCCCTTTACTCTTCCATGGCCTTCAGAGTCAATATGTTGCCCAGAGGAAACCCAAGTTTACTCTGCCAAAGAGTCATCTCATATCGTGTTGCAGGCCCTCCGTTTTTTGCCTCTATGGAGACCAACTGCGTCAAATTGATGAGAGACATTTGTGTTCAAACGTACTGTATTTGTTAAATGTAGAGAAGGTGCAATGTATTCCTAAAGTAAAGAAACACAACCGAAACTTGCATTCTTTTTTATTTCCGCCTCCATCTCTTCGCTTCGTAACAGACTACAGCTCATCCTTGCCTGCCGTCGCGGCCTTCTTGCCGGTCGTCTTCTTCTCCGGAGCAGAGTCCGCCGCGACGGGCGCCTCCTTCTCCTTCTTCTCCTTCGTGGGCGCCTTCGCCTTGGACTCCTGCACCAGCGCCACCAGCGCCAGGATCGTGTCTTTCAACAAAACCAAAACGCCCGTGCAGGCCAGCTGCCACGAGGTGATGCTCACACTGCCCCGGGGCGCGCGCGGGAACGAGACCAGCCACTCGGCGTACTTGGGGAACCAGCCGTACGGCAGCCAGAACATGGGCTCGCGGGCGTACCAAAAGGGCAGCACGAATTGCAGGCCGCGGGTCAGGGCGAACCGGAGGACCGTGACGGACGTGTCGAATGTGCGGCGGCCGGCGGCGAGGGAGGTTTCTACAACAAAGTTAGTGACCAAAGTCAGCGACGAAGTGCACAACAAATGCACAGCAAATGCACAACAAATGCACAGAAAGAAGCAGAAAGAAACAAAGAAGCAGAAGAAACAAAGGAGGTGAGAAAGGGTAAAGGAGGGGGACCGCCACGGCCGTCTCTGGGACATACTCTTCTTCTCCAGCTCCTCCAACTTTTTATCGTGCTGCCGGCGCAGCCGCGCCCATTTGGCAAACTCGTCCTGGCTGCTCGTCGCATGCAGCTCTCTCCTCAACTCTAGATACTCGGCCTGCAGTTTGCGCTGCTCGGCAAACGCGGCGGACCGTTTCGAGGGAACGACATTGTAGATGCGCCACAGGAAATCGGCAATGGTGGCGGCGCCAAGTGAGTTGACGACCTGGACGGCCAGTTCGACGAGGAAGACGACGAGGAGTAGGGAAGGCATCATGGTGGGTCGAGGAGTCGTGGGGTAAAGGTGTGGTTGATGCGTGGTTGAATGTCGTGATGAAGTCGAAAGAAAGGGAGGACAGCTCACAGCTCGATGGCCACAAACTGGACATGGTTAGCTCATCAAGTTGGGCAGCCGCACTCTCAGAGTACAGGTGTCTTACTCGCAAAAAAGTACACCAATAATGCACCGCCACAGGTGCTGTGGCAGATTGACAGCGACTAAAATACAGGGGAAGCCCACTAAAGCGACTGGAAAGAGGGGCTACCAACGTCGGGCTTTCATAATACGAGCCGCAAGTGCGGAGGACATCCCAGCGTCAGTGGTGAGCTCGTCGAGCTCTCGTTGAGCTTCGCCACACCACATCCTCGCTCGTCCACCCACCTCGCCATGTCGCGGGCCATTGACAAGGCCACAGCGGCGGCGCTGCAGACGGGCGATCCAAAAGCTGCTTTTCAAGCTATCGCGGACGTCCTGACGGAGACGACATCGGCATCGACATCGGCATCGACATCGGCATCGGCATCGGCATCGATGACAAGATCAACGTCAACGTCGTCAACAACAACGGACCAACATTACCACGACCAGGAGCGTCTGGAAATTGAATTTCTCGGCCGTGAACACCCGCCATTGCCCGACGGCGAGTATATCCTCA
The DNA here is from genome assembly GCA_019925375.1 of Sporothrix euskadiensis. NCBI lineage: Eukaryota > Fungi > Ascomycota > Sordariomycetes > Ophiostomatales > Ophiostomataceae > Sporothrix > Sporothrix euskadiensis. The sequence goes on from JADHKQ010000005.1 coordinate 431,122, forward strand.
GAGAAGGCAACGCCGTAGCCATTCCGAAACTGGCTCTTGTGCAGGCGTTTCTCGTCGCGCGAAAGAAGCTCCAGAAATACCGGACGGCCATCTTGGTGAATGGCGACAACAAGAGCATTCTGCGGACGACGGCCGTCATTCTGTTGATGGACCCCGAGCACTTGACGGCCGCCAACACGCGGAAACGGCTGATACAGACTGCCTTGCTGGCCGTTGACGCATCCCGGCCGGCCCTCCTCGCCAGCGAGCTCCATCTCGTCGATAGTCTCTTGACGAGCCACCTGCACCGGCACACGAAATCGCCGACACTGTGGAGCCACCGCCGCTGGCTCATCTCGTGCCTAGCCCACCCGGCGGCCGACAAGACGCGGCTGCTGCATGACATGACGCACGTTGTCACGGTGGCGGCCGTACGGCACCCGCGCAACTACTATGCTTGGGAACATGCACGGTGGCTAGTGCAGTGGCAGAGCCAAGGTGGGAAGACGTGCGGGTCAAAAGAAGAAGAGGACGAGCGACTCAAGCTGGTCGTGGTTGTCCGGGACTGGTGCTATCGGAACCACACAGACACGTCCGGCTGGTCGTTTCTCTTTTTTATTCTTGCCTCACTGCCAACGACAGTGTCTGCCGTGAACAGTGCGCCGCTAGCAATAGCAAATCTGTCGCCGCTCTACGAGGAGACAGTCACCCAGGTCGAGCAGATGGCCATGTCGCTGCGCTGGACGGGCGAGGCTGTGTGGGTGTTTCTGCGCACGGCCGTGGCATACCATGAGCACTACCGCCGGGAGACGGGCACCACTATAACCAACATTGATACCGAACAGTACAGCCGGTTCCAAGAAGCTGCTTCCATACTGCTGGCCACAGTCGAGCCGACATCCCACGAGCACCAGATCCTGAGGAGGGCACAAGAGCGGTGTAAAGCGAAGAGGGCTGAGCAGACTGTCGGCACAGACAATACGACGTGAGAGAGGGTCTTGAGTTGTTGTTTGAACTATGCAAAACGCTGGTATTATGACAAAGACAAAAGACATCCTATCTATTCCAAGAATCGATTCTAAATAGATTCTAATATACGGCCGCACTCCCTTTACAGCTTGCTCGCCTCCGTCGCTTCGGCAGACGCCACCCGCATCGGCGTCATGCTAACCCACAGCCCCTCGCACGTCGTGCATACTTTGCCCTCGCCGTCCCGGATATCCACATCGATAAATATTTTCCGGCCGTCTATGCGGTTCAGTGTGGCCGTCGAAATCACCACGCCGGGAGTCGCCACGGGCTTGCGGAACTTGACATTCATCGACGCCGTCATGGCTAGGCCGCCCGAGCTCATGTCCACGACACCGGGTGCCTTGGGCGTCCACGTCTTGCCCGCATCCTCGGCCTCTTCCTCCTTGGTGGCCTGCACCTCATAGTTGGTGTAGATCAGGGCGCCCATGGCCTCGTCCATGACGGCATTCAAGAACCCGCCGTGGGTGTACCCGTTGAAGCCGCGGACATTCTCCTGGAGGTCGAGTAGCAACGAAATCGACGGAATGGGGAACCTTGCGCCCTGGCCGTTGCCCAACGTCTTGTCACCCGGCGGCACAGGCGGCAGGGGCACACCGGGCGCGTTATAGTCCTGGTAGACGACGAGCATGTGCGGAACGCCGTCTTCATTGTTGAAGGCGCGGTGGAACACTTCGTCTTGCGACAAAATACGGCCCGTCTTGTCGTTGTCGCGGTCGTAGCGGGAGCTGGGCAAGCTGCAGTGGATGCCGGGTGTGTCAAGCAGTTTGGAACACCATGGCTGCTGGCGGAAGTGGTCGACCGTTTCCTGGATGTTCTGTGTCTGCACCATTGTGGGGTGGGGATGTGGTGGTGGCTGTGGATGAAGATCGAAGCAGTGTGTGTTGCTGTTTTGATGGCGTCGAGATATGAGAGGCAAAGTACTATAATGGTATATATGAAGCCGGTATGAAGATAAATGCCCCAAACTCTACTCCAAGTGGGCACATGAAAGTAGAAAGAGTGTACAAATGGGAGACGGAAGATATGTCGTCGATGCGATCTACGAGAATAAGAGAGAAACCACATGCGCCCGAGCTTTCGACCGGACGAAACGCATAAGCTTACGAGTATGGAGGATGGACCCAAGCTTGGGGTCACAGATCCTCCTCTCCAACCCTCCAATCAAACAATCGCCTTGTGTGGGTGTCCAACCTGGGGAACGGCACACAATGAACCAAGGGTGAACAAATGCATTGAGAATACGGAATAGGTGAGTGTACGGAGTTCTCTGTACAAGGGAGAGAAGAGTTGCGGGAGAAGTGGATCCTTGCCTCGGCAGAGCCGTTTAGTAAACCGTCCAAGCCCAGACAGGTTCAGGGCCAAGGTTGCCGGCGTGGGGTGGCGGGGTGGTTTCGTTAGAAAGCAGGCGAATCGACGACATCTTGACGAAACGAATTGAGTTTGGAATCTAGGCTGGGCACAAAAGCTGGGGAAGAAAGATGTGAAAGAGGTCTACGATGCTGAGAGTAATGCGCCATAAAGAGAAGGAGCGAGCCAGCCTAGGAAGATACGATCACAAAAATACAGTCCAGGAAGGTACGAACTACATTGAGAGAAACTAAACGTAGAAAGGGCGACAAAACGACAGGAACGACAGAAACGACAGAAACGACAAACCGACGGGCCAACAGGCCAACAGGCGACAGGGCGACAGGTGTCGTTTACGGTCAGGGACCAATGGAAACCATCAAAAACGAGTGTAACCATCAAAAACGAGTGCAAGCACAAGCAAGACTAAACTAGAGGCAGGGCGGAACAAGCTACATCACATCGGAGAGATCTCGCTCAAGATCTAATTCCGTCCTCTGTGATCCGCCACCCGACTCACTTCTTTTCTCCCTGTCTCTTTGAGTGTTGCACCGCTGGTTCGGTCGTCGGGTTTACTGCTGCCACCCGGCTTACACCTCTGATCTCCGTCACCCGCAAAGTTGCCCAGGCCGGCCCTTTCTGCCTTGCCCCGACAACACATCAGACAGACATTGAGAAGGGTCTGGACTGATGTATGTAAGCTAGAGGGATCTACGACGTACTCCGTACAAACTCACAGGATAGATGCGACAAATCAAAGAAGACGAGACGGGATGGTAGAGCCAGTGTTTGGTGAGGCGAAAACGGAACGAGAACGAACGGAACGAGAACGGCGAAAAGAGAAGCATATGTTCAGATCAAGCAAGGCAAGAACGGCGACTTCCTAGATCCTGCTCTTGCCCGCAGAGCCTCGTCAATTACCTATTCTGGAGTCAAAATGCGACTGGCAGCTGCTCGTTTTGTCGGTGGCAGCTGACATAACTGAGGGCAGGAGCGCCGTCACATGCTTCCCCGTCCGCAGAGGAAGATATCGGAATCCGCCGCTGGTTCAGTGGTTGCTGTGTGTCCAGTGGTGCTTTTTGGTGGTGCGTTTCTGCCCTGGAACCCCCGAACGGGCCAGCTTCTGGGCTAACGGCGTTGCCCTGTGCCTGCGCCCGACCAGCCATTTTACGTCGTAATACAGCAGTCTTCGCAGCGGAAATTCCCTTCAAAAGAAAAGGCTTTACAGCGCCTGTAGAGCCACAAAGGCATAGAGTTTCCCCAAAATCACACCACACCACAGCAGCCCAGTCCAGCCCAGCCAGAGCCTGACCAATGAGACGGACAGCTCCTTCCATCTCCCAGCGTGTAGATTACGGAGTAAGTCGGGCGGTCCCACTTTTCTATAACACACGACAGTCTCCAAAACCGGGTGACATGGCAGGCAATATCGAACTATTTGCTCACCACGGCTGGCCATAGCCATACTGACAAAAAGCCCTTTGAGCCTTTCAGCTCACAGGCACAGCGACGGGTCATGCCATTTGCGGCCGAATCCTCACGATGGTGACGACGGTGACGATGGCCTCGTGCCGTTGGCAGCCAGCGGTCGACCTGACTTTTGCACCATTTTTGCACGATTTTCAACGGACTGCACGATGGACAGCGAAAATAGTCGGAATTGAGCAGATGTACTCGAATCAGACCGCTCATACGCAGGTAGGATGAATATCCAATATAAAAGACAATCTGCCGTGATGCCTTTCAACCTGCCGTGTTTCTGTTTCTTCTGTATCACAGCATCCAGCTTCAATTACTGCAATCCTCTAAACAATCGCTCCGTTCTTGGACATCCATCTATATTGATCTTTTGATCAGCCATAAACGCAATCTATATCAATCACCTCCCACGTTTTGGACACAACTCTTGCACAACCCGGTACACGGAACACTGCATCTTGCATCGCCACCTCAACCTCAACCTCAACCCCACATTCATCATGTCTGCCACTGTTGCCTCCAAGTGAGTATTTCCTCTCTTGTCGTCCTATCTACCTACAAGCACTAACAACTACAGAGCCATCGGCTCCGTCGTCTCTGTCGGCGCTGCCTCCGCCGTCGGTGCCTACGTCTACGGCCAGCTCCATACCGAGTCCAAGACTATGGACCGCTTCTTCTCCGCCTACCACACCCCCGAGAGCGAGGCCTCGCGCCAGCGTGTCTTTGACGGTGCCATTGAAGATCCCCGGAAAAACCTCCTCAACTTTCTGAGCTGGAACTCGTTTGGTGCCAACAAGGGGCAATAAGTACGAAGTACTCTGTACAAGGAGAAGAAAGAAGAAAGAAGGAAGAAGAGAGGAGAAAGAAGAAAGAAGAGAGGAGAGCTAGACCTGGATTCAAGAGCTTGGAGTAATTTGGTTTTGTTTTTATTGTTTCTGCCATTCTGGCCTAACGACTTGTTTACTGTTCTTCTTTTGTATCTATTTTAAAGCATCATACCTGCGAGCATCTTGTCTAATCGACATGCCCAGGAAACTAGCATCCAGCATATTTTGTTCTATTCACCATCATTAAACTTTAATCCTATCTAATTTTATTCAAGTTCCATCGTCCTTTTGACAGCCTTATCTTGGTGACGAGTAACGAGAAGAGCACTGACCGCCACACCGACACCTACACAGACGGCTTTGACTGCAAAAAGCCCGTGTCAATATCCCGCTTGTGGGAAAGTAAACAGAAAACAAGCCACCTAATTTGCGCTATGAATAGCCGTTATCGTGGTTCATCTCCATCTCTTGTCAACTACAGCTAATATGTCCACCATTACTCTACATCCAGTCTAGCCTTGAGGAACTTGAAGGATTCTTCAGCTCATACACAATACGTCGTAATGCGTGCTCATCTTGGTCCAATTTGCGATACTGCGTAGCCCTGCCCACAAATGGTATTAGAGAGTGCTTGGCATGCCCGAATATCGTCAATAAGGCTGTCCCCTCAACCCAAAAGTGGCAGAAAGGAAGTATCAATAAACAGCCTTCTCCGAAAGTACGAAAGTAGTGTTCACGGAGCACCCGAGGGCAGGCGTTTGCTCATCCGAGCCCCGAAGGACTCCTGAATTTGTTTTGACCGTTTTGTGGGCAGTTTTTGATGCCAAACATCTTCGGCAGTGATACACAAATATGTGATTGCAATGGAGGGGAGCCGAGCAACAGCCGAGCACAAAGCAATGCTAAACAAAGAAGGAAAAATAAAGTATTTCTACACGCTACAATCTCGCATGCTGCCAGCCTCACAGCCTATCCCGCACCTTATCGCTGAATTCGTCCTCCTCTACGTTTGTAGTTTTGTGTGTTTGTTTCGATGCAGTCCATTCCAAAGCTGGTCTTGCATGTGTATGTAAACACTACGTTGTGAACTTTCTTTTTTTATGGCCATCGTTTCTTTTCTTCTTCTTCCTTCGTTTTCGAGTTGCTTTCGTCTTCCGTCTCAACCCCCCACTTTCCCGTGCCCTTTCCATGTCTCGGAATTGGCAGACTGGGCTTTTGAATATGCCATCCCGTCACTGTTACCACGTACTCCGTACTGTGACAGGAAAGCCGAGGAGCGTCCCAAAGTACAGACTGTCTGTGCACAACAAACGAAAAGGACCAGGATTGCGACAAGGTCAAGGTCCAGAAAAGACGGGTCAAAGTAAACAAAACATGCTTCTCAGGATCCAATGTCGCACCATGCACGCGCACTTGCACTCGCACCTACCACAGTATCCCATATTCCGTGTCCCGTCCGTACGTATGTAACCGTGCTCGTGGACAACACGAGCTCTGTGGACACAAAAAAATAAGGCTCGTCCATCCAGCCCGTCGTTGCACACGAACCAGGGGCGACGGAAGTACGGGCAGACGCCATCTTGGGACAGCAAGCCCCCGGAAGCAGTACGCGGTCCCGGTTCAGTTGTGCCGCTGTGTCGGTGTTCACAGTACTTTCTCTGCGACAAAGAGGCCCGCCAGGCTGCAGATACGAAGGGAAAGAAAGAGGCGCCCAAGCAAGGGCAGGCGAGAAGAAGACAAGAAGAAGAAGACAAGAAGAAGAAGACAAGAAGAAGAAGACAAGAAGAAGAAGACAAGAAGAAGAAGACAAGACAAGAAGAAGAAGAACCGACAAAACGAAACATCCACAACCTTGCAAGAAAAACAAGAGCGAACCAACGCAAGGCGAGACGAGACGAGACGAGACAGCCGGATAGCAAAGAGCTCAGCTGGTTTGGAGAGACGAGTGAGGCGGATGAGGCGAGCAGTTTTCAGCTGCCAGCCTCACCGTCTTCTTGCCGTCTTTTCTTTTTCCTGCTCTGTTTTTCTTGCTTTCTTGTTTGTTTTCTTCTTCGTCACTTTTTTGACGCATGCACTCTCCCCTCTTCTCTAATGCATACATGCACTCTGCAGGAGACAGTCGACGGCCTGCACGCGAGGAGTTGGTTGGTTGGTCGGTCGGCGACGACGTTCTGAACCCAGGCAACAGGACGAGGCTGGGGACTACACAGTAGACAGTAATTACTCTGTAGACCGACCGTCCATTGGCCACTGGAGAGGAGAGGACGACATCTCTCAGTGCATGCGCATATATGTACGACGTACTCCGTACGCAAGCACTCCTTTTGCCGAGACGCAACTGTAGTCGGTGCAGCTTGGATTGGCTGTGGTGTATCCCGTACGGAGTACTTTGGCTTTGCACTTGCAAGTCCTCCTGAAAAAGAGAAAAAAAAAGCTGTGAGGTTCTTTGCAACAAAAAATGCACGAGGGAGGCAAAACAAGGGGCATTCTTCTGCAGGGAGGAGGGGGAAGAACTCAGTAAGAGAAGGAGATGCAGAAGGAGATGCAGAGAGATGCAGAGAGATGCATATGCATATTGTCATGCATATGGCGTTCACTCACATGCTGTGCAGCAGCTACTGTGCAGTACAGGAGCAAAACAAGAGGGCGACATGTGTTGATAAAAAGACCGACATCCACAAAAATAGAAATGCAAAAGGACTCCGCATAGAGGCATAAAAAAAGCACGCAAGCATGAAACAGCGAACTTGTCGACATGAACTGTGAGGTCTCAAAAGGACAGAAGGAAAGAAACAAAACAGACAAAGGGACCATTCTATCAAAAGAAGAAGGGCTCAAGAAAATGAAGGGTCCAAGATCAAGATCAAGAGTTGGTCAAGTCGGAATAACGATGGGCGGCCAGATGCAATAAACTGGGCACCGAGCAGCAAGGATGCTCAAAAAGAGCATGCGAAGACCTCAGCATGCATGCACAGTCCCTGTTACGACGTACTTACTCTTACAAGAGAAAAGACCCCTGGCTGGAGCATAGCTGAAGATAACAACGACCGGAGAGCATTATGTGTGCACTGCGTATTTTATGCATGGCAATTGCTGTGACCGGCCGACTTTATCAACGTGCAAGATATGTGCATGCTGTTTTGTCTCTTCTCTAGTCTTGACTTCTTCAGAGAGCAAGGCATGTGTGTTCCATGAGGATGTGCAGGGCAAAAAAGTGGACAGCCACACAGGAGAGGGAAGTTGGAGGAGGTGGGCCCTGACGATCACCACGTTTGGCGCCAGGGGCGATTTGAGAAGAAAAGGACGCTCGTTCCTGGTGTTCCTGGTGTTCCTGGTCCTTCTGTCGTTCTTTCCTCTTCTCAGTCGTCCCTACGTCGTACTCTGCTCTCTCTCTCTTCTTGGCTTCTCTGTTCTTATCTCTCTCGCGCCCTCGCTCTTTCTGCTTTTGGGTGGTGGCCAGTGGTGAGCAGCACAGGCCAAGCGCCACAAGGCCCGCTCTTTCCTCAATCCCCCCTCTTTTACCCCTGACGTCGTGTCCAAGAAAAAGGCGAGGGAAAGTGCAAAAGACCAAAGACCAAAAGAAGTGAAGGAGCGACTGCGAGAAGACTCCCTGCCGTTTTACTCAGTATTACGGAGTACAGGGACAGGCACGTTCTTGCACTTTGATAGACTTCTTGCACCATTGTGTCGTTGCACGAGTCAAAGTCTCTCCACAATGCGGACAGGGCAGAAATGCCAGAATGCCAAAAGGCCAGCAAAAAAGGTCCATCCTTTCCTCGTTCTCACCTCCCACGCTCCTCCCACTCTTCTGTTATCAACCGAGTCAGTCGTTTTCTGTTTTCTGTTCCTTTTGCTCCTCGCTCGTTCTGCAGGCAGGGGTGGTGCAGAAAATCAGCGGAGAACGTTGCAGTGAGAGAGGAGCCTACAGTGCCTGAGCTTTTTGTCTTTTGTCTTTTTGGCAGAAGAATGAGAAGCTGGGCTCAACATGTGCTCCGGGCGACCATAAAAGTGACCAGGGGGGAGGCTGCTTCATTTAAGCAGTTGCCCTTTTGGGCCTTTTCGATCTTCTCGCTCTCTCCATTGCCCAATCTTTCTCGTCCCTTTCTCTGGTCTTTGCCAGTTGTCGGCGGCAAACACGGGACAGAAGGCATTCACCGCTCTCCGAAGCCTGGTACGAGCCTGACCGTGCTTACTTTTTACTTTGGACGTTCGTGACACCCTTGTGCAGTGATGCCCCCGTGCTCACATATACTTTGGCGAGAGGCACAACAGAAGGAGACGGACGGGAACAACAAGGTTATCTTTCAGTCCGACAGGACAGGGGGATATTGCCTGCCCCCTACGGAGTACGTCGTATTCTCCATTGCTCTTCCCGCACAGAGCTTTCGCAGTGGATGGCACTATCGTGAATGACGACAATGTACGGAGTAATACGTCGTACGGAATAGACAATACAGCTATCGCCTGCCCTTGTGCAATATCCCCATCAGTTAAGATTGAGAGCGGCAAAAAGCACTTTATCCCCCCATCGACATTTCAGATCGAACTTCTCTCCTTCTCTCACGATCTTCACTCATGACCGTTTGCCATGTTTTTTTCTCGTGACCGCTACGAACTACTTTGGTTGATTTTTCTCGCTTTTTTCCTCTTTGAGGAGGCTCTCCATCTCGGACAATTTGAATATCGTGTTTCGTCTCTCATTAATTTCTATGAGAATGCCATTCTCTCATTCTGTCATTTCTGCTTCTCCCTTTCTGGCTTGGGGCCGTCATCTTTTGGCCAGGCCAAGCAAATATGCCTATCTGACATGCAAAACAGCTTATTGCCCATTCTCCAGCGCCACCGTTGCATTTTTATTTTTGACTTGCTTCATGACTGCTCAGTACGAAGTACGACGTATTACTCTGTAAAATACAGACCGCCACCTGGACCGGGTCTACTCCGTAGCAGAAAATACTCGCAAGGACCGTAGGAATGTCACTCATCCGTCGCTCCCGCCTTTCTCGTCATGTTTTGTCCGTCTTTTTCGCCTTTTCTGTTTGTTTTCTCCTCTCTTAGTGGACGTTGGCGCCCATGCCTTGCCCATTCTTGCCCATGTGGGTTGCTTTGGCCCAGACCACGTTTTTTTGTCTGTGTGTTTGTGTTTGTGTGTTCGTGTGTGGTCGTCTCTCGCCGCCCCTATTTTTTGCGTTTACGACGTAGACTTCTTTGACTCCAAACGTTCAATCTCACTCTTTTTGCAGCCGGCGCCTCGTAGTTTACTAGTTTCAGCCATTTTCTCGTATTCAAATCCCCTCATGCCGTGTCGTCTCTTTTTCTTGCTGTTTCTCTCCTCCTCTTCTTTGTCTCTCGTCAATCCCTCACCTCTTGAAATCGGTCTCCTTCCCATTCAAAATCCTGCATGTTGTCTGCATTTTTTATTCAAAAATTGCTGATCCCTCTTCTTCAGTCTCCGCAGCAGCGGCAGGGGTCAGCGAATGAAAGCACTGAAAGCACATAAAAGTGACAGGGGGAGCAGGCGATGAACGTTGACAAAGCTGGATAGCTCGGGAAAGCTGCAGCACTGAAACGAAACTTTTCCAAAAGGACAAACAGAAAGAGAACAGAAAGAGACAGGGCTGCCAACAAAGTACAGTGCAAGACTGTAAAATACAACAGAAAGACAGTATCCAAGCTCTTGGCACCAGCCAAAGTCCACCTTAAAATGTACGGAGTACGAAAACATGGGATGCACAGGCAGGGGTACGACGTACTGATACTCTCACAAGCAGAGAGAACAGACGCCCAGCTTCTTCAGGCGATCCGCCGTTGCTTGTTTGCCAGTCAGCCAGTTGATTTCCCTTTCTCCTGGGTCTCTTGGGATCTCTCTTTTGTTGTTCATATCTCTTGGCTTTTGATATTCAGACCTTGGCCTTTTTCTCGGCGCTGTTTCCTTCTCACGACGGCCGATCCGAATAACCTCATTACGCCGTAGAGTCCGTACGCCGTGATACGTCTTCTCTATTGCCTACTACGGTCAATTGGATATCGTAGCTTTCACATCCAAACCCTCTCTCCTTTCCCCTCTCCCTTCCATGTCATCCGGCAAGCTTCGCCGGCATTCGCTTTATTTCTTTGTTTCTTGTTCTCGTCGTCCCCGCCCCCTCCCTTACGTTGCTCGCACGTAGTCGTGGTTTTTCTCAGACTATTTGCAACTTGCGGCAGTGCGTCGTAAGATACACAGTAATACGGAGTACTCCGTACATAATACATTGTAATTCATAAGCCTCCTAGAAAGTAGCCCTGGGCCCCATCGTCTCTCTTTTGCAGCCCTTTGCTCGCGCCTCCGCATTCCAGCCGGCGGCTACCCCACGGCTCTTCTTATTCGCTGCCGTGAGTCTTGTTCTGTTTGACCTGCAAATGCAGACTGCAGACTGCAGACTACACTCGGACTTGCTTTTTGCTTTCTGTCCGTCTCTCTGGGTCTCTGTTTTACCCATATCGGCGCCCTGTGTGCATACACAATACACATACACATACACATACAGCATACATTTGCATCTTTCATTGGGTATGCGCTCTTCTTGCTCTTCTCCCAAGAATTATTTTCTTTTTGCAGTCTTCTCGTTCTCGCCCCATTTGCCTTTGAAACCGCCGCCTTTTCTTTTTGTTGACTGCCATCTCCATATTTTTGCGCCTCTTTTTGCCATTCTCCTTTTCTCTCACACTTCTCAGTACTTCCTGTCCTGTCCTTGTTTTTGCTTGGCTCGCTTCTTTCGTCTAGCTTCTCGTGGCCCCTTGTCAACAGTCTTTTTCTCTTTTCCGTTTTCTCTTTTCTGTTTTCTCTGTTCTGTCTCTCGTCCTTTTCTAGCTCCGGAGGCCAGACAACCCGCCCAGTTTTTTGTTTCGACTCTTTTCTTTTTCAATCTAGAAAGCTAAGAATACCCACAACACAACACAGACACACACCAACGTCGGCTTCCTCCTGCAAAACATGGTGGCCGTGGGCTCCTTTTCTCGTAGCCCCCACTGTTTCCCAGTACATCAGCTAGTTCCAGTACCATTGAGTGGCCGACTCGTGCTCTGATGTAGTCTAGCTCCTGCATAAGCGTACTCCAATAAAGGGGCCCGTTGTGTGTTGTGGGAGGGAGAGAGAGAGGAGAGGCTGTCGTTTCTCGATCTCTGCTCTGGTAGTTCGTAGTCTCGGGCCTGACTCTCCTCCCTAGACTCCGTCCACCCTACTCCGTACTCCGTATCTCTTTTGCCATCTTGGTTCTTGTCCTCTGGTTTCCCTCCCTGTTACGACATACGAGGTACAGCTATTCTCAACTCTCTCTAGCTTTCTGGCCGCGCCGGCTGCTCGTGCAGATCCCCGTTTCTTGTTTTTCACACTCTTTCTTCTTTCTTCTTTTTACTTTTTTGCAGAGCTGTTATAGGCATGTTTCGATACGTCGTAAGAGTACTCCGTAGACAAAGTAGTTCGTAAGATGCAGGAGAGTCTCCCGCCGCAAAAGAGGCGCTGCAAGGCTCCAAGATACCACCCACCGTTTGGACTTCAGCTGCTCACAGGGAATTAAAGTAGACCACACGCAGACCAGCTATGTACACACAACCCACACCACCCCTACCAGACCACTCCACCTCCATTCCTCCCCTTGTCTCTCTGCAGTCTCTCTCACTCTGCTCGTCTCTTTTCCTCCTTTCAGTCTTAATCCTCCCCTCTTGCTCCTCTTTCTTTGCTTCCTCCCTTTTCGATTCCCGCCACCACCGCACAAACCTTTCGTTTTTGGTTTTTGGTTTTCCTCTCTCTTTTTCTTCTTTTTTCTTTCCCTTTTCTCTTTCCCCTCCCCCTCCTCTTTTTCCTCCTCATCCTCTGCAACTCTCGACGTTGTGGACCAAAAAAACTAGCAACCTCTCAACATCCTCGAAATAAACAATACACGAAAATAGGAGAGCAGTAATACCTTATTGGATAACACCGACAACTGTGCTCTCGTTTTGTCTTTTTCGTCTCTTTTCGTCGTTTCTGTTTTCTGCAGTCTTTCTTGGCTTTTTTTGTTTTCGGCATTTTTGTTTTCCGGGTTTTCTCAGCTTTCGATTTCTTGTCTTTGCCTTTCAATGCCGAGCCTGAGCGTCTGGAACCCTCAGCAATAAATAACGAACAAACAACCAAGCATCCCGCCTTTCAGCAGCAGCAGCTACATATACAGCCATACAGCCTGTTCTCGTGCAGCTACGACGTACCTCCAGAACTCGACTCATCTCAAAGCTTAAAACGACAAGCAAGTCTCCTTCAGTGGACGCACTTGCTCTCGCCAACTCGATCGAAAACGGCGCAACTACAGTTCTCGCAGTCATAGACCGGAGAGTGAAGGGACAGGACACGCGGGTCCTCGTAAAATCACATCTGTCCGCCCATCATGTTGGGCAGCGCAGTCCTGCTGCCATTGATCCTATGGATAACGACAGTACACGCCTTCTTTCCGTGGTTCCCACCATCCGTCTGTGCCGAAGACAATGAGCTGTGCAAGGCCCAGCTCGCGTCGTCCACCTCGTCCGATCTTGTCGAGGGCGTCACACAAGAAGCCCGCCGGTCGTTGCCAGTAAAGGCGGCCGATGGTCTGACGTTCAAGATTGGCCGGAGGACGTCCCACCACAAGGTAGGTCTTTCCTGGAGCATCGCAGATGCTCCTTCCTTTTGGGGAGCGAATTCGCTCCTTCCCTTACACACGCACGTTTACTAACACACCTTCCAGATCGAGAGACATGAGCCGCTTCGGGCAAGAGTCGAGCGGGCAGCCCACCGTCTTGCCAGCAAGTATGCTCCTGCCGTGGAGCACGCCCTCGAAGCTCGCACACCGACGACAGCCAACAATGACAACATTGCCGCGAAGAACGTAAAAAGGGGCAACGACTTTGCCGTCGTCACGGCCGCCACCCCCTCTGCATCCAACGCCGTCGGCATCGACCAGGACGGCACCGACTTCTCGTACTTTATCAAGGCCGAGTTCGGGTCAGCCAAGACGCCGATGCAGGTGCTCCTCGATACCGGCGCCGGAACGACATGGGTGATGGGCACCGACTGCCAGTCGTCTGCCTGCACGATGCACAACTCCTTTGGCGCCGCCGACTCCGAGACGCTGCAGACGTCCGCCGAGACCTTTTCGATTGCCTATGGCTCGGGCACTGTGGCCGGCAACCTGGCCAGCGACACCGTTACGATTACGCCCGCCTTGAGCTTGACCATGTCCTTTGGCATTGCCAACACGACGTCCGACGACTTTACGCACTTCCCCTTTGATGGCATTCTGGGTCTGAGCTTGAGCGAGGGCGTCACCGACAACTTTTGGAAAACGGTCCAGACGGCCAAGACGCTGACGGCCAACATCTTTGGTGTTGCCCTCTGGCGCGATGTCGACGGCGGCACCAACACCGGCGAGATTGTCTTTGGTGCGACCGACCCGGCCAAGTACACTGGCAGTCTGTCCTACACGTCCGTGTCCTCGTCGGCCGGCGGCGACTGGGCCATCCCCATGGACGACATGGGCTACAATGGCGACAAGGCCGGCATCACGGGCCGTCTGGCCTATATTGACACCGGTACCACCTACGTCTTTGGTCCCTCGGCCGATGTCGCCGCTCTGCACAAGCAGATTCCCGGCGCTGCCAGCTCGGACGGCGGTGTCACCTACACTGTGCCCTGCACCTCTGACCAACCACTGACTGTCTACTTTTCCGGTGTCGCCTACAGCATTTCCTCCAAGGACTGGCTGTCGGGCTCTTCGGACGACAGCGGCAACTGCACCAGCAACATCTACGGCCACGCCGTCGTCGCCGATGCCTGGCTGCTGGGCGATCTCTTCATCAAGAACGTCTATGCCGTCTTTGACATTGACGAGAGCCGCATCGGTTTCGCCACGCAGGCCATCAACTCCAACTCGGCCTCGTCTGCCGCCGCCTCGTCGGGCAGCACCGCCACGCAGACTGCGCCGTCGTCCAGCGGCAGCGGTTCGTCGGGTGTCGCCTCGAGCGTGCCCGCCACCACAACGCCCTCGTCGTCCTCTTCCTCGTCTGGCAGCGGCAGTGCCTCGCTTCCTGGTCTGAGTGGCCACGAGACCGCTGGCACCGCTGTTGCCGAGTCGTCTGGTACTGCGGCGCCCAAGTCGACGGCTGTCACATCGCCCGCCGACCACCTCGAGGGCGGCGGTGTCTACGTCTCGGTAGTCTGCATTGTTGCCGCCATTGCCATGGCCGTGTAATACCACCAATTTTCCCTTGCATCTCTCACAAGCATTCTCCATTTTCAAATTCTGGAAAGCGAAGCATCTTCTCTTTTTCATTTTGTCAAAAAAAGCTCTCATCATATACAGCATTTTTGCTTATGCATATACATACACATATACACCACACACATCACATCATTGCGAGTGGTTGTTGCTTTTCCTCGCCTCCGACCACCACACTTTCCTCCTGATCTTTATTGGACATATTTCTTTTATCTGTCTTTCAGCATTCCTTTTCTGTCTCTCTGCACGGCCGGCATTACACAGGACCGCCACTATGATTTTTCCCATCCTTTGTTTACTTGCGTCTGTTTCATTTCTGTTACCGTCCGCTGGCTAGGAACACCACCAGCGACACACACACACACACATATACACTGTTTTTCTGTCTTTATCGACATCCTCTCTGGAGAGTAGAGGATGATGGAACAGAAAAGCACACTACTAATAGATACCCCCGGGGGAGGATTTGGCGGAGGTTTGTGGGCGAATATGGCCCAAGAGGGAAGAAGTTCTTTCGACGCTGGGCCTCTGCCATCCTTTTCTCTTTTTGTTTACTCTGGGCTGCTTCTTGGAAAAGAGTAGCTAGCCAGAGAAAAACAAAATGTACTACTATCTTCTCTTTTAATTGTAACAATATATAAAACAGGGTCACTTAGCTCTCTCTTCCCGAGCAAAAGCGTCTTGGAATTTTTCATCATTAGCAAAATTGGCTCCCGAATTGTGATTGGTGCAAATGTGAATATAAAATGAGATTGGTACCGGACTGAACCCTTCTCTTTGTACGATTGGAATGTGCACTTGTCTCACAACCACAACAAGGCTAGCCATCACCACAGTGAATAAACAGCTAAAACTGATACAAGTCGCACACAAGAGGACCATTCATAGTCTTGACAACCGATATCATTTCCATGAGAACGTATTTTTGACAAGTTTTTGCCAAAAGGAAAGAGTGTGCTATAAATACACTTGGATAGATAAGAACCGTTCAGAAGAACATCTATCCCGCAAAAGTCAACAAAGGCGATAAAGGGGCAGATAATAAAGCAAAAGACAGTAAAGAGAATCATAATAATGCAAAAGAAGTCAAGAAAGCCAAAACTCCTGGCCCCATGCTTCTTTTTGTCTTCCCACATCGACGGTGTCTCTTGTTCCGGAGGGGGAGTGAAAGGCACGTCCAAAGGCCCCGCAAATGCAAGCAAAAAGTGGAAGAAGAAAATAGAAAAAAAAAAAAAAAAGCAACATTGGATAAGACAAGAGTCTCTGTATACTATTGGACACGGGTGATAATAACACCTCTACTTTTTTCCCCCGTCATGCACCTCCAAAAGTGAACTATACCTTGTCGGGCTTCTCCTCAGACGGCGTTGCCTCCGCCGTCGCTGTCTCGGCCGTCTTCGCTTCTGGTGATTTCGAGTGCGACGTCCTCGCCTCGGTTAATGGCGGCCTCGAGTGCAATGGCTTCGAGTTGAGCAGGGCTGCCAACAGCGGCTCGTCGGCCGGGCCGGGCGTATGTGTCTCGCCGGCGCCCTCTTCCAAAAACTCCTTGAACATCTTACTGAGGGATTTGCTGGTAGGTGCAGGTCCCGCGCCAGAGGCTTCCAGCATAAACTCGGCATTGAGCCCGGTTGCGCTTGGTGTCCGGCCAAATGGCGACAGGGGCAGCCGCAGAGAGCTACTGCTCGACGTACCCGGCCGGGCAAGGCCAGCCTTCTCCCGCTCCTCGTCATTCCAGTTCAGCATGCCGGCAATGACCTGCAGCACTTGGAACTTTTTGGGGTCGGACCGGTCGATCTGCAAGAACTGTATCAAGAGGTTGGTCATAACTTGCCTAGAGGGTTGTTAGTAAACAGTACGCACAATGTGAGAAAAGGCAAGTGTGCATAGCGGGAGGGACTCACTTCTCGACAGCTTCGTCCGGCTTCATTTTTCTTATGAAACGAAGTGCCCGGACAAGGTGCTCGTGCATGCCGATGGTCTCGTGTCGGAGCTTGCCCAGGGCAGACGTCTTCTCCTTGAGCTCGGCCTCCATGGTAGAGAACTTCTCGACCTTCTTCTTGAGCTCCTCAGTTTGGGCCTCGGCCTCCTCAGCCGCCTTCTCAGCCTTGTCGGCACGCGCCTCGGCGGCCGCCAGCTTGGTCTCGGATTCCTGGACCATCTCGCGCAGCTCGTTGCGGCGTGCAGTCTGGAGCTCGTCGAGGGAGCGCTGCAAGCCGTCAACGGCATCGGCCTGAGTGTCACGATCGGCCGCAGCATGCTGGTACTGCTCGCGCAGCATCTGGAGCTGCTCCTCCAGGTCAGAGACCTTACTCTCTGCCACCATAAGCTTGTTGCGCTCTTCGAGGGCGACAACCTCCCAGTCCGACATAGAGTTCCGGGTAGACTCAAGCTCCTCCTGCACGCTCTCCAGCTGGCGCATCAGCTCTTGCTTCTCGCGATGCCAGTTTTGCTGGGAGAGTTGCGTGCGGTTCCGAATCTCATTGTGTTCACGGTCGTGCTCGTTCTCGATGACGTCCAGGTCCCGCTGCAGGCGCGCAATCTCGTTAGCCGCGGCGGCAGTAGCAGCTTCGGCGTCGGCTTTGCCCTGGAGCAGGCTCTCGTTTTGTGCCTCGAGATCCTCGATACGCTCTCTACACTCCTCGAGCTCCTGCTTGTCGCGCTGAAAACGGGAGCCGAGGGTCTCCTTGATCTTCTCGACGCGGCCCTTGAGGGCCTCGTACTGTTCCTCGGCCTCCTCGCGTCCTGCCTCGCTCTCCTCGAGTTCCGCCTTGAGCTTTTCCGTCTCCTCGTCGTGGGCTTCTTGTGTCTTTTGGAGGTCCTCGACCTGCCTCCGTAGCCGTTCTACTTGGGCACGGAGCTCCTCGCTGTCGCCGCTGTCTTGTGCCGTCATGGCAGCGGTTGTGATTGTGGGTGTGGGTGGTGATGATGATTCGGGGGCCCGGCCACCATTGCGGTCGGCAGTGGCAGTGGCAGCGGCGGTGGCGGCGTCCTTGTCGCTGCTGTCCTCGGTCGGGGTCTTGGGGTGGAGTGGTATCGCGTGGCCGTTTGCTGTCGAGCCGTTCCGCGCGTGGCCGTTGGCCTTGCCGTTAATAGTCGCCGGCTGATTTATCGGGCTCGATGGCGTTTCTGTGCTAGCAGGTGTGGCGGTTGCTGCAGTGTCGGTGTCGGTGTCGGTCTTCTGTGTTGCCCAATGATGATTAGCAAATGAAAGGGCGAGATGGCCTGGCCTGCCATGGCCTGCCCTGGAGGCCAAATGGCTGTGCGTTGCCTTTAGGGGTGGAGCTATCGCTATCCCGCACGGGCTAGGCCAGTAGCAGTATACAGTGAAGCATAAGAACGAGGAAAAGAACCTACAACTGGCGCATCCTCCACCGGCGCGTCATCGGCGGATGGCTCGTCTTTAACATCGCCGTCGTAGGTGTGGTCGGCGGCACCATTCTGTGTCTCGATCTCGGGCTCGGGCTCGTCGGTGGAAGCAGGCGCAGGGGCGGAAGCTTCGGTTGGGGACGTCGCAGCGGCCTGCGCAGCACTGGCCTTAGCAGCCGCAGACTTCTTCTTCTTGTTCTTTTTCTTGGCACCTGCAGGGAAAGAGGGTACTATGTGAGCAGACTATATAAGGCATCTGATGGGGCGTGGGAAAGGCAAACCTCCTGACGGCGCAGCGTCGTTCTGTGGTGCCAGCAGCGGTAGCGATCTTGCAGCGAACGGCATGACGCTGGGACGGGGGGGAAGAGCTCTCCTCTGGGAGGGGAGAACTCAGAGAGCTAATAGGATCGCAAGATCGAAAGCGGGCGCAGATGGCGAGGAGTCGGGATCGAAACCGAAATCGAAATCGAGAGGGTGAAAGGCCAGGTGTATGTGTAAATCTGTGTGCATATACAAACCGTACAAACCGTACAGTATATTACACAAGGTGCAAGTGCAAGGCAAGCTTCGCTCCTCGCAGCCGCATTGGCTTCTGGCTGGCTTCCCCCCTTCTTTCGCTGGACCTCAAATGCTGGCCTTTTCTCTTTTCTCAAGTTTCTAGCGGCAGCGATTGGCCCGTTGGGGTGTTGGTTGCTCTTGTCGCGTTGTATTTTAATCCGTTGCGGTGGGGTGGGTGCACAGTATGTAGGATAGTGTTGAAAAGTGTCGAGGTCGCTCTTCTACCTGACGTTTATGCAATGTTGTTGTTTTGGCAGAGATTTGGAGATTCGTGGGACGATGCAGTTTGAGAGGGGATGAAGGGATGAAGTGAAAAGAGGAAAGAGGAAAGAGGACAGAGGAAAGAGGTTGAGTTGGTTGAGTTGAGTTGGAATGGAAAATGAGGAAGGTACGAGCGGCCGTTGTTGCGAAAGCCCGCTACGTTGAGTTGGAAGGCGCGGCCTGTTTCGCCCTTTCCTGTTTTCTCGCTTTTCTCAGTCTCTCAGCGCATGGCGAGTTGGAACTAGCGAGCCTCCTAGCAAGAACGGTGCTCCAAGTCCCTTTTCCGGGCACCTCGTCCGCTAAAACACGTAAGCCAAAACGACGCCCTAGTCAGACACCGTCCCTTGTGACCTGCACCCCAGCGGGTCGAGCCTCTGTCGTTTAGCGTGATATTTTGAGGTCTGAAAGTACACTCGGCAAATGTGTTTCGATGCTGAAGCATTTCTGTCTCTCAATTTGTTGTCAAGATACTACAGAAATATCAAGACGGTTCGAAGATAGACCACGCACAACAACATCGCCAAGCTTTGACTGCCTCGTAAAGCTGGAGCGTAGTATGGCTTCCGTAAGTCGTCACGAAGTTCGTATCTGCAGTATGTACTTAAGCCGTATACCGATTTCGTGTGGTTCAGACGGGAGCCCCACTTTTAGCTCTCCCAGCCTGACTTTATTAGGGAAAACCTCGACGAAACTTTTTTGGACTTTTTTCTTCTCTCCTTTTCTCTTCTTCAAACTGAACACTTTGTCAACCCCAAGGCATGCACACCCCCTCTGCCGCGCGAGCTTTCTTCGGAGACTCACGTCCAGAGGGAATGTATGTTTTCACACTGGAGTGACGGCCCCGGCTTTTCTTCTTGTAAGAGCCACTCGCCATGGCTCACTTCAGGGCGGTATTTTGCTGGAAATTCTTTTTCGGTGAGGACGAAGGAGAAAAGACCACCAGCGCCCTTTATAATCCTAGCACCAAGTCTCTCTACGCGGACGTGCGAGGTTCGCTTCGGGCGTACATATCTTTCTCTGTTAAAGACAGATGTGTGTATAAAGTACATCACGAGGACCTGTGACTCGAAGACTCGGATCAAAGACTCGGACCAAAGACTCGAATCAAAGACTTGAATACGTCGCTTGCGAGACACAGCTAGGAACAGTCCCAACTATTGCATGCATGTGCATTGCATGTAGTGCCTGGCTCGTTCGACGAGTCAATATGTGCCAAAAAATATGTCATTAAGATTGAAAAATGCGAAAAGAAAGACTACGTAAAAACAACAGAAATCTAAACTCCCAGAAACCCAAAAAGCATTCCCTTTTTTGTAACTCTCTTTCACCATCAACCCCTGAGACAACATCTATGCCGCCGCCTTCTTCGCCTTGCCCTTCTTGCCCTTTGCTGGTGCCTTGGAAATGGCAGCAACAGGGTCCTCGGCGGCAGTAGGCGCCTCCAGAGCCTTGGTCTCTGTCTTCTCGGCCTTCTCGGCCTTCTCCTCAGCCTTCTCTTCGGTGGTTTCCTCCTCGACCGGCGCTTCGACAGTCTCCGTCGTCTTCAGCGTCGGGCCCTTGTACGAGTAGCCCAGCTTCTCCTGCAGCTGTGCCGCGCGCTCGGCGCGGCGCTTGGCCTCGCGGCTGACCTTGGAGTTCCACTCGCCCTCGGGCTTGGGCTGGGCCAGCTTGCGGCCGGCCATGCGGTTCCAGGGCACGGCCTTGAAGCGGCGGTTGGCGCCCTTGAACAGATTGGCGGGGAGGCGTTCGGCGGGGACGACGCTGCAGCGCAGCAGGTGGCCAAACAGCAGGTAGTTGTCCATGGTCTTGGCGACGATATCGGCGACCTCGCGCTCCTCAAACTCGATAAAGGCATAGTGCTTGCTGGCGCCGGTCTTGCGGTTGCGCGAGAGACGGAGACGGCGGATATCGCCAAACTGGCTGAAATACGAACGCATCTCGTGCTCAAAGAAACCGTGGGGGATGCGGCCGACGTAGACAACACCGCCAAAGACGGCGCCGTTGGCGTCTGTTGAAGTGGACACAGTCGTAAGGGTCTGTGTCTCCTCATCGTCCTCCGTCTGACCAGTGGCGGCCTTGGCGGCCTTGACGGCAGCAGCGGCAGCAACAGTGCCGTTTGCTTTGGGTGCAGCCTTCTTCGCAGCCTTGACAGCGGCAGCCTTCTTCACGCCGGCGGCTGGTGCTTTGCCGACATCCTGGCCGGGCTGGAACAGGCTGGCACCGCCCTCGGCCGTGGCCTCGTCGTCATCGTCGTCGCCGTCAATCTCCTTGACCAGAGCTTTTGTCGTAGCATCGTCCTCCACGGCGACCTCGGCGTTGTCGTTCTCCTTGTCTTCAGAAGGGGTCGAAGCGGCGGCAGTCTTCTTCTTGATCGTCTTGGCAGGTGTCGTCTTCACAGTCGCCTCGGCAGCCTTGCGCTTCTTCGTAGCGGGGGAAGCAGTCTCCTCGTCGGCTAAAAGTCACATAAGTTAGCAATTGACCAAAGTCTAGAAGAAGCTGTGTTTCTTGTCTCCCGTCTGTCCTACCTTTCCGCTTGACGACCTGCTCAGAGATTCTGCTGGATTTTCTCGAGGGAGCCTCGGCGGCAGCCTTGACCTTCTTCTCTTTGGCAACCATTTTAATTTTTGTATAATTTTGTGGTGGGTGTTGGTATAGAGAAAAGCCGGGCAACAAAAAAAGAAAAGGTCAAAAAAGAAAAGTCGTCGCTTCGCGATAATAGAGGAGGCTGTCGTCGCTGCTGCTACAGCGAAAAAGTTTCTGCCGCTACTGGTTCCCAAACTTTTTCTGCCGTAAAATAAAGGCGGTGAGATGGCTGCTTTCCCATTTTGGGGGTCCAACTGTTAGCGCCTGGGCACCCACTAAGCAGACGGGCTTCTAGGCCCAGCCCGCTATTCTCCAGGCTATTCTCCAGGCGGTCTCTATTGGCGCTGAGAAGCACGCACGGTGACGCACCTAAACGTCAACGACATCCCATCATGTACGACGCACTTTCTACGAAGCAACGAATAACAAAGTTGATGTCTGCTCCTCCTGCTCCCCCTTTACAAAATAACGCCCTTTTGGCCGTAGTCAGCGCACTCAGAGTACCCCTCACTTTTAGGCATCACCGCTTTGTCTCGAATACAACTGAACACTGTACACGACAAGTCTAAAGTTTGCCAGTATTTGATTTAATTTCAATTCATGATTCGTTTGATTTTAGTGACTTCCATCATCTCCTCTTTTCTCTTTTCGTCTGCATTACTTCTTCTCCCGTGGATCGCCCACGATAGACTCCAGCCGTCCAGCCAGCTGTCTGTGCCGCCGGACAACTTCGACCCACTCGGCCTCGGCGTCGTCGCCGACATCGAGCGTCGCCAAAAAGAGGCCAAAGTCGCCGCCTAGACGGCCTAGACTGCCTGCACAGTACAGGACCTGCGTCAGCAGGCTGTCTCTCGAGGCCTGGTCGCGCACTGTGGGCAGGTAGTCCCTCAGTGTCTCGAGGAGCATATCCACGAGGTGGAGAGGGAACGTAGCCAGGGCCGGTGGTAAACCCTCCAAAGGGTCTTCCACCTCGAGGGGGTCGCCATTGTGTATTGTCTTGGGTGTGCTCTCGTCGCCATCTGCGTCCTCCCCTGTCGATGTGCCTCCCACGACGGGGAAAATACTCCGGAACATGGACACAATGGCAAAGCTCTGCTCGCGGAAGATTTCAATGTAGCGCTTGAGGTACCGCTCGGTCTGCTGTCCGCCGGACCAGGGGTTGGTCGAGCCAATCGTCTTTTGGCGGGCGCGCTCCTGGTCGGCCAGTTCTCTCAAAGGTGCGAGGGCGTCGAGCAAGGCCGTCAGCGTAGCCAGTCGGCAGACCAGAAACAGGGCACCGAGTGCGCGTTCTTGGGCCGCCCTGTCGTGTTGTGAGCGAGCTGCTGCCGTTGATGCTGCTGTTGATGCTGATGTTGATGAGGTTGCGTTGTGGCCGTTGCTGTGTTGCCCTTGGGCCAGAGATTGTGTAGACTCAGACGTGACGGCCGCTGCGGCCGCTTCAAGGTCGGGAAGCACACGCCGCAGCCAGCTTATGGTCCGCAGCGACGCTGCCAGCTTCAGGCCGGGCGCCTTGAGGGACAGGACCAGACTGGCGGCTGTGGCGCGCATCGACTCGTCAGCCTCGCTCGCGACGGACCGGACCAGCGGCGAGTCTGGAAACAGAGCGTGCAGGCGACGGATGTGGCCGTTCAAGTCGAGGGCGGAGGCGTAGTTGACGGGCACGGCAGCCACAGACGAGGCCAGGAGAGGTGGCAGCTCGAGCACATCGACGAGCCGCTCCACGTTTCGTGACAACAACAATGCCTGCCGCCGGCGGGCCAGCACATCCCCCTTCCCTCCCTTCTTGTGTATAGAAGCATCCAGCGTGCTCGCTGCCGCCTTTGCACGGTAGGTCGTTGAGAATCGCAGGGCCTCGTCGTCCAGAGCGGGAATGGCTTTTCGCAGGTCGGCCGTGCTGGCGGCCAGCTGGGGCACGGCGGTGCGCAGCGCGGCATGGCGCTTGGCGGACTCGAGCACCGGTTGGTATGACTTCTTTGCGAGGCCCTGGAGGGCCAGCTGCAGCGAGTGTGACGACTGGGACAGCTTGAGCGGCTCTTCTGTCTGGAGAGATGCCAAAGGTCGCGATGCCAGCGTCGCGAGATAGGAGAGCGCATCAGGGTCGGCCGGGCCGAATGTCGACGACTCCTTTTCTGATGTGGAGGACGGACTGGTCGCCAGCAGGTCGTAGAGGAGGTCGGCCATGGCGGTGGTGGGTGGGAGTATTGTCGGTGTGCTTCCTCAATCCCACCTTTCGTCTGTCGTCATTTCGGTTTGGGAATGGCTTCAATGAGGACTGTACAGTGGACATGCTGTCTCAATGCGGGCAGTGGTGCAGGCTAGTGGTGCTGCTCTAGCGCAGGTCTGGCGCCACAGCCCACCTGAGCCACAGCGCGTCTCACCTGGCCTGGAGCTCACTGTACGGAGTATTACGAGTAGTTCGTTTTGCTAGCTACTCGTGTGCTCACGGCAGGGTCCCGTGCCTCGGTAGCCCTCAATGCCCGCATGACATAAATGTACACACGCGCTGGGTCACCAGTACAAAGAGTACTTCCACCTTTCGAACTGCGTGCCCGCCCCCCTAGACTACTGTAAGCAAGGTGTGCCAACTTTGGCGATAAGATAAGTCGCAGCTTCCCTAAAACTGTCCATTGCTTGCTCTAGCGTTCTAGCCTTTCCCCAACAAACCGCAGTCCCGTTGCGAGGAAGGAGGGTAGCTTCCCCACCAGACGACCCTGGACCTCTGCCTTCTTGCCTTGTCTGTGTTCGCACTTTAAACTCTCCAACCTTTCCTTCGTTCTGCTTCTCCCATTTTTCTTCATTCTTCAGCTCACATCCGGACTGCCAAGGCATCCCCTTCCCCTCCGAGAGCATTGCTTTTTCTTTCTCGATATTCTCTTTCTCCCCTCTTTTTACTATTGTGCGCCCCCTTCTTCTCCCCCCATTTTGCGCCGGGCATCGTCATCCAGATTTCTCTTTTCTTCTTTTTTTTTTTTCTTTTTTCCCTTCCTTTTTGACGACAGCCTTACTTCCGATCTCGCAGCCATCGTCACCATCTTCAGGAAGACAGACAGCTTCCTTGCCCAGCTTCGTTGTTATCCTGGGTGTCCTCTTCGTACATCCCCTTTATTCACGGCTTCTACTCATCAGGTTGGTACCTCCTTCTTCTCTTTAGCTAGCCGTCCATATTCTCTTTTCCTTCAATACAAACGGCGCTTCCCCGACGTCTCGTCGCATCGCATCCAACCATTCCCCCTCCTATCGGACCAAGCGTTTACACACGCTCACACCCTGGCCCCCCCTCGCCGGCCGACCTGTCATGGGACTGGATGGTTGCCTCTACACTCTTCCGACAAAACAAGACCCTTTATATAAGACGGAAGTCCGCCCCGTTCTTGTCGTCTCGTCCCACCTTCACCCTGACTTTCCTTTCCTACTTTTCGCCTTTGCGACTAACACTCGTTTTCTCTCTCTTTAGGCCCTCACCACTCCAGCCTTCATCCTTCATTATGCAGGACGTCTTCCCCATCGGGCCGATCCCGGCCCTCAGCCGCGCGGTCCAGCCGTTCGCCGACAAGCTCGGCCTCGATATTCTGCCGCTGCACATCCACGAAATCGTCATCGCCGCCCTCTTCTACACCTTTGTCCAGGTCGTCGTCTCGCCTGCCATCTCCAACTACTTTGTGCCCCACATCTACAAGCCCATGAACCGCGCAAAGAAGGCAAACTGGGACAGCCATGTCGTCTCCATGGTCCAGAGTCTGCTGATCAACTCCCTGGCCCTCTGGTGCATGTTTGTCGACGAGGAGCGTAAGAACATGAAGGACAACTGGAAGGAGCGCATCTACGGCTACATGGGCACACCCGCCATGGTCTCGGCCCTGGCCTGCGGCTACTTTGTCTGGGATCTGGTCATTACCCTGCTCAACTTTGACGTCTTTGGCCCCGGCCTGCTCGCCCACGCCGCCAGCGCTCTCGCTGTGTTCTCCTTTGGCTTCCGCCCCTTCCTCAACTACTACGGTCCCGTCTTTATCCTCTACGAGCTTTCCACGCCCTTCCTCAATGCCCACTGGTTCTTTGACAAACTCGGCATGACTGGCGGCAGCGCCCAGTTTTACAACGGCATTGCCCTCCTGGGCATGTTCTTCTCGTGCCGTCTCGTCTACGGCAACTACATGTCCCTCTGGGTCTACCGCGACATGTGGAACGCCGTCTGGGACGGTCCCACCCCCGAGTGGGTCGCCAACCCCAACGCTTTGAATGCTCCCTCTGTCCGCGCCGTCGCCGCCAACGCGGGGCCCATCCCCCTCTGGCTTTTTATCTTGTATGTCATCAGCAACATCATCCTCAACTCGCTCAACGTCCACTGGTTCTTCAAGATGATTACCGCTGTCCGCAAGCGGTTTGAGCCCGCCGCAGCGACCGAGAAGAAGAAGGAGGCGCCCGTGGCTGCCATTGCTAGCGGTGCGGCAGCTACCGACGGCTCCTCCTCCATCCGCCACCGTGCCACCGTCGAGGACCTGCTCAAGGTTGACGACTCTTTCACTGAAGTTCAGTAGACAGATGTAGGGGTCGTGATCGTTGGCCGAGGTATGGCCATCACTTGCTTCATATACGCCGTATATGTATAAGTGTATAGAGAGATCCAGATCTGAGATCTGTCTGTTTAAGATCATTATGCTCTACCTTGTGCGAGTGAGCCCTACAAAGGAACCAAGCGTTGGTTCCTGAAGTCTTCCGCTCTTATATGGGGGTGGTGTGGAGGGAAGTCTTTTTTTGCTATTTATTCGCACTCAGCCTTGCGAGATATTTTTGGATGATTTTACTTGCCTTTCATAGTGGTAGAGGCAAGCGAGGCTTGGCCAGCTATTTTTACTCGGCTGGTGACGGGAATCTTTTTTTCTTTTCTTTTCTTTTGGCATTTTTGGTTTATGATATTTCATGACGATAGGAGGGTTTTCCGCTTGCTTCATATCTTTTATTTTAATCGATTTTTTTTTTACATTTGATGTTTCTACTTGTGTGGTGTATTTGATAGATATTTTGTAGTTTATTTTTCGGTGAGAACCAAAAAGTTCAAAAATAAAAAGTACCATTCTTAATGAAATAAAAATAAACAAATAAAATAATGATAATAATCAAATATAGGAGGACCTGAGCCACGAATCATAATTAAAACCTCCTACTGTGCTATAGATGAATAATTGCACACACGCTAAGTCGTTTTTTGCCTTCACAAGCATAGATGGCAAGGCCCATTGATAGCCCATGACACATTCAAGCCACTTTATTATTGCAGCAATAGAATGAAAAAGGAACGTAAAAGAGGGAGTGCTATGTTGATTATTGTATACGGAGATGGAATTATATACGATGTTGATGCTCTAGAATTTTTGTCCAAAAAAGGGAAGGAAGAGAAAAAGGGGTAGACAAGAAGGACGGAGAACAAGAAAGAGAGAAAAATCCAACGAAACAGGATGCAAAAAAAGGGGAAAAGCATTACAGACAAGAAAGAAAGGGACGCGTTAGAAACATTGTTTAGTAAACCAGAAAACGGACGGCGAGATTGAAGAGGATACAAGGAGCATCAGAAAAGGGGTGGAGGAGTAAAACAAAAAGAAGAATCACGACGCCTGCTGGAAAACAGATACATCGATAGAAAAAAATAATAAAAACAGAAAAAAGACGGCCAACCTCAGCGTAGCGTCGGAGGAACCACGTTATGTGGCAACTAGAAACCGAACGGGTTGTCGGGGGCTAGACACGTTGTTAGTAAAAGGTGTATATGATAAAAGTGGGCGCACAGAGGTACTTACTCGCTGCGGAAAGGTTGGCACGACGGCCCGTAGCCTGGGGCATCAGCTTCTTTGTCTCCTCCGTTACACCAAAGCGGACCGGCGGCGGCGGGCCCGTCTGCTGCGGCATAAGAGGTGCCGGCGTAGGGGCCATGCCGTGGTTACCAAAGCCCTGGGTGAAGGGGCCCGTGGGCTGGGGCTGCATGGGCTGCATGGGCTGCATTGTCGGCATGGCGGTCCGCTGGGGCTCGAGGGCGGGCGGCAGAATCGAGTTGAGACCACCGGCGCCGGGCGGCGGGGCCATGCCGCCAAACTGGTTGAAGCCCGTGGGCTGCATATGCACGGGCTGGCCGAACTGGTTCTGCTGCTGTGGCATACCAAAGCCGGTGGGTTGGGGCATACCGAAACCGGTAGGCTGCGGCTGTTGCTGCATGGGCATACCCGTCATCATGGGCATCTGCTGCTGGGCCATCATCTGCTGGTACTGCTGCTGCTGCTGCTGTTGCTGGAACTGCTGCTGCATCCGCGCCTGGGTGATGTCGTTGAGGCTCTGGCCCATGGGCGCCACCTGGCCGGTCACCATGCCCGTCATCTGCGGCTGCAATGGAGGCGGGCCGAATGCGCTCGGCTGGGCGGACTGTGGTGCTGAAAGCGGGCGCGAGGGCGGAGGCGGCAGCAGACCGCCCTGGCCCTGGGTGTACTGCGGGGCCATGGGCCGTGCACGGGCAAAGACAGCGGCGGTCTGCTGGGGTTGGAGACCGTTCATGCCCTGGATACCGGTCTGCTGCTGGGCCAGGCCGGCAAACATGGCAGGCGAGGCGCCCGGCATTTGCTGTTGCTGCTGCTGCTGCTGGAGCTGCTGTTGCTGGAGCTGCTGTTGCTGGGCAGAAGGCAGCGAAACTGCTGGTGTTGCCTGGGCAGGGAGTGTGATGGCAGGAGGAGGGTTGGGGTTGAGCTTCTCGGCCGGGAGGGGCTGTGTGAGCAGGGACAGCTCCTGGAGAGAGCCAGTCAGAGCAGCGGTCTGCTGCTTCGCAACAGGCGGTGGCGGTGCGGGCTCAGGAGCGCGCTGGGCAACGGGAGGCTCCGGCGCGGCGACCGGGGCAGGCTGTCGCGAGGGCTTGACATCCCAGGCGTCATCGTCGAAGCCGCCAGCACCAGTGGCCGCAGGAGCCTGCTTGGGAGGCGGGCCAGTTCTTTCTGTCGGCGTCTGGGACACGGGCGAAGCCACGCGGTTGCCGTTCGTGGCGCTGCTGTTGTCGTCACCGCCGCCGCCGCCCGATGTCTGCTGCGAAAAGGCTTTGGCATCGACAACGTCGCTTGCCTGGGTCGAGGGCGTGGGACGGCCACGGCGCGTGTTGTTCCGCAGAGTACCACCGGGGCCCGAGAAGAGTCCGCCGCCATCGGCACCGTCGTCGCCGCCCTTCTTGCCACGGTTGTACTTGGCGTCCAGGTGCCGCATCACCTTGATGATGTCACCCTCGCGAAGGCCGAGAGTCCGAAGGTTGCTGGCGTCAATGTCCGGGAGCACGCTCTCGTCCATGTTGTCCTTAACAAACGCCTGCGCATACCGCTCGCACAGGCCGACGGCGACGTCGCATTCGAGGAAGAACTGGAACCAGTCGTAGTCGGGCTTCTTGGGCTCGATGGAGGCGCCGACCTTGGTGCCCGACGAGTTTTGCGACTCGTCGTGCTGCCGCTGAATCTGGGACTTGCGCTTCATGCTGGACAGCGGCTTATCTTCGTCCAGGGAGATGCCCGTGACGGCCTCGACGTACTCGAGATCCTCGATGGACATCTTGGCGACAGGCACGGCAATCTTGACACCGTTCATCTTGTGCAAATTGATCTTGCCGTCCTTGAGACCTAAGAACTGCGCGTCGACGCTGAACGACTTGGTCCGGTCGGTCCAGGTCCGCACCTTGGTCGCATCGGGTTCTATATTGTTAGCAGGGTTCTGTGTATAAAAATATGCTGTGGGTGGAGTGGGCTGTACGTACTGGCTTTGCCCGAGCGGGAGCTGCTGCCGTTGCCGTTCTCTTTCTTGCGCTGCTGCTGTGCACCCCTGTTAACATTCGTTGCATACAAACTGCTGCGCCTCTCAGGCGGATGCACGCCGTCGCCTACCTCGTTTGCTCGTCTTGACTCGTCGCGGACTGCTGCGCGCACGGCGTCGCGCGTCAGGCGCTCTTCTTCCAGGCGGTTCTGCTTGACAGTCGACCGCGCACCGACGGTGGCCATCTGGGTCGAGATGGCGGGCGCAGTGTTCGTGGTGGGCGAGCTCGGCGCAGACGAGTGGTGGTGTCCGGAAATGATCGGCGGCGGGATGTCGGATGTAATGGTGCCCGTCACCTCGACGTAGCTCAGAGGCACGACGCCCTCCTTGCCGTTCTTAACGCGCCGGACCTGGCACCACTCCTCGCTGCGCTGGTCGTCGAGGACAATGACCTCGTCGCCCGTGGCCACAGTAACCTCGTCGTCGCCCTGGGCCATGAAATCGTACAGCACCACAGCCTTCTTCAGCTCGTGGCCAGTACCTGCCAGGATAACCTCACGCAGGCCCTCGGCACGGACGGCACCGGCCAGCTCGCCAAGAGCGCTGACAATCTCCTCGGCCGTGTCCTTGGCACCCGCGTGGAAATCGACGCTCTTGCTAGGCTTCACGAGTTCCATAAACACGTGCTTGCCCTCACGCGAGTAGTGCGTCATCTTCTCAGCAGACCACTCCTGCGAGGGGCCATCCTGCGACCGTTCTGGCGCAATCAGAATGACACCAGTCTTGAGGTTGATGCCGAGTGTCGTGGGCATCTTCTTGCGTTTGCCCATGACCGAGACCATCTCGGAGATGTTGTAGAGGTGGAAGCCGCCGGGGCTCAGGGTGTTAGAGGCGTGCTCCTCCTCCTCGTAGCCGCCGCCGCCATTTCTGCCTCCTCTGCTGGAGCTGCCGCCACCGTAGTTGCTGGTATTGCTGCGCTGCGGCAGGGATGGTGATGGCTGGTCGTCGTCAAAGTTGGCCTGGGGCCGCGGGCGTGTCGGGAGTGGTGGGGAAAGCGGGTCGTCTCCCTCGGATGCGTCATCGGACATGTAGCGAGGGCGGTCCGGCAGTGAGGGAGGGGGCGTTGCCGGTCTGTGCGCAGCGGAACGAACGGCCAGGACGTTGGCGAGAGCGGCAGCAGCGGCTGAGTTGGCGTTGGCGTTGGGGCTGCTCGGCTCGCTGGGCGGGCCGCGAGGCGGGAGGCGAGGGCTCGGGGTGTTGTCTTCGTCGAAGGTGGCCTGTCTTGATGGGAGTGCGGGAGGTGGCGCCTCGGCTTCCCCCTCATCGGCTTCGGCAGGAGCGGCGCTGGAGCCACCCAGATCGATGTAGTTGGCAGGCGCAAAACCGTACTCGTCCTCGTATCCTGCGAGAATCCAGTCGTCGTCTGAGGTATCGTAGATGGCCAATTGAGCGTCCTCGGGGAAGGAGAGCTCCTCGTCGGTCTGTCTGATATAATCGTACAGAGCGCGTGCGTGACGGATGGGTTGTGCCTAGTACGAGGGAAGAGAAAAGCGACTGTTAGTTTTGCTGTGCGTATGTGTCTCGAAAGTGCTTCCATAAACTGCCGGAGTGGTACGAGCTGTCGCTTGTCCGTGTTGTGCTTACCTCCTCGATGTAGTTTTCTGGGATTAAGCCCTCGGGCTCATCCTCGTCATCGCCACCGGCCTTCTTCTTGGCCTTCCACCAGCCATCGCCGCCGTCTTTGTCGAGGATGTAAAGCAGGCTGCCCTCGGCGATGGCCAGCTCGCCCTCGGACTGCGGCACATAGTCGTAAAGGGCCTTGTAGACACCGACGAAACCCATGATGGGCGGTAGGTTATGCGGAACCTCGCTAGGAAAGTCGTCGGAGATGAATGGCTTTCGCTAGCTCTAGGCTCAAAGTAAAGTGTCTAGAGAATAGGGGCGGAACCCCCGGGGAGGTCGGGACTCGGCCGGGTTGGGGGGTGAGTCTTTTAAAACGGCCGTTCGGGGAAACTGCCGTACGCCGTGAAGTTGCTCGCTTGGCTGCCAATGTAGTCGAAATGTAGCTGCGCTGTTTGTCGCCGAGCTTGTTGTCGTCGTCGGCTTCGTTGTCGAATCGTCGACAGGGGAGGTTTAGAGATAGCTTGTCAACGCGGACATGCTATTAGGATGTGAGATGGAAAAGGGGTGGAGATTGCCCCCGTATCCGATTTCTCGAGTTCAATTTCGATTCCGACAGAAAAGCTGTCTGCGATGGGAAAAAGGGCGACACAAGGAAGATGGAAACCCAAGAAGCTTTGGATCGCCGGAAGTGCGGATGGGTGTGGGTTTCCGGCAAAGAACTGTTGTTGCCCAAGAAAGGTTCGTTTCAGGTGGGAGGCTGGCATTAAACAGTCTGAAGTCAGCATAAACAGTGCGACGGTCGCGAAATAAAAAAGGTGTGTCGCCTGTGCGGTTTTGTGCGGTTTTCAGTTCGTGGGAGGCTGGTCGATGACGAAGGGAAAGCTGCAAGAAGCCGATAAAACAGGCAGATAGGAATGAAGGGTCCTATTCTGATTCTGCTTGTCTGTCGTCTCCTTCTTTGGGTGCACGGAGTATAGCACGGTGCGACGAAACAAAGAGAGAGGAAGGAATAACGAGAAAGGAATGGAGGGCGGACGAGCTCACAAGTAACGATAATGGGCGGGTATCCCAACGCTGTAAAGAATACAAGCTCGAAACAAATAGCAAATGAGCGAAAATGGACAAGGAAAAGGAGATCGCTTCTTCGTTCGAGTCGAGCTGTGTGTGCGTTCGTGCGCAAGTCTGTGCCAAGATCGGGGGGTTGTGGAAACTCGACAAACGCAAATGCTGAGGGAAAAGAAAGGAGAAAAGAGGAGAGAGGAAGAAGCTGGTGATGCTTAGTAGGAAAGGGAAAGCAGGATGCGTTGAAGAAGACGAGGTTAGGCGGCTGCGTTACTAGGGGGGCAGGTGCAGGCAGGTGCAGGCAGGTGCAGGTGGTGTACTCCGTAGGTGGGTGGGTTTTGGGTTTGATGATGCCAAATGGAAAGGAGGCAGAGTAAGAGCAAGCGAGCGAGGAGAGAGGAAGGCGCGGGCGGCGGAAGGATCGAATTGGCAGGAGGGAGGTGTGAGTTGCTGTGTGGTGCCTTCCACTAAAGTTAGGCCTGCGGGTGGCTTTTTTTCACTTACTTTCGTCGCCAGTATGGAAGGAGCGGCCGGGCGAAAGAGAGAGAGCTAAAAGTCCAAGGCCGCGCGCGCAAAGAGGCAGAGTAGCGCCTGCTGTCCTGATGGGACACTGCTACGGAACTCACTAAAAGTCGCTGCTAATATGCTTCTGGCGAGTCTCCAATCAAAAAAAAGAGGCGCCATCCGCCGAGACGTGACTTCATACGACATAGTGGCCTTCAGAAGTGGGGTAGGATATTTCACTGAGAATAGCGGACTGGAAAAGCATGGAAGCCCAAGAAAGCTGGGCTAGAAGCCAATAGGGTGGGAGAAAGCGAAAAGTAGGTGGCTGTAACGCTAGCTATTTAGGTGTGGAATTACGACGTATGCGTACGTCGTAATAGTGCAGCATGGCAAGCGATGGCGGGCAGCTGGCAGCTCTAGGCTCTGGAAAACTTGACAGCCAATTACGTGCACGTGACCTTCAATAGTGAGTACATATATACTAGATACGACTTCACGGAGACTTCTTTTCGCAAAAAAAACCTTACGCAGAAAGACGGTTGCGCAAAAAGATGGCATAATTAATGTGTGCACTGCTAAGCAGCATGCTATTGCAGATGTAAACAAACAAGCAGAAAAAATTGAATATCATTTTATACGCCATTAAAACGACTGGAGACATTCGCATGCTCTCCTTCAAACTGCCATATTGCCAATTCTCACAAGAAAAACGCCCGGCTTTAGAGCTTTCCAGTTCCTGATATTCCATATCCATATTCCATATCAATATTCCATATCCCATATCCCATATCCCATATCCCATTCTACGCCTCGCCCTACGCTTCGCCCTCTCCATCCTCCTCTTCTTCGGGCGCGCCAAAACTGCCCGTCTTTCTCAGCCGGTTGGCACCCGTGGCCGTCCCATCGTCCATCTCGTGGTATGAGTTCTTGCGGATGCTGTTGCGGCGCTGGCTGCGGGTGGCCACCCCCGGGAAATAGCGCGGCTCGGTGCCAGAGAGGTGGACGCTGGGGTCTGAAGCTGACGATGTCGCTGCGTCGGCCGGCCACGTGCTCTCCCTAGAGAGGGCCAGGGGCGACGAGAGGATCGGGCCGCCGGTGGCCGTACCAGTAGATCCACCCATTGTTGGCGTTGTTGCACCTGGGGTCGTGGCGTTGAGAGTGCCCGTCGAGGCACTGGCCAGAGCGGCGTGAGCGGCGTGTGCTGATGTCAGGTCGACCGACAGAGGACCGGAGTGGGCGGCTGCTGGCAAGGTAACGAAGCTGGGACCAGTGGCGGGACCAGTTGCAGATGTTGGGATCGGCGAGTTGGGCATCGGGGCCGTGACGGACGTCTTCATCGACAGCGACGGTGAGCCGGGTGCTGCCACGGTGTGATCCGGTGCGGCTCCAACATTTTCCTCAGTAGGCCGTGCAGGAGCTGCCTGCGTATATTTCTCGATCCTGTGATGGTCAGTCGGGTTTTTTATAATTTCAAGTATAGTGGAGAAGTACTCACATCTGCCACTCTTCCCGAAGAGTGCTGTAGCGGAAGTGTTGGCGACGGTCTGGGATGTTGGTCTTGACCATGGTGTTGCCGGCAATGCCGGGCTTGTAGAAATCGGGGCCGAGCCACTGCTGCTTGACTGAAAACTCGTAGCCGCTTTGCACGACGGAGTTCTTGGCCAGCTCGCACATGTCGACGGGGCTCAGCTTGTAGATCTGTGCCGCCACGGCGTACTCTTCGATGAGCGGCTCCTTGGTGAAGGCGAACTGCAGCGGATCGTCGGTCGACAACGACACATTGAGACCCCGCTTAAAGTACTGGTGGAATGGGTTCCTCTCGTAAGCCAAAAAGAGCGCGTTGTTGCTGAGCGGCGACATGGCGATGCCAATCTGCTCCAAATAGTAAATGTACTGGAGCAGCGGGACCTTGCGCAGCAACAGACCGTGGCTGATGCTGTGCGAGCACAATAGAGCCACGGCGAGATGCTCGCTGTCACCGGCTTCACCACAGTGCGGCCGCAGCACAAAGGTGTTGAAGCCGCGCTGCTTGCGCCAGGCGTTGAGCGTGGCCATGTTGGCAAACAGGTAGTAGATCCAGTAGCTGTAGGGCGGGTTCTGGCCCGACTGCCACGCCTTGGGCACGGGGAACTTCTTGTAGAGGCGGCGCTCAACCTTGCTCTCGTCGTCGACGCTGTCAAAGCCAATGACGCGCTGCAGGAAGATGTGCAGCTTGGGGTATTTTTGCGGGTTCTTGGTCGCCTCAAACAGCGGCTCGAACACGTTCTTGATGACCTG
Source organism: Sporothrix euskadiensis (assembly GCA_019925375.1). Taxonomy (NCBI): domain Eukaryota; kingdom Fungi; phylum Ascomycota; class Sordariomycetes; order Ophiostomatales; family Ophiostomataceae; genus Sporothrix; species Sporothrix euskadiensis. The sequence continues at coordinate 466,049 of JADHKQ010000005.1, forward strand.
CTCAAAGGACTCCATGAGCCCCGTGGCCTTGTACACGTCAAACAGGCGCGGGATCTGGATGAGCCAGCGGACGTTGTGCGAAAAGAGCTTGTTGTCAACGACCCAAGCAGCCAACTTCTCCCACTCGTTAATGGACTTGCCGTAGATTGAGATGCGCCACTCGGCCATCTGGTACTTGCTGGACTCCATATCGGAGATGACCTCTTTGGTGATTTCGGCCAGGTAGCGGCCCTCAATGTCGTTGTCGGTCTTGAGGAAGATGGTACGCAGACGCGACTCGCCAATAGGGTTGTACTTGAGGTTGAACTTGTCGAAGCGGTGGAAGGTGTCCTTGTGCGCATGCATATCCAGCGTGTCGATACTGAGGTCGTATGCGGTGAGGTTGATACTTTCAAACACCTCGGCGAGCGTGAGGTGCTTTCCGTCGCGGAAGAGGACCACCTCGTCTGGGCACTTCTTCATCTTGCTCTTGATGAAGCGCAGCAGATGCTTTTGATTCATGCAGGCCGAATGGTGAACGTGCGTGTCGACTTTGCGGACATTGTAAAAGTCACGATGCGGCACGCGCTTCGTATCTGCCGTCTCCTGGTACTCGTTGAGCAGTGTGTAGAGGCCAAACTTGCCCTCGAGGTACTGCAGCCGGCGGTATGCAAAGCTCTTGCTGGGGCCGTCGGCGGACACGTTGAGAATCGGCTCCAGGTCCATGTAGAACTCGCGTAGGGTAGGTACGCTGATGATGGGCGTGTCGGCCGCGGCCGCCCTGTCGTTCTCAAACACCTGGTACACGCCGTTGTCGTCGAGGTGGTACGTCAACTCGCTCTCGCCCGGGAGTGGGTTCAGATCCTCCATGTCAAAGTCCTCGCCAATGTCCTGGCCCGGCTTCCGCTTCTTGAACGACTTCTTGGGCGTCTCTCCTTGCTGCATCTGCGGCGACTGGGACGATTGTGACTGCTGCTGTTGCGGCAAGACCATGCTATTAGCCAGGCTGTTGTTCACACTGTTGGCAGCCCGTGTGCCGTTGGCCGTGGCGCCCGAAGCATCTTGATCTGCCTGCCACACGGGTTCAGGCGGTTGCGGATAGATGGTCCAGTTGGGGTCATCCTTGGGGTTGTCCATGGGACCCTGGAGCGAGAGACGAATGTACTTGTGGCGCAGGTCGATAATCTTTTGAATATTTTTGAAAATGGATGTGAGTTCCGACGTGATTTGCGGGTCGGCGTCGGCGTAGGAGGTGCTGCCAATACCATTCGGCTCCCCAATGCTGAGGCCTGTGGCGCCAGAGGCCTGGGCAGCAGCAGCAGCAGCGGCACCGACAGCGGCGCCCGACGTCAGGCCTGCACTAAAGATATCTGGGCCGCCATCGGCGCCTAGAGCACTGCCGCCACCACCCACGTTGCCGCCCAGGACCGACCCATCGACGGCATGCAGGCTGACGGATGCTCCGTCGTGGGCATCACCGACACCGCCGTTGCTCGAGCTGAAGACATGGTGGCCAGCGCCGGATACGGTTGGAGGGCGTGGGATAGAGTCGGAAAAGCGGGCACTGCTACCCAAAGGTGACCGAGGGGGCATTCCACCTGCACCCGCATCACCAGCAGAACCATTTCCGTGTAAAATGGGGCTGGATGTGACTGCAGTTGCCGCGGCCGCATTCTTCTGCAGATCCAGCTGGCTCAGCTGGTAAAAGAGTTTGGCGTCGCTCTGGCTCATCTGGCGGTCGGCAACAGGATCGTAGAAGGCGCTGCGTTTCGGCATATCGCGCGGTAGCATGCCCTCTTGGAGGACGGTAGAGGAAGAGGCAGCAACAGTGACTTCGTCTGTTTCGTCTTCAGAGGACACTTCGCGGCCGCCTTCCGCAGCGCTTGGTCTGTCGTCGCTCGGGGTAATGTCACCGCCGACGCTGAAGCTTGCTCTGGGGTGGCGTTTGCCTGCAGTTTTCTTGACAGACGTCTCGTCGTCAAGGTAGGTTTGGTTCTCGTCGTCGAGTTCTTCGTCGTAGTCACTGTCGGAGTCGTTCATAGGCCGACCGAGGATGGGAGGAGAGTTGGAGGTGGAGCGAGACGCAAGGTCGTCGTGGGCATAGGCATGGCCGTGGGAGTGGCCATGGCTTCGGCGAGAGGCTGCAGGAGGACGCGGGAAAGCGTTGAGTCAGTTTCTCTGTATCTTTGTATCTCGAGTAATACTACATAAAAAAGAGGACGTCTGCTGACGGTCCACAAGGAAAACCCCAAATGCTTCTAGGTGGCGGGGAAAGAGATAGACAAGCGCTACGGTGTCCAACTTGAGGGTTCACAATACGTACCAGACATGTTTGGCCTGGCTTGTTGGGCCAGCTTCTCGTCTTCTCTCTGTCTCTTGGAGAGGGGAAATTAAAGCTTGCGATAGACGAAGAGGGACGTTCGGAGGTGGAAACGATCGATGTTGCGTGCAACAAGGACAGTCTCGCGTCAGATGCTGCACGAGTTGCTTTCGCTTTTCTGTAATCAACGTGTCAAAGACTAAAAATGTATGACTCGAGAAATTGTTGGTTTGAAGGTGCGAGAAGCCTCAAAGAGAAGAGAAGGAGAAGGAGGAGCACGAGGAACCAAAGATTGGAGATAAGATAATGGGGGAAAGAAAGGGAGGAGCAACAAAGTCAGAGAGGTGTTGGCAGGTGCAGAAAGAGGTTTAGGGCCAATGTTTTAGCACGGTCGCCCCTGCCTTAATTTTCATAAGTCACACCGACTCGGCCGCTTTTGGCCCACGAGCGTGAAATTCCAGGAGCGCACCTTCCAAAAGAGCCCTTAAAAGCCGTCAGCTAAAAATAGGTGTGATCGAAGGCCGTCCAACAGATAGGTCGATTGTTTTGTTTAGATGGTGATGGATTGCTTCATACCGCATTGCAAAGAAACAACTACCGTCTCACACTTATTGGCAACACACAATTGTGCCCAACTGAGCCCTAAACGAGGTGCATGATGCGGTCAAAGGTTTTTGGGCAGAAGGGGAAGGTGCACCTGTGACGTCGTTTTTTGCTCTTTCTCGGTGTAAAGAAATAGCGCTGTGCGGTGTGCATGCAGCAGGCAGGTGCAGCCCAGGTTGACCGGTGACTCCCCCCAACCCAGCGAGAGAAGGAGCGAAACAAAGGCCGAGCCTGTGGGCACGACTGGGCAGAAAAAGGATTTAAGCAGGCAGGGCCTGGCACCTGGCCTAGGCTCTTTCAGATAAGCTACCACAGTAGAACACAAAACAGCGGCCAGCTGGGAAAACGCAATCGCGCGCTAGCGGCAGAAACAAAAGCTTAAATTTTCCTTTGGGTTGCGAAAGCTGCCCACCACGATTTGGTAATGGCGATTCAATATTCCACGATTTTACAATCTAAGCACATGCAACCAGTACGTTGTCCAGGGCCCACTAAGAAGTGCACGCTGAAACATAGCTCTCACGTATCTGCACTCTGGATCTTCTTGAAAATAAAGTATAAAAGCAATGTATTTCTGTAGTTTACCCTTCTATGTCCTCTATTGGGTCATTGAGACGACAGCTTTTTTTGCCAGAGCCCGAAGAACAGAACCTCGAGTTTTGCTGCTGTGTCCAGTCATAATAATGTAAAGTAAACAAAAGTCCATTAAGTCAGAAAAGAAATAAAATAAAGCACAAAAAGTAGTAAACAAAACGCAGACCAAATCCCATCTTTCCCATTTATTCCGAAGAACAACCTTTGGGCTTGGCCCAGTCCGGTTGGGCCTCCTAGCCAACCTTGACACTAACAGCACGCTGTCGCGCCGACGGCTTCTTCTTACCGTCAAACGAGTACAGGCCGCCGGCCGAGAAGACAATGATGGCACCCACGAGAGTACCGGGCGACAGGCGGTTGCCAAAAAGCCAGATGCTGAACAGCAGGCTGACGAGCTTGCGGATGTTGAGCACAATGGTGACGGTCAAAGCGGACGAGGCGGCGGCGAGCAGGTTGACGCCGCGGATGCAGGCGTACTGGGTGAGGACGTTCAAAACCAGATAAACAAGCTGGCTGGGGATATGGATGCGCTCGACGCTCTCCCGCAGACCGGCGGCAACGGCCACGTCGGCACCGCCACCCTCAATAGAGCGCTTGGTGATGTTGGTGGCAGCGTTGGCGGCGGCATCGAGGAACGGCAACGAAAGCGGCGCGCTGTTGGCGAGGCGGTCGAACTGACGGACGAGGGACGGCAGGAACGGAATAAACAGCGGGAGGGACAGCAGGTGCGAGTAGAACAAGTTCTCGCGCCACTGCGGGCCGTACTTCTTATAGGTCTCCTCGGTATAGAGGCCCATGATCGACGAGAGGACCTGGGCAATAAACAAGATGGAGAGGCCCGTGATAAACTCGACGTTGCCCTCCGCAGCCTCCTCGGCCACCCCCTTGCTTTGCGCGTCGGACCAGGCGGCAACGACGACGCCAACCGTCAGCAAGATGACGGCAATGACCTGGATGCGGGTATATCGCTTCCCGTAAAGAAAGCCGGCAATCATGGTGGTGATGCTGCCGCCGGAGCGGAGGATAATGTGGACAGGCACAGAGATGTTGTAGCTAAACGCATGGTTGTTGAGGACGTTGATGCTGAAAAAGAGAATGATATTGACGATCCAGCGCTTGATGGGCACCTTGTTCGGGCGAATAAAAAGAGGTGCGCGGCCGCCGTCGAATTGGGAGACGTAGCCGGTAATGGCGACAAAGAGGAACTGAGTGAATGTAAGAAGCGTGCCTAAAAAGTTAGTTGAGTGAACATCCTGGGTGTAGAAGTGAGATGAGACATACCACTGTTGGGCTCGACCTTGATAATGGCTTCGAGCGCAAAGACGTTGGAGCAGCAGCCGCCAAAGATGAGGGTGAGCATGACGCCAATGGTCAGCAATTGGGGGATGGTCTCGATGAAGATGTGGCCGGCGAGGGCCATGGCCCGTGAGAACACGGGCCGGTCGTCGTCGACACCGTACATCTCGGCCTTTTCCAGCGACGGGGCGGCGTTAATCACTCGCGGACCGGGTGCGGCAACCACATGTTTCGGGGGCTTATGCGAAGGTTGGCGGCGTCGGGCGTTGGAGTTTGTCATTTACACGGTTGTGGGGGTACGTCGAAGTTGGGTAGGTCTTTCGGTTCCTGTCTCGTCGTCTCGTCGTCGTCGTCGTCGTCGCCAGTCGTCGTGAGCGAGTGTAGGTAGGTTATGCAGTCGTGTGTGTTGGAGCCGTCGTTTGTTGGTGAGGCGAGGACGTGTTTCGGTGTGACAACTCCGCTTACTGTCAATATAAGGTTGGATAGGGTCAACCTTTGACCTAAACAAGGGAGGGTTCGAGTAGGCCGAGGTAGGGAGAGCCAATGGGGGGTGTGGGCAGAGGCGCAATTGTGTCTCGTAGAACGATTCTCTGATTCTCTCGCTCGTGTGTATGAAAGTACTTCGTATGTATGTATGTCTCGCGTTGTGCGTTGTGCATAAAGTCGTGTCCAGTGAGGGAAGGTGAGCAGTGCACGTTCTTGTTTATGCTTCGGTGGCTCGATGTGTATGTGCTGTTATTGCGCTGGGATATGCTGTTTTGGAGGTAGCAAAGTACGGATGGATATGCCGGGTATGTCGGGATGTTGTGTTTGTCTTCTCGGTATAGTGATAGGGTGATTGATATGAGGATGGAAATGAGGGGACTGGATAATATTGTGCTCTTTTTGCTTGGCGGGACAAGAGGATCGAGTTCGATGTTGATGGGGAGGGACAAGAGAGTGTTGACGTCGAGGTCGAGATCGGTGTGGGGATAGAGACAGAAGGAGGGAGAGGCGAGATGGGCTAGGGGAGCAAGAGGGAAAGAGCGAAAGAGCGAAAGAGGAAAGGAAGGAGAAGGGAAAAGGAAGGAAGAGAAGGAAAAGGAAAGAGAGACTGGATCTCTGCGCGAGAGAGGGCGAGAGAAGGGAAGATCGGACGGCTGCTCTTTCCAAACGTGGACCGAATCGTAGCCAGCTCGGCAGTCACAAGGCAAAAGGCAAAAAAAATAAGAAGGGGAAAGGGGAAAGAAGGGGCAGGTACCTTGCAGCAAAAGCAGCAAGAGGAAGGCACAAGCTGTCTCCTTTCACAAGGCAAGTCCGGCCCCAGGTGGATGGGACGGGGTACAAGAACGAGTATCTCAATAACCAATCCCCTGCGCAGTTGCGGCCAGAAAGGAAGGAAAAAAAAGTAATTAGGAACAAAAAATTAAAGGGAAAAATTAAAGCAACCCAAAAAAGGGAGGATCCCCCTTCCGCGCGAAAGACGGCGAAAGAAGAGAAGGGGCTTTTGTTGGAAGTGGATCTCCCGCGGCGCGACGAGCGCATGTCAATGTGTCTTTTTGAGATTTCTTTGAGATTTCTGCCCTGTTTATTTTCTTGTGCTAATAGAGAGATCTCGTTGCCACCTTGCGTCTACGGAGTCACTCCTATTGTACGAACTATCTGACAGAGTACGACGTAATTACGGAGAGCTACAATGAACTAGGGGAGTTTTATGGTGTGAGAGAGGAAGGAACGAAGGAAGGAACGAAGGAGGGAAAGAAAAGAGAGGGAAAGAGAAAGGCAAGAGCCTCAGAAGGATAGGGGCCGGCTAGCCCCCAAAGGCGCCAGCGCAGTATCTTACGGGCTACGAAGTAATTCTGGAAGAAAGAAAAGGGAAAGGGCGAGTGGGCGTTAGGAGCCTATGCCAACCAAGTGTTAGCGAACTACTACGAAACGCAGCACTGGGAAGGAAAAAGGCAGAGAAACAGCAAGAGGAAACGTAGCGGCGCGGAAAGTATGGATCATTAAAGTGGAGACCTGTGCTGCTTGTTGTAAAAGATTGATTGACAAAAAGTGGGGGCAGAGGGGCAGTTTGTGGAATTTGCTTTGCACGGTGCTGGAGGCCATCTAAACGTAAATATACGAAGAGCGGGACTACAAGAGCTGGCAGATGAATAGACAGATGCTTGGAGGGGTTCATCTGGTATGTACTTTTTGGAAGGCTACAGGGTCCGGTGGCTGGGCCTTCTATGGAGGGCCTATGGAGCTACGATGGGGAAAATGGGAAATGGCAGGTGCACAGGCGCAATTGCCATGCAGTAAGTTGGAGACGGAAAGTGGTTTTGTGTGTGTCTGTTGGAAAGGGGAAGGAGCAAACCATCGCGGTGGGCTGTCTGGATTGTACGGACGGCAGAACGGCGGAGCACGCTTGTAAACAAGTACGCATTTATGGAAAAGGAAGGAACCACGCACAATAAAATGTGAAGAAAAAACCGAGTGCCGACTCCACCAAAAAGAACACATGTTCAGAATACGCTGTAAGAAATGGAGTTGGAATACGGAAAACGCCGTCTTCTGTGAAATCCTTGCCACTGCAGCAGTGGCTGCAGAAAATATTCTCAGAAATTCAGAAGAGAAATTCTCGTACGTGACAAAAAGTCCGGCAGCAAAATACTGTGTAAGAGGGTGAAAGAGAGCAGAGAGAAGGAAGGAACGATGAAGTGCATGCAGTGAGAACGGGAGGAACGGAAGGCAGAAAACCGTGCAGAGGCCGCAGCATGGCAGCGCACGTGAAAGAAGACGGCATAACGAAATGACAAGACAGGGAAATGCACGAGATCTGACGACAGGTCGGATAGCTTTTTTATTGGCACCGGGCCATTTGCAGCCGCAGTCTGCGATATTGTGTCCCATCTTGTGGACCACCAGCCCTGTCTACTGAGTAATACAACCACTAGCAGCGCTTATGGCAGGAACACAGCCCCCAACGGGGGGACGCTAAGCTTAAGGGTAAGGGGAGGAAACAACACCGTGGTTTGTTTCAACGGTTGATGAGAGGTACCAAAAGGCAGGTAGGTACAAGTCTAAGCATTTTGTAGCTTAATACTGACGGAGTATATTTCACATAACTACACGCTAGTCGGACACGACAGAAATACACTACGTTTCGGGTGAGGAAGAGTACGTCGTAGAGAAGAAGAAACAAACAGTGCACTGTCCTTTTTTTCTCTTTTTTTCTCTTGTGTGGTCGGCAATTTTTAAAGCAAGTTAGACAGGGGCAATTGGGGCCATCGTGTATCCTTCTCCGATGTGAAAGCCGGACCGTGTCCGTGTTCTCCGTGTTCGCTTCATTGGTCTCCTTCGCTCTTGCCTTGCTACTCTCCACCGCCACAGTCCGCAACTGTGGGAAGGGTGTTCTAGACAAGCCTTACAAAATCTTGAACCCTGTAGACAGTAAACAGCATCTCCGTGAGATAAAATACTGTGTACTCCGTAAAGCACAAAAGGAACCCCTTGTACGGAGTACTCCGTGCACATCGTTATTTGGAGATTAAGATCGGCCCCTAAGCCCAGACGGGCCGAGAAGAGGGCGAAGATTGGGAGAATGAGAGAGAAGAGAAGAAACGGGATGTGACTTTCCAGGCTTGCGATTCGCTGCGGCATACCCTGCCCTATTAAGCAGGTGTCTTGCAGGGCTTGAAAGATAGCACCAGACCAGACGGGAGAGACGGCGCCTGCTCCTACACGGGCGAGATGGACACAACAGGCACTTTCGTCCGGTCCATTCATAAAATACGACCCTCAACCCCCGACCTCCGCACTTTTGTGCAAACCGAGTTCATGTACAGGGGTTCCTGCGATTTCTTGTGAGGATCGTTTAACTTATTCATCTCGATTTGATTGCCGATCTTGAGCGTCTGACCTCCGCATGGAAAAGGATAAAGACTTATCAAGACGGCATATTAAAACGGCATATTAAGACGGCATCCCCTCACATCGTCACAGCTCCCAACATACACCATTGAAGTGATTTTTTACTTTTTTATTTGTTTATTTGTTTATTTTCTTGGTTGATGCTGTCTCCAATGGGTGTAATAGAATCTACAGCTAACAAGACAAAAAAATCCCCGTCCTGGATTGTTGGGTAAGGAGCACCAGTGGTGTGGCCTACCGAACCTTCTTGTTCCGTCTTCTAGCCAAGATATCATTGTTGTCGTTTTGCCCGTCATCGTCGCCGCATAGTCAGACTCGAGAACAGAGAACAAAAAGAGGGACTCAAATCGGCAAAACGAACAACAACACCCATCGTCCTCCTCTTCCAACCAGCCAAGTTTCTTGTCCTTCGTCCAAAAACGTCACTTGACGCCATAAGGCGGTGTTCTCCTCTTCCTCCTCTTTCATCTATCACATAAGACAAAAATAAATCAACAGACAGGGCCCCCAAGGCGCCGCCCCTGACGCCTTCTTTTTTTGTCCATACCTCCGGCGGACAGTATGCCAGTGTGTTTGCGTGTTGTGTGTGTGCCCGTCTCTGTGTCTAAATAGGAAGCGCATGGGATAACACATAAAAAGAGAATGGTCAAGAGACAAAACAGTCAAGTAAAAAGGATAAAAAATCATAGGCACAGGTTGAAGTGGTCAAAGAAAAAGAGAATTGAAATGAGTAAAACGGGAATAGAAAAGCGGCAAGGATGACATAAACAAGAAAAACGTTAACGAGACAAGCGCCTCCCCCATCTTTCATAATCAAAGTTGAAAGTTGCACCCGGCTCGCCACCCCGGTAGGTGGATGGAAGGTCTACAATGCGGAAAAGACAAATAACTAGGGGTGTTAGCAGTGGACGTCATAGTGGGACACTGGAAGAATAGTAGGCGGGGGTTACTCACGTTGTTCGTAGCGGCGATAGCGATACTGTCCTCAAATGGATGCCAACTCATGTGCAGAATCTTCTTGTTGAAGTCGATCTGGTCCGCATCCGTCTCCTTGCGCATCCGCTGGCCCTGGCCAGCTGCGGGGCTGCCCGACCGCGAGCCGTTCTTCTTGCCGCCGTTGGCCGTCGGGCTGGTCGACGAGTTGATCGGCGTCGGCACGCCCACCTTCTTGGCCTTGAATGCCGACTTATCGGCCTGCAGCACAACCTCCGTCTCCTTCTCGGGGTCGGTCGGGTAGATCATGAAATTGTTGTTATAGCTGCCCGTCATGACATTCTTGGCATCGCCCGAGAAGACGACCTCAAACTTGTCAAAGATACTATCGTTCTCATAGGTGTCGCAGAGTCTCGGCCGAAGATGCTCGTGGATAGGGATCGTCTTGACAGGCTGGCGCTCCATGTTGACGTCCCAAATCTTGACTGTCAGGTAGTCGCGGGACAGGATGTAACGGCCGTCGTGTGAGAAGCGGACGTCTGAGATCGAGGAAATGATTTCGGAGAAGAAAGAACGGGACTGCGGGTCCTCCTCTTGCTCGAACACTGAGAATCGTTAAGGGGCTGTATACAACATAGAAACCACACAACAAGGGGGAACTTACACTTGGCGTGTTGGTCGCACAGCGCACTCTCGCGCATGTCTGCTAGCTTGATGGTGCCCTTGGAGCTGGCATACATGAACCAGTTGCAGCTTTGTGGATGGAACTCGGCAGCTGTGATAACCTCTGTGAGCTCCTCCATGTTGGCTGGTTTGATATCGACGATATTGAAGCTCTGGTCCTGAATGTTCAGGTTCCAGAGATTTATACGCAGATCATCGCTGCTGATGAATGTCTCTCCGTCACTGTTGACCGAGATGCTGTTGATGTGGTACGCGTGGGCGTTGGCGTAGGTCCGGCGGGGGACGGCGGCAACCACGGTGTCGTGGTGCGTCAGGCGAGGGAGTTTAAGGTCGCTGGCGTTGCGGAACTGGACAGATGGTAACGGCCGCGGGGCGCCGCCACCGAGACCGCCGGGGGTCAGGTCTTGCGTCAGGTTGTTCTCGGCAACGACCTTGAGGGACTTCTCGAACACCTTCCACAGCTTGATAGTCTTATCGTTTGTCGACAGGAGGTAATGTGAGGCATTCTGCCGCCGACACCATTTGATTTTGTTGATCTTCTCCTCGATTTCGAGCGACTTGAGGTAGTCGAACTCTGGCTCGTGCGACTGGAACTCGGTGTGGAATTTGTACTCGCATGTTTTCTTCTGTTTGGGGAAAGGAAGGGTCAGTTGCTGTTCTTTATCACAGAACCAGAAAAGAGACACGGGCGTGGGCGGCACTTACGGTTTCGTTGCGTTCGAACAGGACGACTCTACCACCTTTGTCACCCGTTGCTAGGTAGTTGCCTGTGTGGTCGAACTCAACAGTGGAGATGATGTCGGCTGAGGGCCAGTGTTAGTATTTTGATACCCAGAGACACGGTTCGGATAGTCGTTTCGTTCTGTCTGTCAACCTACCTTCCGTAATGTCTTCAACATCTCCCTTGTCGCCAAAGCACCTGCGAGAAGAAGACGTGTTAGTTGTATCTGGAACAGGACGAGACCGCTTGAAAGCGGCCATACGATGTAGATCTTGAAAAGGAAGCGATATGTGTGTGTGCAGGGGACTCTTTGCTGCGCGGTTGATGATCAAGGCGGCGGAGCTGGGTGCAGGGCAGCCAGCCTATGTGATATAAAGAGTCCACGGGAGCCCCCAAAGACCACAAAGACCATAGCCACGAGCAGCATCAAAGGCGGCCAAGATGGTGGGGGAACAGGAGTGTGAAGAGGGAGCACCGAGAACAAAGAAGATCGCAGGCAAAAGTCGAGAGGGGCACGACGCAATGAAACAGAGACAACAGCGGCATCGCAGGAGAGGAGTCGAGGGATGAAGGAGGAACGAGGATAGAAGAAGTGCCAAGGATCACGTACTGTGTGAACTTCCACGTAGGGGAGTTCGCCTCTGCTTCCACCATGATTCCGAGCCTAGTTTGTGAAGGGTACCGGTAGAGCTGCCCTTGTGTAGATCACGAAGAAGGAAGAAAGCGAGTCGATGGAAAGGGTCGAGGTCGGATATGACGCGCGATCGATGGTCAAGCTGCGGTCAAGCCAAGTTATCAAGTTATTGGGGATGGAGCTGGATCGGGACAGCTTGTGCGGGACGCGGTTCGATAATATTGATGTATTAAAGGGAGAACCTATATCGGCGAAGCGGCGAGATTGTTTAGCAATATATTCTTGAGCGAGATGCAAGGTACGCCAAAGAAGGCTGCGGGAAGAGATGATGCCAGCAAGCGGGGGGGAGCAAGCGAGAGAGTAAAGTCAAGCAGATAGATGGAGAGAGCCGCGGTGGAGGTGGAAGAAGAGCAAGGTTCAAGCTAGGAAGGATGTCGCGCGACAAGCACTAGCGGTAAGGCAGGGGTTGGGAGAGGCAGGAGGGGTGGTTTGTTCAGACAACAAAAGCTCAAAGGCTTGAGGAGGCAGATAGGGCGCGTAAATGGTTTGGCGATGCTTGGAGGACAAGAGAAAGAGGAGGGGCCGTGGGAGAACGATGAGCTGCAAGACACGTGGAAAAGTGTGGGCCGGCCGCAGGGTGTTCTTTCTTTGGGTTGACAAATGAATGCGTGTTTGTTTGCGTGCATGGTCTGGGCCCATGGGCCGGCCAGTTATGAGGTATAAGGTACGAGGCACGAGGCACGAGGCACGAGGTATGTAGATGGGAGAGAAGTGAGAGACAGGCTGCGATGGAGGAACGCAAGCCCAGGGAAGGATGGAAGAGAGAGAAGGTAGGCAAAAAGATGCAAGAGGAACGGATAGAGGCGGGGAGAGCGGTATCGCACCTTTTGACACGGTTGTTGTCGATGTATGGTGGAACGTCTTGAATCCTAATCCGAAACAGACGATGCTATTTTTCGTGAGCGGTGTGGCGGGCTTCTAGCAAGACCCAGGTTCGCAGGGATCGAGTGAGGTTCCGGGGGTCCGATTCGAGGAAGAGAGCGGGGGGCGAGCGTGACGAGGAAGCGGCAGGGCCGGGACGAGAGCAAAGCCGATGGGGGTTTGGTCGACGAGGACGTACGCGGCGAGTCGGCGAGAGAGAAGCGCGTTTTCAAGAGGCAGGACGATATGCGTGTGGCAGAAAAAAAGAGAGATGAGAGTTTCGGTTCGAGGATGGCAACGTCAACAGGGCGGGGAGACGTGAATGGTGTGAGAGAGAAAGATAGAGCCAGGCGGCGAGATTGAGATTCAGATGGATTGAGATGGCGTAGATGGTTGTTGGAGAGAGGATGAAAGTTCGGCGACGCGGTGGCAGCGACTTGAAGCAGGAAAAAGAAACAAGAGCAGAGGAAAAGAGACGGCGATAGGCGATGTGGAGATGGGCAGCTTTGTGTTGAGTACTCAAGTAATGAGGAAAGCCGCCAGTCCAAGCAAGACAGGGGGGTTGTGGAGGGGATAGGGAGAGAGGTGAGTGACAAAGGGTGGGAAGAGTAGGCGAGGTTGAGAGGTTGAGAAGAGAAGAGGGAAAAGGAAGCAAAGACAGGAACCAGGGCCCAAAAGCGATCGAAGCGGATTGTGTACACAAGTACACAAACAAGGCTGGGACGGCGGGCGGGCAGGGACAAAAAAGGTAGAAGGTGAAGGTGCGAGTTGTGATGGGGAGCGATGTTCGCAGACGGCAGGAGGTAGGAGGGCAGGAGAGGTCGTGGGTAAAAAAAAATATCAGCACCTTCCCTTTCTTTGCCAATAATTTGCTGGGATGGGATGGTGGGAGGCAGGAGCGGGAAGGCGAGGCCAGTGAAGTTTGGCAGCGAGGGAAAGAGTGGGCGAGGGCGAGTGAGGGGGGTTCACAGAAGGAGAAGGCGCGCGGAAACCAGACCGGGCGCCCAAAAGGGAAGGGGCCCGAAAAAAGCCCAGAGCGTTAAAGCGCTGCAACGGGAGCTCCATGCGCCTGGGCCAGGCCCTGTTACAGCACCAAAATGTCGCTGCGCAGTGGGCGGGCAGCGATATTATGGGTGGCTTGTGCGGGGTAAATAACAAACACTACAGACTGCAAGGCGCAACAAGGTGCAACAAGGTGCAAAAAGAGTAGAAAAGTCACCGACTGCACCGCATTCGAGCTATTTGCCCACCCAAGTTAGCAGAACTTACCACAGCTATGACAGAAGCAGCAGGAGCTCGAATGCATTTTTGGGAAGCCGCGATAAAGCTCGCTTTGAGCTAGCAAACAGCAAGCTATGAAAAAGTACGTCGTACCCGACGGGTACATTCTGCTAGTTTAGCCTTAGGAGAAGGACATGGAGATACACTCCTACCGGCCTTTCGGTAAAAAAAGTCGAGGGAATGGAATGGGCAAAAGATGCTCGATTTTGGCTGTCTCTACAGATGGCCCAATTGTGTCCAGAACAGCTTGTTTTGTAGACAAAAAAGTCGGGAATATCTCCCCGCTGTCAACTGAACACTGCTTTTCTTCTTTTGCTCGCCGATGACGACGGCGGGAGGTCAATCCTGGCCGTGGTGAGACGCGGCACTGAAACTGGCCAGGTTCTGTGTGAGTGTGTCAAGCTTTTAGTCCCATCTTCACGTGCTCATCTTTTGGCCTGGCCGCACCTTCCCTTTCCCATGCTCCGAACTGCCATTGCCACGCGAGCCACGCCACCAAGAGACCTTGTTCGATGTTAGCCGGGACACAATAGCCCGTCCCCTTTTTCAACGGCTTTTAACGACAGCTGTTGACCTATTCACTTTCGTGTCTCGTTGCTTTTGCACCTCGTCAGCACATCCGCACAATGTCAGGAAACGACCCACCAAATGCCCCAAATGCCGAGGGCAAAGGCAAAGGCAAGGGGAAGGAGACGGCGACGAGCACCGACGACACATCTACATCAACGACGACAACAACAGGTGATGCCCCATCCGTCTTCTCCCGGATTGCCCAGTCGACAGCGGCCCTGAGTCGGGATATGGTCTCGGCCCGGCCAAGTGGCGGCGACCTGGCGTCGCTGACGTCGGCCGAGAAAGGCGGACAAGCGAGCCGAAGACAGCCGGGGGCGGCATCCGGAGAGGGGTCTTCGGCGACATTTTCGAGCTCAAGCTGGTCGGCGCCACAGTCTGGCAGCAGCCATGCCCAACAGCATACCATGGAACAGGACGAGGCATTTTCGCAGTTCTTGGACGGCACGAGCATCGACATGTCTATGCCGACAGAGCCCATTGTCGGCCTCAACAACGACACCACAATGGAGGCAGTATGGGTACAACAAACGACATTGTCACAAAATACACAGTCGGAGAACATACGCACTTTGACAACCAACACACAGTTCACCACGCAACCATTATCGGCTGTGGCTGAGCAAGAGCGCATCGACGGGCTGGATGTTGTGAACCTGCTGGCTGTCGACGGCCCGCCCGAAGCAGAGCCCGACTACGGCGACATTGAACTGGCCGAAGACGAGATTACGGCGCTGAGGCGGGCTCTCTTTGGCGACAAATCCAGCGAGGAGCAATACTCGGCCGCGACAGCCACCACGAACCTCGACTGGGACACGGTCCTCAACTTTATACCCGACTTCGTTCGCCCGAGCCCCGGCGGAGGATACGAGGAGGAGGCGGGCCCGCAATCTAGCGGTGGGAAGACTGCAGAGACCCAATCCGCACTCGGACTGGCGCACACCCCCGAAAGCACACGGCAGTGGCTCGACCAGTGGCACGGCGTGCTGACGCGCTACGACGACGAGGTCTGGGGCGGGCTGACGGCGTTGGTTGCGCAGGCGCGAGAAGAGGTGGACCAGCTGCAGCAGTCGGAGGAGAATCCACAACAGCCGCCGGACCAGCCGCCGGCGAGCACAAAAGCGCTGGAACGTCTCCGCCAGATTCTAGGGCATATTCGGGAGTGATGGACGTCAGTTAGAAGCACTTGATGTTGTTGATGCCACCCATCCGGCGAGGCACGTGACCCCCACTTCTCAATTGGATCCAGCCCCGCCAATATTTTTGGCCAGGCGCTTGCACGGAGCGATGACATCACTGATCGTCCGAGCCGTCAGTGTAATACAGCAGACCAGCCGGAGCTGGCGGTACGGAGTAAAAGCTGAGCCCTCTTTGACGAGGCGCAATGATATGGACGACCAGACTATCGAGCATAACACCAGGCGGCTATGCAAGCTATATCGAGAATGTACGACAGAGCACTGTATTATTGTAGGATAGTTTTAGCGTACAGAAACGTACAGAGAAATGCAACAAAGATACCCATTCACGGAACAGTACTACCTTATTTTTTAATTGTTAAAGATTCCATTTAACGATCGGCGGTAGAGTTGGCGCTCTCTCTGCCGTGTATCTACGCTCAGGCCTGGCTATCCGAGTGTTGTCTAAACAAAACACGAAATTTTCAAGCTGTGGTCGTTTATATTTTTAACTTTGTACTTTCTTTTTTTTCTCCCTCCTTTCTGTATTTTTGCTGCCCTTTTGGGCGAAACCAGGCTGCTATTGCGTTTCTTATGTCCCTTTTCTTCTTTCTCCTCTCCCTCTACAAGACTGAGTCAGCTGCTCAACATGTATTCTTCTTTAAGATGCGGAAATACTAGATACAAGTTCTCCGTGCCGCCGTCCATGCAGGGCGACATGCAGGGCGACATGCAGGAGAATGCAGCTTTTCTGCAGGCGTTGTCGATGATAAGGACGCGCTACAGAATAACTTTGTACAAAAGTACAGAGTACGGGCTATTGGGCGGCAAGGGGGTTCTTGGGCCAGGGGTAGGCTCGGCTGCCCAAACTTGGGCGGCAGATGTAAAGCGCAGACTGGATAGGAAGGAAGGAGAGACGGCAAGACGGAAAGCAAAAAAGATGGGAAGGTTCAGGCCCCAACTGGAGAAGAAAAGATAGAAAAAGAAAGAGCGACGCACAGCCAATGGTACAAGGCGGCTAGAGAAGGCATGGCACAGGAGAGAAGAAGCAACTTTGACGAAAGAAAACACAGAGACGAGCCATTGTCGGCCACTAAGAGCTCGAAAAAGAAAAACACAAAACTCTGATAGGGGCACGTAAGGGCAGCCCAGGCAACCGGCTGACGCCTGTAATACATTTAGAGCTCACAGAATGAGGGTGTAGACAGTGAGCTGTTCATGGCAGCCCAATGCAGAGCCGCATGGGAACGGAAAATGACTGGTGATATTGTGAACTACGACTGCCAAGAGGACAAAATGATAGGCAATGCTCGAGTATATGCTCGCCTTGTTGTTTTTGGACGTCGTTTGACCGTTGAACGTTTGAAGACGGCAGAAGCGCTGATCCAGGACCGCCGCGTGGAATGTGCTCCCAGCGGGTTCTTCCAGGCGATTCTTTAGCGATCATTCAGTGGGGTGCCCTAAGGCCACTGTATTTTGCAGTGCAATTCTCGGCCTTTCCTACCACATTGAGTTAATGGATGTCTCAGAATGACTTTCTTTTTGGGCGCTTTTGGCAAGTGTCTTGTCACTTGTCACTCCTTGTCTAAGATGTCTCTCAATGTCTTTGATGCCGAGAGCATCTTGTCTGCCTTTTTCCTTTTTGGGTCTATATGCGCTTTGCTCTGACCAAACTCCTCACATCCTCTGGTACGCCTGTCTCTGCTGCGGACATTTTGCTTACGCACGGAGAAAAAAACCGAAAAGCAATATCGACAAGCAAGGGACAAAAGATGTAGATGCTAAGGAGGCATCCAGAGAGAAGAGAGCAAGGAACAAGAAAAGGCCAAGTCAGGAACATAAGAAGAATACAGACCAAAACGAGGCCGTAGAACAATAATAAGTGACTGCGTCCTGCCCTCCCGAACACTCTAAAAGCGCTTGCCCTCGCTGATTAAGTCGCCACCTTCGTACCTGCCTTTCGCCTGCCAATCTTTGCCCATGTCTCGTGCTCTTTGCAGCTCGTTCCTGCCCTTTCCGTTTTCTTTTACTTCTCAACACCGTTGCACCTTCTCCCTCTGTCCCTCTCCCTCTTTTCCTTGGATCATCCTAGTCTCTTTCCTTATCCAAACAAGATACGAGCCACTCTACATACAATACGCAAGACGCACACAACAGCCCAGCATCTCACTCGCATTGTCCGAGGAGGTGCAGCAGGAAACAAAACCGCCGATTGCCTTGTTCTTTCTTACAGACAGACTGCGCCTCCGAAAAGGGCTGAAATTTGAAAGGCAACCACCACCGCCCAACACCCGAGTGCGCCTGCCCTTTTGACAGGCGCACACCAAACAACACACACAAAGAGGGGAAGGAGCCAAGAGCCCGAATCTTTAGCACGAACAGGGCAGGTACGAACCAGGCCCCAAGGCAAAAGGAAAGAGCAAGACCGTTCTTTCTCCAAGGTCGCATCGCAACGAATCCCAAACTACCAAGCTGCTTACCGCCCATTCACGAACCCTTCTTTTCTGCCTCCACTCTTCCTCTCTCCACCTTCCACCTCTTACTCCGTACTACAACTTCTTTTTCCCTCTCTCTTTTCCCTCCTCTTTCTTTCAGATTCTCGAGGTCTCGTCCCCGATTTTTCTTTACCTATAGACATTTGCTCGACAGTCTTTCCCTGACATCATCTTATTGCATCCCGTATTATTGACAAACCCTACTCCAACCCGCCCTCATTTCTTCCTCTTTCCGAACCCCAACGCAGCAACATCTACACAGATCTACAGCCTCGTGCCAACAGCGAGAGCTTTCTTGACGACGGTATGAGTTCGTCGCAACTCGATACCGGCGGCGGCGGTCGGCCCACAAACAACGACAACAGCAACAACAGCAACAACAGAACCGTCAGCGGCTGCAGCAGCTCTGACGAAGAAGAAAGCTGGCACTCTACACCAGCAAGTCCCACGATGAAGCCACAGACGTCGACGACAGAAACGAACTTAACAAGAGACAAAATGCCGGCGCAGACAAATTCTTCCGCAAAGGCAGAATCGTCTTCTTCACCCGCCACCGCTTTTACACAAGAGGGAGGGGTCAACGGTGGTAGTATTAGTCGACAAGGATCCGACCAGAACGAGCAGGGGTCACATCGACCAGGGCCTACTTCTGCAATGCCAAGCTCAATACTACCGTCCTCCGGCCCCGCCTCTGAATCGGGACGACCAGACACTGGCGGTGACGGCGGTGACGGCGGTGACAACTTTTCCGACGTTGCCCTCGACGACCAGCAGCGGACGTCCACATCCATCGAGCCCTCTGTGGCTGCCTCGGACGCCGAAGAGGCTGCGCGCGTTTTTGCGACGCCGACGCAACCCTCGACACCCAAAACGCCGCCACTACCCGCTCGGCCACCGCCTGCGCGCATGTCTACGGCGAGCATTCTGGCCAGCGACAGCGGGCCGTCTTTTGTCGATGGTGACGACTCTTCGGCTTTTGATGCAGGGCCGTCGTCGTCCTCGTCCGTCGCCGGCGGCAAGGCTCCCGCACTGCCGCCACGCCACTCTCATTCCCAGTCGCAGTCGCAGTCGCAGTCGTTTGCTGGCGCTCCCATCTTCCCGCCGCCGCCAAAACGGCGCTCACAGCGCATGAGCGGTCGGCCCATGTCGCTGGCTTCAGTGATGGGCGGCGGAAACGGCGGCTACAACAGTGGCACAGCATCGCCCACCTCCTCGACGGCCTCGCCGCGCTCCTCGGCCTTTTACTCGCACGGCTATCTCAACCGCCCACTACCCCAGACGCCCACCTCGGTTGTCAGTGGCGGCGGTAGCAGCCGTCCCACATCCTACTCCTTTTTCTCGCCTACTTCCTTCATGTCGTCCGCCACGGCCACCTTCTCGGGCAACACCGCCCGGCCACGACCCCTGTCCATGACCCAGGATTTGCCGCGCGCACTACGCCTGCAGCCAAGTCTACCGGTCCGCCGAGGAGGCACCTCCACTCCCGGTAGCAGCAACAACGGATACACTGCAGCAGCAGCAGGCGGTGGCTTTGCTGGGGGCATTACAGAAACCGGCGAGCCCGCTGACTACGACATGGCCTGGCTGCGCGCCCATCAGGCCGCAGCCCGCATGGCGCGGCGGCGACAGCGCGAGCAGCTGCTGGGCCCCGACGAGTTTGAGCGGCACCGGCAGCGACTCGAGAGCCACGAGGGTACTTTTGAGGTGGTGTCCTGTTTCCTACAAAGACTGGCACGCGCCGAGAACGATGCCCTTGAGCCCGAAAACTTCCCGCGGTCGTTTGCTGAGCAAAAGGGCCAGCAAGAAGCGATGGAGTTGATGCGGCAGGAGACGGTGGAGGCGCTGACGCCGTTGTTGGCGTATGGCCCGACGGAGCCGCCACCATCAAGCACGCGGCCAGCGCGGAGTGCCTCGAACGCGACCACGTCGAGCAAGATGTCGTCGTCTACCACCGCGCCGAAGAAGGGCGGCGCTCTCCCTGGCCATGTTATTGGTCTGCCGCCGACACCGCCGCTGTCGCCCCGCCGCAACGATCCTCGCCGTGAGTCTGGTATGAGCAGCATCACGGAGACGAGCTTGAATGGTGGTGGTGGTGGTGGTCATGGGGATGACACGAGTAGTATCAACGGCGGCAACAACCGGCAGTCAACCGATACATGGCGGCTGTCGATGAAGCGGGCGTCGGCGCTGTTTGGCGGCTGGGGTAGTGGTGGCAGCCCAAACAGCAACACTGCTGCACCTGCCTCGACGACACGGTTCTCTGGCGACTAGTTTTTTGGTGATCCAGTGCCTGGCCGTCGACTGTTCTTTACGTTTGTTGTGGTGTGTGTCGCTCTACGGTGACGCAGACATGGTAGTTTCTTCTTTGCTTCTTGTTTATTGGGGGCCTCGACCCTGGCGTTATTGGGCTGGTTATGTGGCGTTTTTGTTCTTCATTCTTTTGCAGTATGGTCTCTCTTTGGTATTTGGGATACTTATACATTCATCCTGTCTTGTTATTCTTACCCGGGCTGTTCGCATTCACCCTGGGACTTCAGAAAACAGGTTTTTGGAAAATGCCTTTATGCTCCATCACTTACCAGACTACGCGAGTATTGTTACTGGGTTATACATTGTACGATGAGATACCACACGCGTCTTTTGTTGTTTTTTTACATCCATCAATTTTGATATCGTTTTGTTGCACTATATTCACTTCACGGCACGGCACGGCACTGCACTGCACGACAGGTAGGGGAGAGATTTGTTTTGCAAATGGTATATCCACCTCTGAACAGGGAAAACAATGCCCCTTCGAGGCTGTCCTCTTTTTTACTTATATTAAAAAGTAAAAAGAAGGAAAGAGTTTGTAGAAGCAATAGAAGAGAAGGGCTGAGTGGGCTAAATAAAAGAGAAAAAACGAAAGGAATAGAAGTCGTTGTCGGTAAACGTCACCTTTTATCTGAAAAGAGTGAGCGTTGTGACACACGAGCGCCGAGCAAAAGCAACAGCAGCAGCTTTAAGCTACATTTACTCGTGCTCCTCGACGTCGCCCTCCTCGACGTACTCCTCCTCCTCCTCATCAATACCAGCATCCTGGTACTGCTGGTACTCGGAGACCAGGTCGTTCATGTTGGACTCAGCCTCAGTGAACTCCATCTCGTCCATACCCTCACCAGTGTACCAGTGAAGGAAGGCCTTGCGACGGAACATGGCAGTGAACTGCTCGCCGACACGCTTGAACAGCTCCTGGATGGCAGTCGAGTTGCCGACAAAGGTGGACGACATCTTAAGGCCGCGCGGCGGGATCGAGCACAGAGCGGTCTGGACGTTGTTGGGGATCCACTCAACGAAGTAGGACGAGTTCTTGTTCTGGACGTTGCGCATCTGGTCCTCGACCTCCTTCATGGAGACCTTACCGCGGAAGATGGCGCAGCAGGTCAGGTAGCGACCGTTGCGGAAGTCGGAGGCGGCCATAATGTTCTTGGGGTCGAACATCTGCTGGGTAAGCTCCGGGACGGTGACGGCGCGGAACGAGTACGAGCCGCGGCTGGTCAGGGGGGCGAAGCCGACCATGAAGAAGTGCAGACGGGGGAAGGGCACCATGTTGACGGCCAGCTTGCGCAGGTCAGAGTTCAGCTGACCGGGGAAACGCAGGCAGGTGGTGACGCCAGACATGACGGCAGAGACCAGGTGGTTCAGGTCGCCGTACGAGGGGTTGGGCAGCTTCAGGGTGCGCATGCAGATGTCGTAGAGAGCCTCGTTGTCAATGCAGAAGGTCTCGTCCGAGTTCTCGACCAGCTGGTGGATGGAGAGAGTGGCGTTGTAGGGCTCGACGACGGTGTCAGAAACCTTGGGCGAGGGGACAACGGAGAAGGTGGCCATCATGCGGTCGGGAAACTCCTCGCGGATCTTGGAGATCAGGAGGGTACCCATACCGGCACCGGTACCACCACCCAGGGAGTGGGTGATCTGGAAGCCCTGGAGGCTGTCGCAGGACTCGGCCTCGCGACGGACAACGTCGAGGACCTGGTCGACGAGCTCGGCACCCTCAGTGTAGTGACCCTTGGCCCAGTTGTTGCCGGCACCCGACTGACCGAAGACGAAGTTGTCGGGGCGGAACAGCTGGCCGAAAGGACCAGCGCGGACGGCGTCCATGGTACCGGGCTCAAGATCGACAAGGACGGCACGGGGGACGTACTTGTTGCCGGAGGCCTACACAATGCACAATGTTAGGAAGCTGTTCACATCGTTTTCAAACTGAGTGGGCTGGACTGACCTCGTTGAAGTAGACGCTCAGACGCTCCAGCTGGAGGTCCGAGGTGCCGTTGTAGACTCCATTGTTGTCGAGGCCGTGCTCGCCGGAAATCTGCTGCCAGAAAGCGGCACCGATTTGGTTACCCTGTTATAGCACGTTAGTTTTTGTCCGTTGTTTACCGTTGTCAATTGTCGCCGTGGAGACTCAGAAGTCAGCTGTCTTCGGGAGAAAGGGAGGCTCGGAAGCAGAAGCAAACGTACGCATTGGCCGGTCTGGAGGTGAACCTATTGACGAGAAAAAAAACATCAGGTTAGCAGTTGTTCAAATATGTCGCTGTAAATATGTGCATGTAAAGCATAGACGAAAACAAAGTCCTAGTTATGTGCGAGGTCTCACTGCCACGCTCTCTGAACCCGTTGTGGTGGCCGGGCAGTTGGTGTGATATGCGGTGAGTGGGGAGAGAGGGAGATTGGCTCCAAGAAGGGGACAGGCCATAAACACCACCAACGACAAGGAGAGAGTCAAGAGTGAAAGACGACGACGACAACACCAACGATGAAGCAAGCAAACAACCCAATTCATGACCAATATCGCCATGTTCGACTGTCGATATCAAACAGTGGGCACCGAGAACCGGCAGAATCAAGGGCAGGTTTGCAGGCCAGCCATATTATCGTGGCGTTGCAAAGAGACGGTGAAGGAGGAAAATAGGGGCAGAAGAGGGACAGAGAGAGACGCGATGGACTGGAGAGCAACAAAACAAGGACGCCGAGGGGGGAAGACTCACAATCTCGCGCATTGTGACGGTTGTGTGGTTGGATGTGTAGTTGAAAAAAAAAGGGTATCTTGGTTTGGGTTGAGGGAGAGAAGAGAAGGAGAAGAGTTGTGATATTTTTTGTTTGGGAAGGGAAAAGGAAAAGCAGCAGGGTCGGGAACAACGATATTGGCAGATTTGCCTGGGTGGGGAAGGTGCGAGGGTGGGAAATGAGCACGGTCCAGAAAAAATAATAAACGGGAGGGGAGAGGTGGGAAGTGGGAAGGTGCGAGGGTGCTTCTCTGCAAAATACAGTTTACAGTGGCTGCCTGCCCCCCTGTTGCAGCTGCCCCTCTTTGCTCTTTCCTGTGATCTCAACAATTTTGGTGGGAAACAGCGGTCGTGAAGTGGGCGTTGGCTCGTGGGGAGGGAAAGAGCGACCCTGCAGTTGGCCAGGAATCGCCAATTGGGGCCAGGGAGACATGCAAAATAGGGGTCGGCAAAGAGGGCAGCGAAAAAGAGACGGCGTAGGAACCTGCTAGGAACGCTCAAGACGGTGTGGTTGCTTGTTGATCATAGGCATGTGTCCACCCCTCCTTCCTCTTTTCGTCTTTTTGCTCTTTCCTCACCGCCAGAGAGGCTGTCTCCTGCCTCAAACCAAAAAAAACGCGCCCCTTGTTTTTCAGTGTTTTCAGGGGAAGCAGCTACCGGCGGTCGTCCTTTGCCTCAGGCATAGTTGCGTCTCAAGCGCGCCATGAACGGCTAGCGCGTCTTCCGGTCCTCATCTCCCCTGCTGGTTGGCTCTGGTTGGTCCGTTTGGCCTTTTGAATAGTTAGCTTTATTAGTGGTGTTGTTTCTCTGTTTACCTCCCCCGTCGCGTCTCAGTTCCGTCTCCTGGCCCGTGCGCGCCAGCTGCATTCCTGTTGAGGACTAGCGCGGGGCAAAACCGTGTCTAACGGCATATTCTCTTACACAAATACTCAGTACACAGTAACATGTCCCGACTTCTACTGAGTGATCCAGATCGACTTCTTTTGCCGCCAGAGCCTCATATGCACGACTCGGACGTACTTTTGTCTGTTGCCTGCACGGCGATATACGCAGGATGCATGCCTCGCGTGATGGCTCTCTGGGCCTACCGAGTAGAAAGCGTGTTTTCCATGTGTAGGCAACAGAATAAACAATCAAAACAAGAGAAGAAAGCCCTCAAGGTCATCGGTCATCCGAGGAGTTGCAGTTGTCTTAATTTTCTTAAACATAATGTCATTAAATCTATATGCTTGCTGTTTCCTAGGCGGATGCGACGGGCCTGGCCAAGCCGGCCACCGCCACTCGTCAACAATCGATGACTCGTAAGTGTGTGTCGCGCTGTGTATAGAGAGAGTGTGTGTGTGGCTTTGGTTTTGTTTTTTGCAACTGGTGGGTCAGACCAGTGAACAAAGGGAGGGAAAAGAACAAAAAGAACAAAAAGAACTACAGACGCGGCCAAGTACGGGAAAAGAGTGCTGGGGAGAAATATAAAAAGAAAACGCAAATCGTAAGAGGCTCTGTCGGTTCCAAGGCTGGTTTTGTTCCTGGTCGGCCTCCTCTCGCTTTTTTCGCTGTTTTTGGTCTGATGTTTCGGCCATTTGACAAGTAGAAGATGATGTGAAAAAGAAGAAATAAGTATGTTTGTTATGTTGTCCAAGTCCAGTCCACTTTTTGTGTTTCCCCTTCCCTATGAGTGTCCCAAAAAGAAAAGAGAGAAAGAAATAAAAGAGCAACCTTAAAGCAAAGCCAGACGCAAACAAAATCAGGCAGGGATGAACAACAAATGAGAAAACGGGAAACAAGACGTGAAAGTGAAAATGAAAATGAAAAATTACAGTGGCATGGCTGCCTTTTTGCAAGCCACGACCTTTTCCTCTATGCAGTCCATGACAGATGAGATGGGGTTGACATATGAAATAGACACAAGGAAACGAAAATAAGAAAAATGCAAGGGACCATGAGCAGAAGCCGGTCCGGGTAGGTACCGACATAAATGTGTATTCGTACAAGACAGGTGTGTTGATATAAGCACCATGCCATGGGGGCATAAAAGAAGAACAAAAAAAGTGGTTGCAGTCGAGAAGTACAGTACAATGGCGGTAGTTAGTTCACCGTCATCATCTGCAGTCTCTGACTGACACGGGCTGTGGAAGGTGACTCCAAAGCAGGCGAGGCACGAGCAACCGAGTTGCCGCTGTGGCTCTTAGGCAGTCGCTTCGACGGGCTCGATGGGTCGGTAAACACACGCGTGAAAGCGGGGCTACCGTCCTCGCAGCGGTTGAGACGGTCGTGGCGAGGGGTGACAGCCGGGCTCTGCGTAAACAGCTCGGCGCGGCGCACAAGGTCGGACAGCGTGTGGAAGAGGTTGTTAGCACGCTTCACAAGCTCCTGGAGCGTGTTGGTGTTAAAAAACAGCTCCGATGTGGACGTCTGCTTGACGGGCGACTTGCGGATCGGCGCCGAGGCAGACCGCTGCTGCTGCATGGCCGCCATAATGGACTCGATCATGGCACTGTCGGGAGTCTCGTTGGTAGTCGTGAAGCGGTTGGGGGTTTGCGGGCGCTGCACAGCAACCTCCTTTTCCACCTGCCGCACAGGGGACTTGTTGTCGTCAGTCAACGGCCAGCCACCGCCAAAAATATCGTCCTCCGGAGAGAAGACAGAGCGACGGCGGGTATTGTGCCGTTCCCTAACGACACCAGTCCGGCTCATATCAAGACGGGGAGGTGTGCTCGGCGGTTGGGTGGCAAAATCGGACGTGTCGAACGGATCGTCAAAGCTGTCGCCGTCGGATTTAGCGTCGAGGAACCGGTCTTCGACATCGGACGTATCGAATTCGATTGACGCTCTCGGGATATCGCTGTCGTTTTCCACAGATGCCACCGCGGCAGTCGCTGTCTTGGAAGGCGTGCCAGGAGCACCATCTGCACCAGACTTGCCCTTGGACGTCGCAGCCTCAGACAGGTCCTCGTCAGGAGAAGCGAGAGCAATGATATTCTCAGCCTCTTTCCACAATGCCGGCGACTCGTCGACAATGTTAAGATCCCGAGCATGGCGACAGAGACGCTTCAGTCCATTAACCAGAAGCGACAGCTCGCGAATTTGACCAGAGTGTGCCTTCACAGTGGGCTGCGTAGCCTGGATCGATGCCGGGACAATCATAGCAAACTGACCAGGCCCTTTGCTGGAGCGGAGAGCCGAGTTGCGGCCAAAAGCGTCCTCCTCTTCAGAGTCAAAGCCGCTGAAGTCGTTCTCGTCAATGTCGTCATCGCCGCCGTGGTTGGTGCCAAAGTCAAAGTCGTCGTCCCAGTCCTCGCTTGCGTTCTTTGGCCCAGAGGAGGCCCATGTTCCAAACTTGGACGTAGACGGCTTCGGGTTTTCTGTTGCAGGATCGGCGTTCACAGGTACGCTCTGGCTTCTAACGTGAGCGACCGCTGGGCCCTTGCGGTTGGCAGGCCGTCCGTTTCTAAGGTCCAGCTCCTGCTTGCCGTGCACAGTCTTGGGCCGTGGCGAATGGCCATCGCTGTCGATCTTGTCGAGGTGCACAGTCGACTCGCTCCAGTCAAACAGATTGCTCCGAGGCCGTTCGCGTCCACCGGTCACGAAGCTGTCGTATTGTTCAGACGAGGGGTCCAGTCCACCATTGCCGCTAATTAGGCCGAGGGCAGGGCGCTGATGGCGCGAGGACATGTACCCAGCGTTGCCGTTGATGTTGTTGTCCTGGAACAGGCCGCTCATTTCGTGGAGCGAGGTGTGCAGAGAACGGGACGGTGGTGACAAATGGTTCGTAACGCCGCTATCATCAACACGGGCCCAGTCGTCATCGTCGTCTTCGAGGGATGGCCGGCTATAATCGACCTCGTTAACATGAGAGAAGTTGGCATCGGCATCGGTATCCGTGTTGGTCGAGGCGAGAACGCTGTTGGCTTCGGTATCGGCGTAGTTGTCGCGGCCGTTGGCGGGTTCGTAATCCTCGTCAAAGTGACGCATGACGGAGGCAGGCGAAAGCGACCGCTCGGCCCGTGCAGGCAAGGTTCGAATGGGGGTCGAGAAGCCTTCGTCTTCCTCTTCCATAATTCTTGTGTCGCTATCCCATGCCTGGCCCAAAATCTCCTGGATCGATAGGCGTTTCGCTTTGCCGTTGCCTGCTGTGCTCGGTGGGGACTCGTCGAACATGGATTCGATCGGTGTGTCGGTCGAACGAACACGTGCAGAGGCTGCAGTGCGGATCGAGTCGAAGATAGTATCGCTCTTAAAGTCGGTATCGTCATCATCGCCAGACGAGGCAAATCCACGGAGTTCGGGATCGGAGCTAGCGAGGGTGGATGACCGCTCGTCGGAGACCTCACGGTTGCGGGACACGAGAGGGAAGGACCGCGGCAGAGTTGCAGATCCGGAGTGGACAGGTGCCTGGTTCTCTTTGTATGACGACGAAGAGCCGCCAGAGACTGCTGATGCCAGCTGCCCTGATGCACTGGAAGATGCCCCGAGTCGAGTTAAATCGATATTGAAACTAGAGAGGCGAGACAAGGGAGGCAACGGCGAGGACGAGTTGCGTTGCCGCTTGGGGAAGGCTCTGGCATCGGCATAGGATGGCGGAATGGGGCTGCTCCTGCTAGCTGGTGCTTGCTCCCGCTGCTGGAAAACACCTTCCACTGGTTGGCGAAGGTGCAAGTCGGCCGGTATCGTCGCACTACGTGTCTGGAACTGCTGGTAGTGTGCCTGGGCGGATGATGGCCGGGACCGAGCCAAGGGAGCAGAGACATGGCGTTTCCCATTGGACGGGCTGCCCGCAGCAGCGGCAGCAGCAAGCTGTCTGTTCATGCGCAGGCTACCAGTGGCGCTTGCGTTTGGCGGGTATTCCTTTTCGCGTTTTGGGCGGCGAATGCTGCCAGTCTTTGACATCCAGCTTGTGGGTGAGCTAAAGTTCATCGAGATCGAACGCCTAGCTCGCTTCGATGGCGTATCCTGGGGTGATGAGTTGGAGCCGTGGGGAGAAGCCGTCATATCGTCGGCATTCGCTTCAGCTGTCTTCCGGATGTTCTTGATAGCAATCGGTGACTGGAACGGAGAGGCGAGCGTAGCGGTAGCACGTGGTGCAGCAGCAGCAGGAGGAGACGGCGCCACTGCAGGTTCCGGTGCTGTCAAGGCAGAGGCGTGGGTCAGATAGGCTCTAGATTGCTTCCCACGTTGGACCTGTAATGTCCGCGATGGCAGGCTGTTGTGAGCACCGCCAGGACTGCTGTCACTGGAAAAGGGAGAGCTACCACGGAAGGGGGCAGTTGCCCTTGATACCCGGCCGTGGAAGAATGATGACCACTTCGTTTGAAGGAAACGCTTTTCTTTTTGTTGTGGTAACAGCGGCTCGTCGTGGGCAGAAGCAGCTTCTCCCTGCTTGCCGTTGCCGTTGCCGTTGATATCTGCCTGGTCGTCTTGGTCGACAGGTGGCTCGGGGGTCTCGGCTCCGAGGCGGAAGATGGCGAGGCTTGGGCGGGTCCGTTGGTCGAAAGAAAATTTCGCATCTGCAGCATTCGAGCCCGAATTCGAGTTCGAGGCTGCAGTGGCGGCAAGTTCGTCCGGGAAGGGAACCTGGTGCAAGGTGGCAGAGCGTTGATGGCTTGTTGCTGGGCGGCGAAGTGTGGGCATCTGCGAGCGGGAGCCACGTCGTGATAGGGAGATGATGGGAGCAGAGTCCTGGCCGGCGGTTGCCCGTTTTACCAGCTTGTTCCTAGACGGCTGCTGTTGTGGGGGGTTTGAAGAAGATTGTTGTGAAAGAATGGGTGCAGCGGAGCCCAGAGAAAAATTAAGAGAGAGGGAGTCGGGTCCCACACTGGAGCGTGGGCTACCACCGTGTTGAGAAAGAGGGCGAATGGACAGACGCCGAATCCAGGAACCGTTTGAAGAAACCGAGTCTCGCGAGACTTCGGAAATTGGAGGCGGAATCCAGTCGCCTCTGTGGATGAGAGAATGGCGGCGGTTCCAACCGCCTTGGGAGGAGGAGGCGGTTGAGCGAGGAAGAGTGGCAGTGGAGGAGGGAGCCACGGAAGCTTCTGATGGAGCTACTTGGGAAGGGCGGGTCGAGAGTGAAGAACTGGTGTTACTGCTGCCATTGCTGACGTTGCGAACTCGATCATCAGCAGCCACTGCAGCAGATGGTGCCGAGACATAGCTGACAGACTTTGCCATTGGCCGAGATGCGGGAGGTCGAGACGCGGAGGGAGGAGTAGCGGAGAAGGAGGAGGAAGAATGGTTACGGTCGATGGAGTTTAAATTTGGGCGAGTAGACATTGGACGTTGGAAGTCTGGCTCGTTGGCAGGCTGTGCAAAAACAAGGCCGGTGGCAGCGGCCGCGACCGCGGTGCCGGTTCCCACGAGCTGGATGGACGTTAGCTTCACGAGAACAACGTAAACAAACAACAAAGCAGCATCTGCATCCGATATCTCAATCTTCGAACGAGAATGAGAGTCCACCAATATGATAAAATGCAGCCAAAACTTTGCCGTATATTCCCCATTCGTGTACGGGACAAGAATTGGCGTGAAAATGGCCTAGATATCTCGAGGTGGCGCGTCGTCCGGAAGATTGAAAGCAACGGGCAAGTTGGCATCTCCACAGATCGTTGCTTCTTCGTGGAATCCAGTCTGTCGTAAACACTTACACTTGGCACTGCCTGCATCTTGAGAGCTCCCCGTGACTACGTGCACGAGGAAAACCAGCGGATGCAACGGCCCTGAAAGGCGGTGCTCGTAAAGAGGAGGTAGGCACTCGGTTGAGAGATCGTCGTTTGCATCGTCATGACATTGCGAGTTTCGTAATCGAGGAGGAGGAGGAGAGGAAGAGCGAGGGATTCGTTAATAAGGCAGTTCGTGTATTCGTATCGTAGTCGTCAGGAGCCGTTTCTTTCGCGTTTGTGAGTGAAAGAAAGAAGAACGCAGATGGGGAAAATGAAGCGACGGGAAGACGGAAAGAAAGGGCGAAAAATGTCCAGATGAGAAAGACGCCAATGCGGATCGTCGGCGGCCACTCGCGTGTGTTTTTCTGCTTTCTCTGTATATCTCGTCCCCAGTCTCCAAGACCAGCCGGGACCTAATTGACTGGTTTGCAGTGTCGACTTTTTGGCCCAAGGTTAGCGGGAGCTACCACCATCGACACGCGAAACAAGAGACGAGATAGGAGAAATGAAAGACAAAGAAAAAAGACGGGGGAGTCGAAGAAAAGAGAAACGTAAACATAGAAAAAGAAACGCAAAAAAGCAGAAAGGGAGGAGAAAATTAGGATGCTGTGAGGGACGGACGGGACGAGACTGGCACTGGCACTGGCACTGGGGTACATTGTATGGACTAGACTTGGCCAGAAACAAGAAACGCGCCTGTCTCTTTTGGGGGAGCGGCGAGAGATTTGACACGAGACCGAGTACCATGCCAGTATTGCCAGAGCGAGAATAGACTCAGAGGAGAAAGAACAAGAGAGGAGTCTGAGGGAGATGGAATTGGGATTGGGGGTTTGTGCTTACAGCTAGTGGGTTTTGGCTGGGTTTGGCTACTCCGCAGTAATGTCGACAGGCCTCCCAGTGACCACTTTGCCGGCAGCCAATCTCCTTGTTGGAAGAAGGAAAGAAAGAGACTAAGAGACAAAGAAGAGTTAGTGGGAAGGAAGGGAACGCGTGCAAGAGCAAACAGGCACTGTGGGCAAGGACAAACAGCCCTTGGTCCTTCCTGGGACGGGGTAGTTTCGGCAGCGCGCTGGCGTGTCTCTAGGGCCAGCAACTGGGCAAGGGCAAAAGCGCGATGTGTGTGTCGGTGGGCGCGACGGGCATGGATTTCTGGAGTCTTTTGGCGTCTTTGGCGTCTTTTGGTGTTTTTGGTGTTTTTGGTGTCCTTTTGGTGGAAGGCGGACCAGGGTCGGTTAGAAGAGAGGGCGGAAGGGGGGCGTGTATGTGAGTGGACAGGGCAGGAACAGGGTGTGGGCGGGAGGGTTGTCGAGGGTGTGTGAGAAAACGGAGATGGCGAAAGACTGGCGGGATTGTTGACATTAAATTGGCATTTACGAGTAGTGTCGCGCGGGTGCAGTTACTTGCCGCAAGTGCCAGTGCCAGTCCGAGGTGAGGAGGCGAAGGTGAGGCGGAAGGAGCTTCTCAAGGCGAGGAAAGAGAGAAGAGGCCGAGAACTTGGAAGTGGTCGAAAACGATGCCTCA
Organism: Sporothrix euskadiensis; assembly: GCA_019925375.1. NCBI lineage: Eukaryota > Fungi > Ascomycota > Sordariomycetes > Ophiostomatales > Ophiostomataceae > Sporothrix > Sporothrix euskadiensis. The sequence goes on from JADHKQ010000005.1 coordinate 497,368, forward strand.
AAAACAAAAGAGACAACGTCAGTAGCAATTGGCAATTGACGGCTGCAGTGGACAGGAGAGACGCCGGGGCCGTGGGGTTCCAGGCCCGAAAGTAAATAATAAACAAAAAAGAAACTTGGGCGCTGTAGCGGAGAGGCGACCTGGGCCACAAAAGCGTGTCGAAACCGTGGGAGGGAGAGGCAGAAGCAGAGTCGAATTGCAGTGGGGAGAAAAAAGGGAGAAAGTTGCAAAATGAGGACGAGAAAGTGCAACGAGGGACAGATAAGATGGGATGAGGTGGACAAACCGGCGTGTATCCTGAACAAGAAGGAGCCGCCCAGGTGCTGGACTTTCGTGGAAGGAACGCACCTTCCCTTTGCTGGCGGTCGTGATGTACAAAGAAGGTGCGCTGGGACAGAGGGACCGTACACTGGACAGCGCTTTCCCAACCAGTCATCTGCAGTCTCGAATGGCAGGAGCCTCCTGTCTTTCCACGACGTGATCCTTCTCGCATGCAAGTTGTCTCCTATTTCCAATAGTTTTTGAGCTTCATTTTATTCTGTATTCTGCATCCAAAGTTGACGGCCGCCACTCCTCTCCCTTGCTCCATTCCTCTCCTGTCCCTTGGTCGTGCAGCGCTTCATTTCAGACGGCAGCACAGCGGGCCCTGCCTGCGACCTGCAGCCTGCAACCTGCATGCTACAGCCTCTCTTTTATTTTCTCTTTTATTTTCTCTTTTATTTTCTCTTTTATTTTCTCTTTTATTTTCTCTTTTATTTTGGGTACGTCAACAACGCCGTGCTCTCGCGACACAGGAGGGGCGATAGAGCTCTGATAGAGACGGGCCTGCAAAAAACGACGTACAAGCAAACAACAGGTCAACAGAGCACACCACGCTGCCGCAGGTCAAGATGGGTGAACGGCCGGGCCTCATCCAAGACCTCATCCAAGGCCAGACCAGGCCATTCCAGCTGCTGTTCCCACCCCAGCATCGCATCGCCCACTTTGTCTCTGAGACCAGTCCTTTTTATGCAGCAAGTTGCAGCAGGTGGGCTCCTATTTTATTCTGCAGATCGATCTTCCGCGTGGATCGGGACAAGACAGGCAGACGAGAGCGGGCCCTTGTTACGGGTCTCAAAAAGTTCTCTCCACTGTCGAAGCAGGAGCGGTTCCGTTGCTGTCGTCTTTGTCGTCCGTTATTGTCCGTTATTTCACTCTGCATGCGCCCCCATTCCTATTAATTATTTGCATGCACATGCACGTCGCCCCGTATATCAAAGTATCAAGGCGAGTTTACTTTGCAACATTAAAAAAATTCTCTGTTGAAATTGGCAAAAGGCTGACAGCAGCGAATAGGAGCAGAAGCAGGAGCAAAAGTGGAGGCCGCAGACACGAACAGACCTTAACAGAAAAGACTACACTCATCCGGACAGCAGAGAGAGTGCTCAGTATTAGTGCATACACGAGCAGTATGGTCCCGGCACCAGCCCCTGCAATCTATGCCAGGCGAAGCGATGGCACCGGCTCGTGGACTTGGCCTGGCCTGGCCTGGAGTGTTGGCGGCACTGGCTTCACCGGCCTTGCAGGGTCCAGACACGAGGCTTGTCAGAGAGAAGACTGTCAGAGAGAGAGCAGAGAACATCCCGTCAGTCCGTCACAGATGCTTCCATTGCATTGAAATGCAATGTACCACACGCGATGCGGACACAAACACGCTGTTCAGCAAAGACATGAAGCAGAGTCATCCACGGCGAGCCGCGTTTCGAGATGAAAACCTTGTTTTATTTGTTTGTTTTCGTCTTTCGTTGTGCTCGCTGTCTGCCTCTTACTCGTCACTTTTTTCATGCTCGGCATTCTCTGTGATCAAGACACCGACGAAACAGCCGGGCCGGTCTGGCCTGTGAATATTGGCTCTCTCGTCTTTGTGCCCGGCAAGCAGGAAAACAGGCCAGCCATACTCCGTATACTTTGCACTTCGAATCCCAAAGTATCACCGCACGAAACATGCCCTGTCGACTTGGCGAGCAAGGCTCCAATTGCAATGCCGCAGTGATATCCCTGAAAGTACGGAACACAGGGTGAGTCTCGCACGGTGGTCTTTTTTTCTTCACTCTTTCAACAGAAACAAAAGCCCGTCTATATACTTTCAACACACTTTTATTCTTCAACAATCCATCTTCCTGGTTTGATGCGGCTTGTCCATGCGGCGCTCACGTTTATTATTCCGCTCCCAGAAAAAATCATATGTTTCTCGCCGCCCCGGTGTGTGTGAGCCAGTGAGAGGCAGAGAGTGAGGTGTTGTCTGTTTGCTCTGACAGCTCTGATATAGAGTGCCGCGTCGGAGTATGGCCCCTTCCCAGTCATAACCCTCCATAATCCTCTTCCTTTGGTGCGACCTTCCCCCTATTCGGCTGACGAGGCACGAGAGAGAAAGGCGCTTACTTTCTGCGAGTAATACGACGTACATATACACGAACCAGGAAAAATGCTGATACATAGCCGTACCAGACATGGAAGCTCCGCGGGAAACGAAGAAAAACCCTGCCGTCTTTCTGCCTTTCACTTTTTATGAGGTGGTTTGTGTGGAACGGACGTCCGTCCACGGCTCTGTGCCCGCGAGGGGGTGAAGCAAAGCTAAAATTTTCGGCGACAGTTTTCAATGTGTCAAAAAAGCCCAGGGCGGGGATGAAAACGAGCTTCGAAACGAGGCAAAAGGGAGCAGAGACTTTTTTATTTTCACAAAACAATCTTTCGTTATATCCTCTACTGACAATCACTACTGCAAAAATAGGCATCTCAGAACATGGCCAAACGATCACGGTTTACGTCGTCCCTGTCCTCCTCGAGTGGTCTCCTTGTTTGTTAAAGATACTTGCATTACTTGCCGATCTTATGCACCTCAGCCCGGAATTCCCTGGCGGCCAAGGTGCCCTCGACATATGGAGTATTTTTTACCCTCTTTTTAATACAAACGGAGACTACAACTACGGACCACCCAGGAAAAGGGCCGCGGCCCTCTTTCTTGCGTTATTCGCGTCTGACCAAACCCATGGAAACGCGGCACTACCCATGACAAACACGAATAAGAATACACCGGGGGTCGAGACTTTTTCCACGAAAAGGAAAAAAGAAAGAAGGGGTGCAGGGTGCCATCCGACGGCACGCCAACCTCACATCGAAACCCAGGATGTGTCGATTTCTCTGTCTGCAGGCAAATACGTCGTATCGGGCCCGCGTGTCGTCCTCGTGCTTTCTGACAAAAGTACAGTGTGATCTCCTTTTGAGGCTCCGTGATTTATGCTGCCTTTTTGGCGGCCTTGATAAAAGAGGCCACTTGCCACATTCAGGCAAAAGAAAACAAACAAATACCAAAAAAGTACAAACTACTGTATGGTGAGCTGTCCAACGGCCTTACAGAGCGGCCAAGCTTACTTGTACACATACACAGGTATGTACACAACACAAAGGCGGCCGGTCAAAGTCAAAAACACAAACGTGTGCAAGCCACCCAGCGCCCCGGTTACGCAAGTCGTTGGGAGGACGAAAGAAGGAACTCACCAAGATATACGACGTACGTCGTGCACCAACCCAGATCCGGTGGCTTGTTGTGATAGAGTGCCGTTGCTTTATGTTTATTATTGCGGTGAAGGATTTCAAAATAAAACTGTTGTTGATGTCTTGTATTCCAGTGTAAGTTGGCCGCCGTTTTTGTCGCCTTCCCCAATTACAAGTGACAAGTGCCCACAGAAAAAAATAGAGGGAAATGGCAAGGCGCCACCGGACAGCCTCACACATGTCTCTCATCCTCTTACGACGTATTGTTGGTCACCTTTACGGAGTACTGAGTTTATTTTGAAAACGCAAGCTCAAGCGAGCTCTAGAAAACGCCATGGAAGCCTTGTCTGGCCCCCTGCACTTTTCCTATTTTCATCACACGCGCACATGGTCTCTCACTCACACACACACAATCACATTGCTCAATTTTCTGACGTGTTTCTATCCATTGCCAATCCTTCCGTGACACGAACTATGAGTGGGAAAGGGTCTGAGCCAGCCTGATCCTTTTTTTTTGGCATCTCTCTTCAACAGCCTCTTCTGGTATTGGTCCAGTAAGCACTTTGCTTTCACTTTCAGCTGCTCTCTTGTCATTGCTTGCATCTTCCTAACTCTCACACCGCCCTATTTCTGACCATCTCCTCAGTACTCCGTATGATGGGCGGCACTCTCGGCTGCTCGACCTCCCAGGCTCACTGGCTCACACAAAGAGAAAAGAAAGTTGACATGTCCTGTTACCCAATCGCAAGGCCCATCCCGCTCCAGTGAAGCGCCAGACTTCTGGGCTGCTGCTGCGGTGTTGCGGTGCTGCACAGCAAAGCAATCAACGAAACCAGGGTACGGATCCCTCTCGGTTAGGATTCCCGTTGGCAGCCGCATCGTACGCGTACGGCTGTATCAGTCGTGACGGAAGCAAAGACCTGTCAGGGCTGCTGATGGCTGATGATAACTGCTTCCGCGGCTGAAGCATACATCTTTTGTTATTCCCAGCATCCAGCATCTAGCGCCTAGTACCAATATCGTCATTTCTGGGTTTTTAAAGGCGGCCGTATTAATACATCCCGTGTTGCACTGCCGTTGAAGGGGTTCCTTCTCCAATATGTCTCTCACGACGTCTCAGTGTATGTTTTTGACGCCTCGGGCGTACAAGAGATATCTTACACCAGATGGCCTTTTGCGCCTTGTCTTCTTCTCCTTTCGAATTTCTATTCTTTCCTCGTCATCTCAGATAAACCTACCAATATTGAATCACCCGCAGGCCTGTATCACTTACAGTACGGAATTTCACGCCGAATTACACAGAGCTTCCCAGCTATATTAGTAAAACCTGGGCACAGCATCCAACTGCCACACACACAAAGCGACAGCAGCGCATTTTCATTTTTTCACTCGCAATCAAAACGAACGGGGCATTCTGCTTGTCCGGAACACGTCCGAGAATGCAAAGAGTACGACAGCTCCAGCAGGGACAGGAGCAGAGGAGGAAAGCACTTTCAGCTTCTCTCGGGTAGTCCAGTCTCGAATATCGTTTCCAGATTCAGATTAGTGGTCAGCAGTTGGGTAATAAACGAACAGACAGCCAACATCCCAGGCCGCTGGAAAAAGCTGCTGTGCTCACAACTGATATGCTTTGCAATTACACTGCCTGCCTCGCCTGTGTCATTGTCAAAATGTCAAGACACGACAGACTGCCCCGGAAAATGAACACTTGCCACCGAGAAGCCGGGGGTGCCATGATTTTTTGTTTGTTTGTTTCTTTCTTTCTACGGTGAAGAGTGAGCTCGCTCCTCACGGATAGGGAAAGGCACGGCGGTATTAAATTCAAGCTGACCTGTGGAGAACTTTTCTCCAATGCGCAAAGTCAGGCCATTTCTACTTCCAGGCGATGCCTTGGCTTGTTCTCTGATTCTTTTTGAGATTTGGCGCCTGTTCCCTAAAATGCCTCTTATAGAATTCGGAAAAAGAGAAGAGAATAAAGCAGGGGACCAGGGGCCACGAAGAAAAGTTACTCTTGGCGGGCGAGCGTAATGCTCACTACATAGTAATACGGCAGCTGTATCAGCTGGAAGCTACTCCGTATTGTTTCTCAAATTCTATCTCGCTCACCCACAGACACCAGTCCGGTGCTTCATCTTCTCGATCTGACGGCACATGGTGGCTCGGCCTTTTATTTGTAGCGAGTCCAGACCTTTCAAACCTCTACAGACTTTTTAGCTATCAAGGCCAAAGCTTGGAGGAAAAGCCACACACAAAGGGCTAAAGTCCAACGGGGCGGCCGCCGGATGAGGAAATTTGTAGAAGAAAAAGAACCGCCAAAGAACAGCCGTAAGAAGAGGCTTAACAAAGTAATATGGTGAACGACCCCTGTCAGCATCCACGACACCAAGCTGCGCCTCTTGTGTTTGGCGCTTCGATATTTTATTTTTTGATACTTTGGTCTGGCTTTTTTCAATATGGAACAAGTACGGAGTACTTTGTGCCTCGTACGCCATCTTCTCCTCATGACGTGCGTCAATACCAAAGAGACTAGACATCGCCCGCAAGCCACAAGTATCTTACACCGCACTATCACTATTCTCTTTTTCTGTGTACGAAGTCGTGCATATACAGAGTAGCCCTTTTCGGGTTTCGTGCATGCAAGCTGTTCGCCGAACTCAGCTCGTGGTTTCTCCGTCTTTTTTATACGGAGTACACACACACACACAAAACGATAGCACTAAGGCATGTCAGAAAGGACAATCTTTGAAATGTTCTCCTCTTTTACGCCCTACTCCGTACAAGTCTACTGAGTAAAGTCCTTCTTCTCATGGCGAAACAATTGACCAAGGACGGTGAATCCTTCCGACAGAAGACGCTCCTTTCTTTCCATGTTCAGTTGTTCAGGGTTTCTGGAAGAGCTGGAAACGAAAAAGAGGAGACTTGAGGGACCTCGAAGTGAGCTGGGGAAAGAGGTTTGAAGAAGAAAGGCTCCCCTGGCCTTACAGGGCCTCAGCGCGTCCCGATTCAAAAGCTAGACCCTGTCTGGAAGGGACGCCGAGCCCGAAAGCAAGAAATCTGGCTAAAGAAGATGGAAAACGAAAAAGTGACGAGGTCAGGCTGTGGTAAATTAAAAGGTACTTTTTCTTCAGCACATCGTGTAACAAAGTACGTCGTACGTCGTACACTTCCACCACATACGTTCGTACAGCTGCGGGTGACATACGCACATTTCGTACACAGAACGCCGTATGTGCGTAATCCTGCGTTGGGTGGGATCCTATCCAACAGCAACAACAAGCGGGCACAGCTCCTCGTCCTTCTTCTCCCTCCTCCCTCTTTTTGCTCTGCAGTCCAATCCAATCCTACGATCTGCTGGCCGCAATAGCCTAGCGAGTCCGAATTGCCACGAGTGACATCTCTCTCCAGAAAAAGCAGGGAAAGGAGGGTTGAGAAGAGTAGCACATCCATCCTAGCCTCCTGTCGATCGACCAAGTTGTTGAGTAACCAGACAAACCAGAATCTCGAAACGAAAACAGCACGATACCCCCTCTTCGGTAAGAGGAAACTAAATAGTATGTGCATTTTGTGCTTGTACGGAGTATGACGAGTACATTTGGGAGGGTGGGGCGGCCGCTCCGGGCTGCATCCCTGAAAGCGTGAAGCGCCGCCCGCTTTTTTCTTCGGTCTGGAGAAACGAATATCAGAATATCAAAATATCGGGATACCGGGATATCAGGGTATCGGCATCAGGGTATCAGGGTCTTTGAGAACAGGTAAATAAGAGAAGCACACGGTACGGCTGGCAGGATGTCGTGCCTGGTCCGTTCTTCATCTTTTCTCTTCCGTCCTCCCGTACTCCGTACCTGTTCTTATCTGTTCCTGTGCCTGACGGGCATCTGCTTCCGACAGGTTGCACAAAGAAAAGAGGCAACAGAGGCACAGATTGGATTGGAAAAGTTCCGCCCGTTGGTTTCGCCGTCCGTCCGTGTTCCTGTTGTGTATTCCGTAGTTTTTTTTTGTACGTCGTACTCCGATCCTGATGAGATCCGGTGCATCTGCTGTGGTTCTCCAGCCCTCTTCAGTCGACGTTGGCTTGCAACCTTATCTTGTAGACAATATAAGAGAGTACGGGAGCTTGATAATTACTACTAAATAGATATCCCGCTCAAAACCCATCAAATAGTCCGTTCAAATGTGAAAGTGGCTGGAAGACTGTATGAAATACGACACTCTTACAGCGTATATATCACCAGAAAGCCCCACGATGTCGGCAGCCGTCACGGTGTTATTTACTACCCGTCCGTGAATAGGGTATTATAAAAATGAAAAACGGAGTGTCAAAACAAGGGCGGTACGAAAGGCTACACAAAAATACATCTAAAAATATATATCTAAAAGAGATATCTAAAAAAAAATATCTAAAAGAGAAGAGCACATCCGATATGCCTGTCAGCTGCTTCGCAGAGCCCAGCCATCGGGGTATCAACCGAAGAACGGCCTTCCGGGGCACAGCCCATGATGGCTGAATACGGACTACCAATATCAACATATGCAAACGAGAGAAGCCAGAGAAAACAAAAGGAGAAAACGAGACTCGAAATGCAACTGGCCAGCTCGTACATCGCACACCCGCTCTTGCTTAATTGCCTATTCTCGTTTTTTTACCATCTCTCCCATACTCCCATATGCCCATGTCGAGTTTCCATCACCAAGAAGGCCTGCAGTTTCCTATTCTTTTTAATTGCAACACTGCCCTGTCTTTCTATCCGTGTTGGCTCCCGGCCCCATTCGTGCAATGCTTTTGAGTTAACATCTGATCTCTCGATGTATGCCCGGCCTCAATCTCATCTAAACTCTAGCCAGGTCAAGAAATAGAGCAAAAACAATGTCTGTACATCGTATATGTCTGTCCAAAATAGCAGGCGACCCGGGACAAGAGTCAAAATAGCCAGTCATTCCGAGCCGTCTTTCACCTTGTACATACCTTGCCTCTCTGCGTGGCACGGCCACATATCCTGGGCCCCTACTTTTTATTGTTTCCTCTTTTTTCCTCTTGTCCTCTAACACAGTAGCTGTGCCTCATACGTTTCTCCGGTCGTTATCTTGGCAGAGACAAATATGTGCGAGAGCAAAACGGTGCAAAAATACAGTCACACAAGCTAACGGCAGCTCCTTGCCTTTACTGTGTACATCCTATCACCGGAGCAGTCCCCGGTGTCCGATCGTGAGCGTTGTTACTTCATCAACTCCTTGTTGCAGGTGAGACGGGACCGAGGTGAGTTGTTTGCAGTCATTGCAGCCTCACAGTTTTATATGCACCAAGAACGCACCAAGACCGTCGTAATATTCTCTCCGTATGCACGATGCATGCCGTCTTCTATGAGAGTGGCGGACATGGGATTTGATGATATGCTCAGTACTCCGTAGTGGACTGGACAATCTCGACGACAGCGACTCCATACTGTGTGAGATATCTTACTGTGTACGACGTACGCATACTTTCATCTGTACTTTTTGTTCTGTAATTTCCACTTGACATGCAGAAAATGATATTCTCTGCCAATTTGTTAAGATTTGGTCGGGAAGAAAGTTGGGTTGACAATGAAAACGGAGACTGAGCGAAAAGATCGCGTGCTCGTGCACGTTTATTGGCTGGAGCTGGCCCTCCGAAAGGCTGAAAAAAGACTGGAGGCGGCCAAGATGTGTTGAAAAACTCGAAATGGCAACGCCTTTACGACGTACAGAAAGTTTAAGTGCTTTTACACTAAACGGCACGCGCCCATTGGCCCGCCACGCGACACGCTTTAGAACGTCACACCATGTCCAGTCCCATCCTTCCTCGTTGGTAAACCCTGCAACCCTGTTCCTTCCAGAAAAATAAAAGGAAGAAATATATGTACGTTTTTCAGTAGCTCGTATATAAATATTTCTAGTTGCCTTGTTGGCTCGTCGGCAAGACAAGAGGGGAAGGCACGCACAGTACGACGTACAAAAAAACCTGAAAACGGTCGCGTCTTCCCTGCCAGCTTGCGCCGTTTTTGCTCTTCCTTCTTTATTAGCGTCGTGTCATCTCCGAACAAGAAGGAAAGAGCGAGTGGACATGCAGACGGGCAGACAGGGAAGAGGCAGGTACGAAGATGTACTCCTACTCTGTGACTACAGACGATACAACGCCCGGCCAAGAATGAGGCCCCAACAGATAAAAAACGCAATGTCTATTCGTATCTCGTGTCACTGTCTGTTGGTGTCTAGCTACCCCTCAGCTTTCACAAAGGAACAGTCTAACCTGAGCAACAGAACAACCATTGCGCCCAGTTAATAAGTAGCCGGTTGCTGTTTCCCTCTGAAACGTGTTCCCCTACATATACTCCGTACACAGTACACAGTACTTGTTTTGCGTATCGTAGGCAAGAACGACGCAATCACAAAACGGAGCCACCGCTCGATCCAGGAAAAGAAGGCACGCGTGGGAATACTCCACTCACATCAACGTCTCCTCTTTCGAGAGCCGACCCTCTCCTCAATTTCGAAGCAGGGGTTTCCCGTCTTTTGGTGGGAGGGGATGAGTAAGAGACGAGGGACGAAAACGAGAGACGAGAGAGGGGTGAAGAGGACAGAATCAACCACGACCGATTGTCTCCTGAGCGGCTAAATGAGGCAAACAAGACTGGCCGGTACGATGCTCGGCCAGTCGTGCCTTCCTGAGGACTGAGAATAGAGAGCAGCTGTGGATGAGCTCTTGCCACTTTGTTCACCAATCATTCTACTCAGTACGGAGTACCAGGCCAACCCCTCACCTGGGAGACCCCAACCAATTTAATCGGCACATCTTCCTTCCTAGTCAGGAGACAAGAGGAGAACAAGAAAAGAAGCCGTCCCAAACGCCGCCTCGATGGGGCAAGTGCAGTCCCAAGTGCGCGACGGCCGTAGGGAAGGTGCAATCGACATGGAAAATGTGTACTTCGTACAAACTATAAGAAAGCGAAGCGAGCCTAGCTAAAAAGCAATAAATTCAAGAAGAAGGAGAAAGAAGAAGAAGAAGAAGAAAAGGCAAGGCGGAAGGGGGAGGAGCACGATAATAGCTCTCTTCTAAGATGCCAGGTTCAGGTTTTGTGGTGGTGTCAAGAGTCAAAGTATTAGTGCAAAACGTCAGCTTATGCTGTCTGTTCTCAGGGGCAATACAGTGGCAATAGTGACCGTTTTTCAAACGTTAGCAGACTGTGGCGGGGTAAAGTTGCAGGAAACGGCTAGAACAGTGCCACCGAAAAGCTACTGCCACCAAAGCGAAGCCTTATCGACTATCGCGCTCACGTGCAAAAATCGAAAAACTTCACGTAACGCTCAACGACGTCCAAAGTATACGGCATTGTCGCGAGAAGCAGATATCACCCCCCTCCGGCAGCACGACCACATCCAATCCACCCCGCCATCATGGAGACCGAAATTCGGGCTCTCATCCCCAACATCGACCCGGTCGTGTCCGAGTACTCGGTCGGATACCTCACCCACGCCTCGACTACCTGGTCCAGCTCTGGCTCCGACGACGACGATGCTGCTGCTGGCGAGAGCGGTGGCGCCCCGCTGGCCGAGGCCGCGGCGGCCGTGACGGAGCTGCTGCTGTCTGCTTCGGGCGAGTCTGAGAGCGCCGCCACGCGCGAACGCATCAACAAGCTGGTGATGAAGTGGGTCGAGAAGTATGCCGATGCGGCGAGCGGCAATGCGGTCGGTTCGGGCTCCTCGGCCGTCCGTCGGCTAGACCAGACGTTCCAGGTCAGCGCACAGCGCAACATGTCTTCGACGCTCGCCGTCGCGTCGGGCGGCGTGGACCTAGAGTCGGCCAACACGCGCAAAGTCGAGTCCAAGGTCGACAAGAAGAAGCTCGAAAAGGCCGAGCGCAAGATTGCTGCCAAGCAGAACAAGAAGACGTACAAGACGGTCGAGTACGAGGCCTCGCGGCTGCTCAACCAGCCCGACCAGGCACAGTCATATGAGGAGTTCTACATGGCTGTCAACCCGCTGCAGCTGGGCAACTCGGCGGCCGGCAAGCCCAAGGACATTAAGCTGGACAACATTGACGTCAACATTGCGGGCACGCGCATCCTGACGGACACGAACCTGTCGCTGTCGTACGGCCACCGGTACGGCCTGGTGGGTAACAACGGTGTGGGTAAATCGACGCTGCTGCGGGCGCTGTCGCGGCGTGAGCTGCCGGTGCCGACACACATCTCGATTCTGCACGTCGAGCAGGAGATTACGGGCGACGACACGTCGGCGCTCCAGGCCGTGCTGGACGCCGACGTCTGGCGCAAGATTCTGCTGAAAGAGCAGGCAGAGATTACCGAGGGTCTGGCTTCTATTGAGGCCCAGCGGGGATCCATGGCCGATACGTCGAGTGATGCCACACGCCTGGACCGTGAGCGCGAGGCTTTGGATCAGCGCCTGGGCGATGTCCAGGGCAAGCTCTCGGAGATGGAGTCGGACAAGGCCGAGTCGCGCGCCGCCAGTATTCTGGCCGGCCTGGGTTTCTCCCCCGAGCGCCAGCAGTATGCCACAAAGACGTTTTCGGGTGGTTGGCGTATGCGTCTCGCACTCGCGCGTGCCCTCTTCTGCGAGCCCGACTTGCTGCTGCTCGACGAGCCGTCCAACATGCTGGACGTGCCGTCCATTACCTTCTTGTCCAACTACCTTCAGGGCTACCCGAGCACGGTGCTTGTCGTGTCCCACGATCGTGCATTCCTCAACGAAATCGCCACCGACATTATCCACCAGCACTCGGAGCGTCTTGACTACTACCGCGGCGCCAACTTTGACTCCTTCTATGCCACCAAGGAGGAGCGCAAGAAGACGGCCCGCCGCGAGTACGAGAACCAAATGGCCATACGCGCCCATCTCCAGGCCTTTATCGACAAGTTCCGCTACAACGCTGCCAAGTCGTCCGAGGCCCAGTCGCGTATCAAGAAACTCGAGCGCATGCCTGTCCTCGAAGCGCCCGAAACCGAATACAGCGTCCACTTCCGCTTCCCCGAGGTCGAGAAGCTCTCGCCGCCCATTGTCCAGCTGTCCGAAGTCACGTTCGGCTACAGCGCCGACAAGATTCTGCTGCGCAATGTCGACCTCGATGTGCAGCTCGACTCGCGTATCGGCATTGTCGGGCCCAACGGCGCCGGCAAGACGACCGTTCTCAAACTGCTGACGGGCCGTCTGCAGCCCCTGTCTGGCATCATGTCCATGCACCCCCGTCTACGCGTCGGCTTCTTTGCCCAGCACCACGTCGATGCACTCGACCTCACCATGTCCGCCGTCTCGTTCATGGCCAAGATGTACCCCGGCAGCACAGACGAAGACTACCGTCGCCAGCTCGGTGCCTTTGGCATCACCGGCACCACGGGCCTGCAAAAGATGGAGGTCCTGTCTGGTGGTCAAAAGTCGCGTGTTGCTTTCGCCTGCCTGGCCTTGACCAACCCCCACATTCTGGTTCTTGACGAGCCTTCTAACCATCTGGATATCGAGGCCATGGACGCGCTGGCCGATGCGCTGAACCAGTTCGAGGGCGGTGTGCTCATGGTCAGTCACGACGTCACCATGCTGCAGACTGTCTGCAAGAGCCTGTGGGTGTGTGACGGCGGCACCGTCGAGAAGTTTGCCGGCGATGTGCAGCAGTACAAGAAGCGTATTGCCGCACAGGCGAACGCTGCTGGTGTTGTGCAGGCACATTGAGTGTGATGTGCGAAAAATAAAAATGGGGTCCAGAGTCAGTCAGTACGATTTAGAATGTAATGAATACTCAAGTTACGACTTTGTAAAGCTTGCTTTGCCGCTGTGATTGATACAATGCTTTCGTGGTAATTATTTGCTGTTTTATCTTTGTTGGCTGGTATTTATTACATTTTTTAATTGATTTCTGTGCATCAAAATCAAATAATTAATCAACAAACTTATTTATTTACATTTAGAAATATCGTGAGATTCACACACACATAATCACATTTCAGCTTTCAGTATACACACAGGGCAGTACGTCGTAGGTCATTGCACAACTACAAACTCAAGTTAATAGCTGAAAAGACACACCATCTCAAGCGGCACAGTCAAATGGTCACAGTATTTAGGCAAAAGAGTCTGGATAAAACAAATTGTTATAGTTGCGATTTAGTGTCGGGCATCTTTCAGCCGCACGATAAAGATAGGAAATTAGAGTAGACTTGAACAGATCAAAGTAACAAATAAAATATTCCGTGGTCCAAATTGCTCGAGGCAATCGACACTCAGCAGTAGGAAACATAACAAAACAAATAAAGAAACAGCAAAGTTCGTAAGAAAAAAAGAAATAGGGTTCCGGCGAGGGGATCTTGTCGACGGCGGTCACGAAGAGGCCTGTCTGACACAAAATGCTACCCTCCCGTACCAATGAATCCCGTCTGCCTGGATTTCAAGCGAATTAACTTTTGAAAAACAACAATCCTTCATCCTCCATTTTTGAAAAAACAAAAACAGCAAGCAAAAACAATAAACATGTCAAATCAGTCAAGAAAGACAGGAGAACAAAGAACGAATCTGGCCAGATTCTCTCAGACAGCAATGTGATTTACTGACCGAGAGCCATCTTCTTCCAGTGGTCACGCTCCGCCTCTAGTTTGGCAATCTTCTCCTCAAGCTCCTCCACACGCATCGCCTTCCGTTCACGGGACTTCCGTGCGGCAAGGGTGTTGCGCGCCCGCTTCATGGCCACGATGTCGCTGGGATCATCGACAATGATAGGGGGCAGAGGCTTTTCCCGGCGACGGGCAGCGTTGACGCCGGCAGAGGCAGAGTGCTTGTGGGAGGTGGAGGGGGAGCGGGAGTGACCCGAAGACTTGCGGCGGCTAGGAGTAGTCTCCGACTCTTCAATGTCATCAACAGGCGGCGATGCGGGCGATGCCGAAACACCGCCGGCCACGGGGCCTGCAGCAACCGAGGTGTCCTGAGCAAAGAGGGGGAACCACGTGTCGTGGGCACCCGCCTCAAAGTCATTGCCACCAAAGTTGGGCGACACATCGTAGCTGTCGCCATAAGGAGAGTCGTTGAAATCCGACGGAGAAGTCAAGGCCGTAAGCGCGGCCGAGTTCGGTGCCGACATGAACGAGTCCTGCAGGAGCAGGTCGTTCGGCGACACCGTGCCCAGGTTGCTCGCAGAGCTGCTGGACACACTCGAGGTCAGGTCGTAGCTGGCTGCCATGGCGGGCGACGAAAACGAAGCACCGTCAAAGTTGACAGCCGCGAAATCACTGAGGCCTTGCAGGTCTGGAGAGGAGGTGAACTGTGAGCTTGCTGTTCGATGCATGACTGTATTGGAGAACAAAGAGGGAGAGCTACCTTCAAGAACCATGTTGTTGGGGATCTGCGGAACGCTACCGGTACTGTGGGGAAACGGCGGGACAGGAGGCCGGGCCGAGATTTGCTTGTTTAGAGCAACAGTGGACGATGGCGCAGAAGATGCGTAGAAGTGGTTCTGCGTGGAAGGAGTAGAGGGGAACCGATTGGGGAAAGCCGTATTAGACGAAATGCTAGGGCCTGCAGCGAATTGTTGGAGGTGCGCGACACGCGGGTTCTGCAGAGAAGGCGAGGCAGAAGCAGCAATGTTGAAGTGAGTTTGCGGGGATGCGGCAGCTCCGTTGTTAACGACGGCAGGTTGCTGAACAAGACGATTATGTTGACGTTGCGGCTTGGCCGGGGAATCGAACAGAACAAAGTCCGTTTGAGGCACGTTCAGATTGTTCTGACTGAATGGCAGTTGTTGATGCGCGGATGGGGCCGGCAGGCGGGTAGCACGAGAGGGAAGCCATGTTGACTGTTGGGAATCCGTTGTGAAGACTGAAAAGTCTTGAGGAGGAATTGTGGCGGTTGGGGAACGAGAAAAGCGTAGAAGCGGTTGCTCAGAGCTGACGTTCAGATCGACCTGGAAAGGAAGAACTGAAGGGGGGGAAGAGTTGGAGATGGTTGTAAAGGGGTTTAAAAACGGGGGGTGAATTGGCGACTGAATTTTGTCGACGTTGGAGGGAGCTTTGAAAAAAGGGTATTTAACGCATCTTGGCGGTGGCCTCTGGGCTGTGATATCTTGATGTTCTGGTGATGGAAAGTTTTGGGGGTGAGGAGAGAAAAGAGAAGAAGAAAGGAAGAGGAAAAAAAAAGTCTCGATGAAAGAAAAGGTGGGCGGGGCGATGTTTTGTATCAGGCAGCAACTGGCAAAGAAGGCAGGAACGAGGGAGCGAGGGAACGGCAAGAGCAGAGGGCGCGCCAGAGTGGGAAAAGCAGGCGAATTGCAAAGAAGGGACGACCAGGGGCCCGTCAAGTCAAAGGGCGCGGTTTACAAGTACAGCCGCTAACTGCGGGTCCTGCAGATTGGGTGTGTCTGCCACCAAAAGGAGACTTCTTCGCGTTAGCAGCGCTACATGAGAGCAAGATGGCCTTGCGAAAAGGGGGCGCAAAAGAGAGAGCGTGTGAGTCACAGTTTTACGCGCTAGTCCATTCTCAGCGGATGTGGATCGCACTTTCCGGCTAGGCTGGCTGGACACAGCCCCCGGCCGAGATAGCGAAACCCGCCAGTCCACGACACGAACACTGAAAGTAATCAATTCCGCACTCTATCCAGGCCTTGACTGGCGGGATGCGAGCTTCGAGCTGTGGTGGTTCTTGTTCCCCATGCCTTCTCAGTACAGCTTCGGTTTGATGATCTCGAAAGAAGGAAGCGGGAACACTGCATGGCGACAATGCAGCATACGAAGGAGGCAGGAGCGATGCAGACAAAGCCGCTTTCTCTTGGCGTAACATAGGCGCAGGTCGCTCTTGCCCACTGCAGAAGGCCGCGGACAAACGGGCAGTGCTAGTGCAATCGGCGGTGCGCCAGAATGCCAGAAACATGCCTCTTGAGGAAAGAAGGACTAGGCGAGGGAGGGTCAACACGGCGGAGACTGGACGAGAAGGAAAGCGCGGGAGGGTTGGATGGGTGAGACACAACACGCCGGCACGCACCAAAACGCTTCGATAGGGCCTGGATTCAAGGCTAGGGACACCCTGAAAGCCCTCCAAAACGCCCTAAGACGCCCCGGCGCTGGCTGGCGTTCTTGCCCTCGTCTACACAGTACATAATTTCCCATGGTGGAACACCCCTCCTGACCTTTTCTGTCTGGCAGAAGTGGAAGAGGGGGAAATTGGCTGGCACATTACCATCTCCCCTTTCGTGGGTTGTCCTCTTCGTTTCTCTCCCAGCCGCAGCTTCCCCCTGGCCGACCGTGTGAGTCATATCGCCAGTCCTGGGAGGAAGCGCCAAAAGGGGGAGAAGGGGCGACCGGCGAGAGGAAGAAACGAGGAAAGAGAGGGGCTACTTCAACGATCACCGATCTTGCAGCATGCAGCAAGTTTTGCGTGCCGTTTCATCGAGCTCATACATACGACGTATTACATTCAGAGCCAAAGAAGCGTCGATGGCTATCACAATCGACCCGATGAATGAAGGCTGAGGCTGTCACACCCTCAGCACACGTTACTTCACGATGCACACGATCAGGGCTTCAGTCCCCTTTACTGGACTCACGATATCTGGCCTGAAAGCGCGAGGCACGAAAATACGAAGCATATCGCATACACATGCCGTCCTTTTTTGAAAGTTGGACGATTGTTCGAGGGTCTCACTTGTACGGAGTATTTCGTACCTCGTACCTCGCACCTCGCAGATTGGATGCCATTCCTGGACTGGTACGGTGTGGCCCAGAACATTGGCAGTCGACGGACCTGAGGCTACGACGGACTTGCTGACAAAAGCAATTGCGCCGTGCCCACGATACGAGTGGTTTTCTCTGCAGCCGCTCTGTTCTTATGAGCTGTGTACGGAGTATTACCTCGTAAACATACGTGGTACTTCGTTCTTACTTTCGTTTTGACCAGCCTAGTTTCAAAGACCGAAAAGCGCCGGAGCCTGAGGCGGACAATAGTTCTAATGCAGGCTCGCAAGCCGTCAAAGTTTTTTTTTCTTTTTTTCTTTTTTTCTTTCTTCTGCTCCTTTTTTTCGGCCCCAGGCTAAAAGGCTGCAGGGGAGGGGAAAGATACCAAGAACGACCAAAATGGAGAAATATTGTGTGGTTGATGGTTTTGAATTTTATCACAAAAAGACGGATGAGAATCATTTGAAAAGGACAGCGTCATTGAGTGCAGAACATATGCGTGTTTGGTATCTGTAGACACGGCTTGAAGATGAGATTCAAGTTTACATCAATTGACGGTCCTTCTTTTGATTTTAAGGCCGGGCATTGATTCCGGGCATCGTGTTTGAATTGGAAATATAGAGCAAGCAAGGGGTGAGGGAAATGTCGAATTCCAGGGCTCCATCCGGAGAGACACGCCGATGCACTTTAAAAAAAAGTCGCGCTCGTGCTCAGGCTTGTAATGCAAAGAATACCCAGTATTACTCAGTAGAGTAGGGAAGTACCAAAGTATTCAAGTATACGCATAGATGTATCTTCTTACCTGCCCTGCTTTCTGCGTCGTAATTGCGACACACTGTTTTGCTCAGAACGAGAGACACTGCAGGTAAGACGGATAGTCTTCGTTCCTGCTTGCCTGTGCCGTATCTCTCGCGTGCTGGGAGCATATGCGCTTTTCCATTCTCCTGATTCCTGATTTCATTTCCGCATTCTTTGAGTGCTGATGATAACGGTCTTTGAATACCGTGTCTTTGTCTCTCTCTTTTTGAATTTGAAAAAACCTCGATGGCTGCGTCCGTTCTCAATCCCCTCTTTGAGCTGAAGTCTTTTTCTTTAAAACGGAAAACAGAAAACAGAAAAAGGGTTCGCAATGGTGGTAGTCGCCCCTCGGCTACAGCTTCCAGGAACGAAACCGAGCCGCACAAAACTAAACATTACTGAGTACAAAACTCGAGAACAAAAACCCACAACCAATGGGGGATATTTTTGTTAGTTTTCTCTACGCTCGATTTTTGGTTTCCATTGTTTTTTGGCGCATGTGGATGCTATTGCAAAATCTAGCCTCGTGGAGTCGTGGGTTTTCGTAAAACGGGGTTGGGTGTTAAAAAGGACACAAAATACGTTCGTACGCAGACAAACAAAACAGCCGAGTACGGCGTACGGAGTAGAATATTCAAAATGTCAATAAATTGGGAGGACCACAAAACGGAGGCTCCCGAGGACGTTGAGGGCGAATATTGAAGCATTGACGCACTGTAAATGTCGAGCCCACATGTCCTCACATGTAAGCCGCTGTGCCGGGACTTGCCTTGGGATTTGGAATTCACGATCCCCACATGCAAAAAGGCTCCATCCCGAGCACCGTGCCCGACTGCCGTCAAACGTCAAATCACGATATACGGTTTTCGGGACACTTGGAGGCACGTCGGTGTATATGAGGACAAGAAAGTGTGCGCAAAAGTCAAGATGTACAGTGTAGCGATGGCGAGAGCGGAAGAGAAAGAACGCATTATCGATGTCGTAGACGGTAACTGCGGCCTCGACGGCAAACCTCAACTTGCACATCATGCCACGATCTTCGACTGCCGACAATATGGTAGCGAATAAGAGACAAGATATTATATGCTCTCAGAGCCTCATGTATTCGAATATTGCATATCGTGCTAAAGGACGTTAATGTTGGTCGTGCCGGCGCCTCGTAAAAGGTACCTGACTATCACCAAAGATTGTTCGGGATCCATACTGCTGAAAGTCGGTTCGTGGCACTATTGCCCGTCTGCTTATTAAAAGTTCTACGAAAAGAGAGTACGAGATATGTTTATTGGCAAGCATATTCAAAATAGGAGATGCAGTTTAAAGAAGTATCATGACGATGAATGGTTCATTGACATTAGACGTCGTAAGATTGCAAACGAAAAAGATGAACACGATGTATCTAATAAAGCCAAAGGGGGCATAAATAGGCATGAAAAGATAGCTGATAAATAAACGAACAAACAGTCATCAATGAGAAAGATGAGAAAGATGGGAAAGGTGAGAAAGAGACATGAGGGCGTGAGGCAGCTACAGAAGGCGCACTCTGAATATGACGCAGAGAGAAATCAAAGCAAAAAACCAAAACAAGAAATGCAAGGCGTGAAAACCAAAAACAAGGGAGACGCGAAAAGACATGGGAAAATCAAGAGCAAGAAATCAAAATCATAGCCACACCAAAAACGTCGCTGGCTTCCCGTCCCACATCAGTCCTCCCCGGGGCCGAGCAGCCCTCAACTGATTTGTAGGTCAGTTCATTGTGTTGATAGCCGGCTCTGTACAGGAGCCGGCTGGGCGGCCAGGGTCTTTTCGCGAGCGAGGTCGCGCAGGGCGGCCTGGGTCTCTGGGTTTTCGGCGTCGTACTCCTGGAGCAGCCACTGCACAAAGTCCTGCCACTCGTTGAGCCAGTTGGCACGGGCGCGGGCCTGGTCGGCGGGCGAGCTGAAGCAGGCGTGTGTCAAGCTCCATTCAGCGAGCTGGCGCCACCCATAAAGACCCATGTCGGATTTGCCGACGAGGACTTGGTAAAAGTCGTGCGACAGAGACGATTGGAACAGGGTGCCGTTGTCGCTGTTGACGGTGCAGGGGAAGTTGCGAGCCAACAGATCGTAGACGGCATGGCCGCCGATGCGGGGCGTCAGGCCCAGAATCTCGTTGGAGATGGGGCAGACTTCGACGCAGACATTGTTTTGCTTCATCTTTTCGAGGACGACAGGGTGGCGCGGGAGAGCGAAACCGTGGCCAATGCGCTTGGAGCCGAGCAAGAGAGCATCGATGAGGTTGCCGTCGACCGAGGTGCCCATATCCAGGGTCTCGCCGCAGTGGAACAAGAAGGGGATCTCGAGATCTTGTTCCCGGCAGTCCTCCTGGAACTGAAGGAGCTCGGGGATGAATTGCTTGAGAGGCGCGCCCTGGCCCTCCTCACCAACCAGATCAAAGCCGGCAATATACTCAGGCCAGCGCTTCTTGAAGGCGATGCATTCATCGAGAGCGAACTTGACCTTTGCGTTTGGAAAGGAGCGCGGGGTGCAGTAGATGATCTTGATGCCGTCAAAGTTCTTCTTGGCACCGGGGGCACCCGCGGCCACATTGGCGGCGTTGCGGGCCTTGAACTCTTCGCAGGCGTCAATAATGATCTTCACGATGCCCGCGTTGCCGATTTGGCCAGTGCCCTGGTCGTTCCACAGCTGGTTGTTGGCCATAAAGTTGGGCCGGATTTCGGCGTACTGAATGTTGTCGTCCAACAGATCCTGGAGGAACAGCTTGGTGTACTGGCGGTACGCAGACTCGTAGTTGAAGAGACCCTTCATCATCTTTGTGCGGCCGTTGAAGCGTTGCCAGGCACCCATGGATGTTTGCGAGATATCGTAAGCCTCCTCGGGGGTAAAAATAAGCTTGTGTGCCAGCCAGTCCATAGCACTCTTGCCGATGCGGTCGGCTGGGAACTGTGCCAGGAAGTCACGGAAGGGCATAGTCTGATACTCGGTATAACCCTGGTCAAACAGGTTACCCGGTTTTTCATTCGCAGGCTCCAAAATTTGAAATGATATACTGCTCAAGAAGAAGTCGTCTTCCTTGGAACTGTCCGCCTTCGCGTCCTCTGAACAGTTGATGAGTTTTCTGTCACTCATGATGAACATGCGGTCCATAGTTGCGGCCAGTTCGAGCAGGACAGTGGGAGCGAGACAGGCGTTGTAGTGGATGTGCAGATGGGCACCCTTGGGCATGCGGCGAGCAACGCGCATAACTTGTGTTTGGGGAATAAGAGGCACATTGGTCAGGTAATGGTCGCCTGCAAAGGCCTGGTGTTTTTGGCCACCATAGCCCTTGTGGATGTTCTCCTCTGTTTTGTATATACGTTCCGTGTCCTCCTCCTTGAGACGGAGCAGGACGTTGTTGGCGAGGCGTTCGGCCAGAGTTGCGTTGGTACGGCAAGTGTGGTCAAAGGCGTATGCCGCCTCCTCTTCCACGACTGCATTGCGCCTGGCCGCATAATCTTGAAGACGAGCTTGTGTAGCGGCCTTCTTCTCTGCAGCAGCGGCGGCGGCCGCATCTGCTGGTGACGGGCTGGCGGGAGTAATGTAAGGAGCTGCAGCGGCAGCGGCAGCGACTCCGGCAGCTGCGCCGGCGGCAGCAGCAGCATTCAGGCCGCTGCTGGCCGGAATGGCGTTGGGGTTTGAGGAGTCAAAAGTCATCTTGAGTGGGCTTGTGGAGATGGCACCGAGACTGACAACGGGAGCGGCAGAGGATGGCTGACCGGCTCGGCTGCTTGAGGATATGCGCAGCGTTTTGCTGAGGCGTCTGCGAGTTGAGCTGCTTCGCTTCTTTCCGGCGTCGAAATGGGTGTTGTTGTTTTGTGACTCGAGTTGTGACTGAGGTTGTGACTGTGACTGAGGTTGTGTCTGAGTTTGAAATTGTAGTGACTGCTGGGGAGCGGACGAGGACGAGTCTTTAGAGCGGCCGAGGGAGAAGAACGAAGACATATGAGCGAGGTGAGGTATTGCGATGAGCTTGGAAGAAAGCTGTTCTGAGTCTTTAAGTTGGGACTCTGAGACGGTTTGCCGGCTTTGTTTGTTTGTCTCACTCTCAAAAAAGAAAGGGAGGGGGTATATATGTATCTCAGCCTTGTCTGAAAGCGGGCGGGGCAGTCGCAATCAATGAAATGTCAACGAGTGCAGGTAGCTCCTTGCTTGATATTGTGAAATGAACAAACTATAATAAGAGAGAAGCCTCGTGTAAGTTTGTGAGGCACTTGATGAGAGAAAGGGAAGTGAGGGGTGGATGAGAAGATGAGAGACAAGGGATGAACGAGAAGAGCTCTTTGTGGAGGGGATGAGGCCTTGACGTTATATACAGTGACAAGAGAAGCACAGACAAGTGAGATGGGCCGAGGAGGTCAAAGATGTGAAGTTGATCCTAGTTCGCCTAGGAGAAAGACTGTAGACCGGCAGTGGCTCTGTGGGGGGTTGCTTGTGATCGTGATGAGGCCAAGAAAGAGGAAGAGGCAGAGACGAAGGCAGAGAGACCTTGCGAGAGCTAGAAAGACTGAAAGAGTCAAGGGAGGCAGCTGTGGCTCAGTTTCTTGTCCTTCAGGCAAAGAGAAGCGATAAAGATTCAGGCAGAGGGCCAGGCTGTCGCTGTCGCAGTACACCTTGGGTCGCGTGGTGGGGAGACGATTGTGGAGACGAGAAGCCGTCGCGATAGGTATGATGCTGCTGTGTGCTGTGTGGTGTGTGTGTTGACGTCGTTGCGCAGTTTGTTTTGGTTTTTGTTGAGGGTGAAGAAGTATGGGTATTTCTCCCACGAGACTGCAAACCTTATTTTTGCGCAGCTTCCCAAGCATCCTGTGAGCTGCCTCTTTTGCTCGTGTCTGTCGCTCCTTCCTTTCTGACCACTCACTTCCTTCCGTCTCACGAGAGAGAAAAGCGCCCGGGAAGGCACGCGCTGGGCAGCAGCCCACGCTTTGCAGAAGGTGGTGGCATATGGTGGGTGGCAGTGCAAAACGCCTGGGAGCCGAGCTTGTGATTGGCCGCCTGGGGGGAGCAAGTCTGGGCGGGAAGGCACGTTTGACCATTGCCAGGCACAAGAGTGCAGGAGCGACTGGGGCGACAAAACTTAGGCGCTGGGCCGCTGCATTGGGATTTTGGTTGCCTCCCCGCGCGGTGCTATTCTCTTTACTCCGTACTGCTAGAGCTGTCAAGCTGCTGGCCACGCTTTTCTGATGAGGAAAGCGCGGACGCACACCAAAGTCTTCTACGTCGTACTGAGAATGGCGAAGCAAAACAGCCAAGCCGAACAACACAGCAAAAAGACGGAACACGGTGTACGACAATGCCCAGCCCTGTTTCTCAGCACACATACGAAGTACAGACACGTCAATGATATCACGTTTGAAGATTGCCATATTGATTAAACGGACTATTAATGATCCGCATTTGTTCATTTGTTCATATTATCACATTTGCGGCATCACAAGCATCGCTAACAAAGGTTTTAAAAAAGGCCTTTATGAAAGCCCAACGGGCAAAAGAAATTTGGATTTTATTTTTACGCCAAGAATGGGATCAAAATTCAAGCTTGTGCTTTTTATCTCCCTATTGTCTAGCCGCCTGAAGGCTGTTTCGGGACAAGGTCACCCCTCGTCTCACGATGGCAAGGGATGAAAGGAGGTGAACATGTTCTATGAACACCGAAGCAACCTCGCCTTTGACCTCTGTTTTTCCGAATCGGGACAGACGTACCGGAAGTCCGGGGCAAAAAGACAAAAAGGGCAGAAGAGTGAATTAAAAAAAAAAAAAAACTCGTTTAAGCATGAAAGCACGGAAGAGGGTGGGACAGCCTGTCAAAGTGTGGATATCAGGGCAAAGCCCATAAAGGCGCCTTTTGTTTAAGATCCGGCACAGCCTCGCATCTCAATCTCCTTTCTGCGCCGCATTTTTCTGGACTTCTTCAAACAGGCACCTCGATGGACAACGATTGAAACTGATGCATTCTTATAAACTATGAAAAAAAGATATAAAAAGAAAGGAAAAAAGAAAAAAGAAAAAAAGAAGCATAAAATCCCAAACTTACCGAGACATCAGTCTTTGCCCGATGGCCACAGACCAGCAAGTATCAGACTGTTCCAAGAGATAACAATGCATTTGTTGACTTCAGGCGATGTCTCTACTTTCCTGATTCGGCACTTTGTCGTCTTGTATGTGGATACACATGTCTCATTATGGTTACCAGCAAGTGATGGTACATGTTATTTCCATAACCTATTTACATCAAAAGGAGGAAAATCAAATCTAATCAAGTTAACCAGGCCTCCATTTTCAACCTTCACGCCCCTATACCACACTAAAGACACGGACGGCCACGTCTTGCAGGTCGCTCTCGGACAGAACAATATCATGCTCTCCATCCTTGGGTTTGCGCAGAAACAAGTCGGTAAACTTGAGCTCTAGAGGCCCACCATCGACAGGATAATATTTGGGATCGTAGCGTTCTTCCAAGGGTGCCTCATGGACGGGGTCTGGGCCTGTCCAGACTACATCAATTGTCTATTGCGGTGTCGTCTCATCCGTCCACTTTTCGATACGGAGCTTTGCTCCTTTCGTCTCGTGGACAGATATCGACACGAGAAGGACCACCTTGACCTGCCCTTGCGAAGCGGTGAACCACCAGCGTGCCTTTTGGCGAAGGGCACGTTCTGTCTGGCCAGACGATCCAGGTCCTGATCCAGACCCTGTTTGAACGACAAACGTGGGCCATCCTTGTTCTTTGCGGAGCTCGACCGGACTGCCTGCAGTGTCTGCTTCGCCCAAAGACCCCGTTTCCGCTCGAACGGCTGTACTCGCTGTCCACTGCCAGTCGTCCAGCACGTCCATTTTGCACATGGCGTCCATCAAGTGGATATAGAGTGCAACGTGCATCTGCTCGTGGGCCGCTGTTGGCGCCGTCAGGATGGCCGTTTGGGAGTCGGCAAAGTACGAAAGCCGGTATCGCTGCTCGCTTGTCTCTCTCGCTGCCTCAAGGGCCTGAAAGTCGACTGGCGTGACATTGTCCACGATGAGTGTGTCGGTACCACTGCCACCGTCTAAAATACTCTCTATTCTGTAAAGAACATCCACAGCCGTGGAAAAGGCCATGTCTGGTGCCAGTGCCGTGGATCGTGTGCTTGGAGGCATTGCTCCTATTTGCGATTTTGTGGTGTGCCGACTGTCTGATGTCGCTGTTTTTCGGATTGTAAGTGTAGAAGTAAAACAAAATCATTGTGCACTCGTTGTTGATATTGGCTACAAGTGATGAATTATCATGGACATTCATTCTGCTGGCTCTGTGGGTGAAATCGCCACTTGAAGCTTTAGTGGCAAGGTCTACATCTTGGTGGCGATGTCCGGTGCTAATTTCAAAGAATGTCCTCTGTAATTGTCAGAAGCATCTAATCCAGGCGCTAATCAGCCTAGTTGAAGCTCTCGCTTAAGATTTGCAAAGACTGAACGTCGCAGAATGTCAGTAGATAGCTCATGGACATGGTCACGGCATCGCGGATCCGATAAACTTCACGTTGAGGACACGAATGCCCGCGTCTACTCGACGGAACACTCAACACCCAACACTCGCTCAGGTTGCCGAATTTGGTATTCAATTTACTCTTTAAAAGTCTGAACAGCACACGTCTTGGGGTTGGGTGGACATGAAGGGGCGTGTACGTCTTGACGTGTCTTGTCAAGCTTGCTCACCGTCTTTTTGGTCACATCTAGACCGCGATAGTTTGAACTGGTATCGGGAGAAACGACAACACGATATGGATGAACACATGGAGCCAAGACGGTTGCCCGAGAGATTCTTGGCGCCAGTGAAACGTTGATCAAGCTCGTGTTCTCGAGGCGCTTAACTGAATTTCACGGAAAGCCAAATCAACAACACGTTTTCGAGATCGCCTTGCTTCTTTATGAAGAAGGTCGTGAGAGTCGGAGAGTCGGGCTCCACTTGTGCTGGCAAAATACGGTCTTGGCTATATGATGGTGGGGGAACCATCACGAACTGCATCGGATGAGAAGTGAGACGACTGCCGTATCTCCTCATGATGCATGTTGTTTGTTTCCTTGCTCCGCCTCAAAAGGAGACTCAAACTGGGCAACACAGCTCGTGATATTGACACTTGATCATGCAAAGCCTGCAGCTATTGTCCAGCATTTGGGCCGAAGTTGAGAAAAATGTAACTTTTCTGTGAATATGTGAGGAGATATTTTATAACAAGAAGACAATTTATTGAAGACGTCAAGCTACGATACAAGTGTTGCTTGATGTGGACCGCCTTTATCCACTTTGGGGGTGTAAGTGGACATAGACAAGTCAACCTACAAAAAAGCCTTGTCTTTGAATCGTAGGACAGGAAGAGAGAGAGAGAAAGAGAGACATGTAAATTGACGTCAAATAAAGTAGAAGTAATACGGAACAAAGCAGTGCTTGGTCGCCTTGATTCCTCGAAATTTCCTATTTTGGACGTGGAGAGGGTCCAATTGGAGAGACGTGCATGAGACGGACACAAACTACGGCTGCTCTCTTCCGTGGACTCGTCACGATGTATTTGGCCTTGTGTGTGAACTTATGTATAATTTTAGAACAAACGTAGCTGTAGTAACTGTGAAAAAATAGAATGCATACCCTCCCCAGAATACAAAGAACACAAATCTCTTCCTCTCGACAAATCCTCCCTGAGAAGGCTTTTAAGACTTTTTGGTTTCCTGTGTAATAATAAAACGCCGTGCTGTATATATGAACCGATTTAAAATGAAGAAACGAAGACACAAGAAGAGAGAAAGGAAATGGCAAAAAAGACAAAAGACAAGACATGGCTCTAACGCAGTCTAATTCGCAAAGCAGACTCGTTTTAATCGTCAAACTTGATGCCGCCGCGCGCATTCGTGTCGATGAAACCGCCCCGGTAGCTGCCCCTCTTCTTCTTGTTCTTCTCCTTGGTGAAGCCCTTGCCGCGCGTGACAATCAGGTCCTCGTGGGCCTTTTGGCCCCAGTGGTGGCCGTTGAGCTCAAAGGCGTTGGACGAGAACTTGGGGTCGACAAAGGTGTCGGCGGCCACGCGCGAGAAGCGCTCGCCCTGCTTGGGGCCCGTCGTCTTGGGGACGGCGCCAGCGCCCTTGTTGCGGTTGTTTTGCTTGTAGGTCAGGGCCGGGTCGGGAGGAAAAGGTGGGAACTTGGGGTCGGTGCCCGTCAAAGCGGGCGAGGACTGGCCGACAACGGTGGCCGAGCTATCGCTGCCGTTCTCGGCAGCCTCCTCCTTCTTTTCCTTTTTGGACTTTTCCTTCTTGGACTTTTCCTTCTTGTCATCGTCGCTGTCGGAGCTGTCGCTATCGGAAGAGCTGGACGAGCTGTCGGAGCCCGACTCGGGGAGGGGCACCTTGGCTGCCTTTTCGTCCTCGGACTCGGAGTCGCTGTCGCTGTCGGAAGAAGAGTCGGAAGAGGAGTCGGAGTCAGAGGACGAAGAGGACGAGTCGGAGTCAGAGGAAGACTCCTCGGACGAGGACTCCTCAGAGCTAGAGTCGGACGAAGATGAAGACGACTCCTCGGAAGACGAGTCAGAAGAGGAGCTGCTGTCAGACGACGAAGACGACGATGACGAGTCATCCTTCTTGGTCAGCTTGGCCTTCTTCAGCTTGTGCTTTCCGTCGTCCGACGACGAGCTCGAGCTGCTGTCCGAGTCAGAGTCGCTGTCGGACGAAGAGTCGGACGAGGAAGACGAGGACGAGGACGAAGAGCTCGACGAAGCCTTGCGCTTCAAAGGGTTGGGCTTGGCCACGACGACAGGCACAGCCTCGGCCTTCTTGGTGGTCTTGGTGGTCTTGCTCTTTTTGCTCTTGGTGGCCTTCTTGTCATCCTCGCTGTCAGACGACGACGAGCTCGACGAAGACGACGACGACGACGAATCATCGTCCGACTCGGCATCCTTCATGTCCACATCGCCCTCCTCCTTCTCGTCGTCGCTCTCGCTGCCGCTGTCGTCACTCGAAGAGGAGTCGCCATCACTATCACTCGAGGAAGAATCGGAGTCGCTGCTGGTGTCCTCCTTCTTGACACCCTCTGCCGTCTGGAACTTCTCAAAAACACCCTCGAGCGAGGCGCCGTTGCCGACAGCAGGCGATGCCGGCCAGCCGTTCTTCTCGCGCTGCTGCTGGAAGGCGTCGCGGGCCTGGGAGAAGTCGTGCTGCGTCAAGAACGACTCGACCATGTCAAGCAGCTGGGGGGCCGGGGAGGTGGCCGAAGCAGCGGCAGACGAGCCCTTCTTGGGAGTCGCAGCATCCTTGCTCTTCTTGGAGTCCTTCTTGGAGTCCTTCTTGGAGTCCTTCTTGGAGTCCTTCTTGGAGACCTTGTCGGACTTCTTGGCCGCCTTGTCAGTCTTGGCCATCTTGCCGGTTGTGGAAGCGGTTGTCGGGTTTGTCGTCGTTTCGGCGGATGCGGCCGCAGGTTTGCTCGAAAAAAGCCAGGCGGGAGGAGCACCGGGCATGGATAGTCGAGGAGAAGAAAAGGAAAAAAAAGAAAGAAAATCTCGCTGAAGAGAAAAAAACTTCCAGAAAGTCGGCTGACGAAAGAAAAGTCAAGGACAAAAAGAAAGAACCACCAACGTTGAGAGCGGTCGTGTGCCGGGGGCGCAAAAAGAGAGACAAAGATCAATGAATGTCCAAGGGGGAGGTTTGAAGAAAAAAAAGAAAAAAAAAAAAACTTCACCGCTTTGGCGAGCGGCAGAAAAAAAGGCAAGTGGCAGAAAAACTGCGACAAGAAGGGACTTGGGTGACTACGAGGACCGCCTTTATCCGAATACGGTTAGTGCAATATTGCTAAAGTGGTTTCGGCCCCTGGATGCGCCAAGACCCAACTGCATCCACTAAGGAATCGTACAGCGACTTACAGCGGCGAAGGCAACGTACAGCAGCCTCATACTACAGGCCACCTCATATTCACTCTCATCACGTATGTGTCCAACATGATCTTATAATGTGATTGCCTTAACTGCAGTGTAGACAACTCTGGAAAATATAAGAAACTCCTCGAACCCCTCTAGATATGCAGAGAAAACAAAACAGGAACGACAAGCTCTGAGGGGGGACTCGAAAATCAACAACTGACTGGAGGACCTCTACATTCTTTCCCCAGTGTCTCTTATTTCCTCAAGTATACACAGAATATGTGAAAGCAAGTAAACACAACTGCGCCTACTCCGCGGCGGTGGGCGTCTTGACAATGGTCGGCCGGAACCCCATGCCGGGGATGCGGCTACGCAGCGCCAGCGACGACAGCACGACGGAAATTGAACTGAGCGCCATGGCCAGCGAGGCCCACACAGGATTCAGGCGTACATGGTCGGTGCTGGCCGTGTGGATGGGATACAAAACACCGGCGGCAATGGGCACGGCGATGGCATTGTAAACGAGGGCCCAGCCAAAGTTGAAGGCGATGCGGCGAAAGACGACGCGGCTCAACTCCAAAAGGGTGACAACGGCTTGGAGGTTGGACTGCACGAGCACAAAGTCGGCACTGCTGATAGCCACATCGGAGCCGGAGCCGACAGCAATGCCCACATCCGCTTGCGTGAGCGCCGGGGAGTCGTTGATGCCGTCGCCGACCATGGCCACGACAGCACGACGGCCGTTGGTGGGTGTGGGTGTGGACGTATCGTTGCTGTCAGTCGACGACGAGGCGGCCACCTTTTCCTTGACGGTGCGACCCCAGCGGGAGGTGTGGGCTTGTAACGACGCCTGCAGGTACTGCACTTTGGCGGCCTTCTCCGTAGGCAGGACCTCAGCAATGACCTGGTTGGCCGGGATGCCCAACTGGCGGGCTACAGCGGCTGCTGTAATGGCATTGTCGCCGCTCAGCATGTAGACGAGCACGCTGCGGGAATGGAGAGCCTTGATAATCGCAGCGGCCTCGGGGCGCACAGGATCGGCAATCGAGAGGGCAGCAGCCAGCATCCACGGCTGGTTGTTGTTGTTGTCGTCGCCACCACTGAGAGGGCGAGTAGCAGTGAGCGCGACAGACTTGGCGTCCGTCTTCCACTGCTGCAGAAGAGAAACGACACGGTCTGACACAGCCACCGAGTAGTCCTTCATGAGAGCCTCGTTGCCGACAATAATCTCAAACGAGCGGTCGCTGCTGGCCCGGCTGTGGAACGTGGCGCACATACCGCGACCAGCAATCTCTTGGAGGTCGTCGACGTTGCCGCCAGGGCCCGTCGCCGCGTACGTGCTGGACTCGCAGAACGCCACAATAGCCTTGGCGATGGGGTGGCCACTGTTCTCTTCGACGGCCTTGAGCGCCGCGAGCAAATCCGACTTGTCGCTGTCAGAGGCGCCATCGTCGCCGCTGTCGTCAGAGTCATCGTCACCACGGCTAGTAAAGATGGCCGAATCGGTCACAGTCGGCTCGCCGCCCATGGTCAGCGTGCCCGTTTTGTCAAAGACTATACAGTCGATCCGACTGGCCTTTTCAAACGCTTCGCCTCCGCCCTTGGCCAGAATGCCGTACTTGGCTGCCATGCCGCCGGCAACAAAGATGGCCGTGGGAGCCGCCAGACCGAGACCGCAGGGGCACGCGACGACAAAGACGGAGATGGCAAATTGCAGCGAGAAAGCCACCCAGCCACCTGAGCTGACGTCCAAGAAGTGGCCCGGGATGCTGCCCGACAGACCCAGGCTGAGCCAGATGATCCACGTCGAAATGGCCACGAGTGTCACAACGGGCACAAAGTACGTTGTCAAGAGATCGGCAATCTGCTCCATAGGCGCACGCTTGGTCTGGCCTTCGCGCACGACGGCGACAATCTGGTCAAGCATCGACGTGCCCGAGGCACCCGTGACGCGAACTAAGACAGGCGCGTCCTTGTTGACGGTGCCCGAAAAGACCTCGTCGCCGACTGTCTTGGGGACCAGCCGGGACTCGCCCGTCAGGCTCGACTCGTCAAAGTTGGTCCGGCCCTGGACAATGACACCGTCGGCGGGCGGCGAGGCACCGTGTAGGATACGAACAACATCACCGAAATCCAACAGATCGGCCTGCACAACACGGCCTGACTTGTTGCCGGTGGCAGCTTGTGGTGGAGGTGTGGTTGGGTGGGCGTCTTGCTCGGTTGCTGACGTGACGGATTGGATGGCCTCAGTGTTGATCTCGACAGCGTCCTTTTCCTCGAGCGAAGACACGCTCCCCTCGACCAAAATGGCCGTGGTCGGGCGCAGACGGCCTAGCATCTCGATAGCGTCACCAGTACGCGACTTGCTGTACGTCTCAATGAGACGGCCACACAACAAAAAGAATGTCAAGAACACCACCGAGTCAAAGTAAAAGTTGGCGTCGCTGACCTCGGACGCCTTTTGTGCGGCCGCCGCAATCATCTGGCTGACGCTGCTGACGTACGCAATGGTTGTGCCCAGGCTCATAAGCGTGTTCATGCTGCCAAAGCGGTAGAAGCGCTGCAAGAAGGGTGTGCGGCTGCTGCGGCGCCAGAGCAAGCGAACCTCCTTTAAGGCGCGCACGTGAAAAAGGTCGGCCGAGAAAAAGTAGACAGGCGTGGCCAGGATGAACAAGGCAATCTGTGAGCGGCTGATACCAGACGCCCAAGGCGCCATCATGTACATGCGGCCGTGGTTTGTCGATGGCAGCAGCGACATGTAGACAATGCCAATGATAAATGTTGGGATACAGACGATACCTGTGAAGATGACGCGGTACATAATCTGGCGCTGGTGCTTGGCCTGGATGATCTTGGACCGCTCCTCGAGTGTTGGCGGATGGTAGATGGAGGCAGAGAGCTCACTGTCGCTGGCCTCAATGGCAGCCAGGATGTGGCGGATGGTAAAGTTGGGTACCTCGGGGACATACTTGAGCTTGATGATCGGCCGCTGGGGTGTGGGCTTGGTGATAATCTCCAGAGATGGCTGGCGGAAACCGGCCAAGCTGCGGGCGATGCGGTCTGGGCAGTGCTCGCAGTAGAGGCCGTCGATACGGATCTCGACTGTGCGTTCGTGCTGTTCCGGCTCGGCACTGTCATCGCCGGCGGCACCGTTGGTCTGCTGGGCGCCCGTCTTCGGCTTGGGTGAATCGATGCGGACCACGGTGTCAATGGTGGCGTCGTAGCCAAGGCCCTCAATGGCCTCGACGATCTTGGACTCTTTGCTCTTGTCGTCAAACTCGACGGTGGCGCTGTTGGAAATGAGGTTGACAGTGATCTTGGTGATCCAGTCCTTCTTCTTGAGGTCGTCCGTGATGGCATTGACACAGACGGCACATGTCATGCCACCAACAGCGAGACTGGCCCGCCATACCGGCCGGTTGACGGGAGCGTCTTCATGTTCCACAGTGACAAACGACTTGCCCATGTCGGCGGGCTTGTCAGCCGGGCTGGCCGTGGCTGTTGTCCGAGTGTTGTTGGTATTTTTGGTATTTTTGGTGTTGCCAATGTTGTTGCTGCTGCTTTCTTCTGAAGCAGATGTAGAGGTGTCTTCCGTCTTGTTGGACTCGGACGGTCCGGCTTCGGTTGGCTCCGTCTTGTCCAACTTGTCCGTCTTGTGCAAGGGGAGGGGTGACACGCCGGCACTTTGTAGCTGGCGGCACTGTTCGCAATTGCTGAGATGTGCTTGGGCAATTCTGTCTGCGGTTGCAAAACTTAGGCTTCTGCGACGTTCCACGCGAGAGCCACTCATCCAACGAACGAGAGGTGTCAGACCCCAGGACGAAGAAGAGGAAGAGGGGCCTGCTGCAGCTTTAGAGGAGGAGGAGGGCCTGTCTGTAGATATATCACCCTTGTGTGTGTCGTCGTCGTCGTCGTCGTCGTTCTCGTTGTTGTCGTCTTCTGCGTCAACGTCTGCGTCTGCTGTAGAGCTGGGGCCAGCAGTCCAGGCTGGCGGCGTGTCAAAGTCAAAATCGACAATATCGTCGCCGGAGGTGGAAGAGGTCACACCGCAGATATCGAAACCAGCATCGGCCAGGACAGCGACCATAGCACGAAGGGATGTGTCGGCGTCGTGTTCCACGGTAACGACGGACGTGACGATGTTTGGCGACACCCACCGGATGTGGTCTGCACAAGCCTCTTGTAAGACCTCGCGGATGGTGGAAACACAGGAAGGACAGTGGAGGTTGCCAAGAAGGATGGACGTCGTGACGGCATCCTGGCCGGGAGGGCGAGACGCCCTGTTTAAAGGCGGAGCCATAGCCGGGGCAAGAGAGTGAAGAGTGACGGAGGGGGGAGGTCGATGAAGAGGGCAAACGGCTAGGAGAGTGAATGACAGGGTGAATAACAGTCACGTAGAGGAGGGGGGTGTATGGAAGCCGAGATACAAGGCACGAGAAGACGGCAGCCAAGGGGGGTGTGATGGACAATAAGGGAGAGTGTTGATATAGGGGTGTTGTGTACGTCGTAGAAAGTGAATTATATGTTGTGTTTTTGTCGTAGTGTGGTGTGTTTGACTGCTTATTTTGCAGTCCAAGCAGCGGCCGGCAAGGAAAAAAGACAAAGACAAGAAAACCGTAGACGGATGGCAGCAGGAAGAGGCACGGCTGGCACGGCTGGCACGGCGTCGATATTGGATATCGGTTTTCGTGGTCCTGCGGAGTCTGTGACCAGTTTTGATTTTGATTTTGATTGTTGATCAGTGACGAGACACAACAAAATAAAGAAGCTTATATTAAGTGCACACGCCGGTTGTGCAAGGAAGCAAGTAGAGCCGACTGGAAGAACGGACGCCGAGGAGGCGATATCAGGCTGAATGTGAATGCCAGCAACTCGGAGATGTATCTTGTGGTGATGCACAAGACGAGATATGGGTCGAGTAAATTGATATAAAGGTTCGGGTGCGAAAAAGCTTCCTCGTGGCGATTTCTCGGGCCGCTTTTAACCTTTTGAGGTTCCACAAGGCTCAAAGGGAAAAATTCAGCGAGGAGAAAGAAGGAAGGGCCAAGACTGGGGCGAACCAAAGGAGCCAGGAGACGATGCAGAGATGCGGAGATGCAAGCGAAGCGGCTGGATGTCGTCGATGCTGACCTTTTCTTTTCTTTTTTTCGGATTTTCGTCTGTGGAGGGAGTATGGGAGTTGATAGGAATGGAGGGGAGATTGATCTTCGCTCGTCGCGTGTAAAGGAGAAGAATGAGGGATGATAGTCCAGGGCATGAGATGAGGGGAGTCAGAATAAAAGAAGTGAATGGAGCCAAGACGAAGCCTTCGACTTTAATAAACAGATAAAAGCAGAAGCGAAAAGAGGCCACCCTGGACTCTTAACGACACAGCTTATCAATCGAGGAAGATGAAAAAGAGAATGAGAAGTGTGAAGAAACGAAAAGAGCGAAAAGAGCGGCTGCGTGCGAAAACAAAGGATGACCCATGGCTGGTGACATTTGCTCACAAGTGTTGCGAGGTTTGTGCGGGATTCTGGACCACTCGATGCAGTGGAGAAAAGCGAAGCGACATCAGTAGAAGGGGGAAAGGGGGAAAAAGGCAGGGGGGAAAGTGCCTGAACTAGGCATGCACAGGCTTAACGCAGGGCAGTTGCGACCGGCGTAGGCACAAATCGCGCCCTTTGCGCCTTCCATTCTAATCTCTGGGGGGCAAAAGCCGCTACATGTTTTGGTGGCGGGAAGGTGCGACGGGCCAGTGTCAGTCGCCCTTGCCCCTTCTGCCCCCTGTGAGAACGTCGCATTCTCCATTCTACAGGGCTGTAGGCGGCAGTTACTAAGGTCACAAGCCAATCAGCAGACTCTTCTTCTTTCTTCCTCTTTCACACCGTATCCCGCACAAGTCGCGCAGTTCAAACGCCGCCTTTTCTACTTTCTTCCTAGTCTCGTTTTTATCTTTTCCATCTTTTCATTGATCACAAATATCGACGGATCCAACGATATGAAGCTTTGGCGGCCCTTGCCGTGGTCTCGTACTTGATATTACACCGCGGCCGCGACTATTTTCACGTATGAGTGCTTGATGTACTTTTACCTTTTTCTTTTCTTTTCTTTCGTCACGCCATTTTGATTGTATTTTCTAATTTCATTTTCACTTTTGTTTTCCCTGGCTTTCTTCCTGTTTCTGTTTGATTGCGATGCTTCAAGCAAAGGGCGGATCTTTCCCCAAGACATTTTCGGAATGCGTCTCAACGCGAGTTGAAACAGAAACATAAGAAAAACGCACAAAACACGCACATATGATGTGTGAATCGAATAAATCTGAATGCTTCGGAATACTTATGGAACTTGATTTATTAAGATGTTGTGACTGCTGTGCACTTGGCCGTCTTGGCTAACAGTCTTCTGGTAATCCACGTGTACCATGTCGTGCACCTTTATTGCCTCTGCGATGACATTCCTTTCTATTCCCTTCTATTCTATACCAAATGTCCTCCGATATGTGCGAGTAATGCATTCCCGCGGCTCTTGGCAGAAGGCCATGGACTTTGACCTGGGTCTTTGACCTCTCGGATCCTCGCCTACATAGGCTCCGGATGCACTGCTCGACATATTAAGGACCTTTCATACATGCTGCATCTTTAGACATGCCGTTGCAGGAAGCTGCATGATACTACTGAAAACTGCAGGAGGAACTGGGCCGGGGCAGCAGTCCTGGGTATCACAAACGGATCGGTTGCATGAAGACCATCGATTGCCTAGCTGTAGACGCAAGTGAAGAGCCACAGGAGGAAGCGAATATATTGACACACCCGTGTCTAAATAATGTAAAGGACTTAGAATACTACTACTAAGCCTAATGCTGTTGTACAAGATGCAGAACGAAACAAATACGTAGAAAAAAAAAGAAATCTAATTAACCACAGTCATCTGTGCAACGAAACCAGGAAGCCAGCAACCCAACTCGGTACCAAAACCCGCACGCCATGTTTTTCTCTCACTAGTAGATGGGCACCAAGTCGATATCGTTGCACCCTTGCGGCGCCTGACCGGGCGTGGTGCGGTAGAACAACTGGACACCGGGCACGCTGAGGTTCTCGAGAGAGCCATGTTCTGACTTGCAGGCTGCAAACAGTTAGCGATGAGCAATACTAATAAATGAAGGGTAAGAGAGGGAAGACATACCAAGCCATCCAGCAAACCCGCCCTGGTTGTTGACATTGCTTGTCCACTTGAGGGTGTCGGACTCAAAGTAAAAGGCGTTGCTGACAGTTGGCGCGTCACTGTTGGCATTGATGCGCACAGGCAGGAGACCCGGGTACGGGGTAGTACCCGTCGACGGTATCAGCGAGTAGGGGTAGTCGCCCAGGTCAAACTGCACGATAAAGTAGGGGCTCGCGCCGGTAATGCCACCCGTGTATGCGATGCCCTGGTTGCCGACGGTGCTGTTAGCGTCGAGCATGGCATCGTTGAGGCCGGCACCGGTGTGGTAGGCGTAGACGTAGAGGCCGTTGTAGCCACTGCCGTCCTTGGTATGCGTCTGGAGGCGGAAGGGGTCGTCGTTGTTGTGGCCGGGATTGACGATGACATCGACCTCGGGGGGCGCACGCGGTGTAGCGAGAGCCGAGGCCGAGGCGGCCAGGGCGGCGACAGTAAGAGACGAAGAGACACGCATTCTGATGGCTGGATGTGTGGTGGAGGTTGCAGAGATGCTGTTGAGATAGGGTAGGGCTAAAAATGTAAGAGGTGAATTGAGAGTGTGCACGAGAAATGTGAAGCTGCCTTTTTCATCACCTTTTCGTCAACCAAGCAGCAGCGGGAAAGTTTTCTTTTATGTCTCTTCAATTCACAGGAAAGAGCGACCGTTTGGCGATGTAGTTTCGCCGCCCGCGCCTTCCCCCGTCATTGCATCAATGGCGGAGTGCCGGAGCAAAGTTTCAGTCGCCTCTTTCCGCAGGTATGACGATCGCGCCTTCCAAACCTCGTATTCAAGGAATAAGCAGCTGAGCTCTCCCAGCGTACACCAGCCTTCCTGTTTGGGGAAGTCTTGGCTCTTTTCTTTTTCTTTTTCTTTTTCTTACCTTTTCAATCATCAACGTCCTTTACTCCGTACTTTGGGGCGATGCGGTGCAGATCAACCGGCGCATTGCCTCATTGCCACCTTTCTTTGATGCGGGGGGCCGACGGCCTGTCCACTTTAACGCTGTCAGATCGCCCAAGCTCACTCAGATTTCCCTGAAAAATACGAGGTGCCGTGCACCGTCTCCCCTTTGTGTGCCGCAGGGCTACATGAACCCTGCTGGGCTGTAGGCTGAGCTTTATGGCGATCAAAGTGAGAAAAGTGAGAACGGACGGACAATCGGTCTCATAAAACGGCCCCACCGCCTGACCGCACTTCCGCACCGTCCGTTGCTTGAGTCGGCCGGGTCTCATCGATTGTCCGGGAGGTTGTTGAGAGCCGTCTCGTATTCTGGGGCATTTGTGGCACAATGGAGGCTCTGTGCGACCTGTCCAGCGCAGTTTCTTTCCCAACAAGACTTTCACGGGTCGACTCCTTGTCCCTTCCCTGGTTATTACGACGTAAAGTTGGCATGCCAGCCGCCCTAAACCGGGTCACTGACGTGCAAATCGCCGTCTCCTGCGGGGGAAGCGGAGAACGTTCCTCGGACACAAACAAGCAAATCTCAAAGGTTTTGACGATGCTCGTATTTAGAGTTGTAGACGGAGAAATGCGAAAAGTCTTCGGTCTCACGGTCACACATGTCTCATCTATCTTTGGAGCGAGGTGCATCGCAGCATTGGGACTAAAAGTGTAAATAACCTTTTTGGGAGGAAGGTGAGATGTGGTGAAATGACGTCATAAGCTCACTTACAACGGCCAGCCTTATGAGGGCGCATCACCAATGGAACCTTTCAGACGAGCCATGTGTGAACTGTGTATGAGATGTTAAGAAGACCCGATAATGTGACTTGAATCTCTGCTGGATATTTTAGTATTGTGCTCTATTGTGTGCGTATTCTTCAGTGAATTAAACTGTGTGGCTTGGAAAGTAAATTATACAAAGTTTCAAACAATTTCAGAACAAAAAAAGAAGGACAAAAAGGTACATCACAACCGACAGATCATAATTTGTGCATACGTAGAAATCAAATTCGATGTAAATATACGACGGTCATGTGCGTTTTTACTATATGTCGTCCTTTCGCGTTTTCGTTCTCTCACATTTTCAAACGCCGTTGTGGTGTGGGTCACCTGCAGCAGGCACCTGCTTCCGCTCGTTGTGCAATCGTGTGCCCGCGTCCTCCTTCATACTGTGTGAGGAGGACAGGAGAGAAAGAAGGGAGCTCATCAACTCGATACGAATATGTAGGGGAGGACAAACTTGTCACGGCAGGGCTTGTGTTCCCACAATGGACGACAACGGCCGCTAGCGAGGCCCCAACTGTAGTATGCAAATCTATTTCCCAGCCGTTCAGTTCTATCCACAGACTGTTGCTAAGGGGCCAACTCTGTGTTCACGATAAAGATGTGCATAATGTGGGTAGACATGCAACCTGCTGTTGCCGTCCTCGTGTGATGGGCTTCGTACAACGTCTTGGTCTGGGCTATCTTTGATTTCGATGACTGGCTTTGTTGTCCTTCCTTCCTTTTCTTCCATGCAGTGCCACAATGTAGTGGTATGTATCCATGTAAGTATATGTGTCGTAGGATGCACAAAACCAGGTAAAAAGTTCATGATGGTACCTTGTCCTACACTCCCATGAAAGCCATCTCTTTGACGGTGGAGATGTCTACTCACATCTCCACCGGCCATTCTCAATCTTTCTCTCCTTTTCTTTTCTGCCTGCCAGAAGAAAGACACACCCTACCCACCATAATTCTAGGTTCTTCGGCTCTTCCTTGCTTTCTTGCAGCCTGCAAACGGTGAATCGACATTGCATAACAAAATCTTGCCTCTGCAGGTGGGCCACGTCGATGCCGCGCTTGACGGTGTACAGCGTTGAGTATGCAGGCGTTGAACTCTCTGCACTGTAAAAATGACGTTGGAAAAATGAAAGAAAACAAATACTTGCAATATCCCCCCGCCGATGCTGGTGTATCTAATATCTAATATACCGACGGGCGTCCTGTGGCACGGCTTCCTAGGCATATGCGGTGGCAGATACTCGGTGACGCCGTCCGCTTTTTGCACTACAGCTCTTTTTCGTAGACGATTCAAAGTTGTAAACAAACTGCATTAGACAGATGCATTTTCCCCCCCAGAAAAAAAGGTTATCGTCGTTGAGAACGAGGTCGTATGATGTTGTCTCAGCCACACGTGACTACACACGTGATGATACAGCTCTCGTATCTGCCCCACATCCGATTGAAGCTTTTATCGCGAGTTGTCAGATCCTCACGCCACAGACTCTCAGCGTCCTCTTCTCTCGACGAACTTCAACTACACACGACAATGCGGTCTGTACGATTAATATCGAGTCGACAGTTTGCACAGCTGGCCCGGCCAGGCGTCTTTGCTCCGGCGGCGGCTGAGGCATCGGTCTCTCAACACATCCGCGCGTTTTCGGTGCTCAACCGGCCACCGCCGCAGTACGAGGGCCATGTGCCATTGACGCTGATTGAGAAGGGCGCGATGACGCTGGGCTCGGCCATTGGCGCCTTTATCGATCCCAGACGGGCGGGTGAGTCCAGTTCCAGGTCTACAAGCGGTTGACGGACATTTTCGCCTTTTCGCCTTTTCCTAACATCACAGACTTGATTGCTACGCTCGGAGAAGTCTCGGCAGGCCCTGTGGCCCAGCGTCTGCGCGACACCATGCTGAGCGACCCGACGGGACGCCAGATTCTGCGTGACCGCCCGCGCATCACGTCCGAGAGCTGGCCGCTCGACAAGCTGCTGGCTATGCCGCAGAACACGGTCGGCTATGTTTACGGCCATTTTCGCAAGCGGTACCACATGTCTCCCGATGTGCGCGACGAGGTGCGCTATGTCGACGACGCCGAGTGTGCGTACGTGATCCAGCGGTACCGCGAGTGCCACGACCTGTACCACGCAGTCCTGGGTCTGCCACCGCAGTACGTCGAGGGCGAGATTGCGCTCAAGGCGTTCGAGTTTGTCAACACGGGCCTGCCGATGGCGGCGCTGAGTCTTGTGGCTGTGGCACGCCTGAAGCCGGCGGAACGCCAGCGGTTCTTTAGCATCTTTTTGCCGTGGGCGCTGCGGAGTGCACGCCGTGCAAAGCCGATTATAAATGTGTACTGGGAGAAGGAGTTGATGACGGATGCGGCAGAGCTGCGGGAGCGGCTGGGGCTGGAGAAGCCGCCGAACCTGCACACGCTGCGGAAGAAGCCGAAGAAGGAGAAGCCGGCGGCGGCAGCAACGGCAGAGGCGAGTGCTGCCACAACAGCCACGCCCGTGGAGTCTGCACCTTTGGTGTGAGCATTCTCTTTTTCTTTTTCTTTCTTGTCTTTTTTATGTATCATGTACCAATCCACTGTATCAACACCCCACCGCATCAACGACGTCGACTGGACTGTCCAATTGCAAGTGTGCCAAACCAAACAGTTTGCCAACGCTTCAATAGCACTCGTCTCGAGGTCAAGCCTGGGCCGTTTTCGTCTCGTTTGGCGTGACGCTTGCAGACCCTTGTCCGTCTGGAATGCGACCGACATAGTCACGTGACACGGCAAGACACCGATTGCCGAAACGGACGGGCTGGTCGCTCTGGTTCCTGACTGCCATTCCCCATTAGGTCTAGCGCAATTGCGTGATCGCGAACATTGCCAATTGCAAATTTGCGCCGTGCCGCTTCCAATTGCGAAACAAGTCCAGGCCGCCTTCGCCCCCAGAAGCACGCAAGATGCACCCTCTCAAAGAGAGAGTCTATGCTTCCGGTGGACCTTATTCCCCATGTCAGCCCCGGCTCGCCTTTGTCCGCGATGGCCGCCGGACTATGCTTTTTTATGGTTAGTGTTCTGCCGGTTTTATTTCTGCAGCACGTCTCATCTTAAAAATTCTCGTCTCGATGCTGTCGAGTTTCTTGTTTTTTTTCTTTTTTCTTTTTCTCTCTCTTTCAGTCTGTTCGACCTCTTTTCTGACTTCATCTCAGATTCGCTATCCTCAGTCGGCTCTCTTTAGGA
Organism: Sporothrix euskadiensis; assembly: GCA_019925375.1. Taxonomy (NCBI): domain Eukaryota; kingdom Fungi; phylum Ascomycota; class Sordariomycetes; order Ophiostomatales; family Ophiostomataceae; genus Sporothrix; species Sporothrix euskadiensis. Next base: position 538,399 of record JADHKQ010000005.1, read on the forward strand.
ACTCCCACTCCTAAACACCGACCATTTCTCGACTCGTCCCGAGCCTCCTCCTCCGGCTCTCCTCGAGGAATCTTTTTTCTCCTCTCTTCTCTCCTCCTCTCCTCCTCAACCCCTTGGCCATCTACGGGATGCAGCTTAAGCACGAAGAGACCACGGGCAGCCCGGCGCTGCCCGTCGACCAGAGCAGCCAGCCCACCGAGGAGCTGAAGCGTCTCCCGACGACGACGGCCGCTTTGGCCTCGATCAACGGCCCGACCTACGCCACGGCCCAGCTGCTCGTCCAGCAGGTCGCCTACAAGCTGTCCGACAAGATCTTTGCCTACTCGCCCGAGACGTTTGACCTCGACGTCGCCGCCCGCCACTGGGAGGCCCAGCAGGAGAAGAACGTCCACGGCTACCCGACGACGGTGGTTCCTCTGCAGACGCGTGCCGGTGCCGGTGCTTTTGCTCTGGGCTATCTGTTTTCCGAGGACTTTGACAAGAGCAAGCGCACCTTCCCCCAGACGCTCGTTGCGCCCACGGCCTCTCTGCGCAGCCTGCGTGCCTCGCTCGACCAGCTGTCGCTGCTCTACGGCGTGGCCAGCCCCTTTGTGGCCCACGTCGCTGCTCTCGACTATGCTGCCCAGGACGGTCTTGTCGGCGACTACAGCGCTGCTCTGCAGACCGCCGAGGAGCTTGGCCTGGGTCTTGTTGCCAGCACCTCGGCTGCCGAGGCGCAGCACATTGCTCTCTTTGCTACCCTGGCGGCCCAGATCCTGCCCACGCTTCACGTTTACGACGGTCTGCGCACGGCCCGCGAGACTGTCCGCGTCACCGATGCACTGAGCGAGGCCCACATTGCCGAGGCCTTCTCGCGCCTGTCAGCCCTGCGCGACGAGCGCGGTGCCCTCAGCAAGCGCCTGGACCACGCCGGCCAGCTCCTGGAGCTGCTGCAGGCCTTCAACAACGAGCTCGGCACGGCCTACCAGCCGTTCGAGTACCACGGCCACGACGAGGCCGAGTCGGTCATTGTTGCCTTTGGCAGCGTCGAGGCCCAGCTGGCGGCTCAGACCGTTGCTCGCCTGGCCGTCCAGGGCCACAAGGTCGGCGCCGTCAATGTGCGCGTCTACCGCCCCTTTATTGAGGAGGCGTTTTTGAGTGTCCTGCCGCCCACGGTGCGCCGCATTGCCGTCCTTGGCCAGGTCCAGAACGAGATTGCTGTCAACGAGGCGTCCGTCCAGTCGGTTCTGTTCGCCGATGTCTTGGCCACCGTCGCCTTTTCCAGCAAGTGGACCGAGACGCCCGCTATCATCGACGTCAAGTACGCCGCCGCCGATGTGCCCACACCGTCTTTCATCACCTCGGTCCTGCAGACCCTGACCGGCAAGCCCGCGGCTCAGGAGTCTCAGTTTGCTGTTTCTCTGGTGCCCGAGCAGGTCCAGCAGTACACCTTTTACGATGTCGACACATCGGCCGCCCTTGCTGCGCCCGCCGCCATTGCCCGCGTCATTGCCGAGCAGCCCGGCGCCAACGTCTCGACGCACAACGTCCACGACAACCTGATCCAGGGCGGCGTTGTCCGTACCGACATCCGCAAGTCCACCAACAAGGCTGTGACGGCGCCCTTTGCCGTCGAGGCCGCCGACGTCACGGTCGTCGCCGAGGAGAAGCTGCTCAAGGACATTGACGTTGTGGCTGGCGCCAAGGCCGGCTCGTCCCTCATTGTCCGCCTGCCCAACTTCAAGGCCGAGGACGCCGAGAAGCGCATCCCGGCCAATGTGCGCCAGAGCCTGCAGCTCAAGCAGGTCCGCCTCTACGCTCTGGATACCGCTGCTGTCCCGTCTGTCGAGGAGCACAGCAAGGTTCTGCTGGAGCAGGCCTTTTTGCAGGTCGCCCACCCGGAGCTCAACGCGGACGACCTCGTCCGTCTGGCTGCTGCCGTCAACGACGTCGAGGCCGCCCGCGCCTGTGCCGAGGTTCTGTCGCAGGTCCTGGTTGCTGTTGAGGTCCCCGCGACCTGGGCCGAGGTCCCCGCCGACTTTGTCGCTCCCTCTGCTCTCGTCAAGACCCTGAAGGCTTCCTCTTTCGCCGTCTTTGACAAGGCCGAGGTCGAGCCCACCACCGAGGTCAGCGACTGGCAGGCCGCCGCCAAGGGTCTCGCGTTCAAGGAGGCCTATGGCACCCAGACGGCCGTCCGCCCGGATCTGCCTGTGCGCACGTCCGTCGTCACTGTCGCCGAGAACCGCCGCCTCACGCCCCTTGACTACGAGCGCAACATATTCCACATTGAGTTTGACCTCGGCACCTCGGGCGTCACCTACCAGATCGGTGAGGCTCTCGGTGTCCACGCCGACAACGACACCGCTCTGGTGGAGGAGTTTATCGCCTTCTACGGCTTGGACGCGGACGCGCTCGTCCAGGTCCCCTCGCGCGAGGACGTCGCCGTCTTCGAGACCCGCACCGTCTACCAGGCTCTGGTGCAGAATGTCGACATTCTCGGCAAGCCCCCCAAGCGCTTCTACGAGGCTCTTGCCGAGTTTGCCACTGACGACGCCCAGCGCGCCAAGCTCACTGCCCTCGGCGGCAAGGAGGGCGCCGAGGAGTTCAAGAAGTACTCCGAGGTCGACACCGTGTCGTACGTCGACGTTTTCCAGGAGTTCCAGTCGGCCCACCCCTCCATCCAGGATCTGGTCAAGATCGTCGCGCCCTCCAAGCGCCGTGAGTACTCCATCGCCTCTGCCCAGGCGGTCACCCCGACTTCTGTAGCGCTCATGATTGTCGTCGTCGACTGGGTCGACTCCCGCGGCCGCAAGCGCTACGGCAACGCCTCCCGCTACCTGTCGCTGCTGCCCGTGGGCGCCCAGGTCACTGTCTCGGTCAAGCCCTCCGTCATGAAGCTGCCCGCGCTCTCCACCACGCCCCTCATTTTGGCCGGTCTCGGTACCGGTCTGGCGCCCTTCCGCGCCTTCGTGCAGTACCGCGCCATGCAAAAGGCCCGCGGCGAGGAGATTGGCTCCATCTTGCTGTTCATGGGCTCGCGCCACCAGCGCGAGGAGTACCTGTACGGCGAGGAGTGGGAGGCCTATGTCGACGCCGGCGTCGTCACCCTGCTGGGCGCCGCCTTCTCGCGTGACCAGCCCGAGAAGATTTACATCCAGGACCGCATGCGCCAGAGCATGGACGCCGTCATCAAGGCCTACATCCACGAGGAGGGCTCCTTCTTCCTGTGCGGCCCTACCTGGCCTGTGCCTGACCTGACGGATGTCCTTATGGAGTCCATTGCCAAGGAGGCCAAGGCCTCGGGCCGCAAGGTCGACCCCCACAAGGAGATTGACCGTCTCAAGGAGGACGGCTGCTACGTCCTGGAGGTGTACTAAACGGGTCGCACTTGACGTCGATGGCCGTCTAGACTCTGTTCTTTTTTCTTGTATTCTTTTTTCTTGTATTCTTTTTTCTTGTATTCTTTTGTCTCAACATTTTGCATACACTGCATCTTTGCATTGCATACCGAAAAGTCATTTAGTCTTGTTTTCTAGGTTTTCTAGAGTAGTTTCCTAGAAAGCGGTCTTCTTCCCCTAGATTGATCAAAATATCGATATATTCCTGGGTATCATTAACCATTAATCTGTGACTATGTAAAGAAAACAAACAATCAGAGCAAGACAAAACAAAAGAAGGCGTAAACACAAGCGTATACGTCGTACTGAGCCGAGATTCTCCATTTCTTTCCCCTCCACCTAATACTCCGGCGCGCTGTCGTCGCTGTCATATCTCGACGTCTCACTGTCATTCCCATTGTCTTCATCGTGTGCCGCTTCTGCCTCCTCGCCCTGCCCGGCTGCCTTTGCTGCCTTCTTTTTCTCTGCCTCATCCTTGGCTTTTCTCTTCTTCTCCTTCCGCTCTGCCTTTTCCTTCTTCTTCTTGGCCTTCAGCTTGGCCTGCCGTGCCTGGTGCTGGCGTACTTGCCGGTCGCTCAGCGTGTGTAGTCTCTCGAGCACATCTTTGTGGCGGGCAACAACATTGCGCTCCAGATTGTTCTCGAGCACAATCAGCACCTGCTCAAGACCCAGGTCCTCGTCTTCCGCGCGGGCAAACGCCAGCGATGTCCGGACAAAATTCTTAATGTCACGACCGTTGCTGCGGACCTCGCCGAGACTCGTAAACAACAAATCGTCGAGTGGTGGACCGTCAGCGACCGCCACCTCAGTGGACTTGGACTTGCCCTCCGTGTCGGAGGCTGCTTCAGGCTCAGCCCCGGCCTTCTCTGCCTTCTCTGCCTCCTCCTCTTCCTCTTCTTCCTCTCCCTCCACCTCCTCAACATCACACCACATCAGGGGATCCTTGTTGCGCCGGCACGCCCGCTGCACATGCTCCCGCCAGATATTGGCTCGCCACTCCTCGGTCAGCTCGCCGTACTCGATTGTGACGTGGATACGGTTGTAAAACGCATTGTCGAAATCGTCGTGCCGGTTTGTTGTTAGGAAAAGCATACCGCGGTAGTACTCGAGCATTCGCAAAAAGACGGCGACAATGGCATTGCGCCGCAAGTCCTCGGTCGTGCGTTGGCTCATCAGCACATCGGCCTCGTCCAGTAGCACGACGGCGTTCCAGCGCGCGCCGAGCCGGAAAATCTCGCTCAGCTGTTTTTCGAGGTCCTTGACTTCAATGCTCAGCTCGCCCGTGCTGACATGGTAGAGTGGGCGGCGCGTGCTCTCGGAAACACTCTCGGCCGTCAGCGTCTTGCCTAGACCGGGCGCGCCATGCAGCAAGAAAATCAAGCCCTTGCCCTTGCCCTCAATCAGATCGTCGTACATGTCGGCCTGGCTGCCGCCGTCAAAGCCCTTGACGAGACGGTGCACGAGCCGTTTCTTGTCGGACGACAGCTGCAGCGAGTTGAACGGGTCAGCCTTCCACTCAATCTCACGAAGGTTGCTAATGACACAGTAGTAGACCCAGAGCTTGCGGTCGAGCAAGAAAGCGACGACGTTGCGGCGGCAAATCAGGTAGTCCTCTTCGGTGAGCTCGAATTTCTGGGGTGCAAAGGCTTTGGGGTCAAGCAGCCAGGCATCGCCCTCCTTATCGACGGCACCGTCAGCATCCTCGTCATCGTCCTTGTCATAGCCTCCGGATCCTGGGCCAGAGCCAAAGTTGGACTGCACCAGGTCCCGCAGACGCTGGTGCACGCCCATGACGGGCATCGAGTTGGACGTCAAGCTAATCTCGCGCTTTGAGGTATTGGAAAAATGCTCAGTGAGACAAGAGGACACAGTCCTGCCAATGTCGTCGTCGGCGTTGCTAATCTTGTTCTCGGCCGTGCGGTCAATGATGACGCGTGTATCGACATAGATACTGTTCTTGGAGCCTAGGGCTTTCAGTTGTTTCTCGCTGTCGCGGTTGACGAGGTCGACGGATCCCGTGTAGTGCATGAAGCTGAAGTCGCGCGTACAGTAGTCGACGTACAGCTTGCCGCGCTTGATGAGGGCCTCGCGAATCTCGGCGCGACGGCCCTCTTCGATCAAGCTCAAGGGCAGCAGGTTCAAGTGGTGGTCGTTGTGGATATCCTTGACGCCGTCAAACCACCGGATCGTTTTGGTTTCGCTCTTCAAGTAGAAACGGGTGCCGTCGTGGTAGCCGAACAGCGCCTGGATTTCCCAGCAAGGGCCCTTCTTCTCCTGCGAGAAAGCAACGCTCTCGACCAAGAAACATGAGCTCTTTTCGAGTGGCAGACCCGAGTGGATGGCAAGTACCGGCTCGTAGGGCGGAAACAGCGTCCACACCATGGGGAACGTGATCTTGCCGTGCGGCACGAGACTGTTGTACGTCTCAATGATCTTGTCGTGGCCAATGGGCGCATGGATAAAGTCGACAAGGTTGGCCAGCTCGCGGCGTGTAGAGGCAGCCGTAGCCGGGTCGTGCTGAAGCTCACGGAGACGCGTGCGCAAGAAAAAGAGGCACCGGAAGGGGTATTCAATGACAATGGGCTCGTCACCCGTGTCGAGTGTCAGCTCACGGTAGCGCTTGGCAATGGTGCGGAAGATGTTCTTGAGGCCGTCAGACTGGATCTCCAGCGTGAAGTCGGCCTTGATACCGCCCTGTGGGTTGTCGTTGACCTCGGCCTTGAGCAGGATGGCATAGTCGCGGAAGGGCTTCTCTTCGGCCTCGGCGAGGACCTGTGTGTAGCGCGAGCGGTACGTCTTGAACTTGTATGTCTCGAGACCAATGACACGCTTCTTGCCCTCGCCGTCGCTGAACTGGACGACCTTCTTCAGGTCGGGGATGAAGTCGTCGCCCTTGCCCTTTTGGCCCTTTTTCTTGCCGTTCTTGTTGTTTTTTCTCTTGGTTTTTGTATCGGGCTCGGCGTTGTTGGCGTTTCCAGCTCCATTGCTGGGACCAGACCCGGCCTGCACTACTGGAATACCAGCAGGTACACCGAGGACGGAAGCCGCATCTTCTAGGATATCTGCAGCATTGGGTTGTGATGCAGAGGACGGGCCTCCTGTTGCTGGTGTTGCCGAGCCTTCTGGCACAGATGCAAGTCCTGAGGGTGTTGAGGTATCGCCAGGATTCAAGATGGTCTTGCCTGTCGCAGCCTGCACTTCTTCCATCTTGGGAAGAAACTGGCCGCCGAGAATCTTCTCGTACTCGGCAATAACGCTGTTGTACTCCATCGTGAATGCGGTGATGTGAGACAGCGATTGGTGAAATGTGATGGTGATGTTTGCGGGAAGGATAAATCAAACAAAATAAAAGAGACAAAAAGTAAGGGCAGAAATGGTGACGCCAAGTGCCATGATGTTATATTCTGTCAAGCACAGCATGGATCCCAGTATCACCACGGGAGTACATCATCCTCGTCCTCGTCCTCGAGCCAAAGCTTCTTGCATTGGACCCCTCCAGAATTCGCCTCACTTGTCAAGAAAGCAACGACGGAGGGAGGTCCCGCTTTGGGTATGTGCGTGCGGCATTGGCATACGAAGCTTCGTGTGTTTCTTCCTGGGGGCACAGGCCAGGCGGCGAGGCAGCCGACATGGTGGGGTCGGGAGAAGAAGGTGTTTTGTGGCTGAGGCTGACAGGCTGACAGGCTCTTTCCAAGTCGGGCTTTTGGTCCAGTTCTTGCCTTTATTTTTGCCAGCATTTTGCCAGCGCTCTTGCCATAAGAAATGCGCAGCCTTGCAAATGGAAGGAGGGACCGACAGGATGCATAAACTTGGGAAGGAGTGAGATGCAATAAGGCAGCAACGGAAAGAGCGAATGTGAGGGCAGACATCAACCGGAAGGAACGTCCCTGCCCCTGCCCCTGATGTTGTGCTGTGGCTTGGACCTCTTCTGCTCATGTCTACGACGCTCCTCGTAATTGGGAACAATCGCCATATCCGAACACAAGCTCGACAAGCCCAACAAGCATTTGCCGCCCTTTTATTATTATTGTTTCTGATTTGTCCACTCGGACTCCATCTAGAAGGCGCCAGAGCCACATTCTTCGATTAACAAGCGGCCCGCCTCACTCCCTTTCGATAGGCTCTCGAGCTAAACCTTGCCAAAAAGCAAACGTTCTCGACCGGTCTCTTTTCCTCCCGCTGATCCACGATGCGAGTTCCACCGACTGTGGAGAGCAGCCTCGTTGGGCTGCGGTTTCGATTTGGCCAGGGCCATTCCTGCGTGAGGAGCATGGATAATGGATAATGGTTCGCGAACTGTGATGTGTGGCACACAGGAAGACAGGATGGCAAGGCAAATTTGTCTCTGCACTCCTCTGCAGCAGGGCCCTGTCCCGAGCCTTGTGAGTTGGAGACCTCTTCCCACCCAACGAAAGATTGGCACAGGGCATCCTTGAGATTTATGTCCTGTCTTTCCCACGACGCTTTGTTGCCTGACGGCCATTTTTGCCCGAGCTTCAATTTGTCATCTTCACTTTCTTGTTTTCTGATAACAAGCTAATCGTATTCTTCTTCGTCTTACCAAGTCAAAACATCACCTTCACGACAACTTTACACATTGCATTTCCTCTACCCTTCACATTACATTTTCCACAGCAACTCCACACACCTTCCAATGGTGATCAAGAAACGGACGCGGTCCTACGTGGGCCGCTTCGGCAACAACACCTTTGGATCGCGCGGCGGCAGCAATGCCAACCAGGACGCCCTCATGCCGGGCCAGCTGCTGGCCATGCCGCCCGACCTGCCACTCCCAGACTCGGCCAAGGCCACTATTGAGGACATCCGCGACATGGTCTTTGCTCACATTGAGTACAAGAGCGGCGTCGTTTCGGGCAACACGCCGCGCAAGCGGGAGCGTGTCAAGTTTGACGACCTGACTGAGTACGACGTCACCGAGGCCGAAGAGCGTGCGCTCTGGGACTATGAGATGAAACGGCTGCACAGCGCCGTCCAAAACATGGGCCAAAACCAGCGCCTTTCTTTTGCGGCCGAAGCCTTGTTCCCCGAACCGGACACGGCGACGGCCTACCGTCGATTGGCCCATGTGGCTGACCAGGTGCTGTTCAACATGCACATTTGTCGGCACGACAATGCCATTCTGTTGCAGCAAAATGCGGCGCGGTTTACGACGGACTGGGCGTACCGCAATTCGCAAAAGATTCTGGAGGACCGTCTCGAGCGGATCAGCAAGCAAAAGGAGCGGTCGCAGCGGCGGAAGAATGGCGAAAAGAGCGACGAGAACGAGAGCGACAGCGACGACGACAGCGACAAGGAGGGGGATGGAGAGGGTGAGAGTAAGGGCGAAGCAAAGCCATCGGCCAAAAACTCGCCCTCATCCAACAACAACGGCAACCCGGACACGGACAAGGCGGGTGGTATTGCCGTGGGCACACGCGAGTTCATGGTGCGCTACTGTGCGTTTGTCGACTACCTGACAGCGACAGCTGCTCGTATGGCGATGTCGGCCGCCGACCACGCCGCGTGGCAGAGCCGTGCCCTCTGCGGCCTGGCCAAGTACTCGGCCAAGCTCAAGATCCTGGCGCGCGACGCCCAAGAGTACGCCGAGCGCTCGCTTGAGTACGGCCGCAACTACTCTGCCGAGCAAAAGGTGCTGCAGGCGCTGGGTGCCACGCGCGTGGACCTGGAACAGCCAGACGACGATGACGACGATGCTCCGTACATTCTGGGCGGCATGAATGTCAATGTCAATGGTCAGAACAATGGACAGGGCAACGGTGTCAACGGTGGTGGTGGCGGCGCTTGGGGTATGGGCATGGGAGCGCACCCGCGCTGGGGCGGTTTCCACATGGACCCCATCTACGAGCCGCGGCGGCAGCGTGAACTCGAGGCTTTCCTGGAGACGAGCAAGCGCGGCAGCGACAGCTACTTTGCCGACCTGTCACGCATCGAGAATTGGACGTCCTCGACATTACTCTCAATGCTGCAGGAGCTCAAAGGCTCGTCGTCAGTGTCAGCCAAGATGGCTATGGGCGCCAGTTATGCCGAGGACGCTTTGGACATCTGCTCCGTGGTCTACCGCGGTGGCACAATGGATACACCTCTATCCGCATTTGTGCACCAGGACCGCGGCGGCGACATGTCCGGGTCGAGTCGTCCACTGTTTGTCAAGCACAGCTACCAGGGCTTCAAGCTGTTTCGAGACGCCGTCGAAGAGCTGCGCGAACGGAACAAACGAGCTGCCCTTGAATCTGGCAGCGACTTTGGCGATGACAATGATAAGGAAAAGGGCAAGCGCAAGGTCAGTGCATCTTCGAGTGCATCGTCTCGCGGTGCATTTTTAGCTGCGGGCAATGGAGGTGCACCCGGTGGTGGTCCTGTTTTGCCGACTGGCGAGCGTCCCTCTGGCACGCGTGTCACGGCCCATCTCCAAGTCATTGACGAAGATGGCGACCCAGACATCAAGGCCACGACAAAACCTGTGGAGATGCCCCTGACGACGCTCGGTCAGATCATTGCCGTCATGGTACCACTCATGTGCACGCAGCCCGCCGTCATCAACGAGCTGCAGACGGCCCTCCAAGGCCTGGGCGAGATGCTGCCGATTGACGTTGACGAAGACTTTCGTCCGCGGGCCCCTGAGTACACGGCTGTGGCCGCCCTGCACACTTTGACCTACGACCAGCAGAGCAGTTCGTGCCTGCCCGGTGCCGACTTCCGGTCTTTGTCCCGCTCCCTCGTGGCACAGACACACCGTCATGCCGCTATGCTGGGCGGCTGGGGTGGTGGATTCGGCGACGGCAGCAACAGCGGCAGCGGCGAGGGAGGCGACATGCGTACCGGCACCAACGCCTGGGACGCCGCGTCGACTGAGCAGCGGCAGCAGCGCGTACTCGAAGCCCGCCGCCGTCAAGAGCGTCTGGCCAAGGAAAGCTCCGAGTGGGTAGTTGAAGAGCGCACGGTGCGTGTCCGCTGCACGACGTACGTGTACAGTGTGCTGGGTTTCTGTGCGATTCTCGTCGTGGGCGGCCTGATGATTGGTGTGTTTTTGGGCCGTGCCGAAGAGAACAGCATTGCCCTCCAGAATGTCGACCCGTTCGGTATTACGACGTACACGTGGGTGGTGGCCGGTTTCATCATGCTGATTGCTAAGAGCATCCGTGTCAACGAGTGGCCGTGGCGGGATTTCCTGCTGCAGCGCGTCACCTGTCACAGCCTGAGCGAACTGCAGGCCGTGACGGGTATCGACGCCCAGGCCTTGTTGGTGCACCTGCTGACGACCGAGTCGGAAAATGTGCTTGTGGCCGCGGGACCCTACAATAAGGTCTTTGCCCGCCGTGGCGCTGCCGGTGACGGATTCAAGGTGGACATCAAGCCCGAGATCCGGACTCTCTTGGCCGCTGGTCTTGTTTTTGTCAAAGTGTCGACACACCACGAAGGTACCGCTCTTGTGTGTTTGGATTTGAGATCGGGCGGTGGTGGCAACCGCGGCGGCAGTTCTGGGTTTAGCATTGGTAGTGCCGGGTCGGGCGACGGGCGCACAGCGGTGCGGCACCAGGACATGTCGCGGGACAGCGACATTATGTGTCGGTACCTGCCGCGGTCGGGCGACCGGGTGCAGGATCTGGAGATTAGCCAGCGCAATGCCTTTGTGCGGTGGCGCAAGGTGTTGGGTGTGTACCACTCGCACGGCCGGAAGATCCGGTAGAGTGAGTTGTGTTTATGTTTTCTTGGAGTTGACTGTTTACTTTTGGATACTTGGATTTTGGATACGTTTGTGTCTCTGTTTGCTTTTGTTACTATTCTCTTCTTGTGTGTTGTATACCCAATCGACGATGACGTCCTTGCTCTATCTGTTGTTGCACATCTGATTTTGATTTTGATTTTTCTTTCTGACTTTTGGTATCTGTACGACGACCTCGCTTCAGTAAAGCAGCAACGAACACCAAAATACGAGAAACGATCGACAGCGCGAGACCGAGAGCGACACAGGTCCAACGGTGTGCACAGCCGACGCGAGACAAAGCGATGTACTTCGTTACGGTGCAACCATCACAGCTTGAAGCGACGCTGGCTCGCTTATTTGTTCGTGCGACGGAACAGCTCGCACTTTAGAGAGTGCTCGTAAAATGCGAGACGGCGAATGGCAGTCACCGACATTGTCCCTTGTCCCACTTTGGCGTTGCAAAGCAGATGCGGGGATATCGATGACGAAGAGAAGGTGCAGGAAGAGCATTGAGAAGGATTGGGAAAAAAGAGGCGCGCGCAGTCTTACTGAAGGAATTCAACGGCGGGCATTGGGGGGCATTGTCCGTGTAAGACGGGGATAGAGTGGATTACCACCGAAAAGTGGCCCACTTAACCCCATTCTACCAATGACACGCAACGACAACATCCTATTCGGTGACCGGAGGGTAATCCCCGCCTCAGTCCGGGGATAGTTGTGTGAAGACCGTCAAGGAGGCTTTATCTCTCTGTCGACATCAACACGAAGGATCGACAAGATGACGGCTCACGGCATCTTCCTCACGAAGCTCACATATCAGAGGGATTATGGCAAAGATGGGTGGCCATTGAGGTTGTGATCCTTCGTCCTTTCAAAGGTATAAGAAGAGGTCGGCGTCCGAGCCAAGAACAAATCTCATCTCATCTCATCATCAGCAACAACAATAAAATCTCACAACTATCAAATATCACCACAAACAAGCCAAATTATTAAACAACCTACTCCACACCAGCACCATCGACCTACTTCCACCCTCATCCGCCAAACCCCTCTCACAATGTCTACTGAACACAACGTGGCCATCATTGGCGCTGGCCTTTCTGGCCTCACCCTCGCTCTGGCCCTCCACCAGCAGGGCATCAAGTCGACCATCTACGAGTCCCGGCCGGCGCCGCTCAACATTGGCGGCGCCGTGATGCTGTCGCCCAACGCTCTGAGGGTGCTCGATGCCTTGGACGTCTACAGCGAGGTCAAGCCGCAGGGGTACAGCTTTGAGCGTCTTGATTTTCGGGACAGCGACGGCAATGTGACGGAAACATACGAGTTTGGCAATGTCAGCAAGTACGGCTACCAGGGCCTGCGCATCTACCGGCACGTGCTGATTGACACGCTGGTGGCGGCTCTCAAAAAGATTGGCGTGTCGGTGGTGTACGGCCGCAAGTACTCGCATGTGGTGAGCGAGGACGAGGCGGCCAACACGAGTGGCGGCGTGACGTTTGCCTTTACGGACGGCACAACCGAGACTGCGTCTTTGTTGGTAGGCGCAGACGGCATCCACTCGACGGTCCGGCGGCACCTCTACCCCGATCTGGAGACCAAGTTTCTGGGCATGGCCGGCATCACGGCGGCTGTCCCGACGGCCCAGCTCAAGCTGCCTGCAGACGGCAGCTACCACATCCCCGTGACGATTGCCTCCAAGAACAAGGAGCGCGGTGGAGCGTTTGTCATTGCGCCGCAGAATCCGGACGGCGGCGAAGTCCTGATTGGCAAGCAGCGCCGCATCCAGGAGCACGAGCGTGCCGAGTGGGAGCAGCGTGGGTCAATGGCGGATGGCCGCGCCGCTGCTGTAGCGTTCCTGCAAGAGGGCGCCGACAACTACCCGGACATTGTCGCCAACGCCGTCGCCACCATTGACCCGGCCAAGATCAATGTCTGGCCGTTTTATGCGGTGCCCAAACTTGACCGCTGGGCCTCTGCCACCCGCCGTGTCATTTTGCTTGGGGACGCTGCTCATGCCATCCCGCCATCGGCCGGCCAGGGCATCAATCAGGCCTTTGAGGACGTCTACATGCTTGCCCTTCTGTTGGGCCGCCAGTGGAAGACGACCGACATTACCAACCCACAGGCCGCCCTCGACTTTTGGCAGCAGTACCGCCAGGCACGCATCGACAAGGTCTTTGCCCTCAACCACCAGATTGATCTGCGCCGGATGCCGGCGTCGGACGCGGTGTTTGTGACGGGCGATGCGCGGCAGCCGTTTGACCTGACGTGGCTGTACAAGCCAGACTTTAAGAAGGATGTCGAGGAGTGGGTGGCCCAGAAGAAGGAGGAGTAGGCGGCGAGAGGTCTTTTCATTTACTTCTTTTGACTGACATAGACGAACGTTGCGGTCTCACATTGCCAGACAGTTTCAGCAGTCTCACGTCAACGGCTCGCCTGTTGTCGAATGACAGCTGTCGTCTCACCGACACATCAAACAGACGGCAGTGGACAGCAATAGCCGAGCGAGAAGACTGTGTACAAAGAGTTCCAGGAGGCACAGTTTGTCGCTCAACAAAGAGAAAAAAGCAGCGTGTGCAACAACTGGCTCGCCTCTTTCTGGCCTTTCAGTCATCTGCCTTTGAATCCTACGAGGCCAAATCTGACATCCATAATCTCACCGTGCTATCTACGATGCTATCTCTGACCTTTCTTGAGCACCACTTTCTTGAGCATCACTTTCTTGAGCATCAAATACATTAAGGAGATACACATCGACATCCTGACGAACAAAATGGACGACAGTCTTGATAAGAGTGGCGGCAAGCTGCATCTCAGCACGCCGCCACCTCCACTGCCAGATGGCCGCGATTTCCGCAGTCTCGTGCCGCCGACGACAACACGGCCTGTCAAGTGGACAGAGATAGGGCTGGCAGTATGTCTCCGTCTTCTCTTCTACTGATTACATAGCTAACTCCCCCAGCACATCATCAAGGATGCCTTCAAACTACATACACTCCTGGCCATTGGCGCCGGCCTGCAAATGGCCTTTGCTGCGGCTGTCCCGACGCCGTGGTACATGATCCCGGCGGCTGCCCTGCTCGTTCTTGCATCGACCGTCACAGTTGTCCAGATGCTGGTTCCGACCCTACACTTTCGAGGCCGCCGACTCACTCACTCCTTTTTGAAGGGCGTCATTCCGGGCCGCTCGACTGCCCATATCCCTTCGCCAACAACCGGCCGCTACACTGCTCGACCGCCCCAAGGCATCGTTGTTTTTCACTTCGGCGCCCGCTTTAACCATCCACTGGGCGTCTTTGCTCCCGGAGCACAAGCAATGACAGGGCAGTTTCGAGATACTTTGCGTGCCCTCGAAGAGCAAAGAACAGAATACGGCCTGCTGGGCGGCGACTTGTTTCGGGGTGGAGACGCGGCACGCACCTCCCACGGCACCATCTTCTTGGTCCTCTATTTTCGAGACCTAGATGGTCTGCAGCGGTTTGCAAGCAGTCCAGTCCACAGAGAAGCCCATGTGTGGTTGAAGAATGCAACAGGCGGTGGGGAGCATCCTCACTTGAGTGCTTTCCACGAGACATTTGTTGTTCCGGCGGGCAACTATGAGTCCCTGTATATTAACACGGGACCCATTTTGATGGGGAATACTCACACAAAAGTGGACAGCGAGCGGAGCGAGGACATTGAAAGAAGCGAGGCTATCGAAGACAGCGAGCACACAAAAGAAAAGAGTGTGTGGCTCAGTTTACTAGTCGATGCCGGCGATGAGAGGCTGCGCACGATGACGGCGCGTCTGAAACGCAGTCTGTGAGGAGACGGCAGCATACGGCAGCCAAGAGAGAAGATCTTCACGCACGGGATCTACAAATAAGAGAGCAAAATACCACACTCGAACACTCGATTTACACTGCCATTCTCCTCAGTGCGAGTTGAGCCACTCTTGTCCCATTCCATCACGGCCATCGATACTGTTGAATTCATGAATTTGGACGGAAAGGATGAAAAGGAAAAGACAAAGTAGCACTCTATAAGCGCGCAAAAGTACGATTATGGGTCTCTGTTCTCTTTGCCGCTTTCTGTCTCTTTTCCCCCCCGTCTACTCATCGCTATGCGTTTCAGAGTCTGAACACTGGCCAATCCGACCGTCTGTCTCTCTTACACTCAAAATCCTTCCCTCATTCCTCCCTTCTATAACTCCTTATGAACTTATCAACGGCCCGCCAGACGGGAACGTGGAGCCACACTTTGCTTTTACTTCACACTGCATCCCCCCACACTTTATCTTTGTCGTGTCTGATGCAACATAGCCCTACACATATTAACTCGCACAGGCTCTCAAGCCCACTCTCTGTGTGTTGACAGGGGTTTTTGTGTGGATGCCTTTTCTGCCGTGAACGGTTCCCTCCTCTCTCCTCTCGCGAGATCCTTCAGATTCATGCCATGCGTCAAAGCAACCACTCCCTTTTCCCCATGTCTTGTCCTCTCCCTATCCGGGCGGACCCCTGCACCTGTCAAAATGTAAGATACTCGGTCGAGAGAGAGATGGAGTGAGAGAGAAAAGTAGAGAAACCTGGCAGCCGCTCGATACTCTTGTAAGTGCGGAAGCAGTGTGGGCAGTTTCATCTTTTCTTACGTCATATACCCTCTACTGCCCTCTTTTTCGTCAAGGCTCGTTTTTCTTCTCTTCTCTTGCCTTTGCTCTCTTTTTTTCTGCATACCTCTATCTCGGACAATATCAACATTTTTTTTTATTTTTAAAAAAAGCCAGACAAAGCTCTTTGAAGGCGCGAGCCGTCTTCTTTGACCTCTTTTTTTTTTTCTCTTCTTCTTTTGTTTACTTCGACAATCCTCGCATCTCACACACCACACACCACGATGAGGGCACCAACAACACTTGCCTTGGTGGCGACCCAGTTTCTCGCCCTTTCGGCTTCGATAGTGACGGCCGACTCGCCAACCGACGCGGACGCCACCGTCTCGTCCATCTGGGTCGTCCCAGACGCAACACAAGACGCTTTCAGTACAATCCTCCTTGCTGGCGATTCGCTGCAGGTGGCCTGGTCGGGAACAAGCGGTCTGACGGGCGACACGACGGCCGATCTATGGGTGGCCGCCTATGCCTACAGTGCCAGCGACACCTTTTCACAGCTCTTGACAAAAAATGTCGACCTGTCTGTCGACGGCACCTTCAACTGGACCGTCGCCATTCCCCAACCACAGCTGGACGCCACGCCACACTATGTCCTGACGTTCAAGACAGCCCGGGACGATTTCCAGTTTAACGCTACCGACCCCGGTCTGCCAAGTCCTGGTATCTCGGTGATTGAGAACCAGGATGACGGGTCCACCCCCCCCAGGGAAGCGCTGACGGTCACGACCAATGCCACCTGTGGCGGCAGTTTTACCTGTATCGGCTCCACGTTTGGCGACTGCTGCTCCCAGCACAACTTTTGCGGGTCGACTGTCGACTACTGCGGTGCCGGCTGTCTCTCTGACTTTGGCACCTGTGACGATACGTCGTCCTCGGGCGGCTCTGGAAGTAAGCCGTTGAGCGTGGCCGCGGCAGCTGGCATCGCTTCCGGTGTCAGTGTCTCTGTTGTCGGTCTGAGTGTGGCCGCTTTCTTCTGGTTCCGGCGGTACCGCAGGGAAGCCGATCGACGCAAGCCACAACAACATATGGGCGGTAGTCCCGGTAATGCCGGTGGCGGCAACGGCAACTACCTGGACGACGGCAGCAGTGCCGTGTTTTACAATGGTGCTGGCCGGGAGCGTGGACAAAGGCCCTACTCGATGCTCGAGACGGGCCGCAATGGGCCTAGGCTAAACAATAGTGGCTGCCTCACACTGGGCAAGGCAGGGACACCACATCCAAGAAGTGTATCGGCGACATCTATTCAAAATCAGCCGCCATTACCACAGCAAGGACAGCTGCAACAACAAAGGACTGGGCAGCAGAGCGGTGTCTTTGAGATGGAGGGTGGCGAGCACCCATTCCACTACGGCCAGACACCATCAGCCGAGCTGCATGCTACATCTCCCCATTAAGTACTCCGTAGACTGGCTGTGATGTCTCTTGATGATCTTTTTTCATTATCCGTTATTTAGCGTTTTATATGTCTTCTTTTTATTCTTGTAGAGAGTACGACGTACTTTACATAGCATTACGTCGTATATACAGATCACTGGATTATTTGGAAATCGGCTTACTTGTTGATGACTTGCCTCCGGTAGGACTCGAAATGTTTATACTTAATCTCACTCTCTCTTGATATTTTAAGTACGACGTACATGATACTTTAGTCCTCTGGTACTACCCCGCCTCGGTGCGTCCCTAGTAAGCCCTCCAACATGATCTAACGTGATAGCTCGTGGAGGATGACGCACGCCGTCTGTTGGTATCTGGTGTGCTCTCTCAAAATCTGGCGATGTACCGCCCAAAGTGGCAAAACATCAACATGTACACTCGCCGACAACCAATGATATCACGTCTGTCCTATTCCTTTGGTAGTAATACTATAATTCACCACCGCCGAGCACCAAGCCAACACGCCAACTGCCTCGGACTCACCTTTTAGTAACCGCATCTTGCGCCTGTTTTCCCACATAATGGGCGGTACTCCCACTCTTTCTCCCATCTTGCCCTTCTTCCTCGTTCATGCCGGTTTTCATCAACCGTCGCCTTGCCGGCTTGCCCCCTCTGCTGCCATTTTATCGTCTTTTCGCCTGTCGTCACGTTCTCTCTTCCTTTTCCCCTCTTTTCTTTCTCTTTCATGCTTTCATCACCAGGCCCATCACCACACTCATTTCTACGCTCATTCCATTGATTTCGACCGCGTCAAAATGCGTGTCTCGATCCTGATGGTGGTCGGCCTGGCCGGCATTGCCATTGCCATTGCCCGCCCCGTCGATCAGGCCACGACCACGACAACCACCCCGTCTGCCCTCAAGCACACGTCCGCCCCCGGGTTTACGTCCCCCCTCGAGTTGGACCCCGTCTTCATCCAGATTCCTACCGCCATGGTGAAGAATGCGGCCGATTCGATCGAATATGTCCGTAACCGTCTCTCGGCGCTTCGCTCGACTGTCGGTAAGTTCTTTTTTACTCTTCTCCTCGCTGCGCTCGCTTCTTTTTTGTCCTCGCTGCGCCTCGCTGCACTCGCTTCTTTTCTTGTCCTCGCTGCGCTCGCTATCCCTCGCTCGTCCACTAACATCATCAGAAAACGACGCCCTGGAGCATGACCACATGCCCTACCAAAAGGCAGAGCTCTACGCCGACTTCGTGCGCAAGCCCATGAAGAGCTTCACCCAGATCCTGGACATGACCACCGGTATCGCCAAAACCACTGGGCTCAACTACCTGACGCCCGTCAACGAAACCGACACCGTCTACAATATTTTTGTGCGCCCTTGCAACGGCACCGGCATGTTTGAAAATGCCAAAAAGGTTGTCGACCTGGTCGACACTTTTGGCCGTGACTATGCCGACCGTATAAAAGGAGTCGACGCCATGGTCCAGCCCGTCCGGAACTCGGCCCAAGCGCTGGTCGAGCAGCTGGGCGGCGACGAAGCGCAGGCTTACATTGATGCCATCAACCCTAAGCCCAAGGAGACTGAGGAGCCCGAAAAGGAGGAGCCGACAGAAGTTATCGTCGAGACTACTCCCGCTGCGACTGGTGCCAACGAGGCACCCGCCGCTGCCGGTACTGGCGAGGCCGGCGCCGACGAGACTTGAAACGGCGCCGAAGATGACCAAGAGGCTTCCGAGTAATCGACTCTTTCATGCCTTGCTTTCCTTCAAGCGCCCATCTTATTTTTTAAGTACCCTTTGCTCATCTTGTCCCGAATCTTGGAGTCTCGTCTGAATTTGATCTTTTTCTGTCATGGTCTGGGTTTTGAGGTGTCACTTGAAGCTCTACTCATGCCCTTGTTCTTTTCTTTTCTTTTCTTTTCTTTTCTTTTTTTTGTCTTCTTCTTCTTTTCTTCTTTTCTTTCTTTCTATTTTCCACTTTGCAGCTCTTTTTCGGCATAGCGATTCATAGCATGCCACTTTCACGATTTTTTCTGTACTAGAAACCGGGCTGAGCAACTGGTCTAGTCCTGTTGTCAGCACCAGAACGCGGGATGAGGCTCTGAGCGGCTCGATCCGAATGATGACTGCCGCAAAGAATAGTAATATTCAATTTTAGCTGTAGTCATCTCACGACCGGAAACCGAGAAAAAGAAGAAATCGATTGCAGTGACTTGTCTTTTGTCTACCCAACTGAGATCAGATCTGCCCCCATTCTCGCTTCTTGTTGACCCTCATGTACGAAATATTGGCACTACTTGCTAGGCACCATGCACTGCCGCATTCTCGGGACAAAAAGGAAAAAGAAAAAAGCCCCCAAAAAATTGGCGGCGCTTGTCTCAGTGTGAACCGGCCATCGACCTAAAATCATCAATATTGACCATACGACGTACATCATCGTGCATTATAGGCTGATGAGTAGTCCAGAAGGCTCGTTTAGGTGATACCGTTGGAGTTGAAGAAGCAAACACTGTGTCCTGTATCCTTTCCATTATTTTTTTCCAAAGCTTACCTGTGCCTCGGGTTGGTCTTTTTCATCTTTTCTTTTCAACATCACCTGAATCTATCCGACGGACAAGATTTTGTCGTCGATGACAACGCAACAACGACCCTGAGAATCCAACATAGCTCAACTGCTTTGGCCACTTTAAATAGTACTCTGTACTCGTATGGCCTTTTCATGGCCTCCATTGTGAGAGTAGAAACGAGTCGTAGAAATAGGAGTCCCCTTGCCGCCTGGAGAGCCTAGACCCGCTCTTTTAGTGTTCACTTTACCTCTCAATTCCGCACTTTTGCTGGGGCTGGGACTGGGACACGCTCGACAACGGAAACATGTGGCGGCTCTGCGAGTCTGCGTGATAGTGGACCCATAAAAACGACACATACACGTTGGCGAGAGTGTGCCTTGGGCCCGTTTTGCCCAGCCCTGCACGAGGAGAAAAGACGAGACAAAATGGCTGAGAGAAATCAGAGAAAATTACGAAGCCAACGCGAATGAAGATGAAATGAACGCACGAGACACGATATCCGTGATTGTGATTCGCGACATTGCCATCACAAAAACAGGGGACTTGGTGCTCGTTGACTTTATTTGGTGGAGTCGATGAGCTTGAGAGAAACCTTCTGTCGCGACAATATTTCGTCTCTTCTTTACCTGTCTCCGTAGGTCTTCTTGCCCCATATCTACCAAATAAATACACTATTAAGTCCTGACAGCTGGTGCGAGACAGATGGGCCGTTCCAGAACAACTTTCTTGCCATTTTCTCGTCCTCTGTTGCCCTCTCTTGCCCCCTTTCACAACATACGGAGTACAGCTGAAAGTTCCGAAATCCCAATAAAAAAACAAACGGATATCGGGGCTCGCTTTCTTTCAATCTTGTGCTCGTAGTTCTGTCCAATAGCGCTTGGTTATCTATCTTTTTGAGGGAATCTTTCTACTTTTTCCTCTCTCCTCAGGCAGCTCAGCACTTGAAACTTGGCGCGGTTGGCCTTGCCCAGCGGAGCCGGCGTCTTGGCAAATTGGAGTTTCCTTTACTCTTATTTCGTCGACCTTGTTGTGAAACAGGCTTGTACAAAACTCAAATTTAAGCTTGTTCGTGTTGATAAACAGAGATGTAAGTCTAAATTAAGAAACGAGGAGAAGACAGAATCAAGTACTTCATACCAAGGGACAAAGGAAAGAGCCGCCCAGAGGAAGTCAGCCTCACGATGTTCCACCAGACATTGAAGACCCCCAAACCAAGCTATTGATTTGTGAAAGCAACCCAGAAAGCCCAAACCGCCCATCGAAGAAAGATGATGCATGTCCCACGTTCCCTACATTTTTGGCAGGCTATGCCGTCTTCCCCATCGTGCTTTCCCCTTCTCAGGCATCGCCCTTTCCTCTTTCTGCAAAGGGCGGCCCCACCCACACTCTATTTTGGCGTTTTTTGTGCACTTGCTGCGGCTGGGTGGCCTTGGCTGGGCATCGATTTTACTTTTACTTAGGAGAGAGGGTTGCTTTCTTGACAGGACAAAGACCAGCGAACTTTTCTCATTTGGTCTGGTCTGGTAAGGGAGGGAAGGCCTTTGCGCCTCGCCATCTGTGGCCGAGCTGAAAGTGTGAAAGTGCACAAGTGGCAGAGGAAGGAGCTGGTGCGCGCGCGCCGGCAGCACTTGCTGTATCTTATTATCGTGCCTTCCCTCGCGAGGTTCTTGTTCATAAAGATCAGGGCAGCCTCCTCCCCGTCGTTCTTTCCACTTTTGATCTTTCCCTCTTCTTCCTTTGTGCTCTTTCTCCTATTTTGTTTCCTTCCCCTATTTATCCTTCAGCCTCATCGAGGATTCGACAACATCACGACATCACCTCTTACACTCTCTCACGACAACCCACACACCACCACCACCACAATGTCCTACGCATCACCCGTCAGCGGCGACGGCGGTACGGCCGGCTCGTACCCCGTCTTCCCTATTCCTGTTGCCATCATCGTCGCCCGCGGATTCCAAATCTTTTTGTCTCTCGTCATTTGCGTCATGGCCGGCCTGCTCATGCACGGCCTCGTTATGGGCCCTAACGCCTTTGCTTTCGTCTGCGGCTTTTTCACCCTGATTATCGCCATCTACGCCATTGTCACCGAAAAGGCTACAGGTGCCCGCGTCGCCTACAACTACTGGGCCGTTCTGTCTCTGGACCTGTTGATGATTATTTTTTGGCTGGCGTCCATGGGCGCCAACGCCGCTCTTCGCGGCTCCTTCAAGTACAGCACCGTCGCCGAATGCTACGACGACGGCAGCACCTTCAACGCCAAAACCTGCTACACTTCGCGCAAGCGTGATGCCAGCCTGCCGCCTTTGACAAAACGCTACGCCGTCGCCGGCAGGGTCGCCCTGGCCGAGATTAGCGCCATTGCCGGTCTCTCGGCTATCCAGATGCTCCTGTTTGTCGCCTCGTTCGCCTACCTGGCACACCAGGTCCGTCTGCACCTGCGGGCTCAGAAGCAGGGGATCCAGAGCAACGATGCCGGTGTGGTCGAGATGAAGGGACAGCAGCCGCTTCAAGGCGGTGCTGGTGCCTATGACCCGGATTACGCCGCGTACGCCGCTGCTCCTGGTGGTATGGCACCCGTCCAGTCCTACAGCGCGCAGCCCCAGCCGATGCCCTACACATCGGCCGCCTACAGCACGCCCGCTAGCAACAGTGTGTCGGTTAGTTACGCTGGTGGCGTTCAAGCCACGGCCGTCTACGACCCCCATGCACAGGCACAGGCCGCTGCCTACGCTCCCTCGCAGCACATTGTCAGCCCGGCCGCGACACCCGCACCCGAGTACCAGCAGCAGCAGCAGCAGCACCAGTACAGCGCTGCCGGCCCCGCTCAGGGCACACCGGAGCCGTACTACTCGGCCAGCCAGTTGCATCAGCAGCCATATTACCCTCCTCAGCAGTAGGGGGACTTGCAATGATTTTCTTTCCAAAACATCTTCTTTACTGTAATGCTTTATACGCACTTGGAGTGGGATATATACGGGTTTTTGGTCTACTTGGTTTATTTCATTTTTTTTGTATTTTTCTCTTCATTTCTTTTTCTATGATATACCTTGCACATCGTTGCGACTTGATGCTTCTTTCAGATTCGGAAAAAAAATCCATCAACTTTAACCCCCTCGTCTCTACTACCACCTGTCGTACCAGTTCTCGTACCAGCTCTTCAGATCAACATCTTCCGGCCGCTTCAAGTACCACGTCAGGTCCGATTCGGGATCCTGTTCTTTTGCCGTCCACCCATTCCCCAGCCACGCGAACCGGTTGCCCGAGCCGCTTACATAGGTAAACTCAAAATCCTCCCACCGCGGATCGAATCGCACATACCGCTCGTGAGTGGCACTGCCGGGCCACAATGCATGAATTCGCGCGCCCGGCTGTCCGCCGTTGGCCCACGAACTGCATGTATCTGTCAGATATGTCCGCGGAAAAAATGCGTCTGCATACGCAACAAAGTCGTCCGCCGCTTGTTTCAAAGGCGCCATTGTCCGGATCCCCTGGCTGGCCATCTTGCGCAGCATCTTGGCGAGGTACACAACGTTGTGTTCAGCGGCACTGGGAACGGTGCCGGAGGGACCCGACGCATTGGGACCGGAGATAAAGAAGAGGTTGGGGAAGCCAGGCGTGGCCACGCCCAGATACGAGTACGGCCAGCCGTACAGACCGCCGGGAGTCCATGCTTTCCGGAGATCGACATCGTCTCGTCCGATAATTGAAAACGGCGGTGCCGCATCGATATTCGCACCGGTTGCGCAAAGGACCGCATCGACTTGTCTCGATGTGCCATCAGTTGTCTCGATACCCGTCTTCGTGAACCGTTTGATGGGTGTCGTGATGTACTCGACATTGTCTTCACAGAGTGCTTCGAGATAGCCCGGAGCGGGGGTCAGCCGGCGGCAGTGTGGCGCAAAATCGGGAATCAGCTTCTCGAGCAGCTCGGGTTTCTTGGCTACCCGGTTTGCCATTATGGCCTTGTACTGTGCCCGCAAGGCGTCGTTGGCTGGCCGGTCACGGAACAGCGTCTCGAACCGCCGCCAGTACGGCTCCTCGACCTCTTTGCGGTAGGCGAGATACGTTTCACCGGTGGGGTCGTCCAGAAACGACTGGCGAACGTCGTCTGGGATGGTCTGTGGTGCCAGAGTGCGCTTGTTGTCGCCCGTGAATGCACCGGCGACCCATGTCGGGTTGCGTGCATAGTGGTCAAGCCGGGCCACGACGGGCTGGATATTGGGCACGACCTGGACACCGCTGGCGCCGTTTCCGATCACTGCGACACGCTGGCCAGCAAGGGTGTCCAAGGTAACATCGGCAGGCCAGTTGGACGTATGCCACACTTTGCCCTCAAAGGTGTCTGTCAAGCCGGGGTAGTCGGGCAGCTGCCACGCATTGTAACGTCCAATGGCGGTAATGACCACGTCGGCCACCTCGGTGCGTGTCTCGCCTGAGCGTGTGTCTTTGATCGACAGCACCCAGACAGCCTCGTCCTCGTTCTCGTTCCACCGTGCCTCTGTCACTTCCGATTGCAGAGCCACGTACTCATACACGCCTCGCTTCTTCGCCGTCTCCTGCCAGTATGCGCGAATTTCAGGACCCTGGGCAAACTGCTCTGTCCACTGCGTCCGCGGCTCAATACCGCTCTGGTACACGTGTGCGGGGACGTCGCACCGCACGCCCGGGTACGTGTTCTCGAGCCAGACACCGCCGACGTCGCTGTTCTTTTCATAGATTTTAAGAGCAATGCCAGGGACTTTGTGTGGCAGGAGGATACCGGCCGTGATGCCGGCAAGACCGGCGCCAATCACGGCCACGCGGAGTTGGCGCCGCTCGTCAACAGGGTGATCTTCGATTTGGAACGTGGTGGTCGGGTACTGAAGGATAGTCTTTCCTGCGACATGGGGTTGACGGGGTGGCGGTGCCTCGTTTGGCGGGTCGATGCTGTCGTTATGGCTCGTCGTTGGAGGGAGCTCATCCACATCTGCATCTTTCTCGTTTACATCGGATATGGTGACAGCAAGTCCGGACTTTGTTGGTAAAGGGTGAAGCGGCAATGTCGACGTGCCAGTCGTTGGCAATATTGCTGTGTCTGCCATGTTTCGTAATGTTGAAGTTGTTGATGATACAACAGTTGAGAGGTCTATGATTGGAAACAAGGTTACGAAAAGGATGCGAATAGGCGACAAAATACAGCTACAAAGAATCGATAATAATCCATCACGTCACTGAGAACGCGTATGGTCGGTAGCATTTGAAATCAATGTTTGAATGAGATGATTGATAAAACAGTGATACGAACGTACAGGAAAGGCAATTTTGTCGGGAAGACCTACGGCGCTCCGATAACACGGGCACTATTCAATTCGACATTGCTACTGCATATCGACAATGCCATATGCTGGAGCCCACAAACCGTTGCAACATCTTCGCGGACGATGGCGCGATGGCAAGGGCCATTTAGGGATGCTCGCGGACTAGTGTGCCGACATTAACGGCACTTGCATGGGGCACATGGCCCGAGACCGGCACGGGTCTTCGGCAGCCGGTACTGCTATTTGTGGGTTTGATTGCCGGATTTTGACACGGAGATAAATAACTTGACTCGTGGCTTCTGAAGACTTGACTCCTACAACACCAACGGCATGCACCCATCACTGCATTGACGCTGTACATGACGACATGAGACTGTTTACCATCAAACTCGATATGCCCTCCCATTGACTACCTGTTTCCTAACCTTGAGCTCGTACGAAGTAATGACTGATTATTCTCAGGAGCGAAGCTCGGCATCGGGGCCATCAAATAAAAGCCGCATGGCGACATGCAGAGCTACCATTGCGTTTGAGCTGCAGGTACGGAATACGGGTTAGTAATGTCAAACTTACGACGTACATTCGTCCTCCTTTCCGTGTCATCTTCATCAGCCAAGCTCTACACGTGCTGCTGCCCCTTGATCTGGATCCACCGGTCGGCTGCGTAGTCGACATCGCTGCCAGAGAAGACTTGTCCTTCACGACGCGCCGCGTTTTTGGCCCGCCGCACACGGAGCACTTCATTCTCCAAATCGTAGGTCAAGTACCAGCACACCAAGCAGCCAATAAACCCACCGGCAATGCAGGCCGTGCACACAGCATAGGGTACGCGGTAGCCACCAGCGGCGTACTTGGCGACAAAGATCTGGGGGCCAATGACACCGCCGAGCTGGCCGATGCCGCTTTGGAGACCGTATGCAAAGGCCGTGCCTGTAGTCCCTCGTAGACTCGATGAGCGCCAGGACCAGAAGGGAATGGCAAAGACGCTGGAAAGGGCCGAGCCGAGAATACCGGCGGCGTAGATGGCGCCGCGGGCGCGGGTGCCGATAAAGATGGCAAAGACGCCGACCGTGACGAGGCAGACCGAGAGAGCTACAATGGGACGAGCAACCCAGGCGCGGCCCAAAACGAAGCAAGCAATGACCATGCCAATGATGGCAGCAGCAGCGGGGGGCTGCCGTCGTTGTCAGCAAGCATTCCAACAAACGGGGGGGGAGGGAGGAAGACGCACAATGAGCAGCAGAATATTCCGTGGACTCTTGACAAAGCCAAGGTTGGTAATGATTGTGGGCTGCCGTCTGTCAGTCGAAGCACTTGATTGATTTTGAAAATTTGATTTTGAAAGAGCCGCAGCAGTGAGTTCAACGTACCAAAAACCACGTCAGGCCAAAGTTGCCCGTGTTCATCAACACCTGTGTCAGCATGAATGCCCACAGCCGCGGATCCTTGAGGAGTGTGCGGGACTCCGTCTTGGAGAAATTGGCATCGGCCGTCTTGGGTGCATTGGCTGCGAGCCGTTGCTCCAAAAAGTCCTGCTCGCGGGGCGTGAGCCACTTTGCCGTCCGTGGTGATTTGGGATACTCTGGGAAGAGAAGGAACACGGCCCCAGAGAAAGCCACCGTCGCGACGCCCTGGATGAGGAAGACCCTGTTTGTCGTGTCAGTATGATTGCTTCTCCTTTTTGCCGCCATTTGCTCGCCTCCTTCTTTTTATCAAGCTCCTTTCAAGCTCCTTCCAAGGCTTGCTGGACTCACCATTGCCACGAACTCAGCCCACGGTGGCCGTCCAAAAAGGCAATCCCATAAATCAGCAGCGAACCGATAATGTTGGCCAGCGTAAAAATGCCAAACAACCACACCATCGGCTTGCCCATCTCGTCGCTCCGGTACCACGAGGCAAATTGCGTCATCAGTGCCGGGAAGAGACCAGCCTCGGCCAGTCCCAGAAAGAAGCGTGCTGCCAAGAGCCCCGACCGGTTGGTGACTGCCGCGTGCAGTGCCAGAATCGCGCCCCAAATGAACATGATGCGAGCGTGGAACAGCCGCGGGCCCATTCGTTTTAGGAGCAGATTGCTCGGCAGCTCAAACACAATGTAGGCAATGTAGTACGTCGACTGCACCCAGTTGTACTGGTTGGCCGTCATGCCGAGCTGGACCAAGATGTTGGTGGGCTTGCCGGGGGACAGCACTTTGACGGAAGCGGCATTGTTGACATCAATCTGCTTGACCATGTAGATAAGTCCAGCGAGGACCAGCAGCCGGTAGTCGACCTTGCGGATAATGGCCTCTTCTTCGGCGGCCGAGAAGGAAGCAAGGAATGCAGCACGGTCAAAGCTGGGCGAGCTGACGTCGTGGCTTCCGGCATCATCATGCGGAGAGGAGGTCGAGTTGGTGTCGCTGCGAATGTCCACGACAACAGTGGCCTCCTTGGAGGGAGGCGATGATGGTGCTGTATCGACAGTCATGACGATGATGGGTGAGCCGGCCAGAAGAGAGTCCAACAGATGGACTTAGTAACAAGCAGGAAGAATAAGGAGAAACACAGAAAGGGAAAGAATCTACTTGGAGATATATCAACAGCTCCGCGAGTGGTCGTAGCTTTATCGAGAGCCCGCCGATGCTTGCTATGCCTTCACCGTTGCCAGTTTGCCGCTATTAATACTCTTGCGTGAGCAAGTCTGTAACAGCTCTTTCAGTGTTATCCATTTTTCATCTACTGTATGCGGGCTGCTACTTTTCTTTTTCCATGTACATGTCTACCAATAAGTAGCTCGCCACAGTTGAGTACTCTTCTTCTTCTTTTTTTTTTCTTTTTTTTTTTCTTTTCTAAAATAAAGAGTAGATCAAAAGAAATCGAGCAAGATTGCATTTCATTTTGTTATTCCCGCATGGGAATATGAAGACTATCCCCTTAAAGCATCGCCGAGTCTAGTCTTTCCTACATCACCAAATGGTGCATGTCACAATACTTGCTAAGATGCAGTCATAAAGAGACGTCTTGTGAAGCAGGGTCGTCGGGCGTAGAGTCCCGCCTGCGGATTTACACCAAAAACGGCAGTCAAGCAGGGCGGGACCCACTCCCGACTTACACGGTTTACACGAGAACGGCTCGTTTTCCCAAACTCTCACCATCACGCACGGCATTGTTATCTTGACGCAACATGTCTCTTCTTATTTCCTCTCATACCACCAATGAACCTGCCAAAGAGAAAGCCGACATCCCGGCCGACTTCGGGGACGTGGCCCTATCCACTCTACGATAGATAGCGAGCTGCAGACTTCCCTTGTCATCCGTCTCCGTCTTCCGGGCTGCAAACGATAAGACGAATTACGTGCGCACATTGACAGGTGATGAGCGTTAAGAAGCAAACCGATCCAGTTCAGTACGTTGAAAGCTCGAGAGGAAACAAAGCATAACTGCACCCGTCCAGAGTTAGCTGCACCCGTCCAAACTCTGCGTCTACATCGCCGCCTTTACAAACGTCTGCTGCTTACCGGAGAAAAAGTATGGTCCTCGACATAGCCATTATCGGCGGCGGTGTCGCCGGCCTCACTGCCGCCATTGCCCTCCGTCGTCACCCGGGTGTCCGCGTTCAAGTCTACGAGCAGCAAAGCCCGGCCTTGCGCGAGATTGGCGCTCTCATCGGTCTCGCTCCCAATGGCCTGCGTACTCTCGAGAAATTGGGCGTCGATGGCGTTCTGAGCGATGAGGTCGGCTGGCGCAGCCCCAACGGCGTGCCCATGTGCTTCCGGCACTTCCGCACCAACGATGTGCTGAGCAGCGACCACAACAATCATGTGCCCGACCGGCGGCACCACTTTGCACGAATGCACCGAGCCCGGCTGCAGGAGGCGCTGCTCCACGAACTTCCAGCGGATATTATCCATGTCGGAAAACGGTGTGCAGGTGTTGCACTGGCCGAGGCCGGTGGCGGGGCGACGGTGACGTTTGAGGACGGGACGTCGGTGACAGCGGACCTGGTCGTGGGTGCCGACGGGATCAAGTCGGTAGGTCAGCCCGCACGTTGCTGGACGTTTAGGACTATTGCTGACAGCTGCGTCTGCAGAAAGTACGAGCCGCATTCAAGCCGATCCATGAGTTATCGTGGTCGGGCGATGCCATCTTCCGGACGACCTTTCCGTACGAGCTGGTGGCGGACTTGCCAGTAGCACAGGACTCGACACATTATGTAGGTCGAGACGACGATGGGTGATGGATGGTTTTTGCAGCCTGCTAACTCTGATTTCTGATTCAGCAAAGCCCCAAGGCGTGGTTCTTTGGAACAAGGATAGGTATGCTCCTCTGTTCTCTACTTTGCCTCTACTTTGCCTCTACTTTTGTTTTGATGGCAGCCACTGACAGTCTAGGCTCCGACGGTTTCGGCGTGACGTGCAGCTTCCGCGTCAACGCAAACGACCCGTTCACTGGCCGCTTCCAGGACGTCGTGTGGAATGCCCCGGCTGATGTGGACGACATTCGTCCCGTTTTCCGCAACTTTTACCCGCCCATTCCGGCCATCATTGACCGCATCCCGGCGGGCACCCTACGCCGCTACGCCAACGTCGCCGGCGAGGCCCTCGACACATGGACCTATGGTGGTGGCCGAGTTGTTCTGCTGGGCGACGCCGCTCATACGCATGGCGGCGCCTTTGCTGCCGGCGCATCGCTCGCCATTGACGACGCCTACACCCTGTATCTGGCCCTGCAGGCTGTCTTCCCAGAGGCCGACGTGGAGGGCATCAACAGCAAAAAGGCTGCGCGCCTGGCCCGGGCCCTCGACCTCTACGAGTCCACCCGCCGGCCGCACGCAGCCAAGGTGCTGGCCAAAGTACACTCTGACCGGGCGGCTGCCCAGCTGCGCAAAGACAGGGAGAGAGAGCGGGCAGCAGCCGGTCTGCCCAGCGAGACGGAAGAAGAGGCAGACGCTGCCTTTGTGGCGCGGTTCAAGGGCCGTGGCGATCCAGTATGGCTCACCGAGCACGATGCAGAGGCTGCATTTCGTGAGGTGTTGAAGAAGAAGACGAAAGAGTGGGCGGGTGTTGTCACCAACGGGGCATCTTGAGAAGAAAACACATGCGATAACAAACAAAATGAGATGGAACTTTCTTCCACATGAGAGCAGATAAATGTAAACAAACTTCTGCCCGAGATTGCTTTTTTTTTTTTTTTTTTTTTTTTGTAAAATGAAGACATGTGATGAGTAATAAGAGTCGGTGGATGCACATGAAACCAGCTGGCGGTATTTCCATCTTAAAAGGCATGTGGGAATAATTACAGCAACAACAGACGTCAGCCACAGAAGATTTATCACATCCCTTTTCATTTTCTATCAGTTTCAAGCCTCGACAAGTTGACCGTTGCCTGTCCAAAAATACGAGATGAAACAAGACCAACAAAGACGTTCACACCATCATCGCTATCACAGATATGGATAAAGTGCGGTTAGTTTTCGTTGGTCATCACACCACACTTAATGTACTCTATGCTTGTAGTACTGCTAGTAATACAAGAAAATGAGAGAACTTCCAACACAACCGCCATCCACCTGCTCGGCTGCCATCCATGAATTTGACAAAAAAGATCGGCTCTCTCAAGCACGGCTTGTCTGTGGGCGGCCTTCTCGCAAGCCTCAAAGAAGGCACAAGCTCGGTGTGGCAACGGAGCTGTCCCCAGAGAAACTAAAAGAAGAAAACAAGAATAGAAATAAGAAAAAGGTACAAGTACGGACTGATTGTCGACTACTGTCACTATTGTCATGTCGAAGAATTCGTAGAAACTTAAGAAAAGAAAAGGGAGGACGTTCTTACGAAGCAGGCATTCAACAGCCGTCAACCTCCAGATCGGTACTGGGTCTAGACAGGAAAGGCAAACGACAGAGTGGATACGAGGTGTTGATAGTTTTTGTCTTGTTCAACTTTCTTGTTCGATGAGTCGATGTACGAGTACTCGATGCACATGATTTTGCCGGCTCCCATACTCCGTACAATGTATGTATACGTGTGCTGCGACTTTTGTTGATGGCGGTGCGGAGCTAGCTGGAGTTGACAACTCCCAAAGTGGAAACTCTTTCTTGCTTTTTCCACTTTTTATTTCTGGAGAAACGGCAACTCAGCAACCACTGTCGACCACTCAAGCCACTCTCCCACTTTCTCCGTGTTGATGCAGCACTGTCTCGACTGTATGGAGACGGCTGGGCTCGAGGATTGCCAGAAAACCTGTTCCTAGGACAGGCCTAGCCTTTTCCCCGTCGAACCCATCCCGTTTCTTCAATGTATCCATGTATCCATGTATCCATGTATTGATGTATTGATGTATTGATGCAGCTGGTGCAAACGACGAAACGACTTGTGCTCACCAGCTGTGCCCCCTTCTCTCCATTCTTGGCCCCTGTTTGACCATCAACAAGCGCGGAGCCGGCGGCCAGTAAAAATGGATCTTGAGCAAGGCGATCGGCTGTTCGCCACAACGTGCGAGCTTCTCGAGGTTCTCTCAAGGCTCTCTTCCTTCTGGAGGTGGTGCGCCTTTTTCTTTTGATTTCTTGGGCTCTCCTATTCGGAGCCTTCTTTTTTATTCTCTTACTGTGTTTCTCGACCTGCTCCATCCAAAACATCCCTTGTATCCACACGTTCCGTCATTGGCAGCGTGAGCAAGAGAGGTTGGTGTGCGGTTGGGAGGGCTTTGTGTACTCAATACGGAGTACACGAAAACATAAGTACTGAGATACCCGTATTTGCAAAGTGCGAGGCAGGTAAACCAGGTAGACCAGCTCCGATCAAAGTCGACCAGGTATCGTTCGTACACCCCTGACCAGAGCCATGCGAGCAGAGGAGCAAGAGCGGAGAAACGGGGCTTGTTCAGTAAAAAGAAGAACAGACAAGCATTGCATGGCCCGCTCTCAATCTATGACGTTCTCCAAAAACGTCGTTTCGTTGGAGTTTGTTTGCAAACAATGTTTCGGAAGAAAGATTGACAAACATTGGATACGAGGAGGTTGGTGTTGACCTATCCATTGAACCATCAACCCTCGCATCCTTTCTAACCTCGATTTTTGGCGTGCATGCGGCCGAGTCAGCGTAGGAGCATAAGAACTGTAGCTTGCGGAGGAAAACTCGCTGGTTCGCTGGCTCGCTTGCGCGTAAACAACCTCAGCCTTTCTTTTCTCCTGGCGCCATATGGGTTTCGCCTCCCCCTCTCGAGATCGCCCAGTCGACCACAACTCCCAGCCCGCGCACTCATCCATTCTGGGTAGGTTGGTAGCCAGGTAGCTTGCACTTGCTTTGCTCCTGCTCAAGTCTTGTTTGTCCCCCGCACGGATTGGACACGCAACGCAATGCACGCCGATCGGGGATGCATGCTGCACGAGATCGTGGACGGCTGGCTGGTTTATCAATGGGATGTGTGGCTCAGAAACTCGTATCGATATTGAGGAGGTGCAACGACTGCCTCAACAGAAAGGGAGGAGGGAGATTCGAAAGAAGAGAAGAGTGTATCAATTTACAATTCCGGAATGCGAGGTCGGTTTCTTTTGTATTTGTGCCGTCTTGTCTTTTTCGCTCTGTGCTTGTGTGCTTGTGTGGCCATGCCGAACTGATGGCATGCAGATTCATTAATCCATGCCTCGATACATCCCTCTGATCGTAGCTGCGTGGCTCCGGCCAGACCGCGACGCGACTGGAATGTGCCGACTCGATTAAGCTTGTTGCACTTTTGGCCTTTTGCACGTTTCCACGCTTTATCGTGTTCTTTTGGCTCTTTTGGTCTCTCCCTGCTGCGTGCTCCCTTTCGTGGTGGCACCTGCCTCCTCTTGCCCCCCTCTCCCTTCATACCTTCCTTGTTCACCCTTGGCTCCTTCCTACTGACCTCGACCTCTTTCCTCCACTTCCCGCGAGTCTGCAATCTTTTTTCTTTTCCTTGTCGGGCCCATTGCTCCTTCCTTATCCATGCTATCGATACGTAAAACCGTCGCTGAGACACCACGCCTTCCTCCCCTGATCACCATTACCAGCCAACGACGTCACTGAAGTCACGGAGTGGGGCCTTCGGTTTCTGGTAGTACATATACTTGTACTCCGTAGAAAGAGGGGCTTCAGGCCTCGTCTTCCCTCGATTGTCCCCACGACATGATCCTGTTCATGGTGGGAAGACGGAGCGAAGTACCCCTGGCAA
This sequence comes from Sporothrix euskadiensis, assembly GCA_019925375.1. Classification (NCBI taxonomy): domain Eukaryota; kingdom Fungi; phylum Ascomycota; class Sordariomycetes; order Ophiostomatales; family Ophiostomataceae; genus Sporothrix; species Sporothrix euskadiensis. The sequence goes on from JADHKQ010000005.1 coordinate 571,557, forward strand.
CTAGAGGTACGCGAGCAATATTCCCTCGGACACAAACTTCTACGTGATTATGATTATTTATCGACAATAGCCACACGCTTGGGGTACCTATTTGTTAGAAATACAAACAACCTTCTGAACGTGGGTCGCACCTTCCACGCTGACCCCTCTGTAAGGTCGCATTCTGGCCATTTTTCTGGGCCCATATGGCCCTCTGGGCTTGCCAAGTGGAGAGTCAGATCGTCCCGACCGATCGAGGTTTGCGTACGTGCACGCGCAGCACGGAACAGGGAAGTAGCAGCCGAGGCGAAAGAGGGTACTACAGAGGGTACGAGAGGGAACGAGAGGGAAAGAACGACCACTGACCAGTCAGGCCAGGCTGTGCCAAGAAAGCTTTTTGCGGGAAACAGCTGGGCAAAGCCTTGTAGGGAGTAAAGCTGCGAGGCCGCAAGAGTGCGGCGAATGGAGTGTTTACAAAAGTTAAAACTTTGGAGTGTCACCGTGATATCAGCCCCGAGTACGTCGTAAAGAGTGGCCAGCTGCAACAGAATCTGTGCAACAGAAAACCAGCAAACGCGCCGATTCGCCGATTCGCCAATTCTCTCCTGCCTCCTCTCCTGCCTCCTTTTTGTTTTCTTTTGACGGTGAGGGTTTTAACGGAAGGAGCAACTCAACTGAGTTCGCCACCGGTACCTGAGTACCTGAGCATCGGCTTCGCTTTGGGGTTGCGTGTGCGTTTACGACGTACGTGCATGTGCCGTTCGCTCTGGCTGGCTCTTGCCCAACTGAAGTTGGCCGGCCGCGTAGCCCGTCGTCCCTGGAGCGTGCGCTAAACAATGCCCTAAAGGCTTAGCGTGCGTACCTTCTGAAACCCACTGATGCCACTGCTGCAGCGCCGCGAGAATGGCGAGAAAAAAAAAAGAAGAAAAAAATATGGTAAAAAGGGGCGAGCAGACAAGCAGGAGAGACAGAAGGAAAAAAGAGAGGGCGGGAAGGAAAAAGAAAGTAGAGGGGCCGGAAGAAAACAAAAGGTCAAGAAAGAAGCAAAAATAGATACTTGGCTCTCTAGCCACACAACAGAAACACACACTGCTAGGCGCTGGCAAAAGAACGCTGCTCTGTGTTAGTGGACCCATTCAACCAGTAAAAAAAGTCCTGAGCCCACCCCTGAGCCCCCCCTAGACCAGCCCCTATCTGCAGCGAGCAGCCGCTGTAGCTCGATTCTCGAGGAAGGGCGGCGCCGAGAAGCAGGAGACAGGGGAAGGAGGCAGCCACGAGCGGGGGGAAGCGAGGAGTGAATACCCAAAAAAAAGTGTGGCGGCTGGTGAACATTTCGTGAAGAGCCAGCGAATGAGACTTGCAGCACCAAGCGAGTCAGAGCAGGGAGTTTGTTGGGTGAAGAATGCGTGGCATTGGGTTTTCTGGGTCTTTTGAGGGTCCCTGGTTTTCTCCTTCTCTCCTTCCTCCCCCTTGGCTGGAACAGCGTTTTTGTTTGGTACAGAAGCGAGAGACAGGAGGCAAGGGAAGGGTAAGAAGATATAAAGGAAGGACCGAGGGATACGGAGTACATATACACGAAAAGAAAGAGGCAGGAATGAGGCAGGTTCGTGTATGTTGCCAGGATCACGAGGAAACAGACGAAAAAAAGGAAAGAGCAAAAAGGCAAGAGAGCAAAAAAAAAAAAACACTGTCGACACGCCGAAAACATGGAGCCCTGCCAACAGCATCTGCCACACGCCAGGGGACTCACCCTGCATGCATGCCGCTTGTTCTGCAAGGACAGCCGCCGTGGCAAGATGCTTGTCGAATTGGCCATAGAGATGAGGAAAACAAGAGTCTTTTGCGGGGCAACGCAGAAGTTCAGACAGACTCAAGCTGTGTTGCCGAGCTGAACTCGACTGACCAGCACATAGCAACAGCTGCACTGCACTGCATGACAACAATGGCATCGGTGGTGGTCCGGGGAACTACGTATGCCCATCAAGTGGAGATGTAAAGGAAAACCTTTCAAGTACGAACGTACGTCGTTACGAAATAGAGCAAAATAAAGACATACACGAAATTGAGAGCAAAATGCTCAAGTGGCTCCTGCCGTTTGTCATGTCTCGTTGCTCCCGTCGTCCCCGTTCACTCTTTCCTCTTCTCGCTCTTGTAAGAAACAAAAGAGGAAGGAACGGAGACAATCGATGGCCACGGACCCCACCCCTGGGCGTGAGGATATCCCTCGCTCTTTCTGTTTCCTCTCTTCACTCACAACTTCTTCCCCTATGTGCGTGGCAGAAGCACACACACACACACACACACAGTAGCTGCTTCCTGCCTCCAGCTCTCCACCTGCAACCACTTTACCTGCCTCTCGCCTGCCCACGACCTGTTTCCTGTGCAGCTCCACCCCTGCCTCCATCTTTTTTAATGGACCTTCCTAGCATGTAGCTTCTGTCTTCTGGAGCCGGGCTCCATATCGACGACTTACACCCCACGCCGAGCCAACAACTGGGAACAAGATACTGGGCGAGTGAAGTGAGAAAGTCGACAGACACCGGCAGACCAACCTCCATCCACATGGAAGGCGAGGGAAATCGAGAAAGGGAAACAGGAGACCGAAAGATAGAGAGGCCGAGAAAAAGGTACCGGCGAGGGAATGGTCTACCTATATGAACCCCCCCCTTCTCCCTGTCGTTCCTTCCCTTTTGGTCCTTCTTCTTTTCTCCCTTCTTTCCTTCCTCTTGGTCTCTTGTTTGTCTCATTCCTGAATACTTTATTCTCTTTTGCTCCTTCCCTCCCTTGTGTATCTCTCGCTCATACACAAAGTCCGTTTCCCTCTCGCCGTTCTTGTTTACACTCGCTGTTTACAAATACACAGATATCTCTCGCTTTTCCAACACATCTCTCCTCTCTCGCTTTGGAGTCTTGTCTCTGTTTTGAACCATCTGCATTCGCTTGGTACCCATTGCTCTTTTTTGGTCGACGTATTTTTGGAATTCGTCCATTGCTTTCTACAACAAACCGCCACCATTACCAGCACCAGTTAATCAGATCACCCCCCGACATCAACATTCAAAATGAGGTCCACTGTTGCTCTTCTCTCGCTCGCTGCCGGTGCCCTCGCCGGTGGTGTCACCTCGGCTATTGCCCCGAAGGCCTCGGCCCCGGCTGGCTGTAGCACCGCCTACTCGGGCCAGTTCGAGGTCACCGTGGCCGTCGTCAAGGAGAAGCGTGATGAGCCTGTAAGTGACATACTCGCATCGACAGACAGATTGGTATGCAGCCCATGCTAACAGAACAGGCCCAGCACATGAAGCGTAGCACCTGCTCTAGCGACGGTGCCCTGCTCCTCTCTCTGGCCGACGGCGTCCTGACCGATGCTAAGAACCGGACAGGCTACATTGCCTCCAACTACCAATTCCAATTTGATGACCCGCCCCAGGCTGGTGCCATCTACACGGCCGGATTCTCTGTCTGCGGTAACGACTCTCTGGCTCTTGGTGGCTCGACCCAGTGGTGGCAGTGCAAGTCTGGCAGCTTCTACAACCTCTACGACCGCAACTGGGCTGCCCAGTGCGAGGCTGTTCAGATTATTGCCATGTCCTGCGACGGCAGCAGCTCCGGCGCCAGCGAAAGCAACGATGGCCAGGTTGTCGCCACCCAGGTTGTCACGACCACCATTGTCAAGCCCATTAGCGACGGCCAGCCCCAGGTGATCACCACCACCGTCCCCGTCCCCATCTGCCAGATTGGCGATGGTAAGTCCACGCCTTCCCAGGTTTGCAGCCGCCTTCGAACAATTGTGAATTGTTGCTAACCTATACCCTCCAGGCCAAATCCAGGGCCACACCACCCCCTGCGCTCTGCTCTCTACCACGACGGCCAACCCTAACACCGGTGTGCCCGTCAGCCAGTACTCGGATGGTCAGATCCAGGTCACCACCCCGGCCACCACTAACACTGCTGTCCCGGTCAGCCAGTACTCGGATGGTCAGGTCCAGGTTACCACCCCGACCACCACTAACACTGGTGCCCCGGTCAGCCAGTACTCGGACGGCCAGGTCCAGGTTACTACCCCGGCTGCCGGCACGACTGCTGCTACGTTGAAGACGTCTGCCACCAAGGGTAACGGTACTGCCGGCTCCACGGGCGGCGTTACGCCTAGCTCCCCTACGTCGACCCCGTCCGCCATTGGCACCAGCGGCGCTCTGCGTGCCACTGTCGGTCTCGGCTCGTTTGCTGCCCTGGTCATGTCCATGGGCGCTGCCTACCTTCTTCTGTAAACAGCTCTCTTGAGCTGAGCAGACTTTGCGTGTAACCGATTGAAACATTGTCAACACCAAAACAACTTGACGCGAAAACGAATATTTCCTTCCTTTCTTCTTCCATTCATTTTCAAAAGTGCGGGACATTGGGCTGGATTAGGTATTGGGTTATCAATATGGGACAGGGTACTGTTTATGGTTTTGCTTTTTGGTTCTCTTCTTTTTTTTTCTTCTTATTCGTCTCTCTGTATTCATTCTCACCTAATGTCTTTGACACCTTTATTCCTTTTTGTCTTTTTGTCTTTTTGTCTTTTTGTCTTTGTCTTGTTGTCTTTTTGCCTTTTCGCATTGCACTTGTCCTTTGGCTCTTGTTCTCCCACGCCGCTTAATGATGGTTGGGAGAGGATTGGGTTTGGCTATGGGAGACTGGACGACCAATAGACACAACTTGTTGTAAGACGAGTAGATAGGAAAGACGCATATGCGCCAGTAGACAAATCAAAAAGTATAATTATCCAACAATGGTTTTCAATGAATTAAATGTGAATTTTGAGCACATAATTAAAAAGAAGAAAAGAGAACTGTGAGGTCCATTTTGGTGGCGATGTTACGTGCAGCCATTTACTCCGTACGCGTGTACACCGTACGCGTGTACACGTGACCAATTATGTCACACCAAAATTTGTAGATCCGTCTCCAGGCAAGCTTCTGAACCTCGACCAAAGCTGCCTACGACAACCACAGCACAACAGAACACGACAAACTGCCTCCCACTGAACTCCACAATGGCCGACTACTGGAAGTCGACGCCCAAGTACTGGTGCAAGCACTGCGCCGTGTACGTGACGGACACGAAGCTCGGACGCGCGAACCACGAAGCGACGGGAAAACATCAGTCGGCCGTCCGCCGCGCGCTACGCAACCTTCATCGCGACCATGAGAAGGAGGAGCGCGAGAAGGAAAGAGCGAAGCGGGAAGTGGAGCGACTAAACTCGTTGGTTGGCGAAGGTGGCGCATCCTCCTCAAAATCGTCGTCGACACTAGCACAACACAGACCACGGCCTCCTCCGCCTCCTCCACCACAAAGCAACACACCACAACCCTCCGCGGGCGGCCCGCCTCGCGAACAGCTCGAACAGTTGGCCGAGCTCGGCGTCAGCATCCCCGATGAGTTTCGACCGGAACTCGCCATGGCCGGCGATTGGACCGTGACGGAGACGCGCGTTGTCGCCGTGGAGGATGAACAAGGAAACAAAGTCACAGGGAGCGGTGACGGTGCAACCCGCTCTGTCGGCGTGCGCAAACGGCCACGAGGCACTGGCCAAGAAGAAGATGAAGAGGGTGGCCAGACGGGCCACTCGGAGTTTGAAAAGATTGATCTGGATGCGGCCGTCCAGGGCCTCTTCAAGAAGCCGCGGCAATGGGGGCGGGACCCGCGGACGGCCGGGAGCAGCAGTCGAGCTGTCGATTCGGCCGAAGATTTGGACAGCTTGTTGAAGAGTGCGCTGTCAAAGCAGGCAGTGCCAAAGAAGGAGGAGCCGGCATCTGCGGAGAAGCCGAGCGAAACAAAAAAAGAGCCAAAAGAGCCAAAAGAGCCAAAAGAGCCAAAAGACGAGGTCAAGAAGGAAGATGGAGCGGCAGCAGACGAGACAGCAGATGCAGCACCAACAGCATCAGCAGCGCCAAAGATCAAGCAGGAGGCTGATGCTGACCCGAGTCTTGACTTACCACCGGAAATAGCAGACGAGAAGCCAGACGCTGGCGGAGGCGTCGTGTTCAAGAAGCGCAAGACAAAAACGGTGAGGCAGAGGTGAAGAGGCCGATCTTGGATAGGATGTACAACAGTTTGCATGTAAGATTATTATTTTCATATACCCAATCGATTCAATGTGGCATTTACAATAACATCAAAAGAAAATGCTACAGAAAACGTGTCTGCTTCTGTCTACTGCCACGACGCTTTCAAAAAGTCGGCACACCGCTCACCCACCATCAGCGACGGCGCCATTGTGTGCCCACTCGGAATGCGTGGGAAAACACTCGCATCGGCAATCCGCAGGCCCGACACGCCGTGCACTTTGAGGCGGGAGTCCACAACACCGTCTTTGGCCGTCGGGGCCATCCGCGCCGAACAGCCAAAGTGCAGACTCGACTGGCCCGTCTCGCGGACATAGGCATCAATCTCGGCGTCTGTCACCGTCTGCCATGTTTTTGTGAGAGGCTGGAGCACATCCTTGCCCTGGCTCGACTTGGGCAGAGCAGCGCCCACGGCCTCATTGACAATCGTTTCGGTCGCAGTCGTCTGCCGCTCGCCAGGCCGGCCCATCGTCACACCGTGCAACACATCCATGTCCATACCAGGACCAAACACGAGTGCCAACGGCTTGTGCGGGTAGCCCGAGTTTTGGACAAACTCTTCTGCCAGACGCATCGTAAAGCGCACAGCACGACGCACGGCCACCCAGTCCTCTTTGCCAGCGTCGTTGTCGTCTTTCAGTTCGGGGTAGTGGACGCGTGTATGCACCTGCGGGTCCGTCGCCGAGACCAGCTCGAGACGGCCCGTTGTGCGCAGCTGCACCATGGCCGTGTACAGCGTCAAGAAGGCACGGCCTCGGGTGGCCGCATGCGGGGCGCAGCCGGCCACCTCGAGGTTGATGGTGTTGACAGGAATCACCATGACCTCGACATCGGGCACATTGCTCGGCTGCGCGGCATCATTGGCCGTGGCCGTCTTGTTCAGCTTGTATGTCGTCTCGTCCATGGCCGTCGTGCGGGCAAAAATGGTCGTCGCATTGCTCGGCATCGACATCGTGCCGGAGCCCTTGCACAGATACTCGACAAAGCTGCGCAGACCGACCATGGGCTGCTCAACAAGAGAGTGCAGGGTATCCTGAGTGGGCAGCTCAATCATGATCGGGATGGCGAAATGGTCCGACAGGTGGCTTCCGACAGCAGGCAAGTCGCGAACAACAGGGATGCCCTTCTCCTCCAAGTGGGCACGCGGACCGAGACCGCTCAACATCAGCAGCTGGGGCGTCCGGAAGGCGCCGCCACAGACGATAATCTCGCGCCGGGCTTTGACGAGGACTGGCTTGCCGATGGGCTTGCCAGTCGGGGCGGAGGCGACATAAACCCCGGTTGCCTTGACTTCAGCCGAATCACTTTCCGCAACAGCAACGCCGTCGTTGAACTCGAGCTTGGTGGCCAGTGCTTCAGTGCAGATGGTCAGGTGGCGGCGTCTTTCCAGAGCGAGCTGCTTGTTGAGGTACGCGCGGTATGCCGAGACGCGTGTACCGTCAGGGTAGACAGCGGCATCGAGGTTAAAGTAGCCCTGGGCACTGGCATCGGGTGCATTGCAGTCGGGCTCAACAGGCAAGCCCACGGCCTCGCACGCCTTTTCAAAGCTGGAGTCGTTAGCAGGAGCTGGAGCTTTCAGATTCAGACGATATGGCTCCAGGTGACTTGCTATGGATAGAAGCGGTACCGACGGTGCGCCGTTCTGTTGACCAAGGGGCCTATCAAGATCAGACGTGGCCAAAATAGAAAGATCAAAACAGAAAGATTGCACAGTTTTGACTCACCCCCTTGACCACGATACCCTGTGTCGTTCTGGTCCAACGCATTCTCCATCCGCGCAAAGTACGGCTCAACCTCCTTCCATGACCAGCCCTCCATCCCCAAGTCGCCGGCCCACTCGTTGTAGCCTCCCGGGGTGCCCCGCGTCACCAGCAGACCGTTCAGTCGTGATGTGCCGCCCAGTCCCTCGCCACTCGCCAGCTGCAGCCGCCGGTCGTTGTACGCAGAAATGGGCTCCGAGAACCGGTCCTGGATGCCCGTCGACCACGAACTGACATAGTTTTGCGACATCAGCGGCACGCGCGACATGAAGACGTCCTTGAGCGGGCCGCGCTCGAGAAGGAGGACGGAGATCGTGGGGTCTTCTGACAGCCGCGAGGCCAAAACGGAACCGGCCGTGCCGCCTACGTTGTTAGCTACTGATTCAAGCAATTGGGGGTGAAAGACAAACGTACCCCCCACGATAATGTAGTCGTATGTCTCGCCATCTACTTCGGCGACCTTGCGCTCGGGGTAGGCTTCTGAAAAGGGCCACATGGTGACGTTGTGTGTGGGTGAAGCTGAGTGGATTTGGTGGGATATTGCAGCTGGCTAGTTCGTGATGCGATGTTGAGAGACGGTGACAAGTGAAATCAGTTCAAAATATCATAAAGTAGGATTCAACTTTATATATGAAACATCCTGGACGCTTCATAGCCTCGAAGCTATGAGATGAAAGAGGAGAAAAGGATGCACTATCTAGAAACTGTCAGATTCACGGTGAGGAGTAAATTGTGTCGAAAGAGGGCTGTGGAATCAGTGATGAAACGGAGTTTGGCCAAGGAAGGCGCGACCCAACCTATTGGCGCCGATCGAGTCCGAGCTTCAGCGTATGCTTACTCGTACGGAGTACGTCGTACAGTGGACAGTCCCCAGAAATAAGGTTGCATTTAGCAGCGAAGCGACAGCTCAGCTCAGCTCAGCTCAGCGATCCTTTGTGGCTTTGCCCCCTGCTCTTTCCTAACAGGGCTGACAATATCGGGTCAGAAACCTTTTTTCGGGTCAACTTTGGTGATTGTGCTCCGAAAGATCGTCACATACGTCACAATTTGAGGTGAAAACAGAAACTAGGAAGATTGCTCATAGACGATAAAGCTTCGTGGTTAGGGAGTTGGCAATGTAAAAATCCGGGGCAATCGATCGTGGGCTGATATATTTCGGGGCGGCCTTGTTGATGAGAAAACTCGGCAGACCTCGATAAAACGACAAAAATAGAAATTAATAAAAATAAAACAAGAGAAAGTGATACGTCGTGCCGTGTAACATCTTGTCGTCACTTTATTAGCTTGCTTATTGTAGATCTCCCCCCTTCATTTTATCTCAAAACAAACAAATAGATGTCGACAGTGCGAGCATATCGTTTCATTGGGCAAATGCTACAAGACGCTTCAAGAAGTTGGACGGAAATGACATGTTGATATATTTCTCTTGTCCGTCACCCAAGAGTGTCTCGTATGTCGTGTCTCTCTAATCTTATATATCCTGATTCCAAGTTTCAATAGAGGTGTTTAGTACATTTTCCCCAAACGATTCTCGAAGAGAGGCGTGGCGAATCCCACCGCCTGTGCTCCGTTCTCCCCAAAACTTTAGATTATCAAGGTCGATAGCCGCCTTTTTTTCCAGCCATTCCCTGACTTTCGGGTTCATTTCTTCCTTTGTGTAAAGACCGTGCTCCTCCAGGTATGTCGTGTACCGATCTTCTCGTTCCCGGCGTCTGCGCACCGCCTCCGAAAAGACGCCGCCGACGGCCTCGTCCACCTCGAAGAATTTTTGGAGAAACTCACGCGGCAACAGAAAAGGGCGGACGAACTTGGGGAAGATGCAGAAGAAGTAGGTGAGAACCAGGTGATAGTGGTGCCGAAGAATGACGGAGACGGGGAAGTCGAGGCCACGAGGAAGGTCGGGGCCCCATTCGTCGACGAGCGTCTGGTACATGTTCTTCTGCCCTTGAAGCTCGGCCGCCTCCCCGACCGCCTCCCCGACCGCCTCAGCCATCGATTTGAGAGTTTCATAAAACAAGGCATACTGCCTGCGGTAGGGCTGAGATGCCACGAAATGCGGTGAGCTGCAGACCAGCCAGGTAGGCGGCATAAAAAATTGCTGCGGAATGGCCCCGCTCCACTCCCAGTCAATCACGGCCTGAATGTTAAGGTCATCGTCCACGATGATGTTGTACCAGCGGAAGTCGGTGTGTGCTAGCACGAATTTTGAAGTGTTTCCACTATTAGCACGGCTGCCGGCGAGGACATCGATGATCTTGGCTTTTAGATCGTACAGCGCGTACTCCTCCATCTGAGACAACCGCAGCGGGCCGCGTCCGGCCATGGGCAGCTCGTACGCCTCCTCAATCAAGCGATATTGATAGAGTGCATAGTCTGCCGTAGTCTTGAATCTTGCTGAACGGACCGCAGCTCGCCCACGCTTCAGCTTCTGCAGTTCGTTCTGCTCGATGCACAAGAGATCGCCCATCACCGGGTCCGCATCCTCGTTGTCGTCTGAGGCTGGGTCTGGGTAAAGCGACCCTGATTCGGTAAACTCGAGCTGGCGGAGCTGGGCGAGGATGTCGATGACTTGCTCATACAGGTGGACAACTCTCTCCTTGGGCTCCTTGAAGAGTTTCAGCGACTCGATTGCGTGTCCTGGAATGAAATCAAAGATGGAAAAGACACAAGAAGTGGCCTCGGCACCGGCTTTGCTGAGATCCTCGTCACGGCCAAACGCATGGACACGCGGCACCGGAATCGTCGTTTTTCGACGAACATATCTAGGGGTGGATGTCAGAAATGTGCTGGACAAAGACGCGGGGGCCAGAAATGTGCTGGACAAAAGACGCCGGGGGCAGAAATGTGCTGGACAAAAGACGAAAAGACGCGGGGGAAAAAGACATACCGCATCGTCGCGACTTCACTTTGCACTTTGGACCATGCATCCACGAGTGCTGGCCCAACAGCTATCCGGACGTTCCATTGCGTCTTGAACTCATCGTCGAATTCGACAAAGAAGCACGCATTGAAGCTGCCGCTTGCCGCCTCGCCAAAGATACGGCATGGCCGGGATGCGTGATGGTAACGTGAAGCAAGGCAGCAGACCGCCTCAGGACAGATCGCGTCGAGAAACTTTGTTTTTGCTTCCTGCAGCTGCCCCCTCGTCGGTGGCCATAGCTCTTCGTCCGCTCCTACCATTCTGACACTTTGCTAAAGGGAAGAATGCTACCAGATGCAGACGCGGGAAAATGGCTGGAGATGAGGCCTTGTGCCAGCCGCCGTTGTGTGAGAGAAGGGGTTGTACTTGGATGAACGGGAGCCAGAGCCAGGTCACATGACGTGGCCGGAGACGGTGGTTTGATGGCATGGCCCGGCAACTAATACAAATTATGTGCCATCACCGAAAACATAGGATGCAACGTGCTAGTGCGGAAGTTCAATAAGAGACGCAGACAATTAATACAGAGGTTGCATGTTTATGTTCTTTTAGTGTCCAGTAAAAACGATAACTAAATCTACGGAGTGCATGACGGGGCACTGATGCCTTTCTCCAACGAAATCGGCCAAGCGCCCGGAACTGTACGACGTATTCCCGGCCTGGCCTAGCTCTCGCTCTCCACCGCTAACCCCCGCAAAGCCATACCTCCAAAATAAGAACGGACATTGGCGTTATCGGGTCGTCGCTGTGGCCGGAAATCGTGACGGGGGGCTGGATTGCTAATCTGCGAGGAGGATGCGTTGGGGATCTCAATTTTTGAAAAGCAACTTGAGGATTCTTGTTTCTTTCTTCCTTTCATTTTGTTTATTTTCTTTCCCACCACCACCTCCCAACATGACACAACACACAAACGACGAGCCATCCGTGGCGACGATATTACCTGCCCAGATACAGACAGTGCCTACCGAAGATTGTCCGACCGAGGCGGTGACGATGTCGGAGAAGAAGGTAGAAGCGATTGAAGCCACAGAAACAACAGAAACAACAGAGGCAACATCACGATTTGCGCATCCAGCATCATCACCACCTCCACGATCCAGTGCACCATTGCGATGGCTCACGAAGCTCGACTATGTCCCAAGAAACTGCCGCTATGACCCAGAGTCACCACCTCCCTTCACCTGGGGTCTCTGCTTTTTGTTTGGTCTTGTATGTACGACGCATCACCGAATGAAATACAATTGCCAAAAGCTGCATCAACTAACAGACAGGCCGGCATGATCACCGTTAGCAACCTCTACTACAACCACCCCATCCTCAACGTCCTCGCCAACGACTTCCACGTTTCTTATGAGACTTCTAGTCAAGTGCCGACATTTATGCAGGCGGGTTATGCCGTCGGCCTCACCTTAATTTGTCCTCTCGCCGACATCTTTCGGCGGCGCCCATTCATCTTGACTCTCGTTTTTTTCACGGGCACCGTCTGGATCGGTCTCTGCTTGACCAAGTCTTTTACCGTCTTCCGCATCCTCTCCTTCTTCTGCGCCATGACCACCGTCACGCCGCAAGTGATGCTCCCGCTCGTTGCCGAGCTGGCTCCGCCCAAACGGCGCGCCATGATGCTGTCTGTCGCCTTTGCCGGCCTCTTTACGGGAATGCTGTTTGCCCGTATCCTGTCTGGCATTGCTACTCAGTTCACCAGCTGGCGCACCATCTACTTTGTGGCCCTCGGTCTCCAGTACGGCCTCGTCATTGTCCTCTTCTTTTTCCTGCCCGACTACCCGTCCACCAACCCGGACGGCATCTCGTACCTCCGCATCATCTGGAGTCTCCTTCAAATTGCCACGCGCCACCCATTGCTCATCCAGACCGGCCTCATCTGCTTCTTCATCTCGGCCTCGTTCGTCGGCTTCTGGACCACTTTGACCTTCCAGCTCGCCTCTAGGCCGTTCTATCTCAGCACCATTGACATTGGCCTCTTTGCCCTCATCGGCATGCCGCCCTTCTTTATCAACCCACACCTCGCCCACTACCTCCTCAAGCGCTTTCACGCCATCTATGCCAGCGTTGTGGGCTTGACCCTGGCCCTGGTTGGCATTGTCATTGGCACGTGCATCGGCACATTTACCCTCGCGGGACCCGTCATTATGGGCGTCTCCGTCGACTTGGGCTTCATCCTGACTCAGACCGCCTGCCGTACCCAGATCGTGCCCATTGAGCCCGAGGCCCGCAACCGCGTCAACACCATCTTTGCCGTTATGGGCTTCTTTGGTATGCTTATGGGCACGGCCGTCTGCAACCGGCTGTACGCCATGGGCGGCTGGCGGTACAGCGGGTATGCCGAGATTGGCTTTGTCGCTGTGGCCCTGGGGCTGTGTTTTGTGCGTGGACCGCACGAGACGCGGTGGTTCGGCTTCCGCGGCGGCTGGCGGATGAAGTCGTCCCTGGACATGGACACGGACACGGACGAGGAAGCAGAAGAGGAAGAGGAAGAGGCCGTGACTGCGCCAGTAGGAGTGCCGGCTGTAGCTTTGGAAGACTCTAGTGGGGGTGACGAAAAAGGAGCAGTATCGACTGCGGCACCATCGGACCTGGAAAAAGGAGTCGTTGGCAGCAGTGTAAGTGGCGGTAATACAAAGGAGGAATGAGAACCCAGCAATAAAAAAAGATAGATGGAACGGGAAAATAGCATAGAATTAGTAAAAGACACATCCTAAAATCAACGAATAGTTCAAACACAGAATGCCGCTCACGAGCACGCGTGCTCTTTATGTGCTGCCGAACCGCACCCGATCCAGACTCGAGGGAACGCCGACGACGAGTCCTTTTGTCGCCGCTCGTCGCACCACCATCCCACAGCCGTCGTGTCGTCACTGCAGAACGTGATGCAGCAGTCTGCGTCATTGGGCAGCCACACGTAACTATTGGATGCGAACGATAAGTCCAGAAAGCCCTCGTCGCGGATCACATCCGACACCTTTCCTATGTAGTCTGATCCTGAGAATGCTTGGAACGCGAACCCGGTTAGAGAATAGGTCTGGTTGTTGAGGAAAGTCGGTTTTGGTACGGGCGCTGCTGTCGTCTTGGTCGTGGTGGGTTCGGCAGTCGTCTGATCTGTTGCTGGCGTTGTCGGTGTTGTCGCCGGCTGCTTGGTGGTGGTGCTGGCAATGGTCGTCCCGGTGGTCACGGTCTTCTGGCCCGGGCTACTTGTCGACTGTCTGTCAGTTGCGGTTTGTTTTGTCGTCGCTGATGCCGCAACATTGGACGAATCTGTACCCGTGGTCTTTCTGCTGGCGTTTCCTACATCCGATGTTGCTTCTACCGAGTTGACTGGGCCATCCGTTGACTTGCCACCGTCCGATTTCCCACCTACTCCGGTGCCATTTGCTGCCGGTCTCTGCGTTGAAGTTGCCGTCGAGGGGCTGTTCCGTTCGATAGTATGATGAGTATGATGATGAGTATGATGATGAGTATCTTGGGTGCTGATAAGAAGAAGTCTTACCTGCTGTCAACTCCAGCTGGATTTGCAGATACTTGTGCGTTGCTCTCCTTCTTTGATCGAGCAGCCGTCATCCCTCCACCAACACCACCTGCAACGCTTGCAACAACCACGACAAGGCCGATGCCGAGCAACAGCCAAAACACTTTTGGTCGCAGCCCGCATATTGTTTTTCGTCCTGCACCGGATCCGTTTGGGGGAACGAGGTGACCAGTGTCATCAATCTTGAACGAGTGTACTGAATGAACGGGGATCAGGCCAGCATCGTAGCTGCTATCGTTTTTGTATGCTGCAGCAGCCGGGACGGCGTATTCGGGTTCCTTTTCTCCGTGATCCAATCCATGGTGATGTTGTCGTTGATAATGACCGTGGCTGGCCGCTTCAAGAGAGGAGTCAGGCACGACCTCGGGGAGATCCATCTCGGCGAGGGGAGTGTTGGCGATATCCGTAGCTTTTGATGCGGTGAGGGGCGCCTTCAAGAATACCCATTTGCCGTTTCTAACGCTGGATAAACGAAGGAGGAGCAAAAGGAGAAGAAACAAAGCTTCACAGGGCCACTTTCGTCCTCTTGTAAATCACCGTTTCTGGTGCCTCAACCTCTCTCAAATACATCTGCCTCCTCTTCAGCCCATCTTCGCTTCGCGGTTCTCCCCCATGTTGTCAAGAACTTCCTCCCACCACCCGGGAACACAAAATAATCTATTCTGGGTTTCTGACTACCCGGCTGTTCGCGCTGGTGCCTGCCTCAAGCACTTGCCCAGGGGTTGTTGACCAGAGCACGAAATAGAAGCAATAAACCAAGACGCTCAAAAAAGAGCATTTCAGCAACTGTCATTGGCGGGATGCTGTTTTGGCAGCACACTAACAACAACTCGAACTGCGGGAAACCCCCTGTCGATATTGCACTGCATCTTGGCAGACGCACTCGTATTGCTCAGGGGAGAATGCGAAACTGTCAAACATAACGGTTTCTGAGGGTTTTGGTGCTTCCATTGCCTTTTCCACATATTGAAGATGTCCGCCAAGCGTAAGACGGGGCAAAAGAGGCAGTGAAGAGCAACTGAAGAGTCGTCGCTGGTTGGCTGAAAGTGTTGGTGGTTGTGTCTTGAATGTTGTGCCACTCGTTGGCGGGATGAGGAAGAGGAAAAGAAATTGGGCATAACGCAAACTCTTGCTGCACAAAAATAATTGGTAGAATGAGAGATCGTGATGCAACGCGACACCGCGTCCAGCATAGCCTTGGGTAACCCCTTTTTGGGCTTGTGTGTCGGTGCTGCCTTCCTTAAAAGCCTTGCCGTGTGGTTTGCACTTGCCAAACCTTCGAAAATGCACCTTCCCTCTGTTACACGGAAAAGGCTGTGGTATGTGCTCTTGCCCAAACTGTGTTGTTTGCTCTTTCCTGTCCAACATCGCTTGTTGCGAGGCAGTTGCGTATGCGGGTTACACTTGCCAAAAATTGACGAGAAAAAAAGGAAGAAAAAAAAGAAGAGGCCACGACGGACCGAGGCAGCTCGATTGTACTTGCCAGACGCTGGATGAACTTGGTTGTGCCTTCCAGTTCATGTCGAAATCGTGGACTGGCCACTTCCCCTCGATTCCATGTTGTGACTTTTGTTGACTTCGATTGTCGTGAGCAACAAACAATTCTTTCTTCTCAATGCATCAATCGCCTCGTTCCACCACCAGCCATCCACCACCAGCCATCGAGACTGCGACCACATCATTGATGCGGTCGCAAATCTGTTCGCTCAGGGCATTGGCATTGACCACTCTCCCACCGCCTTTGTCAGAATGCCGCCAATGTTGACAGCCAGCTCCTGTCTCACCAAAACCCCACGTGTTAATGCCAACTGACTTACAAATTCGCAACCGCTCACGATCCATCTCGCAATAAGTTGTTTTTCTTTTCTCCAAAAGACCTCGGTTGCACCCATTGCCGTGGAAAATAGAGCATGTACGGAGCCATGCTTACCTGCGTGCGCGACTTGGCCTTTGCGACGTCTTTGGCAATGCGTCTGTCAATGCATTCGTCGATGGAAGGGTGAGACGAGGGGATGTTTGCATTCAACGAGCCAATTCGACATGTCGACTCCATATTCGACGAACCCTTTCTGTTTTTCAGTGCCCTCTGCTACACCCTCGGAGGCGCGTGTCTTCTTCCGACAACTGGCCTCCTGTGAACCCTGCGAGTCGAGTTCTGCGAGCTCTGCAAACATACGGTTCTGTGCATCATCGGCAACGTCGCCCTTTTGTCGCCTCGCACTCGACTGCAATGCAACAGTAAGCCGCTCCGCACATGCGTTTTCCTTCCTGTTCCTCCATGTTCCTCCCTGTTCTGGGTGGTCGTCCGAAGTCGCTCCAGCGCGTTGCATGTGAGCCGCGTCCGGCGAGTAATTTTTTCACGGATCAGCGGTGGATGACATCTTATCAGATCATCTTGATTTTTCGGGGTTTTCGAAAAAATTTCGCGGGAAACGAGCCCCTCATTTGGTCGGTCGTCGTTTTCGAGGTACACGTAAGTACATGAGATTTTCGATGCGACAATGGAGCCTCTCTTGGCGACGCAACACAGTTTTCGTATTACTGGGGGTCTTTGAGTGTCACAGTCGTCACAGTCGACCCAAGGGGCCGAAAGGATGTCCCTGGACGAGAAAAAATACGCGGAGTTTTGTGTCCTTTGTGTCCTTTGTGTCTTTTTCTCGGTTTTCATGATGGCGACGTGGTACTTTGGTCCACTTGGTCCCTGCGATAGCCCCCAACGAGATCGTCAAAAGTGTCGAAAATAACCCTGTCTTTTGGAACCACAAAACTGACTGCGACGTTTTGTACAGGCAAAAAACTCGATGTGCAGGAAAGAGTTTTCATCGAACGTGGGCCAAGTTGGTTTTTGTTGGCTCACCGGGCTTGGCACATCTTATCTGATCTAGAGATAATGCCGACATCGCCTCTGAGCTCCCAAAGATTGTCTCCACTCTGAGGGATCTCTCGGAAGACACCACGGCCCATCAAGCAAGGCACGGGCGCCGCCCTACCCTGAGAGGAAACGCCGCAGGGGACGAATGCCGTTTGACACACTGCACTGTCCAGGTTGTCAAGCACTGCGAGGCGAGGGACAACACATACGGAGTACAGACATCTCACAGGGAACACCCCAAGCCCACCCAAGCCCGTCCCGCGGCCTGCGTCATTGGCTCCGGGTCCAACGTCCACAATGGCCAACCATATGCCGCCGCTCTGCCACCGGCGTCACCCTTTTTGGGGTTGATGAGCCGAGCCTTCAACTTGCTTGTTTCATGGACGGCCAACAAGAATAAAAAAAAAAGAGAAAAAAGAGAAAAAAAGGCTCACAAGCCGTTACATGGCGGCTTCGCTTTGCCGTGTGGGAAGCCACTACGGAGCCAGGCACCGCAATTTGCGTGCGATGTGGAGCGAGGGTAACTCTCATGTACCATGACCCTGTCGAGTGTGTCATAGGAGGCTGAGAGGATGAGAGGATGCCGAAAGATCGTCATGCCGAGACTCCAGTGCCGCGCCGGCCGCAGTTTTTTTGCACCTCATACGAAAATATGTGCAGCAGTTAAGCATGTTTGTACGTACAATTCACAGATGATCGCCTCCTCTTTCCGAACTGCCCACTCGGGCCACTCTCGAAATGGTGTGCTTTTTTTTTTGCGGCTTTTCCACCAATCCCACTTTTTGCGTGTTCCATGCCACTCTACAATACGCATACAGCAGCAGTGACTTCTAGACCGGTGCCTACTTCATATTAGCCATCGACCGAGCTCGCAGGGCCCCTCCTCATGTTATTGCTTTGGTATGACATCCATCACCATGGGTAAACGGCCCCCATCCTTTCATCTCCCCTCTCTCAAAACCGACGATTGTTGCATCGTGCAAAAGAAAAGACAAAAAATCGTGTGTGGCCTGCATAACGAAAAGGCTTGTCCACAACCTTTAGACCGGGCTTCAAAGCTGCTTTATTCAATTTCCGCCCGAACTGCGGTCGGTGTTATTCTATGTCCTCTCGCAAACCGCGTTTCCAAACGTCCCACCCCACACCATTTCCTCCCTAGCTCTTTAGCTGCCTCAGGACCACCATAACGCAGCTAGCGTCAGAGAGATCATCGAACAGGCACAGCAGTTGCCAAGTACGTCGTACGCACGCAAAGCAACAAAGTTGTGAGAGGGTATCCATTGGGCACGCGCACCTACCTTCCCCCCGGTGGGCCAAGACGAGCAAATGCATCAACAAGGGGGCTACAGAGTCCCAGGAATGTATAACTAACGAAATGAAGAAAAAGGGAGAGACACGAAAGAAAATAACAAAAAAAAAAAAAAAAAAAAGGGAGCCAGCACATCAACCAAAGCAAAGGTTGCGTTGGATGAAGATCGACATGGGCCGGCCATACGTCTCATCTGGTTTTTTTCTCTTTTTTATTTGTAAAGAGCTTGCTTTCCCGGTTCTGTAGATTTTCTCGGTACCATGCGGGAAAGTGTTTTCTGCCGCCTGAGATATTATCCATGAAAAGAAAATCTTTGTTGATCCTTTGACATCTACACAACTTACAACTTACACCTGAAAGCCCCAAACTCTCAGCCACTACAAAAATCATACAAAATGGCGCCTTCTGCTATCACAAACAGCAACGGCTATCATGCCAATGGCAACAGCCACGCGTCTAACGGCGTCAACGGCACCCACGGTGTGAACGGCACCAATGGTACCAACGGCACTAACGGCAACGGCACACACGCCACAAATGGCAAGCACACGACATCAGTCCACTCACGGCTCCGGCCAGCTGTGCCGGATGAGGTCCAGGATCTGATCTGTGTTGGCTTTGGCCCGGCTAGTCTTGCTGTTGCCGTGGCAGTTCATGATGCTCTTGAGGCGGGAACGCTCAAGGAAGCTCCCAAGATCCTGTTTCTCGAGAAGCAGCACCGGTTTGCATGGCACGCCGGTATGCTTCTGCCTGGAGCCAAGATGCAGATTTCTTTCGTCAAGGATCTGGCCATGCTCCGGAACCCGCGTTCTGCCTTCACTTTCACAAACTACCTCCACGAGAACGGCCGTCTGGTCGACTTCACCAACCTGGGCACCTTCCTGCCTGCCCGTGCAGAGTACGAGGACTATCTCCGCTGGTGTGCCACCTCCTTTGACGAGTCTGTGATTTACAACAGCGAGGTCGTGTCTGTCGACTCTGAGGCATCCGGGAAGCAGGAGACACAGCAGAACGGCGATGCTCCCATCTCTACGTTCCGTGTTGTTTCCAAGGACGTTGCGACCGGCGCTGAGCACGTCTACTACGGCCGCAATGTGCTTATGGCCACCGGCGGCAAGGCATCATTGCCGGCCGTTCTGCCTGCCTCTCACCCGCGGGTCATCCACTCCTCGCAGTACGCACACCAGCTGCCTGCAATTCTCAGCAACCCCCAGGGCCGCTACCGCGTGGCTGTCGTTGGTGCTGGCCAGAGTGCAGCCGAGATCTTTAACAATGTCCAAGAGCTGTACCCCAACTCGGAGACACATCTTGTGATGCGGTCCGAGTTCCTCAAGCCCAGTGACGATTCGCCATTGTAAGTATCACAATCGTCCCCACCAAATCTTATCGGGACTCTAGCCAGTTGCTAACTCTTCCTTCTTCAGCGTAAACTCCATTTTCAACCCCGAGTACATTGACAGCCTGTACCCCAAGTCGGCCACCTACAGAAAGAACCTGCTGGCCGATGCCCGCCCGACCAACTACGGCGTCGTCCGCCTGGAGCTGATTGAGCACCTCTACGACCGCATGTACCACCAGCGCCGCCTGCTGGGCACGGACGACAAGAAGTGGCCGCACCGCCTGCACGGCTCCAGCCAGGTCGCGCGTGTCGAGTCGGACAACAAGGAGTCCCTGCGCGTGTTTGTCGAGCCGTTCCAGAACGGCAGCACATCCTCCGAGACCGAGGTCCTCGATGTCGACCTCATTGTCGCTGCCACGGGCTACCAAAGAAGCAGCCATGTCACGATGCTCAAGGGCCTGTGGCCTCTACTGCCCGCCAAGGAGGCCCAGAAGGCAGGAGGCGACAACACCCTGGGCACCTGGGAGGTCAATGACGCCGCTACCCCCAAAGTGCTCAGTGTCGACCGCGACTACCACGTCAAGTTTGAAGCAGGCCGCATTGCGCCTGGATCGGGTGTCTATCTGCAAGGCTGCTGTGAAGGCACGCACGGTGTAAGTTCTGGCCCTACCAATCTTTGTCGTCTAATCCTTGACGTCACTTATTGGGTCCTTTTTTTTTTCTTTGTTTTGGCGTGGAATTCACGAGCTAACACTTTGTCTACAGTTGAGCGATACCCTGCTGTCTGTCCTCGCTACGCGCTCTGGCGAGATTGTCGAGACTATTTTCGGCTCCAAGTAAAAATGTGTAGAAAAACCGATGTTGGGAAGTGAAAACTTTTGTTATTGTTATTGCGATTGTTTTATTGTATTTGCTTTTACTTTTCTAGAATATGATTGTTTTCTTCTTTTCTTTTCTTTTTGGATTGAAATTTCATTCAAAATCTTGTTCAGTTTCGAAAACATTTTGCAAACCCACCGTCTCTCGCAAAAACCAAACAAACTCTTTCTTAATTTCGCGAGTCTATTCAGAGCATCACCTGAGGTCAACTCCTACGTACACCTAATGAGGAAATCATGCAGCGACAAAGAGTTTAAAAAAAGAACCGAGCCCAGACCTTTGGCCAAATCGACTAGGACTGCGGCAATAGCAGGGGCAAACAAGAAAAGAATGTCCCGCCCAGCTGCTTGGACTTGGGAACTACGGACCGGCCCAGCGCAGCTACCTACCAGCTCGATGAGATCCTTGGAAGGCGATAAAACGAGGAAACGATGGAAACAATGGAGAAATCTAGAGAATGGAGGATGGGCGACAGGAGGGTGTCCGTCATTTCGCAGCATCGATTCACGCTGTGCACACGATGACCCTGCACCAAGAAATGTCTTAAGATGCATCAGCAGAAATCCAGACGATGTTATTCGATCGGAGATCATAGGAGATCACAGCTCGGCAATAGCACGTGGTGCCGCATGGGGATCTTTTGGGAACACTGGCAAAGGCTGGGAGCAAATTAAATCACTTGGAAATGAAATCCAGCGTCCGTGTCTGGTGATGGCGCCATGTCATGGGGGGTGCGACGATGCATCACATTGCGTTCCTTCATCCCGCATTGCACTGCAAAAAATGAAGAAAATGAAGAGAAAGAAGAAAAAGGCAAAAGGTGGCTTGCTTTAGCTTGTGATGTTGGGTGACGGTGACCCTGTGCTTTGTTGAGCCAAAACCGATGCCGAACCGAGCCAGTCAGAAGACACAAAAAAGTAAGCACTCGTGGAAAGGAAGCATCGCCATTCGCTCGTCGAAGGATGAAAAAGGAAATAGGACGAAAAAGGACAAGAGAAAAGAAAAGAAACAACAAAAAAATGGCGGGCGTCGTACAGTCCCCCCTCCCATGTAAGGGGGCGCATGGCGGTCGTGGTGGGTGTGGATTGTGGACTTTGTGGATGTCAGGATGTGTTTAACGGAGCATTGTGTGGTGTTTTGTGTAAAAGACATGTAATGTAGACGTGGTGTGTGCGGTTCGCGTGGGATGCAGATGGGGAGAAACATGAAATGGAAAAATAAGGCCATCGAGGACGAGAAGACCGCTGAGGAGACGGGGGTGAACAGAAAAGTAGTGTTTATTGTTAGAAAGCGGTAAACGAAGCGTGAATGAAGCGGAAAGAACAATAGAAAAGAGACGAAATAATGAAAGAGAAGGCAACGAACGGCACATGCATGGAGCTAGAGGCGTGGGTGCACCAGCCAGGGCGGAAAGAGGGCGTGGGAATTGTCCACCATCTTGCATCGTTCATCTCCATCAAGACTACTCCGTACTACGACGTACAGACGCTCGATACCCTTTCGTTTGCCTGGCCTCTTTGCTTGCCTCACTCTGTCTTTTGTTTCGCCGATGGCCAAAGAAGACAACGAAAATGGGCGATTGATCACGTCGTGTCAAACTGGAGCATCACGAAGGGAATCGAGGGGATCAAGAGACGGATCAAAAGGTTGTCTTCGAGGAGGGGCTCGGGCTTGGCATGACTTCATTCTGTCGAACTGGGTCGAACTGAATTACGAGAATGGATACATCATAAAGTAAATGAAACGGAAGATAGTAAGAAAGTGTATAAACTCTCGAGACTTTTGTGATGGGTTCGGTTTTTGCTTCTTCATCCGCCTCGGCCCACCTCGTGATGAAGTGAAGGGCAACTCTTCTTTATGGACGGCTAGGTCAACAAAATCACGGAAGCTGACGTAAAAAAAGACTAAAATATGCGCTCATCAGGCGCGCAAGACGATTCACGCATGACGACGACGATGCATACTATGAGAAACCACGAGAAAGATTCTTGAGACTAAAAGAAGTAGGCCATTCCGAGTTTGACGACGGCCCTCTCCGCCTTTCGCACTTTTAGTCCTTCTTGGTCGTCGGCTCTGGGATCTGGAACCAGGCCTTGCTGGGCCAGCTTTCCTTCTCCCGTGAATAGACCGTCGTTGTGCATATTTATGCGTAGATGTGATCCTAAAGCCTGAAAAGGATTTTGATTATTTTGATTGATGAGAAGGAAGAGGGGCGCTCGGGGCGCCATCACTTGGTTCACTCCCCCCCTCTCCCCTCGCTTAAACGTTTGCTCGCCCCCTCTCAGTCCCACGCCCTTTCATGTTTCGTTGTACTCCGTATTCTCTTTTTTAATGTGGCTTCCTTTTCTTTCAATGTGACTCTCAAAAAGCCCTCGATGTGTAGCTTTTGTACTCATCTTCTTCATCGGTATTCATGCCACTGCACCCACTCTGAAAGCTATTTTCTCTGGTTCGTTGGACGATATTCTCAGTCTTTCGCTCTCTCTTTTGGTGGCGTTTTTGCTTTCCCCCTGCTATTCTCATCCTCTGAGAGCCATCTGACTCGACTCGACTCGGAGCTAAGGCTAAGCAGTTGATTCTTCATCACATCGTATCGCGGGTTTCGCCTGCTTTTGTTTTATTTCGTCGCTTGCCTCGCTTCGTTAAAAATATAAATAGTAGATACATTTTGGATAACCCACACTTTTTTCGATATCGTCCGCTCCACTTTGGTGCACAGACATCTTCTGATTTATTTCTTCATAGCGCGGGATGGTTCTTCGACATGAACCTGGTCGTCGGCTTACTTTTCGAGATCACGATTGGCTGGTTGACCTGTCCTGCGTTCCGAGCCTTGTCAGAGGCAACCCGGCCTCCTAGTTTTTTTCTCTCTTTTTTTCCTCTTGACGGGTAAGAAAAGAGACGGTGTCTGCCTGTTCGCGATACTCCCGGAACTGTAAGCTGCTTCTGCGAGATTCCCGGCAAGTGCACCCCACGCTAAGCAGCCGCTCCCTGTAGCGCTTTGCTTGCCCATCGTTCCTGCCCCCTGTCCCTGTAGTTCGCTTCCTTCCCTAAGCCGTGCATCTCCGCTGTCTGTTTCTTCTCACCGGCCAGCTTGTAATTCTCGGGACGGACAGTTGAAGTGGGCAGAGCATCTGAATGACTCGGATCTTCTTGTGAGAGCTTTAAAAACGTGGGTTCACGGGCCATTCTCTTACATGAGAATCAAGTAAAAATGTGAGTAAAAAGTAGAATCGAATTTTGCGCCGTGTATATATGGAGTGACACTGGGCAGGTGCCATAAATGCTCTTGCAACGCTCTTGCATCGTTTAGAAGGATCGTTTCCAAAAAAGGAAAGAGCCTTATGACTTTGCAGCAAACCCGGAAAGAGGAAGGAACAAACTCACAGCATGTTCCCCAACCTTGTTATGGAGTCCCAATGCAGGGCTGTTGCTGTTGCGGCAGCGCTGGCCCCATCTTTCAGGTCGCCCTTGCGGCGATAGGCCTAGATAGCTTAAGTGAGAGCTTGCATTGCGTCGTCTGTGTTCTGCATTCAATGCTTCGCAAAACGACTCTGATGAGGTGCAGTTTGTGTCTGTTCCCTACGCATTGTACAGATGCATTGGTGGCGCTTTCCTAATTGAGTGAGCACCTGCCCTGAAGATTGTAGGGCGTGGTTGACAGTTGCCAATTTACACGCTCTTGCCTCTTTTACACGCCGTGCACACGATTCGCTCCTTCCCTCTAAAGCTCTCATCCGAACCACACACCACTCGCTCTTACCTCCGTAGTCGGATTTGCGAACCATCTTGGCGCACTTTCCATGGAGCTATGCTCGGCGTAAAGAGGGAAACAGCAGGTAGAGTAGGCAAACCCAACGTGGAAAACAAATCCAAAAAAAAATGCATCACCACCAAAACGACCATTCTTACATGTCAACACGCGAGACCTAGGCAGTCAGTGCAGTGGTCGTTTCTCGTTTCTTGACATACCAGACCCTCTCTGATCCTCCATCCTCCTCTCCCCACGCCTGGAACTGGAGCCTCACACCCCTGCTGGCAGCCTTTTTGCACATGCTGTTTGCTCTCTCCACTTTGAAGCACGCCTTGCCTTCTTTTCACAGCCAGCACCATTTCCAAGGCTCGACTTTCAAACCTCGACGAACCACGATGCATTTGTGTTGCTGTTAAATTTGCCAACACGTTATTGGCTCTTTTGTGTATACACGGCATTTTGCAGCATTTATTATTGCATGTAATATTCACCTTGCGACCTTTGCAGCCTTTTCAACATCAAACGAGCATCTCATCACAACATTTTCTAAGCCTTTGCTTCCTCGATTTGACATCATAGTCAAACGAGATCCCACAAGTTCACTGAGACACACCACATACCACACATCACTCACAAAAATGGCAGAGGCCAAACAACTTTCGATTCTCAACCCGAAGCCCCGGAAAGTGCCGGGGCCGGAGCTGCTTCATTTGCTGATTTCCGGCGCCGGAATCGATGACGACACCAACGCCACAACCGCTTCTATACCAGACCAAAATGTGGCCAGTGCACCACCAGCCGATCCTGAACCACAACAACCGCCGGCACTCGACTACCGGGCCCCGGACGGCACGCATGTCACGCTGTCCTACCCGGAGCTGCACCACATTGCTGGCATCATAACCACCGAGATATTGCGTCGACTTCCTGAAAGCGTGTCGGACGCATCGGCCGAGACTTCGGCTTCGGCCCCGAAAGAACTCGTCGTCCCTGTTTTGATTCCACAGGCACCGGAGCTCTATGTTTCACTTCTGGGAATCCTCAAGGCCGGCGGTGCTTTCTGCCCCATCCAGTTGGACGCTCCACCAGACCGTATCCGATTCATCCTGGGCGATGTGGATGCAGATGTCGTGCTGACAACGTCGGCCATGGCGGCTAAGCTGCCGGCAGACATCCAAGAGTCTCTGCAAGTCATTCTTGTCGATGAACTGCATCTTTTTAGTGGACCAGGCAAGCTCCCGCCACCCGCACCAGAACGTCCAGTGTCGACGCCTCCTGCAGTCGGTCCCAATGACCTGGCCTATGTCATGTACACATCCGGCTCGACGGGCACGCCCAAGGGTGTCGGTGTCCCGCACGGTGCGGCTACTCAGAGTCTGTTGTCACACGACCGCCATGTGCCCAGCTTTGACCGTTTCCTCCAGTTTGCCGCACCGACCTTTGACGTTTCCGTCTTTGAAATCTTCTTTCCTTGGTTCCGTGGCTCGACACTTGTCTGCTGTAGTCGGGCAGAGATGCTCGATGATCTGCCGGCGGTAATAACGTCTCTCAACGTGGATGCGTGCGAGCTGACACCGACGGTAGCGGGTAGCCTTTTGCAGAGTCGGGCCAACGCTCCTGGCCTACGGTTGCTGCTGACTATCGGCGAGATGTTGACGGAGCCCGTAATTCGTGAGTTTGGTGCTGGTTCAGGGAAGGAGAGTATTCTCTGGGCCATGTACGGACCCACAGAAGCGGCTATCCACTGGTACGTCTGAACTTGGTTGAAGTATCGCTGATTGCACGATGTTGAAGCTAACTGATACAGCACACTGCAACCTGCCCTGGATGGCGCAGCATCTGTCAAAAACATTGGCTTCCCGTTGGACACAGTTTCGTCCTACATCCTGGCCATCCCAGAAGATGGCGACGGAGGCGACAAGGATGCGTTGGGTGACCCCCGGATTGTCCCATTGTGTGAAGTTGGTGAACTGGCTGTTGGTGGTTACCAGCTGGCCCGCGGGTACATCAACCGCCCTGAGCAAACAGCCGCAGCCTTTATCGACACAGTACAGTATGGCCGGCTCTACCGCACTGGAGACAAGGCACGCATCACCGAAGATGGTATCCTCGAGTGCTCTGGCCGTCTGGCAGGTGGCCAGGTCAAACTGCGTGGCCAGCGGATTGAGCTGGGTGAAGTCGAGCAGGCTATCCTTCGTACAAAAGGCTGCCTTGGAAGCGTCGCTGCCGTCATCAACGGTATTCTGGTTGCGTTTTGCGACGTTGAGCCCAAAGCATTTCCTGAAGCTGCATCCAACGGCCTGGAAGAGGCCATTTTGGAGTCGTGCAAGTCCTGGCTGCCACGGTTTATGATCCCTGGCGACATCGTCCTCATGCCCGACTTCCCACGACTGGCATCTGGAAAGGTCGACCGCAAACAGCTTTCCAGTGATTATGCTGAATCACACAAGCATGAAGCCACTGAGGCTCAAACAGAGTTCAAGGATGACCTCGACCGCCATATTCACGGCATTGCAAAATCTGTCCTTGGATCAGCCATCAGCAGCACAACACCTCTTGAAGCCGCCGGTCTGGATTCAATCAAAGCCATCCGGTTTGCTGCCTCTATTCGCAACTCTAGCTACTCCCACGTGAGTGCAGTAGACGTCCTCGAGTCAAAGACACTGGCAGCACTGCATGCTCGCATACTACAGTCCACGCCGAAAACGCCCGACGCAGAATCAGCACAGGCAACAGCCCACATCGTCGATACTTCTGCACTCTTTGCCGACAATGCTATCGTGAGCAGTCACTTCAGCCTGGAAGATGTCGAGCGCGTCCTAGAGTGCACCCCAATACAGGCCGCAATGTTGGCCGAGACGCTTGCCGACTCGAGAGCGTATTGCAACTGGGTCGAGCTTGGTGTGCAAAACAACACATCTGAGAAGATTGCCCAAGCCTTGATATACTTTATCACACAGCATGAGGCATTGAGAACGAGCTTTGCCCAGTACCAAGGACAGTTTGTGCAGGTCATCCACCACAAGGAGCTTGATAATCAAATACGGACGGTCAAAGAGCTGCAGCGAGAGTTCCATCTCGACACGGAAGAGAAGCTTCTCATGCCCTTCTATGTTGAAATTGAAGAGGCCGCCCTCGACCAGGCTGAAGGCACTCGCGTGGTTCTTCACATGCACCACGCCATGTACGATGGATGGTCCATGGATCTCCTACGTTGGGACCTGAACGCATACCTGCGAGGCGAGTCGCCGACTTCATCCGCCAGCTCCCACTCCTCTGTAGTGCAATATTACCGTTCCATCACAACTGCGCAACGGAACGCCGCTGAGCGGTACTGGGCCGAAACTCTCAATGGATTTCAGCCAAGTGCTCTGCCAGAACTCAATACGCGCCGCGATGTCACGGGAACAGTTCTCACACAAGTGACGATGCTGTCTACGGTCGGCAAGGACCAAATTGACCGCGTCGCAACTGCCGTGGGATGCAGCACACAGACACTCTTCCAGGCCGCGCTGGCGTGGCTCTGGAGTGGTCTTGTTGGCTCGTCGAATGTTGTTCTGGGCACCGTCACATCGGGCCGCACAATTCCCGTTGATGGCATCATGAATATCATGGGCCCGTGTCTGCAGACAATACCTCTTCGCGCCGACTTGTCTCGCATGCGCACCATCCGCGATCTGGTTCAAAGCATCCACGCTTCTAACCGTGCTCTCCTGCCGTATGCCTTCCTTCCTCTCCCGGAGATCAAGAAAATTGCAGGCATCCGTCCTGGCCAACCGCTGTACGATATCTTATTTGTCTACCAAGAGTCAATGTACAGTCACGACGATGGTGATGCGCTGGTTCGCGAGATCGACCACAAGGACTACCTGGAGACCAAGTTGCTGTGGGAGGTGGAGCCGAGCAGTGATCATTTCCACGTCAAGACGACATTCTACGCGGACGTCTTCCCTATCGCTCAGATTGAAAAATTGATGGAGCAGT